>CM021729.1:57527170-57539158 GCA_011074415.1 Stictonetta naevosa | reverse complement strand
CCTGCGAGCACAGTTCACAAGTATCCAAGGAAAGTGCCTCTAGAGAATCAAACTTCCGAATGCATGCAAATAAGCAGACTGAAACTGGCACGAGGTTTCTTGGCTAAAAGGCTCCAGAGAAAAAACACACACACTTCTCAGCCCAGTATTAGCCATAAAATTAATTTTTTACATGAGTTCAGCATGTCCAGGTAATAAAATCAAACAGCAAAAATCACTGACCTGACCGTCCCCAAATCTATCTGGGTCCTTGTTTTCCCTCCTACTGTCTCCAACTCAGTTTCATTCCATTTACCTTTATCCTCTCCTGCCAAATCCTCTCTCCTCCCTTTCCCGTCTGTTTCTTCCACACAGCTGATCTTTTCAAAAGCCACCCCTCCTCATCCAAAAAAGAGTAACCTAACTGCTGCCAAAAGACAAGAGGAGTCACGTCGGGGGACTCAAAAAGCCCCTTCAGCAGCCTTGCCTCTGCCAAGGGCAATTAGCTAATGGCAATTCTTTAACTCTTAGATGACAAGATCAGGATGTGCATTAAGTCAGCTTCATTGCTGCACACCAAGCTGGTCATGGGTAATAGGAGAGAGACTGCCATTCCGAGTACCCCAGGGACTGCAGAAAGGAAGCAGTTAAATATGTGCCCTTAAATAAAGTAATTAATGTATCATGAAATATTGCTGGGTTTCTGCCTGAGAGCCGGCTACAGGCACCGTAAATTGCATGGCTCCGTGCAGAGCAGGCTGCACAGAAGAGCTTCACAACAGCACCCAGCTCTGCACTGCCCCCAGCCCCACAACAGGCTCACTCATGTTGAAGCCAGAAGATGCCTGCTACCTGCTCCCAAACCAGGCTTGGGCAATCTTCATACAGGCATGGGGTC
This sequence comes from Stictonetta naevosa, assembly GCA_011074415.1. Taxonomy (NCBI): domain Eukaryota; kingdom Metazoa; phylum Chordata; class Aves; order Anseriformes; family Anatidae; genus Stictonetta; species Stictonetta naevosa. The sequence continues at coordinate 57,538,281 of CM021729.1, read as the reverse complement.
TTGGCTCCCAGATCCCCAAGTTGAATGTGCTCCCTGCCAACCCCGCTGCGGGTGCTGGGGCACCGTGAGGGCAGAGGACCTGCTGCAGAGCCTCCCTGCTCCCCCCTGGTGTCAAGGCATGGCTGGGGAACCACAGCGTGGGGCCTGGTCAGCAGGAAACATCTCCCCCCGGGTGCTGCACTCCAGGAAGACTCACACAGAAGCACATTTCAAGGAGATGCTCGGTCTAACCGAACAAGCTAACCCAGCTGACCCTGCCCCAGCCTGCTGAACTGGGATGGTTTTCTGCAAAGGCAAAACATTGAATCATTATGTTTACTCTGAATAATACTACCAATGCTTCTCCCACAGGGCAAAGATCTCTCCCGAGTGCTGGAACTGCAGTGCACGTGCTGCAATACACCCTGCCCCTGCAGTAGGGCAGGAGCATTCAGAGTGACAGACACCGGAGAAACTGTGTGCCGAGGAACTTCTCACTTTCCGATGGCTTTAAAACTTCCAACCTCACACAACTCCGCATGCATTTCTCACCCCATCTTCTGACCTTAAGCAGAGAAAAGGCTGTCTGCTGCAGCTTTGGTAGGAGCAGAGTGATCACAAAACAAGCAAATAGCAAGAAAGGTGGCTGCTTATTCTAGTCTGGAGTGCCAATTTCTAGCCACATGCAAATAGTGCTAGGTTTCAGTTTCCAGTCCTTCATATATCCTTGTTTGCCACCAGCTGTCAGGACAATGAAAATGGCTCTGGTAGGAACAGCAGTGTGCAAATGTGTCCCTGTTGTTAAACTAAGGCACGGTTTTCTGCTAAAAGCATGTGCTGTTTCCCGGAGGGTTTTGGAAGATGGGGCAGAATCCTTCATGCAAGCATAGATCAGGTTCAGGCATGAGCAGACAGCCCCTTGGAGCACGAGCTGGTCCTGCCATCCTTTGTCCTGCCCTACGCAAACATTACTCTCAGGGGATTCCACCAGAGCAGCCAGCTCTTCACACCTCACCCCCTTCCCTGACTCCTGTCCCCCTTCCATAAGAAGCAGGGGACAGCGTTAACCATAAATACCAGTGAGCAGCCCCCCTGCTGAGAGCAAGGCCATCCCCAGAGACAGACAAGTGTGGCTGTGGCTTCCTGCAGCACTGCCTTGCAAATCCCCAGGAGGTGATGCCCTGCACCACCCGATTTAGGGTGACCCCCCCAGGAGACCTTCAGTCTTTTGCTGGTGGCTCTCTGGGCACGGCCCAAGAACAGGCAGAGCAGGGAGCAACTCCAGAGCCACCCACCTCCAGCCCCGAGGGACACCTCGCCAGCAGCCCAGGGAAAGCCTTCGGGGTTGTGCTTGTAAGCTGCTTAATGAAAGGGTCACTAACGATGCAGGTATGCTCATAAACACCATGACCCGTGTGCCGCCAGGCAGATGGAGAGGCAGTCCCTGGTCTGCAGGCTGCAAGGAAACTGGAGGAGACCCCTCAAAATACCAGGGAAGCTGCTGTGCTGGCAGACTGCTGCAAGAGCACTTGCCTTCAAAAAAGGCAAAAAGGATCCAGGGGGCCACAGGCCCTTCAGCCTGACTTCAGGCAGTTAAACGTCAAGAGAAAGTTTTTTACTGTGAGGGCTGTCAAACAGTCAAACAGGTTGCCAGGACAGACCATGAAGTTTGCATCCCAGCCTCAAGACTCAGACCATGCCCTGAGCAACCTGCTGTAGGTGGTCCTGGTTTGAATGGCAATCGGACCAGGTGGTCTCCGGAGGTGCCTCCACCCTCAGCCATACTGTGACGCTTTGAAACCTGCATGGGGATCTCTAGGGAGAGCATCCTAAGGAAACACAGTGAAAACAGACCAGAATTTTCTCTGTGTGCTCACTGTGAGGAAGATGGGAGAAGTTCCTGTTACAGAACACTGCCCAAAAGGGACTCATCGGACAGGACATGCTCAGGAGGTAAGGAAAACGAGCAGCAACAACTCACCCAGCTGACTGCAAGCAACAAAAATAGCTGAGCTGCAGCGTGCTCCCTCTCCTTAAAATCCAACTTTATGAGGTGAGCAGGTAAGCAATGTTAGAAGGTTCTCAGGGAAGGCTGAGAAAAGGAAAGGAAAATGAGATCAAATAAATAAAAAATGGAACAAAGCTGGCAGACACAGAAAGAACTCAAATAGAGGGAGAGTCAGCGCCAGTTTTGTAGATTCTAGCCAGGTCTCACACACCAGAATCCCCATGATACGTTGTGCTTGGTTTTCCAGTACTCAGTACAGCTCCTCACAAAAGTGAATATGCAGCGTGAGGTTAGCAAGAAGGTCTTTAAATGGATGTGATTTGGGAAAAGTGGGAAAATTCTACTTTTTGAGTGCTGCAGGCTTGAGATCTAAATAGACTCTCACCACCCTCTTTATACACCTACGTGTCTCCCAGGAAGGATAAATTCGTGCAACAGAGGCAGATCTTCACAGGTCTTGGGAGTCCATCTTTTCGCTATTCTTCTCATTCATTTCTTTACCTACTTACCCAAAGATCTTTGTCTAAAGTCCTCTAGTGACAGACAGAGCACCAGCTTCCTACGAATCTCACCCAGTTCTCAATTGCCCTTACTACTACAGAGCTTTTCCCTGCTTTCAAAACTGAATCTCCTTTCATGCAATCATGTCCCTTGCTTCTTATCCTATTCAGCCAGATCACAGGAAGAAGACTGTTCCCTTCATTCAGCAAGCTTTCCTACGCCACTGACGCACAGCTTTTCAGTCTTCTTCAGCTACACCTCATTCTCTCTCCATCAGCCACATTTTCCCAGCAGCTGATGGATTTGTCCTCCTCACTTCCACTCTCTCCCAGCTGATCTGCATTTTTCCAGAGCAGTTGCTCCTAGAACTGGCACATCTCTGTTTCACTAACTTGGGTGAACAGATGCTTCCTTTATAGTTTATCAGATACTTTCCTGTTCTTATTTATCAGTTTCTTGCTGCAGCGTGTCACTGGGTTGTGCTCATCCTGGGACAAACTGCAGCCCCTGGATGCTTTTCTGCAGAACTGCACTGGGTCTGCCTGTACTGTGTCATCCGAAGACCAGAACCCGTCACTGCTGAACTGCATCCTTTTTTTCTTATGCCATGCTTGCAGCTCATCAAGGCAATTTCAAGCCAGAGCCCTGCCTTCTGCAAGCTTCCTGCTCCTCCTGGTTCCTGTTTATTATTTTTTCCTTTGTCCTAATTGCTACCTAAAATACCAAACAGCCTCAGATGTCAGGGAAAATCCTGCAAAACTTTTCTCAATAAATTCTCACATTTTGATTATCAGCTGTTATTTGTGTAGTCACATAAAGTTTCCTGCATGGTTCCCTCGCCAGATGTACCTGTACCTTACTGCAGACAGGTGTATCTAGTGCATGCTCCCTCATGTTGATTAAGTGAGACAGCACTGAACATTTGTCTGAAGTCAAGATAATTGCCACATCCTGCTATTCGCTGTCCTGCAGGATCACCACCCTTCACAAGAGTGTGTTGACATGACTGTATTGCCGTGATCACTCTGCTTCTTCCATTCACCATCTCTCAGGAGTGTTCCACTTTTTCATATTGTTCTGATAATCTCTTTACAGACGGGCCTACAATTCCCTTTGCCTCAAACTCAGGGCTCTCCTCCACCCTCTGCAGTGCCTTCAGAGACAACCTGTTAATAGCTCTGTGCTTATAGCACAATTCAGCTCTTCATGACAGGGGCACAAGTTCTCCATGATCTCTGTGCCTTTGTTCTCACAGGGCTTGGAAACAGATTTTTTCCAATACATGAGACAGAGCACACCAAACATCTGTGTCATCAGCAGTTTCGAAGCAGCAGATTGTTCATGTAGAATCTTATCTGCAGCAGGAGGAGAGCTCCTGTCTTGTCTGTGACTTGGGGATCTGGAGCAACACCCAGGAGTCCTGATTACAAATCAGCCAGCCAGGACGCCTCCTGTCATAACACATCCTCTCTGGCTACACAGAATCATGCTGCTCCTCCTGTGGAAAGTCAAGGCTGCAGTGATGCACAGGACAGGCTGCATTATGCTGCTGTCTGCACTGGGTTTTGCTCAGCACACCAACAAACGCCCCTGTGCAGACGTACGTATGCATCCATAGACAACAAGTGGTTGAAGAGCATCTTCACCCAAGACACCACACTTCAGGGGTGAGAAGGACCCCTTCTGGATTACTTTCTGCCTGCCAAGATGGAGCCTAACCTGACCACCACAAACTAATACAACCGGTGTGGTTGTATTAGTTTAAGTACACGCATTAGCTTCTGCTGAAACAGTATTCCCACATGAATAGGCCTGGAAAGCCCAGTGGTAATAACAGGACAAGTAATGGTGGCTAAAGGTTCCTTGCAGTACACGGAAAGCTCTAGAATCCCAGAGAGCTATCACAGATCACATTTTGCATCTCAACAGATATTACTATTCACCATCAATCAATTTTTTCCCCCTTTAATTTCAAAATATATTTTTTCTCTTCCTGCACAGGAATGGAAGGGTGGGAATAGCTACTAGAGGGGACTCTGTTCAAACATAGCTACTAGAGGGGACTGTTCCAGCATGGAAAACTTCAGCATTCCTCCCAATTTGATTGCTTTAGAAAGTAATCTGTCATCCACCACTTAGGTCCAGCATGTCTGTTGGTTATTTCCCTGCAGCCAGCCACATGGTCGGTGCCCAGCCATATGCACACAGCAGCTAAGCCATATGGTCCTGCTGGTCTGTGCTAGGCAGCTCACTTGCCCCTGTACATGGACTTGCTGCAGGCACGTTACAGGCTGGCTTCCAGTCCCCCACCCTCATCCAAGCAATGTTTTTTTCTAACCTGACTGATTCAAGGTGCTCAGGTTTACATTTCTGAGCTTGCTTTTTTTATTAAAAAAAAAAAAAAAAAGTTTTAAAAGGCAAGATGAGTACATCCTCAGAAAGGCAACCCTGCAGGCAAATGGAAAATGTCAGCACTATCTACAATTTGTAAGAGATGCACACATGAAACAGCCTCCTGCCTTTACAGGTGTTTTATCATGGTTTGTGTCAAACCACAGCTCTAAGACAAAACCAGAACTCACATTGCCCACATCTCCTCAGTAAGCACAGGCCCTCCTGTTCCTGGCCCAGCATATCTCAGCCCTGCTGCAGGAGAAGGTCTGCAAGCCATGGAGCTGACACTGGGCCCCCCTCCCAGGCGGGCTCCCGCCCGCGGGCAGGCAGGTCACACACCCCGGCACACCTTGCTGTCCAAATTCCACCTCCGCTGAGTAAGAGTGCTATCACAGAGAAAGTATCAGGAAGAAATGACTTTGGTTCCAAAGTCGATCAGACAATGTGATTATGCAGCAACCCAAAGCTTTAAATACCAGCTGTATGTGTCATTTCGGACACTGCTGCAAACTGAGGGGCTAGGGATTTGTTGCTACGAGAGCAGTACGCAGCACAGAGAGAATGGTCCTCACCTCCTGGTTCACAGCCTGTTTCCACTAACACAGGGCAAACGAGGGCAGCTTCCTCTTCCACAACTCTAGATGGAAAAGCAAAATCCTGCCTGCATGGGTGTTTCCCTGGAGGTTCACCTGGGAGCCCAACCCACCTTGCTGACTCCCTCAGGGTCTCCTCCACACCAGATGTGGTGCAAGCAGCAAAAGCACTTCTCATCTTTGACTCCTGGGTGTGCAGTACCACTCAGAGCTGTTTCTGAAAGATGCCAGCACACTGCCAGAAGCTCTGAAGGGGCTCTCCAGGGGCTGGGCCGCTCCAGGCACAAGCACAAATGCCGCAGTTGTGCCCTATCCTACAAGGGGGACCCATATCTGGGAGCACAGCATGTTAGACCCTGCCTGAGGTCTCTCCACCCCAGCACAGAAATGCAGACGCTGTGTCCCATGGCTGGAGGTGGGTGTCCCAACATCCATGATCACCAGTGAGAATCTTCACAGATAAAACTAATGCATCTGCATTGGCAGAGAGCTCTGTGTGGGGCTCTGTCATTGCAGTGCTCAGTTTTCAAAGCGTGTCTTTGCATGAGAACCTCACCTCAGACACTTGAGCCCCTTCGGGGAAGCAGTTCTGTGCCACAAGAAAACAAAGTTACGGGTGAAGTCTCACAAACAGGACCAGTCTGGCAGGCAGTTTTGTATGAATAATGCATTCAAAAAAAAGAAAAAAAAAATCTATATTGGACAGCAATTGTTTGTATACAAGAAAGGAGGAGGAGAGCCATTAGCTAAGTGATCTCACATTCCTCGATTTGCTTTATCAATCTCAGTATTCAGGGGAAAAAAAAAAAAAAAAAAAAAAAAGGTTCAAGAGTAGTCCAGGCTCTCCAGTGAATCAACAAAACCACACAAAGGACTGTACCACTTCTCACAGCCTCCAGGCTGTGCATTAGCTTTTAGCAAAGGTATCTACCACATGAATAATGCAGAACATCCTCCAGAGCATCTGTACTCCAATCCATCCACAGTAGCAAATAAAAACCTTTCAGCACGCCTTTCTGTCAGGCAGCAGGACCCTTTTACAGCTGCTCAGAGGCATATTCTAGGAAAAACAACCCTATCTGCCTCACTAGCTGGAAGCCTTTTAAACCAGCCAGCTGGGAAGCAGCCGTTAAATCAGCCATCCTGAGGGGCCCTGATTTTATCAATTGCCTTGCCCTTCTTTGCCTTTTGTTCCTACAAGATCCGCACCCACTGTTAGAAGGCTCAGATTAAGGGTTCAGTGCACTTTTGGAGAACCACATGTGCTTCCCCACTGCTTCAAAATGCAGCAGCTCACCGGCAGCAGCCTGCCCAAGCTCCCTCTCCATCCCCACCAGCCGCACAGTACATAAACAGCATGCCTCTCCTGACGCTGTAAAGCAGCCCCATGATCAAAATACCCTTCCCTGACACTGGGGGCACGGGCAAAAAACGTTCTCCAAAGCATCCCTCGGCCATCTGTGCAAGCCCCTGGATTGCCAGCAGGAAAGCAGGCAACAGAAAGCGGTGCTTGGTACGTGTCCATCCCTAGCACCAGCTTGAGCATCGGTCTTCCGCAGGAGCGCAAGGGTCCCTTCTCCCCAGAAGCACACCAGGAACCATGGGACCTGCTTCTGTCACCTCCAACCTGCAGGCTAAAGGGAGGACTTAATGCTGGTGTGGGTGGGTTAGGGTCCGTAGAGGTGGTGGTGGGACAAAGGGACAACAGCTAGCAAGATTCCAGAGGAGACTATACTCCAGAGATACAGATCTTTCTTTGGAAAATCCAGCTCCAAATAACCCTGCAAAATATTAGCAGCTCTGCCATGTGGCAAAAGGTACTTAAATATAGTGCCCTGGAAACCTGGCTCTGAAAAAAAGCACTTCTGCCTGTAGTATAAACATTGCACAAACACAGAGAACATGAAGTGGAGGGTGAAGAAGTTACTCAAGAAGGAAGTAAGCTCTTTCCTCATTCACAAAAGAGCGAGGCCTGAGCCCTCCTCCTGCTAAGCACAGCCCTGCTGAGCAGAGCCCCCCCAGGAGAAGGCCCTCCTGCCCCATGCTTCTGGTGCAGGCTGGCCAGGGCCGGACACCAGCTCTGATGCATGTCTCTGGGAGGAGGCATGTCAGATCTTCCCCCATGCCAGCAGCAGCTCAAAGCTTGCACAGACTTCTTGAGATGACTCCTCCGAAAGCTCCCATGCAGTGGGACACCATGTAGACACAGCCTCAGGAGAGGTGAGAGAGGAGCTCCTCTGCTGGCAGAGGCATCTGGGACCACAAGCAGAAGGGGGTCCCAACAATTTTGCCTGCCCCCTTACCCAACTAAAATATCCATCTGAGCCAGGGAAGAAAAACATTTCATAGAGGCTTGGCCCATACTGAACAGGAGGAGACCAGCAGCACACTGCAGCCCTGCACCCTGCACACACAGTCACGGCTGGTGCCACCTCACCTCAGAGCATCTTTCCAGTGAGGGGCCCCAGGCAGCCTGGCATGGGCAAGGGACATAACCAGAGCCTCAGACTTAGCAAAAATTTTATTCATGGTAGGAGGTACACCAAGTACTGCAGACTTCAAAATAATTTTAAGCACATATGGCTGGGGATGGGCTAGGGCTGCCATGAGTGAAATAAAACCATTCTCTATAATGCACCGTAGAGACAGCAAATCTCAAGCACAGCTTTCCTGGACGAGCTTTCAGCTGCATTTGTCTTCAGTCATGGTGGAAACCCCAATGGACTCCCCAAGGCAGGCAGAAATGCGCAGCAAGGTCGAGGATAAAAGCTCCCTGAAGGTGGCACAGCATTTCCACATGCCCACCACCTGGTATTACTCTGTGGCTGTGCTTGTCTGTCAGGCTGGCAGAGCAGGGAGATGGGCAAGGGAGCATATGTGCCTCACAGAAATAGCTCAGCCAGGTTATTTTTAACTGGGTCATCCCAGCTCAGCTAGCAGCAGAGGCCAGGAGCAGGAAGGAAATAAAAGAGAAAAACTGCCAGGGACCACAGCCTCAGGCAGCCACCAAGAGGCTGCCACAAGAAAGCTCAGGCTGTTTTGGGTAGGATCCCCCAGCATATTGTAAAGAGAAGCCATGTCATGAAGAACAGCGTTCACTGCTTCAGGGAGCTGCTGCAAACCAGGTGCAGAAGTTGACATTTATCATCGCTCAGGTTCATGAGGGGCTGTGTTTCCTCAAGGCCGTGGAGAGGCATGGAGCAGGCCATGCGGCCTGCAGGTTGTGTAGGAGGCCACGGGGCTGGGAATTGCCCACAGAGGGTCTGTTGACAGATCCTGGACTTCCCAGAAATGAAATGACTACAGACAAGCATCACTTTTAGTCTGAGCAATGATATGAATCACCCAGTGGCACCATCGCTGCAACTCTGCTGCCAACGGTGCCTGGAGCTCCACTTCCCAGCAGTTCACTCCTCTCACTCAGGCACAGGGAGTGAAACACTGCCTGGCTGCACATGAATTCCCCCAGGAGAAGTTGTTTCATGGATATTTTTAGGCCAATGTCAGTCAGAAATCACGCTGACGAGTGGGGCCCACCCTCCAAAGAGCAGGAGGACACTTTTGCTCCATTGATGCAAAGCCAGTTTGTGCATCCCAGAGGGGACTGTGGGGAGGAGCCCATTTTCTGTCAGATCAACCTTCCCCTTCACCAGATGTCCCATGTTTGCTGCATGTACTGCCCCTATCCTGAAAGCTCTGACAGAAAAGAAAGATGAGGCACTAAGGACACAAATAGCACCAGTGAACATGTTCCTTAAGAACCAAAGTGACCCTGAAACTCAGCTCATTTTCATTGCGCTTATCAGAGCTCCCAGGAAGGGCAGGAGGCGATCTGAGTGAGGCAGAGGAGGGGGCCAGCCCAGCCTCTTGGGAGAGGGAGCCCCTCCTTCACCTGGTTCAGCTCCAGCCTACCAAGATAGCCTGTGTACTACAACAGAAAGATAAAGCCAACTTGCCCGCATTCTCCAGAGACAATACCCTCTTTCACTTTGCTGGTTACCTGGGCAGCAAAGAAAATATTATTGCTTATCAACTTCCTTGTGAGTACTAATGTGCTGCTGAATTCAATGAGAGGGCAAATTCCACCTCACAGAGCTTTTCTACCCTGGCAAGAACCTGCTCTGTTACGAAAGAAAAGCAAATACAACAATCCCATTTCAAAGAGCAATATAAACTCCAAGCCCCCTCACCCCCACCAAAAAACTCAGCGTAAAAAGGAAGTGATGAAATGCACGAACTTTAAGAGACATTGATTGCCACATTTCTTGGCGGAAAGGCAGCCTTGAAAAAACTCATCATCTGACCTTCTGCAAGCTCAGCAGTTTCTCCTGAAACCCAGACACTGTGCTCTTGCTCTTCGGTTTCACAGGAAGAAGCTTCCTGCTGTCCAAGGCCAGGATGGCCTCTGAGCTTCAGGAGCCACAGCTCAGTTCCCTATTGAAAAGCCACAGCTGGGTCTCAGGAGCCTGCCATGTTGTCTGAGGGATGTCTGATCCTACTGCTCTTTATCATGAGGTCTAAGCACGCTTGCAGACACCATGTGGCACATGGGTTCTTCAGCTATGTCCACTTAAGTACAGAAGACTTTCACTGCAGCAAAGCTATCACTGGTTTGGGGGATTTGGCCACATTTAGGGAATCCCAAGGCCTTGGTTAGTGTCTAAAGGAGTCCAAGAGGTTAGAAACCTTCCCAAATCTTTTCTGCCTAGCCAAAGATCCATGGGTGCCACTAGGGCCTGGATGCATGAGGAAGCATGAAGTGGTGGTCAGTGGGATTGTGAGGCAGTGGAAATGCAAGTGCAGATGTTTCTCCTGAGTTCTGAGGGGGGGCTTGGAGCCTACAAGCTTCAATTGAATGTCCAAAAATACAGCCCTTACTTGAAGGCAGGAGGGCTCAGGAGAGGTACTGCAGCCTGGCACACAAGGAAAGCACAAGTGGAGATGCAAGGGGACAGCCTACAGCCTGCCCTCTGGGAGTCTCCAGTCCAAACTCACAGCAAACCTGCCCACAGCCCTAAATTAGGGCAGATGTGAAACATTCCAAGGACAAAGGGTCCCACCTGCCTGGTCCCAAGGCTGCACCACTGTCCTGAGAAAGAAGCTTTCTCGAGTGTCTGACCTACTTCCTTCCCTCCAGCTTCAGCCAGCATCCTTTTCTTCTTGTTACACGGTCACTGCCAAGAACAGTTTGGCTCTGTAACTCTTCCAGGAGTTGTATACTACTATATTCTACTATTGGTAAATCAGTTTGGCAGCAACAAATATAGGTAGCTAGTAGAATAGAGAAGAACCTGCCATGGATTTCCAAGTCATAAGCCAGCAGCAAAGGGAAACATTCCCTGCCCCTCTGGGAACAATGACAGCAGGATCTTGTTCTTTGAAAGGCAGCCAACAGCATCAGAGGTCTTCTCTGAAGCCCAGAGGTGCAGAGTTCTTCCCCCTTCCTTACAGCATCATCTGCATAGAAAAACATTCAGGGTGCCAAAGAAAAAAGAAGTGGGAGGAGCTCTCCCACACATACACAGTACCTGTGGAATTGATTTATTATTCTAGTTGAGGCTTTTCTCTTTGTTGTCTGATTAAATCAAAGTATTATATAATATGTATATATGCATATATAATATGTTATGTTTTAT
>CM021729.1:57327140-57525163 GCA_011074415.1 Stictonetta naevosa | reverse complement strand
AAAAAAAAAAAAAAAAAAAAAAAAACATCCCGCGAAAAGGGTTTTGGGGTTAAAAAAAAAAAAAAAAAAAAAAAAAAAGGAAGGAAAGGAAAGGTTGCACAGCCCTTGAAGTCTGACTGTCTGACTGTGAGTTATAGCAGCATTTGAACTTCTGATATAATGCAGACCAGGCAGCTTGGAATGTGATTTCCATTCCATTTTGCTTCCTTAGGCAGCAGAAACAAAGACTGACTGTGTGAAGAAGAGTGAGAAGAAAAACTCTGGGTAGGACACACTAGGCAATGCTGTACCTGACTGGGTATGCAGTGTTCCCTGGGTGACTTAAATGCACTCATGGAATTGTATCTATATTCTTGGGCTATGCAGCACCAGAGAAAATCTTCAGGCTCCAGGAAACTTCTGCAGACTACTCCAAGCCAGAAGAGAGTCCAGTCCCCATATCTGCTCAGAGAGACAACACCAAGCAGGAACAGCCCCGTAAAGAGGTTCCTGAGCAGGCTTGAGAGCTGCAGGTGGGACATGCAGGGTGCCCTGCAGTGCCAGGGAACTCTAGGCACAGGAAGGAGAGCAATGACACAGGCAGATATGGCAGTAAAGAAAGGGGAGGGATTTTAGAAAGAGCTCAGAATTTAGAAAGAGCTTCCATAATTCCTTTGATAATTCCTACAGAAAGACTTGTCTTTCTGCAGGAGTTTAAGACACTTGCAGGCTTCCAGACATACATACCAAAAGACACCATGCAATCATCTGCCTGTAGTGCCAGTGGTCAGTGACAGCAGAGCCCCATAGCACTGGCAGGCCTGTAAAACCCTTCAGTGCCACGCGCAGTCTCTGTGCCACTGATCTTCCAAACTGAGCCTGACTGCAAGACAGGCAGAAACAAGAGTATAAACACTGCTATATTATTTAAATACATAAGTCACAAGCTGTCCTGAAGTCACAAAAAAAACATTCATGTTGCAAGTCATGCTTTCCGGGAAGGAAGAATGACACCTGAAAACTCCTCAGAAATAGACAAAACTGTGCACAAGATAATGACTTTAGTTTCACTGTCTTCTCAGAATGGGAGGAAAGAGAAGGTAAAGAAATTGCTGCTTCAGTTCCCTCTTTACACATCAGAAAGACCTGCTCTTGATTAAGCTTAAGAAGTCCTCTTCCACTAACAGCCCACAAAGGGCTGGGCACCAAAAGCAAGTGCTCAACACTAAGAGACTCCCCAAACTAGCAGGAAGAAGAGGTTTATTGAAACATTCTTTGAAATGTTTCCAAGAATGGTTGACCACAACATTCCCAAGGACAGACACCCATATTTTTTGATATTTTGCCTCCATCCAGTGGACAGACCCACAAGCAGATACACGTGCTGTGGCAGAAATTTAGGGATTTCAGCCACTCTCTGAAGTTCAACACTCAGCAATACACTTAGAAAGATGCACAGGAGATAGGGACCCAGTACGTGTTTTCTTGGTTTAACTCCTAGGAACTTTGTTTCCTAAGAGCATTTCCTTTTTTTTTTTTTTTTTTTTCCTCTCTTTTACTGTCCTCACAGAGCCACAGACAAATTTAGGCTGCTAGGGACTTCTGAGGGTCCCTAGCCCAACCTCCTGCTCAAAGCCCCTGCATCAGGTCAGATTGCTCAGGGCTGTGTCCAGGTGTATTCTGAAAATCTCAAAAGGTGTCAGTACTACAAGCAAGCAAACTATCCTTGTAGCCATCCCTGTCCAGCTAATAACTCTGACCTGAGTGTGACCTCTCCACGATGTCGCCTACTTCCAGAGAATGCTGCTGTCTGCGCTGGATGGCATTATTTAGAAAATCACCTTGTTCACGTTGTTAGCTACGTATCATCCTGTAAAGCTCTCCCCGTGATTCGCCCTCTCTGCTGCTGAAAACACAAACTACCTCTCCGTTTTTCCAAATAATAACTTCTGCCTCCAGCTACTGGATCTTGTTCTGGTTTGTCAATCAGATTGAAGAATCTGTTATCTACAAAGATACATGAGATTTCTGAGGTCTTTTACTCTCCACACAAACTAAGGGCTCACCAAAACACAACCCGGATGCAAACCAAGATGAAAGTGTTGACTTTCCACTTGAGGATTTACCTCTCTTAGTGAGGGGTTGGGCTGGGATTGCTTGTTTGGGGAATTTGTTTGCTTGGCAGGCTGCACCAGACCCATCGCTACTGCGCAAGGCTTACTGTATGGCAAGGTGGCACAAGTCTCAAAATAGATGTAAGGGTCCATAAAGCCAAGTCCTTCAAACCTCGGCTAAACCTTTAAACAAGTGCCATGATTTCTAAAACCGTGAGGCACTGGAACTCCTATTGATTTCTGTGAAAGACGTCAGATGCCAGGCTATCATTAGCAAAATCAATCTTTTCAATTAAGACTTCAGGCATCAATTACTGACATCAAGACCTCTGTAAATTTGAAGAGAAACATGAGCCACCACCACGGCCAGAGTGGGAGAGGTGAGGTGAGAGGCTCTGATCCTCCCTGACTGTAAGGAAAAAAGCCTCTACGCATAGGAGGAGCCAGATGTTATGAGAACAGGAACTTGAAGCAATGCTATTCTGATTTTGTTTTTGTTCCTCTGTGTATGTATTTTGGTATTCAAATTAAATTAGAGAAAATGGCAGAGGAAATTAATGCAAACTAATTACATTTAAGTAGATGTTGCAAGACAATCTTTGACTTTTTCTATCCGTCTACTGCAATTAAAGATCTGTCTGGGTTTTCTGTGCCTATAACCCTGCAATTTTGTTGCCAGCACAGGCTCCTTTTAGGGGGCAGATCGAATGGAAGAAACCAGAGGATGACAAGGAATATCGGTCCTTCCTGACATCTTTCGTGTCACCAGACAGCATTTCCAACAATGTCAATACGAGGTTCCTTAGAAAGGAGTGCAGCAGCTGCGCCAGCAGCTCAGGCTTGAAGGCAACTACACTTTCCTAAGGTTTTGTGTTTTTTTGGGTTTGACTCATGGGAAGCAGCACTTCAAGGGTGCTTTGGGCAGATGGACAAACATGCTCTGTGGCCACATTAGCCCCGGGTGCGGCTGGAGCAGGACAGGCAGCTTCAGGGGAGATCTGCCATGTCAGTCCCATGCCTGGAGATGCTCCAAATTCTCCTGCATCATCCATATGCCATCCCACAGTGAGGTCAAGGTCAGAAAAAAAAGTGATCATCTACCAACACTGTCCATGGCTCACCTAAAAGCCACGAAGGCATCCAAAGCTCTCCGAGCCTTCCAGGGACAATTTCAGCCCCCTGCACTGACATACAGCATGGAGGGTTAAAATCACAGCATCTGTAGAGCCAGGACTGCCTAATTTCTGCTCTCTGGAGTAGGCACAGTACTTGGCTCCTGCCTGCACCCTTTTTTCCAACTGTCAGCCAGGAGGCTGGTCTCATATTCGCTTTCACAGGTGTAACCCTGACCAGGTGGCCTTGGCTCGCCTCCTCTTCCTGGGAGAGCCTCTCCCCCGGCGCTGCCTCCTGCGGCAGGAGCAGGATGGAGTTTGGCTGCCCTGCTTCCCTGGGAGTTATCTAATTGGGTTCCCTGGACTTTGCCTCAAAGTCGGCCATAAAAATTCCACAGACGCCGTGAGTTTCTGCTGCTTCTCCTTCCTTATCATCTCCCTGTGTGACTTTGTCCCACTGAGGGAGGGAGGCAGTGCAGACACGGCGGTGAGCAGAAGGCCACCTCCTTGCAGCTGGGAGCCTCCGTGCTTCCTGGCACAGAGATAAAGAGCACAGCAACCCTCCAGCCTGGAGAGAAACCCTTGTGCAAACCAGGGCCCGAAGGATGCTCCAGATGGAGAGGGACAGACCGAGAGGCCCAGCTCTGGGCTGTGCTCCACAAAAATGTGAAGCGGTGTGAAATAAAGCAGGCAGCTGGTCAAGAGGGAAAGGGAGAACAGGGCTTGGAGCTGCAAGGTGTTCCTGCTGCGGGCACATCCTGGCACTTTAGAAAGAGCTGGGCCTGGGTGAGGGTCAGAAAGTCCTATGCAAAGCGCCTTGGGAATAGTAAGCATCAGCATTACCCTAAGACAGCCCTGTAGGGCGTATTTTCAAAACGAAGAATTGCTGACAAGCCTGTCATACCGTAAAGGGGAAATCCCTGGAAATACTAGGCCAGTTTGGCTCCTGCTCGCAAGCCTGCGTAGCCCTGTGTGTGTCAGCACCCCCCTGGCCCACGCAGCCTCACAGATGATCTCAAGGTCTTCCCTGTTTCTTCTGTGGAGGGGCAGAAGGCGTGCCGGCCTAATTGCTGTCAGCCGCAGGCTGGCTGCCCCAGCCAGCTCTCTGCAGCCAGCACAGCCACGCGTGCACCTGCAGGAAGCCAGGAGAAATATCCTCACCACGGCATCACCCTGGCTTCTCCGTGACATGGCAGAGGGAGAGCAGGCCACCTGCGGCCCTGCCTTGTACCCTGAGGTGCCAAAGCAGAGCATCAGGCCTGGGCTGCTGGGGGCAGCCATCCTGGGACAGCCTCCCTCCACCCCATTTCTTTACATAGGGGTCCCTCACATGCCATGCCACATCCCATGAGGGTTCCCCTCCCCCCGCAACCAAAGTCCCTGCTGTGGAAATGAGGGCCCACCAGGCTGGGGCGAAGACTTCACACTGGGCAAGTAACACAAAAACATCAGAGGAGCACACAACACAACACACAAGGAGCCTGCGTGGCCACACCGAACACGAAATCCACCTTGCCTCTGAGGCAGCTGTGTCTCACCACTGAACATCACCTTTCCTTCTGGGCATTTCACAAGGCCTTCTGATGTCTGCCTACATCCCCCCTGCACGCCGTCAGACAGCACCCAGGCACCGGGCAGCCCAGAAATCCCACAGGAAAGTGAAAATGGCCCTGGCGCAGGCCCCACGATCCAGCAGCAGGCCCCGTGCCAAGCCACCTAGAGACTCACAGGGAAGCAGAACCCCAGAAACCCACCATGGAGCCAGACATCCCCCGTCCACTCGTTATCCAGCCACTCACAAATTAGCAGATGCAGAAGCAATGTTGTCCGCTCGTTGCAAGGTTCCCCAAGAAATCTGCTCATGGGTGGACAAACCAACTGATCCAAGATGAAGGCAGAATTTACGCATGAGCACAAAGCAAGAAACCCATCTTAGTTCCAGATACCCCAAGCTGCTGGCAGAAAATCCACCTGCTGTGGAGACACAGCCGGGAGCTGGGATGATCAGTGGGATGGAGGTGAGCCACGCAGCCTCCCTCTGTGCCCCTCGCGAGCTGGCAGAGGCCCACGGGGCTGCTCTGCCTCCCGGGAAGGGAGGACAGGAGGAGCCCGAGGCAGAGCCGTGGCGCTGGCGGCAGGGCTGTCTGGCTCTTTGTCCAAACACTGTCAGTACCTGCGCCTCCAGTTTCCCCAGGCAAAGGCAGATGATGGGGCTTGAATTGCTGCTGTGACCTAATGGATTGAACAAACGTGAAATACCTTCCACTGATGGAGTAACAGCTCATCTGCAATGATGCTAAGCCAGCAAACAACCTCAGCACTGAAGGAAACACCTCCTTCTCGCCTTGTCTCTCAGGAGCAATCAGCTCACCTCTACCTCTCCTCCTGAAGCCTTGCTTTAGTTTCCTGAAATGCAGACACCAAAACATGAACTTCCTGCTTGTCTCCATGAGTCACTCCCTATCTCCAATCAAACCACAAGGGATCAGAGCTCTCCAAAGAGGGCACAGCCAGTGGCAGAACAAAGGGAACAACAGGGCTACGCAGGATGATCCTATCCTTTGTTAAACCTCCAAGGAGCCTGCCTTGGGAAGGTAAAAGGCGACCAACATCCAACCCCTTTCAAGGGTTGCCTGAGACCTCTGCAGAAACCAGTTCCCTACAGCACCCAAGAGGCCAGAAGTGGTTCAGCCTGTCCAGGCGAATGCCCTTTAGGGGGATTGCAGAGAGCACACCGCCTGCTTGGGGCTGTCAGTGAGCAGGGGGCCAGAGACAGCCAGGGATGCTGCGGGGCTCTCCTTCTGCTCTCCAGAGGCAGGCAGGGAGGGTGAACAAGGGTGAACAGGGTGAACAAGGGATGCTCGGCGAGCGCTGCCCACCGGGGGGGACCTGTTCGCAAAGCGCTGTCACCACCGCACACCCCGGCCTGCCTCCTCCCTGCACAGCCTCGCCACCAAAACCCTCCCCACGGCAGGGGGCAGCGCTCAAAGCGGAGCCCCCAGAGCCGGCGGCTTGGCTGTCACCGTGCCCTGTGAGCTCCCACCCCAAACCCCCCGGCCCCAGCACAAAGGGACGGCTCCGCACAAAGCCGGGTGGGGCCGGCGGCAGCCCCGCACCGCGGCACCGCAGCCCCCCCGCCCCCCTCGCGATGCTCCCACCCGGGTCCCCGTTCCCCCGTGGGCACCCCCCGGTGCCGGGGGAGGGGAGCCGAGGGATGCTGCAGGTGCCGCGGTGCGCCCTCCGCTCGCGTGTCCCGGCCCCACGCCGCCCTCCACGCCGATCTCCTACCTTTCCGCTGGCGGCCGGGGGTCCGGCAGCCCGCAGGGTGTGCACATGGGAGCCGTGCCGAGCCGTGCCGAGCCGTGCCGAGACGTGCCGCGCCGCCCCGGCCTGCTCCCCGCCCGGGCCCGCCCCCCACGCCGCGCCCCGCAGGCGGCTGGCACCCCTGGGTGCCCGGTGGGAGGGAGGAGGGATGGGGCCGGTCCCCTTAGGGTCACCCCCAGAGCGTCACGGCCCCGCTGTCACCTGCCCCGGGGGTGTTGGGAAGCACCGTCCAGGGCAGGAGCACGGGGAGACATCCAGCTGTGCACACCGAGTATGGCTGCTCGTGCAACAGCTGTCCCGGGTCACCCTCTGTAGCCCTCAGCATCCTCACAGCACTGCAGAGCAGTGCATGACAGGTCGGGTGCTGGTGCACACACCATCCCCACCGCTCCCTTTCACTCAGACCCCAGCTAAGCCTGCACCCAGGACTGAAAGGGGGACAAAGACCTCTTTGCTTGAGGTTATCGGTGGGGTACGTTGCTACTGACCGCAGCCCAGCCCGCTGTAGGCATTTAGCTGTGCTGGCCGTGGGGGTTTTCTGTAGCAGCAGGTGGTGGTGTGGTTTTGGCTGGGATAGAGTTAATTGTCTTTGCAGAGGCTCACACAGCACTGTGTTTTGGATTTAGGATGAGAATAATGTTAATAACACACCGATGTTTAAGTTGTTGCAGAGCAGTGCTCACACAGAGCCAAGACTTTTCAGTTTCTCACAGTGAGGGTGCACCAGGATCTGGGAGGGGACACAGCCAGGACAGCTAGCCCAAATGGACCACAGGGATGTCCCGTACCATGTGGCATCATGCTCAGCAATAAAGCTGGGCTAAAGAAGGAGGATTTGGGGACACTGGGGCTGACAGTGTTTGTCTGCCCTAGAACAGTCAGGCACAATGGGCCCTGCTCTCCTGGGAGTGGCTGACACCTGCCTGTGAGGGGAAGCAGTTAATGAATCCCTCGGTTTGCTCTGCTTGCACACACAGCTTCTGCTTTACCTGTCAAGCTTTACCCACGAGTTCTTGCACTTCTACCTCTTCCAGTTCCAGCTCGTTTAGGTGGTTTTGCAGCCCCCTCCCCTTTGCAGCCTGTGCCTGCACAGCAGGGACTGCACAGCAGTGTCCTTGGTGAGCTCTGCTCCGTCTTCTTTCCTGAGACTTCTCAGCAGGTCATCCAACAGCAAGGGCCTGGCTGAGCAACCACCGCTGACATCCTGTGTCCACGGAGGTGGCTGGTGGCAAAGAGCACCCTCAGACTGCAATTGTTGTGCTCTTCAAAGAGGCTCCAGCAGCCCCAAAGAAAATGCTGTTGTTAGTGCTTTCTGTCAGGATCCAAAAGCAAAAGTTGGAGCAACGTGTCTTGTAACTCTGCCATGCCACATCCCTAAGCACCAGAAATCAGGTAAAAAGCAGGCTAGAGTAACCACAGCTGCACCCCAGTCTGCTGAGGACAAGGGGCCTGGCGCAGGTTTGGATGGACTCTCATTAGTTATACACAATTAGCATCACATTTAACAAGAACCTCCCTGGATCCCACCTGTCCTTTTGTAACTATTTTCAGCCCTGCAAAGTTGAACAACACTGGCTGTGTGTGCCACAGGTGCAGTGGCAGCTGGCATGGAGGGGCAGGATGGGCCTCAGGGGCTGATTTTGTACACTGTGGCATTGTCAAAACTAGTAGAGTTCTCAGAGTCTGTGGTGTTGTCATTCCCCTTCAATGTGCAGAGATTTTAAATTGAAAAAATTATCAGAAAATGAAGAAAAAAAATTCCTGTTGGTTTTAATCTGCTTTTGGAACTTCTTCTCCCCACACACACAAAAAAATGCCACAATACTTTTGTACTGAAAGAATCTGTATAAAATAAAAAAATATTTTCAGCAGCAGGCTCTAAAGTTGGGCTGTTTTTTTTCCCAAGGGACCTTGAATTCTAATTCTACTTACCTTGGACATTACCACTATCTCAAAGCTTCCTACTTCCTACTGGCACCAGCACACACCAACAAGGAGAGGCTGTGTTATTAAATTAAGCCTAACACCCAAGCAGATATTGACTCACCAGGGAACTTTTTGGGAACTCAAGGTGAGACTTTGCAGCTGGCAGGAAGCTGTTGATTGATAACAAGGAGAAATGGGAACTTTATCTCACCGGCTGTGGTGGGACAGGGAACCCCTCACCCCAAAAGTGATTGCCAGCTGGTGGTACCTCATCCCCCACTGACTGACCAGGTGTGCTGCTTTCCTCTCTGCAAAGTTCCTGAGGCTGGGCAAGCAGCACGCAGGGGTAGTTTCATGACTGAGCCTCTAAGCATGGCCCGCAGCCTTTCACTGAACTCCAGGAAAGGGCTGAAATTACCTCTGAGGGGATTAAATTACGTCAGCTCCACCACTGTGGCCCTGCTGTGGGAAAGAGGTTTGTCTTCTTGCACCTGACATTTCCCTAGGCCAGGGAGAGCTGATGTTCTGCAAGGGAGGTCTGAGCACTGGGAAATAGATGGGGAAGGGAAGGGAAGGGAAAGGAAGGGAAGGGAAGGGAAGGGAAGAGAAGGGAAGGGAAGGGAAGGGAAGGGGGCAGAAGGCCAGCCTAATTAATCCATGATGGTGGTAGGAGGTTGCCCAGCCTGCAGGGGCTCAGCGCTGAGGACAGATCCTGCAGCAGGGCGTTTTTGCTCCCTCACAGGCAATGCCTTGTCCCTCTGCTCCATCCTCCCAAGCTTGGGATAAACATTAACCTGACACAGAACAACCTCCTCGGTTTGCCTCTCTCCAGGCCAGCAGGCTGGGACACAGGAGTGGATCGAGTGGCTTTGTTCTGCACTAACACTTTTGCAATCACAGGCTTTAGCTGCAGCACACGAAGGTAATGGTGGCTCAGACCAAAGATCCTTCCAGCCCAATGCCACCAGGGCCAGCAAGGGGTGACAAGGGAAGCTTCCCAGCATCTACTCAGGGACTTTGGGAGCCAGCAATGGATTTCTGTGTAGTTGGCCACCCTCCCAACAGTCTGTCCCCTCAAAAACATAAATGTGGTGGCCCCAAAGTCCTGCAATGGATCTACAGATTAATTGCACATTCTGGGACAATAAATAAATAAAAATCTAAACTGTTATTTTCAAGGCTGAAACTGGTATCTCAAGTTTTAGATTAATGCTGAAACAAGGCTTTATTTAAAAAGTAGTGATGTGTGTACAGCAAAGCCAGGGCTAACTGTGATGTGGAAAGAAACCCGTTCTGTTCACAGGTGCCAGCACAGGCAGATGGAGCTACCGGGCTGTGCAAACAGGTCAAACTCTTGTTTCCAGCCACAACAGCTGGCTGTCGCAGCACAAATTATCCTTGGGCACTTGGTGCAGAGGTAACCTCTGCTCAGAACACCACAGGATTTACTAGTGCCTACCTCTGGGTCCAGCTGGCATCTTATGACCGGAATGCATAGGTTCAGGAGCCCCATAGTTTGTGTAGCAGAAGGGAAGTGGTGTAGGGCCTGTGAAGATATGCTAGATCCGGGGTGCAGGTCTGCAGAGGCTGTGAAGATATTCCTGTTTCCACCAGAGTTTAGGCAGGAAGCACCACAAATACTTGATTGGCAATATGACCAGAGGAAATGGCCCTCAGTAAACGTACATGTGGAGCAAGACTGAGACAAAACAGAAGAGAAACTGCTAACAACCCTGAGGTGTCCTTCCCTTCCTTCTGAGTTCAACTAAAAATCACTTCCAGTTTTTCCCATCAGGGACAAGTTACACTTGAACACATTGGTGCTTACATCTTCTTTAGAAAAGTTTAATTTATTTTTTATATATCATTATGTAACACAAATAGACCAGTGCGCATTCATGCACCGCATAGATATGTCAGACTAGGGTTTGGTCTAATAATGTATGCTTTAAATGCCTTTTTTCAAGAACATAGGGACAGGATGGAAGAAAGAAAAATCAGCTGCTGCAAAAGGCTCTTCAAAAAATACAGTTGTAAGTGTAGTCCTAATTTCCATGTCTTGATTTAAGAGAGAATGCCTCTCAAAACTCTGTAACAGTAACAAAAACCTGTATGTGTGCACATGCATACACATAGCAGTGTGCATTAATTGGATTAGCAGTATGACCTGTAAAGAAAAACCTTCTGCCTTCTGAGCTTCTCTAGCATCCTTTTGCATCCTTACATGGCACCCTTTTAAAAACAATGTTTCTGTTTGAGATACTGTGGAAAGACTCAAGTAACATTTTCTTCTCACCCCAGGCTCTCAGTGAGCACAGTTGTCAACGGCATGCGCTGGATTTACCTCACTCCTGCCCATCTAACCTGCTGCAGGGCTCCCAACCTTCCCAGAACCTCATCTCTACTTGGATTACGTTCACACTGTGTGAGTTCACGCTGTGTGATTGGCCTCCAGAGGTCTCTGCCAGCTCAGGCTTTATCATTCTCTGAGCCTGGCTGATTGGCCCAGCAGTGTCTCAGGTGGAGCTGAGGCAAACACCGTGTCTCAGGTGAGCAGAGGCCAGCGCTGTGCCCACCAGGGTCTGTGATCCTGGCTGCGGCCCAGCTGGCTGAGAGCAGCACGGGCTGTGAGCGCCTCCTTTCCCTTCCTCCTCGAGCACAGGTGACTTACACCACAGGAGGGTTAAATGAGGCATAAGTCGCTCAGTGGTCTCACCAGAAACATAGAGCAGAAGTCTCCCTTGCAGCTGTGTGTTGCAACTGCCTGCGCTGTGGGCGCACCTGGAACAACGTGCCACTCAGCAGGAAAGCAGGGCAGCATAATCAGCCCAGGGAAAAGCAGCCGTGTCTGTCTCAAGTGCTTGGATCAATCTGCATCTCCGGAGGATTGAGCTGCAGGCTGGGCGTCCAGCCTGGGGACAGGGCAGCCCTAGGAGGCGGGGAGGAAGGCCACTAGACCCCCTTCCCCAGAGGCAGGCAGGGCAACTCTGTGCACTCGACACACGGAGGCCAGCTGCTAGTTCAGGAAATATTAATGTTTTTTCTTTTGTGACCTAGTCCAAATGGTTCCACCCCCAGAATGCTACGTCCTATGGGGTCAAAGCACCATCAGCACTGCAAATTCAGGCACAGCCAAAGAGAAAAGACGGATCCCCTTCAAAACCTCACAGCATTCAAGTCAGAAGGAACTTAATCATGTGTATTATGAACACGAGTCAGAGACAGGGACATCAGTGCAAAAACTTGGTACAGAAGGAGTGTTGTACCTGTGAGGCAGATGGAGAGGACCACACACTCCTCCTGGTCAACTGGAGGCAGCCAAAAGACTCAGGTGTACCTGTAGTCCTCCTAGTGTTATGGCCTGCCACCAGCCAGGCTGCAGCTGGCTTCACACCGCGCTGAGAGCTCCTGCCTGGAGCACACTCAGCCCTGGAAGGCACAGTGCTGCCAGGGCCCAGCCAAACCATGGATGGCTCTGCTCAAATCTCAACAGAGAGGAGAGGCACCTCCCAGAATTTGCCAGTTGGACAGAAGACACACCTTGTGCTTCCATGGGCTCCCACAGGAACTGAAATGAACTGGAGAGGCGACTCCACCCTCCCACATCTCATTTCATTGTCCCAGTCGGAGCCCCATGGGAAGATGTCCTCCAGCTCCCAGGCCTTCCTCAGACCCCAGAGTCACCTGGAGAGTGTGGCGTAACTCAGTGGCTGCGACGTTAAATGCGTGCTCTCCTGGCAAGATAGCTTCTGATGTGTTCAAAGAGCAGGTTCCCCTCCTAACCAACTAAGCAGCTTTAGGTATCAGTGAGAGACTGTTCTTGGGTTATGTTTTTTTCTGGTGATTTTACATGTACAGAAAGATCTCTTTCAAGCCTCCATCAGAAAAGGTGGAAAAGCCCTGCCTGGCCGTGTCACCTGCACCATGTCAACTTCTGTCAGGGTGCTGCTACTGTTACTTCCTACAGATCTCCAGCTGCATTCCTGCATTGCACAGGACAGGGTGGGCAGGAGGGGGAGAAGTACAGGAGAGGATGAAACTCATCTAACACCTACAACATCACAAAGCCTGTATCTACAGCCTTGCTTCCTGGGGCAGACAAACTCCACCTGTGATCGCCTCTACTGTCTCCATCTCTTACCGATAGTTGCTTTTGGAGACTTTCTGCGAGGTGAGGAGAGGAGTGACGATGAAGTCCGTTTCTGCTAAATCTCTTCTTCCTCTTCACTGACAACTTCCTGCAGGTCCTGAGGCCCCTGCTCTGCTCTCTCTTTGACATATGCTGCCTTGATCTGTTCCAGCTCGCACAGCTCTGTCTCTAGCTCTTCCCTGTGCATTGTCCGCCGGTTCCGGAGCAGTTTCATGGGGAAGGGGTTTAAGTCATTGAAGGCAATGTTCATCAGCTTCCTGCAACAGAAAAGAGGCCTGGTGACCCCAGTTACTGGCTAAGATGGTAACAGATATCCAAGAGTTCTAAGAGCGGGAGGTTTCCCAGACCATCTACCTCTGCTGCAGATTGCACTTGGCTGCCCCAGGAGGCTGCAGAGAACACAGCCTCATATTTCAGCTCTGAGCTCAACAGTCACCAAGCAGCACAACCGTAATTGAATCACAGGCAACTGCTTCTAATACAAACACCAGCCCAGGCATATCTTTCCAGTACCAATATGCAGCAGTCAGTGAGGAGCTGGGCTACCAGAAGCCAACTCTGATGGCCCTTGGAGTAGGAACAGTCTCCTCTGTTCAGCTCTTCTGATTACATAAATCTTCCTGTCGTGCACATTGTCACCACAGGTGACACAGCAGCTCTGTGCTCCCAAAAACCCCAACTGCTACATCTAAGAGAAACCCAATAGGGGACAGAGAAAGCGCCTGCTGCTGAAAAAAGAGGGTTGGCCCAGACTTTGTGGTCTGGTCTGCTGCAGCATGCCTTCGCCCTAGCCAAACAGGCTTTAAGTAACAGCATGCAGAAAAAGTCAGAAAAGAGGCACATTGTTCAACTTCCTGTTGACCTGCCAATGCATGCATCTCTGTTAACAGGCTGGTCACAACTCTTTTCAGGCTGACCTAAGACCAAGCAAGCACAGGCCCAGAGCAGGAGGCTGACTATAACCCACAGTCCTACCTGCCATCCACGATCATCCTTGTGAAAAAACGCAGGTACTGGTAAATCTCCACATTGTCATGAATTCTTAGGATTTCCTCCTCATTGTATTTAAAAATTGCGAGAGCATAGCGGAAAATCACCTGGAAGGTTGAAAGGCATTTCAATTGACAAAGTCTTAGGCAGCTGAGGGATCAGCTTAAAACATGGCTTAAAACATGGGGTGAGGAAGATACCAATGAAGTACATGCTGGTTGCTGGGCTCCTCCTGTACTCTATAGGCTGCTTTAGGGTGGGCCTAAAAATAGCCCAGAGCTAATCCCAAGGGAACGACCCTCTGTATGCTAATTTACAGCTCCAGAGCACACCAGATCCTCCAAAAGGACCCTACAGGGATCTCACAAGTATTCTCCAATTCTCCCTACACACTGGTCCAACGAAAGACTCACATTCATCTTCTGCTCCCTGTATCTGTCCCCTCTCAGCTATGTCTGGGTTGCAGAGCAGAAGACACGGTGGCCTGTCAGAAAACTGTTTCTAGCAGGACTACATGCTAAAAAATGTCAGGGGCACTGCACACATTATCAGGGACTAGGTCTGCCTGCAGGCAGCAACTACACAGATGACATCGGATGACCAGGAGGCACCAAGGCACCCCACCAAACAGGGTAGGCTCAACATCCCATCTCTTTGACACATGTGGACATCCTTCACCCTGCCGTCATGTCACAGAAGTAGTGCAGAAGGAAGGGAGGCCTAGATTCAGGGTTTCACCTTAGTTCCTTCATACAAGAAGGCATCCCACACTCGCAGGAGGATGTCGCTGACCAGGCTGTCCACAAAGGCCACCAGAAACCAGTTGAAGGTGATGAGTGAGACATCGATCTGATGCTGCTCAAAATGAGCCGTGAGGCGAGGCAGCTTTTCTGCCAGGAAGTCTTTGAAGACTCTCTGATCTACCTGCAGTTGACAAAAAAGAAAACATTGAATTATCTGTTAAAAGCAGTCCTGGTGCTGAAGGAGAGGAACAATGCAGCAGGACGACACATGCCACAGTAATCACCGGTGCAGTCTTCCAGCCTGGGTACACCCTCAGAAGAGCACAGCATCCTTTGTCCCTCAGTTCTTCATAATTACTGAGCAGTGTGCTTGTATGCTGTACCCAGTGTAAGACATGGAGCTGAAAGAGGGCTGAAATACAAGTATAAATGTGTTCTTCTCACCCAGAGGACCATATTCCTTCTCAGTCTCAAAGTTAATAAGGAAAGTGCTGCCACATCTTTCCACGTTGGTCTTACTGACATTTTCTGTAATGTTATGGGGACTAAAAGCATGCCCAGGTCTGAACAACAGCATATGGCCCACGTGCAGACTAAATACCTAAGATCCCTCTCTGCCTTCACTAGCAGGAGCTGATCTTCTCACTTGGCTTGTCTTTCTGGGCTCACTACTGTCTGTGCTTTGCTTCTGGTTGCATGAGCCAAGACACAGAAACGCAGTCAGCGAGATCCTTGACTCAAGTTTATAAAGGCTTCATCTCAAGGAAGTTATGATTTCATGAGGGGAAGTTCTACAGAGCAAGAACAGAGTTAGGTCTTTCCCTACAGCACAACATACTACTGCCCCAGCTCTGTCAGCCCAGTTAGCTTAGAGCCTGTAGTACAAACCAGACAAGGTGATATGCTTTAGTCTTTAAAACCCACAAGAACTAAATTTTAATTTTCTCAACCAGCTTTCACTTTATCAAGCCAATCCACAAAGCATCACCCTAGACCTTCCTTTTCACTTCCTTCTTGGATAGACTTTCAAAGGCCAAACGTGAGCCCAGGAAGTCTAATGAAAAAAAGGCTCACTCAGCTGATGGTCTTTTATCACCCAATTGTAGGGGAGCCTCTGTGTCCTCCAGCCTGCCATTTTTTCCCTGGCAATCACTGTGTTGAGTGTCAAGTGCTGTCTATTAAATCTCACTGCTAACCCTACCTGCTCCAGATCACTACAGCATAGACATTTTCCTGCCTGCACAGTGATTTGGCTGCTTCCCAGGTCTCTGTGGGCTGGCCTCTTCACCAGCACACCAATGTCCCAGAAAACACCAGTCAATTCAGTGGCACAGTCACTCACTCTCTACTACTGATGCTTGCAGCCTCCTCTACTGCGAGCCCACAGTAGAAACCCTTTTCTCTATGAAAGGACCAGACACAATAAGAAGACCAAGGTCATGGCCAGGTGCACCAGACTGGGCACTGCTGGGTGTGGGTGCTACGGTCACACGATTACAGTTCCACCAAACTAAATGGAATTTATCCTGGCTCTGTGCCCATCTGGGAGGACACCGTACATCCGATACAAGACAACACACCTTGAAAACCTTGAAATCCAGGAACTTTGAACCAGGAGGATGAGTTACTTATAAAACTTTTTATATATCAAATGGCCACAGGGCTTTTGATATGCAGGGAAAAAAAAAGAAAGAAAAAAAAAAAGAAAACATACGCAGCCCCAAAGCCAGAATTAACACTGCATTTGATCACGAACTGAAGCAGAGTGAATATAAAAATAACAGTATATAAAAATACCAGAGGCACAGGGCACTCCAAAACATAGGGTGAGGTTTCTAAAGAAAAATGTGATGGGCTCCAGAATGGCATTTTCTTTCTGTTTGGTCCTACGTGTCAGACTTTGCCACTTCACTTTTTCACTTTTACTGGGCCCTCCTTACAATAAATAACAGTACACTTAATGAACACCTTTCCTCTGACTAACCTGCACTCCAGGTTATTATTCAGGAGTAGTACTCAGTTTCTTAACCACTCTGTACCTCTGTAATGGAAGGAACTGAAAGGTGATGTCAGCTGTCCTGTGAGAAATCAAACACATTGCAGGCTCACAGGATCATAGACTTGTAAAAGGGTTTGGGTTGGAAGGCACCTTAAAGACCATCCAGTTCCAACTGTGAGAGACAAAGTTGTGTTTTTGCAATAGAAGGTGCTTTTGCAGTGGAAAATTCCACTAACCTTGCATATTCAGAAGTGCGTGTGCAGCATAGCAGTGGGGAGTATGTTAAGCAGGTAAGGGGAAGGTCCCATTGTCCCAAAATAAGGAGTATAGCTAAGAAAAACAGGATGAGCAGTATGAAATCAGTAAAAACAAAAATCATGGGTCCTCTAGTCAGTAGAAAAGAAGGGGAAAAAAAAGGAAAAGGATAAATTAATGGTTGGTCAAATAAAATTGTACTATATGGTATAGTACAGTATACTAAAATTGTAATATATGGTACAGAAGTGCATCGAGTAGGTTGTGAATCTGTAGTCCTCAGCCAATGAGGAAATGGGAGAAATCAGTTGTCAGGTAATAGGGAATACAGGGTTATGATAAACTTTTACTGTGCACTCCTGCTTGCAGGACACCCACCATTGCAATCGCGAATAAAATAGCTTCACAGAAGATCCTGTCTGAAGAAAATTATTGAGATTTTTCTCACACAACATGGGCACGGACACCTTCCACCAGACCAGGTTGTCCAAAGCCCCATCCAGCCTGGCTTTGGGCACTGCCAGGTATGGGGCATCCACAGCTTCTCTGGGCATCCTGTACCAGTGCCTCACCACCTTCACAGTGAAGAATTTCTTCTGAATATCTAACCTACATCTCCCCTCTTTTGGTTTAAAGCCATTACTTCTTGTCCGGTCACCGCGCTCCCTGACACAGAGTCCCTCCCCACCTTTCCTGTAAGCCCCTTTAGGTACTGGAAGACTGCAATGAGGTCTCCCTAGAGCCTTCTCTTCACCATGCTGAACAACCCCAGCTCCCTCAGCCTGTCTTCACAGGAGAGGTGCTCCATGCACTCCATCTGTTCATTGACATAGAGGGTGATGCCCCCTTCTGGTCTTCCCTGCCTGTCTTCTCTAAAGAGCCTGTGTCCTTCCATTCCAACACCCTAGCTATGGGAGCCATCCCACATCTCCATAATGCCAAAGAGGTCACAGCCCTGCATGTGTGCACACATCTCTCACTCTTCTTGTTTACTCCCCATGCTACATGTGTTAGCATAGAGACATTTAAGCTAGGCCCTGATGAAGCTGACTTACTGGCTGGAGTGGCTGGGATTCCTTTGTGCTGCTCTTCATGTGCTCTCCTGCTGACCCAAGACCCTTCTCCAGGCTCTGGGTATCAAACTGGGAGGAGCACAATGGATTGAGGTTCCCCTCCTCTTCAAACTGCTCCTGGCTGCATCACTGGTGCCCATGTGAAACAAGTCAACTGATGGCTTTTAAACCTCTACTGTAAATCATCGCATCAGTGTACAAGCAGAAGAGAGAGTGCCTGGCTCACCTGTGATGTTATCAGTGTGTCACTGTAGTAGTCTGCTGGCATTAGGTTCTCCACAATGTGGACGAGGCACCAGAAAGCACTTTCCTCATCTTCCAGGACCAGGAGGGCAACAGCTGCCAGTCTGTGATGGACAAGACACAGTGAGGCAATGCAGCACTGCAGGATGAGACACAGGTCAGCACAGGTAAAGGGGAATCCAAGAATCCTTTTGGCTTGTCTCTAGCTCTTTGAGAATCCAAAACATCAGGTGTAGGAAGACAGTTGGTCAGATAGGGATCTGTTCTGCGGGTTTTTGAAGAAGCCAAGGGGTTGTGATTTTCTTTCCTGTGTGTCTCTGTCAGCAAACATGAAGCATCAAATACAGAGCTGCTGTGACAAAATGAGACTCCCCAGCTAACAGGATGTTCTGCAGACCCTCAGAGTTGGCAAAGTGTGCTGATTATGGCTATTTCAGTGTGGGAAATGGCTCACGTGAAGATATTCCATATTATGTGACATGGCTCACCTTCCCCTCCTATCCATCCTCCCTAACCCTCTTTAGTTCTGACTTACCCCGTTTTAGCCAGATGGGAAACATTCAAGGCCAGGCTGGATGAGGTTTTGAGTAAACTGATCTTCTGGAAGATGTCCCTGCCCATGGAAGGAAGGATGGACTAGACGATCTTAAGGGTCCCATCCAACCTAAATCATTTTATAATATCTAGGGGTATTATCTAATCTCATCTAATATCAAGGGATCTCTAGAATGGAAAGTGTCTTTCTGAAGACCATCCAAAGAGCAATAGGAATAGCTTACAGAGACTTTTCTCATGTGTGAAGATCCAACCAGAAATTCCCTTCTTGCAGCTATTGTCTGATGTCCTTCTTCCTCAGCTGCACACTTCTAAGAAATCTATTTTTATCTTTTCTGTAGCCATAATTTGGTAAGTAAAAGAAGTGGAAGATCCCCTGAGCCTTCTCTTCACCAGACAGAACAAGCTCAATTTTCTCAGCTCCTCCTCAGGTGTCATGTGCCCCAACCCCCTCATTCCTAAGGCTTCCCATTTCCTTCAACTCTTCTCAGAAAAAGGGAACACAAGGGTGACTGCTGAGCACATTACAAGTTGGAAATTCAGTCCTAGCCTCCTGCTGATATTTTGGGACTGCCTCACTCTGTCTCCCATAGCTGTTCCTTCCTATTCTGGAGCTATGGAGAAACCAAACAAGTGCATCCTGCTGCTTGCTACATCCCAGCAACAACTCTGGCTGGAAAAAAGACACCACATGAAGAACTCTGGATGAAAATACCTAGAGCCAGTACAGATCTAGAGAGAGACATGGGCCTGAGACTGCATGAATCACAGCTTAGAGTGTCTACACCTTCTCAGTGCTCTCCCACGAAGAAGCAGCATACCTTGTTCCTCACCTGTTCAATCCCTGGCAGTACCCAATAGCAGGATTGTGCCAGGAGAATGCTAGCAGCACCTTCCGGAGCTTGGGGATGAACTGGGAGGTGGGAGAGGAGAAATATTTGTTGTTGGTCAGTGTCCGGGGCAGGTCAAGCTCAATCTGCCGGCAGGCAGGATGTTCAGTGCTCTTGCTCTGTCTCAACAGCCGCTGGTAGTGGTCCGGCAGACGGCTGCAGTGCCGGCTGACGATCCACCTCCAGACCCGCTGCCGATGCTCCACAGGAATGCCGCTTCGAATGAGGCTTTTCAGCTCTGCAGAGGGGCTCAGCTCTCCTACATTGTTCCACCTGTCGCGGAGGGGCTTCTCCACCACCTCCTGGCTCCGCAGGTTGTTGGACTTTATCTCCAGGGCTTGGATTTTGGCCAGAAGTTTCCAGTCCTCGACTTCATAGTCAGGCACAGTCATAAACCCGTACTCATCATACTCACTGGAAGGGCACAAGGCAGAGGTTAGTTCAAAGGCCAGTTCCTGTGTCAAGGCCACCCAATGCCAGGTTCCTGTCACCCATGCCAGAGCACAGGCACTCCTCCTTTGCTTTTCTGGCAGCTAGGTGGAAGACCTGCTGTCTCAGGGCCAGGAAGGCAGAGGGGAGCCTGCAGCAACAGCACAGACACATGAACTCAGGTGTAGCTTTGCTCTGAGCTACAGCCTGACCCCATCAGACCTCTCTCACCCTGTCTGATCTCCTACCCACATCTTGCTTAACCTGTGTACCTTCTCCCTGCCATGTCCTAGTACAGAGGGAGTTCTTCAGGGAGGGACTGCAAAGGCTTCAGGGCATCAGAACAAAGAACAGAGATCCACAGTCCTTTCAGATGTCTCCCTGTGCACAATGCAAATCCCCTACTAAGCAGAAAACCCCAAGAGTGCTGCTAGTAAGGCTTGTTCAGGGTTTGTGCATCATTCCTGTTAAGTGATGACACCACATGAGAGAACAGCACAAAACCATGCCAGGGGAGGTTCAGACTGGGCATGAGGAAACATTCCTGTACTGTGAGGACAGTTAAACACTGGAACAGGCTTCCTAATGAGGTGGCTGGTACCCCATACCTGTCAGTGTTCAAGAGTTATTTGAACAATGCCCTCAAAAAGAAGCCTTAACTTTTACTTGGCCCTGAAGAGGTCAGACAGTTGGACTTGATGATCTTTGAAGGTCCCTTCCAACTGAATTATTATGTTCTGTTCTGTTCTAGTCAGTCCACATGCTGGAATACCTGCAAGGTATCATATTCTTGGTATTGGAGTCTCAGCTCCAAAGCTGCCTGGCAAAGCTGAAAGTTTGTTCAACCAAATGTAACAGAATCTGCTACAAAACTGGGGCACTTCAAAAAAGTGCCATTTCCTACAAAAGAAACTGCCTTCCTACAACAATACGCTGCTAACAGATATCCATTGTTTCCACATCACCAAACCAAATGAGCTTCTTCTACCTCTCCTCACAGGTCATGGCTCTAAGTCCATTCTGTAGAGCTGCCCCCAGATCTTTCTTGCCTGCACATTCCCCTACAATGTTGGACTCCTGTGAGGATGTGAACATCCCCGTGCTCTTGCCTATTACCTCACAGGGTTCAGGTTCAGACCTTCTGCTCCTTCCTTGACATCCCACTGGAGTGCTTCCTGGATGAGGTTCCTCACCAGCTCAGCATCGGAGTTGGGCAGGCCGGGCACAGTCTCCTGCAGCTTCCGCAAGACTGTCAGGTATTTGCTCTCCATCTGGCAGTTTCGGGCTTGCAGGCAGGCACACTGATGGGAAAACAGAGGGAAAGAGCTGGCCCACTAATGTTCTTCCTTTATTGCCTCCACTCTCTACTGGTCTTGTCCACACATCAAGCAAAGACTCCTGAACAACAAGGCCTCAGAGAACACACCCAGAAGTTTTCTACAGCCACGGAAATTGCAGCCAGGAATGGACCACTGTGGTCAATGAACAAGCACAAGCCACATTAGCAAGCACACAACAGAAGTTGCTTTTTGAGGCTTTTTGAGTGAGAGACCTAATCCAGCATCACCTACTTACTTCATGAACTGCCTGGGATATGGATGGCCATATCCCAGGCAGCTCAGCTCAGAGACACCACTGCCGCTGAGTTCTCCACAGGCTTTTCCCCTGCTTCTTAGACAAGTTCTCTACCCCACACTGAGGTGTAACCTGACAAAATACACCACTCTAGGGACTGAGCTGGGACCATGCGATTTTCAGAACACACAGCAGCACCACAGACAAGGTGAACACATGCCCCATAGCAACCCCAGTCCCATCACACTGCTACAGGTTTCTCAAGCACAAGAAGCTCAACAGAGTTCAAGCAGAGCAAGACAGTCCCTGCTGCCATCACACTCCAGGGCACAGAGAGAGAGAGAGCAAGAGAGGGAGAGAGAGAAATGAGGATTGTTATCAATTGTTATTTTTATTGTAATTGTTAACTCACAACTGAGGAACTAAGGCCACAAAGGTGACAAGACTCACCCAGTTAGTGTTTCACAGGAACCACAGTGAAGATTCCTGCTCAGTGGGAAGCAGCAGTTGAAAACAAAACAAAAAAGAAATCATAGAAAGAATTAGGCTGCATATAGAGGGGACAGAAATGAATGTAGGATACAGAATCACAGAATCACAGAATTTCTAGGTTGGAAGAGACCTCAAGATCATCGAGTCCAACCTCTGACCTAACACTAACAGTCCCCACTAAACCATATCCCTAAGCTCTACATCTAAACGTCTTTTAAAGACCTCCAGGGATGGTGACTCCACCACTTCCCTGGGCAGCCCGTTCCAATGTCTAACAACCCTTTCGGTAAAGAAGTTCTTCCTAAGATCCAACCTAAACCTCCCCTGGCGCAACTTAAGCCCATTCCCCCTCGTCCTGTCACCAGGCACGTGGGAGAACAGACCAACCCCACCTCGCTACAGCCTCCTTTGAGGTATCTGTAGAGAGCTATAAGGTCGCCCCTGAGCCTCCTTTTCTCCAGGCTGAACAATCCCAGCTCCCTCAGCCGCTCCTCACAGGACTTGTTCTCCAGGCCCCTCACCAGCTTCGTCGCCCTTCTCTGGACTCGCTCAAGCACCTCGATGTCCTTCTTGTAGCGAGGGGCCCAAAAGTGAACACAGTATTCGAGGTGCGGCCTCACCAGAGCCGAGTACAGGGGGACGATCACCTCCCTAGCCCTGCTGGTCACACTGTTTCTTATACAGGCCAGGATGCCGTTGGCCTTCGTGGCCACCTGAGCACACTGCTGGCTCATATTCAGCCGACTATCAACCATCACTCCCAGGTCCTTCTCTGCCTGGCAGCTCTCCAACCACTCATCTCCCAGCCTGTAGCTCTGCTTGGGGTTATTGTGCCCCAGGTGCAGGACCCGGCACTTGGCCTTGTTGAACTTCATGCAGTTGGCCTCGGCCCATCAGTGCAGCCTATCCAGATCCTCCTGCAGAGCCTTCCTACCCTCGAGCAGATCGACACACGCACCTAACTTGGTGTCATCTGCAAACTTACTGAGGGTGCACTCAATGCCCTCATCCAGATCATCGATGAAGATATTAAAGAGGACTGGCCCCAGCACCGAGCCCTGGGGAACGCCTCTAGTGACCGGCCTCCAACTGGATTTGACTCCATTCACCACGACTCTTTGGGCCCAGCTATCCAGCCAGTTTCTAACCCAACGAAGCGTGCGCCAGTCCAAGTCAAGAGCAGCCATACTGTCATGCTACCACTTTAATCATCCTTTTGCCTCAAATTGAGCCTATCAGTCTAACCCCTTCTGAAGGTTACAGCAGTCACAGGATCACAGAAGGGCAGTAAGCTGAGGTAGACAGGATTTCAAAAGACTAGGAAGCAAACAGATATGACAATAAAAGCCCAAAGGCAGCTGTTTGCCCTGTACTAGAATCCAAGACTGAGGAGACATCCCTTGAAACCCAGGAAGGAAAACTCAGAGAACAAATGCCAGACTCAGGAATTGGTTCAGAACTAGCAGGTAGGTTAGACAAGTCTGAGAGTAACCAGGTTATGCAATAAAAATCAAGCTTAAGTAAAGAAATGAACTCTGAACTAGCTGCAGGATCTGAGAGTACTGACACCTGACAGTGTCAGGCCTCCTAGAGAAATCAAAACTGGACGGAGCCAGTGTGCAGTCAGCCTGCCAGCTCTCAGGAAACTTTCCTCATTCCCTGAGCATACTGTAATTTCTTTATTCGTTTCCAAAAGCATAGCTGAAATGCAGGAATCTGGGTTAGATTTCAGCATCCCTAAGACTAAGTTTTGCAAGTATTTTACTTTGACTGAAAAAAAGAAAATTATAGTATCTAATTTGGGAACAACACAAAGCAGAGAAAACAGTATGCTAAAAAAATGTTAGGGAGAAAGCTTCTTCCTGGTGTGTTCTGTATCAATATCCATTCCAGTGTCTGCTTTGGAAAGATATACAAAAAACCTCTCCCCAGGAAAAAAGAGTTACTTTGCCTCACCTTCATCAGAAGAGCTTTTTCATTCTCAGCAGCGCTTGTCCACAGCCGAGTAACCTGGTGGATCTCTGAGTTGAGAAACTGGTTCTGGGTTTTGTATGCATCAATATCATCCTGCCACAAAGCAAAACAGTCACACAGGGACAGTTTTTGAGCATCCCAAGAGGGAACTGAGGTGTGGAGTGTGTTAGGGACAAGAAAGTATCTCAAAAATATCATGTTCTGGGAAGAAGACATGACTTCGCAGGACAAATACTACCTACAAAGGACATCAAGGCACAACACTAAATAGAAATGTCATACATAGAGAAGACACCTGGAAAATGCTAAGTGCACTGTATATATATGCTTAGAAAACACAGAGACAGCTGGTGATATAAGCTAGAGAAACACCTAAATAAGATGAAAAATACATATTTTTTTTACTTTTTTTTTTTTTAAAAAAAAAAAAAAAAAAAAAAAAAAAAAAAAAAACAGATACAGATCTTAGCCCCATGGCTCCCATGGCTGGCAGCAAAACACTCTCCCACAACAAAGTAAGTGGCTCTTCTATAAATTCTCCGCCACAGGCTAACAGTTCATTATAACAGTGCAAATGGTGACAATACAACAGGCTGGATTTGAAAGAACCAGGATGTGTCAGGAAACTGTTGGCAAGAGTGAAACATACATTAACAGAGCCAGCAAACAGCTAGTGAGATTGCAGCAAATGAAACAGAAGAGTGAACAAAGAGGTGAGCACTCAACGGCAACATGAAGTCAAAGAAAACAGACGGTGGGCTGAAGCTGAAACTAACCTGGATGCTTTTAAAAACCCCATTAGTTCCAGATAAGCCCATCCCGTCTCTGATGTGAGGACAGACAAAACATCTAGAGAAACACGTTCTCTGGTTTCCACGAGGAACACCCTCCCACTGAACCAGAGGGTAGAGAAATGGGAGCTCCCAAATGACCTGTGCAATCTCCACACACCTTCAGATGTTCAATCTCCTCCTGCTGCTTATACAACGTCTCTGCAGTGATTGTGTTGGCTTCTTGCAGGGGATCAGAGAGCTCTCGGGCCATCTGCTCTGTCAAGGCCATGATGACTTCTTGTTTGGCGTGGTTCTTCTCCATCAGATGCTGCACATGCTCTTTGAGCTCCTGAATGTGGCTGTCTCTCAGAGCAAGCATCTGCTCAAGTTCCTTCTTTTCCTTCTCAAGAGCTTCCAGGCGACTGGAGAGATCAGCAATTTGTCTGACTTTGTGGCGCACCAGCTCCAGTCTGTCCTTATCTTCTGTTGCAGTGAGATACATGCTAGATACTCGCTTCTCCTGCTGGGCTGCCTCCAGGGCTTTGTGAAGAAGTTTAACCAGCTCCTGGAAAAGGAATGCAAAGCCATCACATCACAGTGCTGCCCAGGGTACTGGAAGCATGGAGAATACAGACCCCACCAGAAGCGAGTGAAGAGCAAAAGATTCTCAGGATCTCAAAACTGACTCCTTTCAGAAGCAAAAGTGAATGCAGCAACCTTGACATCAGTGTCCCCCTAGCAGAGGAGCTCTGTTCTCAGAGCTAGGCCTGAAAGGTCTTTGCAGCAGACTGCAAGCAACTTGGCTTTAGGTGCATTGTTAGTAAGAGACGTGCTGCTCACGCTGCCTGCATTCTGGCTTTCAACAAGCCATCCTTCTTGGGAGATGCAGCAGAAACCGGAGTAGCTGGAGGCCTGGTCAGCAGTGTGGTAAAATGTAAGAGATGGAAATAATGCAGTATACATCTCTCTCTGCTACCAGATAGAAATTTATGTATTCATTTCGACCTGCCCTTTACCAGAGTCATCCCTCACTCCATCCCACACAAAGGCACAAAAGCTTCCCCCAGCACCATGCTGCTGATTCAGGCTGTGCTGTCTCAGACATTTAAGGGGTCAAATCAAGGATGTAACTTGATTGTCCCCTATGGGACCTGGCTCTCCTGCTTCTTCTGCTGGAATAGCTACCAGCATCATTACTGGGGAGCCTAGTATTGCTCCATGCATGTGGAGAAGAGTATCACACAGGAGAGACAGCCCTTGCAGTGACCCATGCACTGGGCTTCTCCAATCAAGTAATCTCTTAATAGTGGATCACTATTCAAAAAAGTGTGACCTGTAAAAAGCACAACTCAGCCCTGCAGTTCCTGCCCGCATCATGGTACCTTTACCAGGACTGTACTTCATGTATCTGTTGAGCAACAGACACACCAGCATGACTGATATCTGCAGAACACACTTGGATTTGTTCTACCTCCCTTTTCCAGCCTATCTACTAGATGTGCTTCCTAGCAATGGCTGCAGGACATCCTTTTTACCCTTGTGCTGGGCACAGCCAGGCTACATACAAAGGGGTAACACAAGGGTCTTGAGCTGAGCGCCTCCTGAGCACTCCTCAGCCTAACACCAAGGCCAAGGGAGTTCCTGTGACCAGTTTCAGGGTCCTGCCCTAAAAACTAGCAGACTCTTCATCACCCTCACCTTCTGTGACTTGACTTCCTCCGTGAGCGTCAGGATCTGTTGCTGTAGCACACTCACTTTATCCATTGAGCTCCTCTCCCTGGACAGCTCTTCAGCCAAGCCTAGGAAGCCACTGTTCATCCACTTGGCTTTCCTGACCCAGTTCACCCTAGACTCCAGCCTCCCATCCTCCGGGATCTCCTCCTTAACTGAAGGGAAACAGAATTAATTTACACAGAACAGGGTTGCTGCTATGGACTCCTGTGTCTTGCTACTGGAGGACTCACAACAGCTCCGCCCAGAAGACTGACACACAGGACAAGAAAAATCGACCTGCTGGGATCCACAGGGTTGAAGCACAGACAGTAGGGATCAACCACAGGTACCTCCAAAATAAACAAAGCCACGGTGCTTTATGGTACCTGCTAGCTGCCCTTGCACCCTACCCACCCTGCACACAGCAAATACAAGTTAGCATCTGTGGAGAGCACAGTCTAAACTCCATAGCCCCACCACATGTTTGGGACGAAAAGGGTTGAAAGGAATGTGGTTGTGCAGCAGTTTAACTTCCAACTCAAAGAAATACTAGTACGGACTGGTATCGTGGATGATATTTTTGCCTCTGCAGAAGACTCTAGAAGTAGGAGATAGGCAGATTCAGCCTGAAGCAGAGCAGAAAGTGTCATTCTTGTGCTAGCAACACTGGAAGGAACCTGAGACAATGTGACCAAGTTTTCATGTCCCAGAACTATTTGCCACTCTGTCCTTCCCTTTCTTGCTAAGTCTGACTCCCTAGTAAATGGTGTCATACTCAGACCAGCTCACAGAGTTCAGTAACAGGCACCTGCACACCCTGCCTCCACTTCTGCCTCTTGCTCCTCATCCAGGCTCTCAGGGTGCTCCTGGAATTCACCGAAATTAAAGATATTCCCATTGTTCCCCCGGAGTTGCTTGGAGACACACATATTGTAGACAGTGTTTCTGAAACAAGAAGAGATCAAAACAGCCTTGTGAATAGAAGTCATGAACACTGCAGCCAGTGCATATGCAAACTAGCCAGTGCCTCACCCCTTGTCATATCTCACACTTACTCACATCCCACCCCTCCTCCAAGAACCTGTCTCCACCACGTGCTAAAAAAATGAACTGTCCGTGGCACCAGTGGATCTAAGGGGAGCAAGTGGATATTAGGAAGGTACCCCAGTATTAGTACCAGCACAGCAGTGTGAATCAGTTGGGGATCTTCCCCTGTGTCCTTGAGCCCTGTACGTAAAGGCATCAAGCTGGAGAGAAGGATCAAAACCAACAGTTGAGCAACCATACTCCTTCCCTCCCTTCCTTCTCTCACTCTTCCCTCCCATGCTTTCCTTAGCTGGTCCTGTGCTTTGCTCAT
This sequence comes from Stictonetta naevosa, assembly GCA_011074415.1. Classification (NCBI taxonomy): domain Eukaryota; kingdom Metazoa; phylum Chordata; class Aves; order Anseriformes; family Anatidae; genus Stictonetta; species Stictonetta naevosa. The sequence continues at coordinate 57,497,497 of CM021729.1, read as the reverse complement.
TTAATGCCCTTGCCACAACAGACTTGATAGCCTTTGATACAGTAAAGTTTCAGGAAGAAAATTGCAATCAGACTCAGAACCAGTCCTTCAAAGACTGTTACAGCTGCCGCTTTCAGATTTTGCCAGGAGAGCTAGGAGATGACTCTACAGGACCAGGCAGAACCAGCAACGTGCTAGTGTTTTCTGTAAAACCTATACAAGAAAGTGAGGCACTTGCCTACCTCTATCTCACACTACCCTGTGTTTTTCCCATGAAACAGGAGCAAGTCAGGGATCTGATGAGCTTGGCTGAAATCAGACACACTACACTCATGAAGATCCAAGTCCAAAAGCAACAGAGCCTGCAGAAATATTCACAGATCTAGGGGACTAATATAATTTGAAACTGAAAAGAAGCAATTGTTATTCAAGCTAGCAAAGGTAAGGCTGGAGAGAGGTTATGATTACAGTACTTTTAATTAGAGTGGGGAGGAACAAATGCATAGCCTGCAAAAAGCATAGCTGAGATTGATACTCTTTGGTCTCATGGAAGATACTTCCTCTTAACAGCATCAGATGGTAGCCAGAGTAGTGGTGGTACAAAACTACAGCCAACTTCCCCACCAAAACCATCTGGCAAGTGTCAGGCTACTTACTGCACCTGTAACCACTTGAATGCTTTCAGTTATCTGTAAATAAGTGACTGGGACACTACAGTTAAGGAGACACTGGTAGGGGTTGTTTTGGAGCAACAGTAGCTGCCCAAGGCTTGTAATTTGTAGCGCTGATGGAGCCACACCTTGCAGTGGCAACAGCTAAGTCAGTGAAGATGGTGTGACTATTCGCATTCTTGAAACTCAGTCTGGGGCAGCAAGCTGTGCAGTGTGAGGGCCATTTTACAGGCTCAAATGCCTTGTGCTTGGAGTTCCTGCTTTGCAGAGTATTCATGGTCCTTTGAAACCACCGGAATGGTTTTCTGTTGCTAGCCTACAGAGTACAGCTCAACCTGCCCACATGCCCTTCCAGGAGTGATGCTCGGATGCACCACAGCAGGCATGCTAACAACCAGCTGCGGAGGAAAGCTAAACCAAGCTGTAGGAAAAACCTAGTGACCGACCAACCAAGACAGCTAGATGATGAGGAATGCACTGGAACAGAGGGATGTGAAAGAGCTTCCAGCAGGAAATCTATTTCTGCATGGAATATCCTTCATAAAGCTGCTTCATGGTTTGCCTGCCTAGGCAAGCGTCCCATTTCACAAAATACCCAACAGGCGAAGAAGGAAAAAAGTAGGAGGCCAGCATGCACTGCAGCTCTCCTTGTGCACTTACTGTATCTCTGTCCAAGGGTGCTTCAGGGAGATGTTCTGCAAAGCAGTAGATGTCTGGGGTGCAGGCAAAGAGGCTGCCTTTAAACCCACCACTTCTGTTGGTGTTTTGACTGGAGGCATAAAGTCCTCATTGTTGACAACATCTACGTAAAAACAAACCAGAACACAAGAGGCAAGTGAGCAAGACAGATCTGCACTGGACTTGGCTCCTTCATGTAACTTAAGAGCCACATTTTCTTATGGCTAGACCTTCTGTGCACAACATGCCAGGCAGAACAAAGGCAGCAGAGCAGGTTTCCTGTATTTAAGGTCAAATTACAGAAGGTTCCAGGTAGAATTTCATTATCTGCTCAGGGACTACCAAGTGACTTCAACCATCAGTACATGAGAATGACTAACTCTAAGCAATCAACCTTTAACCTCCCAAAGGAATGAGGAACAGAGTTGTTGCTGTTCTTTTCTCCCAACACAGTGTTTGGTAGTTTTCATGTGTAGGTAACATCAATCCAAGCATTGGTAGTTAGCAACAGCATTTATAAACCTGGCCAGTGCCTCTGTCCACTTACAGATGAGGAGTACCATTCATCACTGGAGAGCTGAAAGCAAACGAAGGGCTGACACACGCAACACCTACTTGTTCTGTCAACCAGAGTTTCATTCACAAGCTGGGAGCTGCCCACAGGAAATCTGCTCTGAGCATTGCAAAATTCCCAACGTCTCACTTGTAGCTGCTGCAGCCAGTACATCATTGCCTGTTTGCTGATTGCCTAAGATAACACAGAACAGGAAGGAAGAGGGCAATCTCATCAGCATAAGATCATCAGCATCCTGTAGGGATGACCACCACTGCTCTGACCATGTCTGCAGAAATAAAAGCCAGCTGTGTCATGCCTATGCTACAGCCTCTGATTTGGAAGGACTGAATAAATCCGCAGCACGGCCTTAGCAACAGAACCTCAGAGGACAGCTGACCTTATTTTAACCCTTTTTCATTTACTGTGTTCCAAGGTGAGGCAGAAATGTCACAATTTTTTTAACTGTGAATCACCCATGGAGTTCTCTCAATTGAGATCTTCACAGAGATAAGAATCTAACAAAGTTCTTTGCTGGAGGAGCCACTTTATACAGAGGAGCTCATTTCTGTTCAGTAAATTACAAAGTGGACTGCAGGACTCTTCAGTAACTTTAATTCAGCACCCAATTTGACTTTTACTCCTATTCTGTTAAAGAAGTCATCTCACAGGTAGTGGAACCCCAGCCTCACAAAAACAGTGCAAACAATTTAGGTCCAAAAGGCAACAGTGCAGCCTGAGGACTAAAGTCAAACTCACGCTGAGGTATGTTGGCAGAGATGTGTCTGTCTCGATGGGGAACGTTCTGTACCAGCCCCCAGATGGTGACCCTTACCTTCAAAGTAAAAACTCTGTTTGGTGTTCTGATCTCAAAAACCCCTTCACCATTTTCCACCTTGCAGTCAAAGCTGGCGCTGGAGAGATCGATAGACCCCAAAGGGTTCACATCCTGTGCAGTTCTGTAGTACAGTAAGTGACATTTATTTTCATCATAAATGAACCAGCGAGACTTCCAAGTCTTGATTGGACCCTTGATGCCCAGTTTATTTAAATAGCCACAGAGTTTTTTTCTGGGTGTTTCTCTGCCGGGTTTCAACTGTACATTTTCTAGTTCTCCAGGAAAGGAAAGCATGACCTTCTCCTTTGATGAGGCTCCACCGCTCCTGTTGTTGTCTGGGTTTGACTCTGCTAGCTTGCCTGGGACTCCAGCAAGGGGCCAAGTTCCACTTTCTGGTCCTTTTTTCATCTCTTTCAGAAAATATACACAGTATCAAATTGAAACAGTAAATTCTCTAGGTAAGTACACCACAGCAGATCCCAACTATCTCAACCTGCAGATGATGAAAAAATGAAGAATAAGTTCAGGTCTAGCATATGACAACAAACATTCCCTAGCTTTCCAACTACCCAGCCAAGGTCCCAAACTTCTACTTTTAGCCATCACTCTCTCCCTTTCTGTGCTCAGATGATGTCTACGTATCTGTTTTCTCTCTTTTCAATTCCTAAACCAGCCCAGACTAGCAGCCAAGAAGCAGTACCACAATCTCTCAGGGGAAAAGTAAGCCTGTGGGCATTTCAAATCAATAGCAATAAACGGGGGATCCGACGACCCAGACAACAATGTTAAGTATCAGCTGCAGAAAGCATGGTTACAAGCTCTGAAGGAACATGTATTCAGGTCAAGAGATTTCAGGTAAGCTTTCCGCTCTGTGTCCAACTGGTACTTTAAATCACAGTGTCTGGAGAAAAAATCCCACCTTATGCAGCATCATTACACAGTAGTTCTGCCAGCTGATGACTGCTGTTAAAAAGCCTGCATATCATGTGCCAGGCCTCCAGCAGGCCTCACCTGATGGATTATGCACAAGAGAAAGACATTCTGTGATCTTTGCAGAATGGACTAGGTGGCTCAGAGGCCAAAGTACCCTGCTGGGTTGCTGGGAGGAATGCAATGTGCAAGAGAAAAACAGAAAAATAAGGCTGGAAGGAATTTGTAGAGGTTCTTAGTTTAGCCACCCTCTCAGAGAAGGTGCTGACTTCAAAGCTGTACCTCACTAAAATTCATTCACGTAAATTTTGATCTCATGCAAAGATGGCAACTCTGCTGCATTTCTGGACACTTGTTGGAGAGCTTAACGGTGAGGCCAGTGTGATTTTTTGACCACAGCTGCACACAACAATGGCCCTTGTATAAAGAAAAATAATGATTCCCCTGAGAATACCTATGAATAATTTGCAAGCTTTTGTGTGTTGTTTTTTTTTTCCCTTAACTAAAAGCATTGTTTATACCTCAACTAGTAAAAGGACTGCTAGAGGCTTCAGTTTAGTTACTATGGTATCTGAAGCAAATATGTAAACAAATAAATTGATGCAATGTTAAGTCAGTGGAAATCCAATTGCAGCCACAAAACCACTGAACACAGCAGCCAGCACCACGACAACAACAGGTCAATGGTGATTAATACCGTGAAGCACAAAGAGGCATTGCCCAAGCTCACACTTTTAGGAACAACTTACCCTCATGACTGAAAGAATACTTACAGGTGTTAGTACTGGCTATGCCCCATCGTGTTTACTGCTGCCTCCTGCTGTTCCTTCATTTTTAGAAACGAGGAAACTTTTTTTAAAAGTATAGATAATGCTAACTTTTTTTTGGAAAGACAGTGAACTTCTTTCAGTCCACTCCCCTGGCAACTACGGATCCTGCTGCTGAAAACATTCACAAGTGTCAGGAACAAGCTCCCGTCATGGAGGTGCCACTGCAAGAAAGCTTTTGAAACAACTGGAAACTTCATTTCCGAGCTATTTTTGCCTGGCACAAAGGAATCATTATCAGGAGGAAGAAGCAGTCTCAAATTTCCCTAACAGACCCCAGGGCTTTCATGGTAGTATCGGCGCAGGGACCTGCATTGTCTGAAGACTCCAGCACACTTCTTCCTCCTGCCAGTGACGCCCCACGGGTCTACACCACGGGTTCAAGCACCCTGTTATAAGAGATCTGGTTAGACCTGCATTGCAAAGTACTCTAGAGGAGATCTCACCTCCTTGAGAGAAGCGGAGCGATGTCCCTGGGAAGCCACCGTCTGCTGGCACAGAGCTGTTGCTGCAGGCACCACCAGCCAGGTAACCACAGCCTCCAAAACAGATCCGACAGCAGAAGAGGGGCTTCTCGAGCTTCCCTCCGCTCACTCGCAGTCTGGGAACCGTCTTAAAGAGATACTGAGCTGAAAGCAGCTCTGACACTGACTCAACAATGAAAAGGGAAGATCAGTGCAGACCGTGCCCAGATGTTTTTAGAGCTGCGGGTGCCAGCCCTCCCCGCCCCCTGGCAGCCCTGCAGAGCAGCCCCAGCCCAGCTGCACCCCGCTGGAGCACCAGCCGCGGAGGCTGGCGCCTGGCACCGGGCAGCACTGCCCGGAGCTGCGGGGAGATGGAGCTGGAGCTGGCACCGCCCGGCTCGGGGCGGGGGACATCGGCGACAGCCCGGCGGGGACCCGGGCGGCTGCATGGACGGTGGGGTGGGGGGACACGGGGTGTGCAGGGGACACGGGGCGGGGAGCCGGGGTGGGACGGGACACACACACACACACATAAATATCCTGTCCGGGGAGGGGACACGACCTGCTCCGGGGGGGGGTACCTGCTCCGCAGCACGATGCCACAAGCCACGGCGGTGTCGCGATAGTGTCACGACGGTGTCACGGCTCGGCTCGGCGGGGAGGGGCGCAGCGGGCAGGGAGCGGCCGGGCGGCGGCGCCCGTGGGCGGCGCGGAGCGAGAGCGCTGCGAGGCGGGAGGCTCGACCTGGGAAAAAGAAACAAAAATAGAAAGAAATAATTAAATTAAAAGGTCCGAGTTGGGTATCGAAAATGAAACGATTCACCGCGAGAGCCTGCTGGTGCGCCGGTGTGGGGGGATTTCGTCTCAGCCCAGGAGAGGGGATGGAGCAGGTGGGACACTTAAAATATCGTACAGGACCACTAAAATACAGGGCCACTTTAATCCGGCAAAACCCCCAAAGTCAGAAGGCTGTGAGGCCCCGCTTTCACGGCCTGCATTCGAACTGAAAATCAAATGAGCTCTTGCCCTTCTGCTCCGCTGCAAGGGCAGTGGATGTGGGACTGCTGCTCTCCCAGCCCCATGGTGTGAGAACAGCCGTGCTGCAGTGATAACTGCAAGGAAACAGATAAAGCATAAAATAAATAAAGTAATGAGTTTTAAAACATGGAACTTTGTGCCATAGGAGGCTGGATGCTAGGCTAGAGTAGACCAACCCCTCAAGAAGCCTCAGAAAGAGGTGAAATAGACTAGAACAGAACAGAATCATTCAGTTGGAAGGGTCCTTCAAAAATCATAAAGTCCAACTGCATGACCTCTTGAGAGATACCCAATAGTTAAAGCATGTAATCGAGGGCATTATCCAAATGTCCCTTGAACACTGGCAGGCTTGGGGCACCAACCACCCTGCTGGGATGCTTGTTCCAGTGTCTGACCACCCTCATGGGCGACACTCGTCCTGCCAGCACTGTCAGACCTGCGCTGGCCCAGGAAGGCATTTCTTACACCCTTTTCCACACCACAGGGTAACAAGCCTGTTTGGCTTGACTTTATCCACGTGCAGTGATAGCTAAGCCATGCTTATATGACCCTAAGCCTCTGGTGTCAAGAAAAAACCCTGTGAAAGTTCACTGAGTTTATTGCCAACATTAACCAAGTTTAACACTTGAGCAAGAAGCAGAATCATCCAGGTGTATGGTGGGACATGATTTCAATGGCCTAAGCTCCCATACTGTAGCAATCATGAGCTGACGAAGTAAACTGAGCACATTTCCAGTCAAAATTCTTTTGTCCCAAAGAAGGAACGATGGAGCAATGGATGCTGACCAGCCCTACAGCGCCCACAAGATGGCCGCCACCGCCGACCCCGGTCAGGTGGCGCTCGGCGGGGCCTCGCCTGCTCCCGGCGCATGCGCCCTCGCCCCGCCGTGCCGCGTTAAGATGGCGGCGCCGTGAGCGTCCCTTGGCCATGAGGAACCTGCGGCTGCACCGCGCCGCCGGGCGCCGGCCCGCCGCCGTCCCCCTCGGCGCCCCGCAGCGCTTCTGCCTCGGCGCCGAGCCCGGTGTGGTGCTGGTGGGCTCCCCGTGCGGCGTGGTGGAGCTGGGCGCCGCCGGGCAGCCGGTGAGCGCCGTGGATCGGGGCGGTGTTAGGCTCGGGGGGCTGGAAAATGGAGGGGAGGGCGCGGGGGGCTCCCGGGGCCTGGGCTGCTCGCTGCGTCCTCACGGTGAAGCTCGGGGGGGGCTGGGGGAGGAACATCTCTGAGGAAAAAAAAATCCTATTAAGCTGTGTTTTGAAATCTTTGAGGCATCAAATCCTTTTCATGGGTTCAGTTCTGAAGGTAATTGGCACAAGGGCTTTGGGTTTTCCTTTGAGCTTTTCGTTTTTCTATTTTTAAAGAAGGAGACTTTCTAAAAATCCTCATTGTGGTCTGTCTATGAGCGTTATCAACTCTAAAATACTTCTAGAACTCAAAAAAATACCCCGAAGCCCAAGTGAAGTTGTTTAATATATCAGTTTACTTTCTTTACAAATTTTGTGGGCTTCTTATTTCCAGTCTATGTGATTTACATGATGGTGTTCCTAATTTTTTTCCATGATGTGCAAGACATGTGTGCAATTAAATAGAAGGAACAGGTTTAGCCAACAGCTAAAAATCTATTTCTTGTTTTGCTGGACCTGAATGCACATCCAAATGTTGTTGTTCATCTGAAATTTTCTGTGCTGTGTCTCTGTAAAGTCTGAATGATCCCTTAAAAATATAGGGCTGCTTTAAGCAGCTACCTGTTCACTTCTTAATGTTAACAGTGTGTGAAGCACATAAAGGCAGTTGAAAGATGGTTAGCAAGACAAATTGGAAGTATTGTCATTTATTGCATCGTCTCTTAAATGAGCTTTTTCATTGTCTGACTAGCCCTTTTAACATGGGAGGATCTTCACAGTTCCCTATGGATAAGCAAAAAGAAGTATTTGCACATCAGCTGTTTCTTGATGCTAGCTTCTGATGTGCAATGCTTTGTGTAACTGCAGTAGATGAAATACTCTTACTTGTTACTCTGTCGTGTTTGTAAAAATGTCCAGTGATATGCAATTATTAAGCTATTGGCTTCTCCATGTCCAGGTGACAAGAGAAGTTTCTTTGACTGCAGAGGGTTTTATGTCAGAGGATGAAAGTGGCTCCATTGTTGGTATTGAAGATCTTCCAGAGCAAGAATGCGTGTGTGTTGCTACAGCAGCTGGAGACATCCTACTGTGCAATCTCAGCACAAAGCAGGTAACACGTCAGGAAAGAGAACAGTACAGAGAGCTTTCAAGGGGAATTTGACAGTTTTGGGGACAGTTGTATCTTTATTACATTGAGCTGCAGTTAGTCTTCATTTTTTGGATAGATAAGGTGATTTCTGTGGAAGCCTTGGGCAGAATCAAGGACAGAGTATACACACCATAAATGAACCAGAATCTAAACTGTAGCTTGTATGTCCACAGTCTCAGTCCTGCATGCTTGCTCAGGGGACTATTGGCATACAGTCAGCAGCACTGGATCCATTGGACAAACAGTCTCACAGAAATAGGATTTTGCTGAAACTCCATACAGAATAATGTAATCCATAACTCACAGGTTTGTTAATGTTTTATTATCAGTCACTACATAACCTTGTGCTGAGAAAATTGTGCAGACATGAGTTAACTGAAGAGAGAAGAAACAATCAGATGTTAAGATTTGAAAATTGTTTGGAATAAAATATTTAAAAAAAAAAAACACTGAGGAAAGACCAATATATCCCAGCTGAGTAAATAGGGCAGAACTGAGACGCTTTCTGTTCCCTCCTTGTTATCCAATTCGTACTATCTTCAGTAAAATGCTTAAACACCACAGTAGCATCCTCTGAAGCCTGCCTCACCTCCCACAGTATTGGCCCAACCATGCAGGTTTATGTAGATATGGGATGACAGTGGTCTGTCTGGGCTGGCTGCCAGTTTGTGGTTATTTGCAGCTCACCTGTATGGGTTCTTGTTTGAGTTTGATTTGCAAATACCACTTAAATGTAAAACCAACTATATCTGAAAAACATGCCTTTCATTGCAACTCAACATATGTCATAAGGGAATAAAGATAGAAGATCTGATATATGGGACTTTTATTGCACTGGTATATGGATCAGAGTTCATATTTAACTTCAAATTCTGTATTTCAAGGCTTTAGGACTTACTTTGAGTTTAAAAAGTTGTATACTTTTGGTGCAGTCTGGGCACTTGAAGAAGTCTTGAAGGTTACTCTGCTTGTTCTGAAACCTATTGTATGTGGGTGATAGTTACTGTACAACAGTATATGGTCCTACTCTTCTTACCTGAAAAAATAAAAAGATATCCAAGCTTAATTTCTTGAATTTCATTATTTTGCTGTTCATTATGGTTGTTCTGTTCCCTGGCCTTTTGCAAATCAGGGTAACAATGCAGTGGGCAGAGAACTTCTGTCACAATATTGTTTATATACCCATAATATCTCAGTGGAATGGCTTAGTTTTTCATAAACTTCTTTGAAGGTAATGCAGCTGTCACATTTGGCATTTACAAACAGCTTTCGGGGTCAAATTTTGAATGGATATAGTGCTACTTCACTGCACATTGGAATTTTCTAGGAAAGAACAGTTATGTCTGTGTTGTGTGACATCAGACTGTTTCCCAATAGAACCACAGACCCAATCTTTGGTAGTATTACTATTAAGACTATTACATGCTAATGTAAGACTGAGAGGTGCAAAATAAAACTCTTGGAAAAACTGTGGTAGAAAATGCTGATCTGTAGATTATTTGGGCTCACATACATAAATAGCATGGAACCCTCTTTTGGTTGTAAATGTTTCTTTTGTTTCATTCAACACAAAGGGTGAAATAACTCTTGTGACTTTTCTAGGAATGTGAGGATTTCCTTCAGTCAGTGACTGATGCCGGGATGGTGTTGCATTGGTGTTGCTGCTCACCTTTGATACTGCTTCTGTCTTACAGGTGGAATGTGTTGGAAGTGTGGACAGCGGCCTGAGTGTCATGAGCTGGAGCCCCGACCAAGAGCTCGTTTTGCTTGTAACAGGTATTAACAACTACCTGTAAGCTTTCTACCCTGGGGACTGAAATTCACTATGACCAAAGCGTAAAATAAAAATAATACTAAGGAAAACAAGATACAAAGTCATGAAACTAGGATTAAGACTTTGAAGAGAAGAAAAAAGACCTCCTGATCCTATGTATTGTTTGATTTTGTAATCCATGAGGAGCTTTAGTGATTCTGGCTGAAGTTGTTCAGACCTAAAAAGCTGACTTTTATAGAAAATAGTATTTCATTGGTCTTTCAGGTCTTCCAGTGAGATATATTTTTGATCTTGCATTAAAATGTAAATATTCCTGTGTAATAAGCCCATTTGATTGCTTAATAGATACTGCTTCTTGTCCTCCGGTAAGAAATCTGTGTTACAAGCTTTACTACAGATATATCTCTCTCCTTGACAATGAAGTTAGACTCAAGCAAAACAGAATCACAGAACTCTGGAGATCATGTATTCCAACCATTCTCTTCAAAGTGGGTTACCGAGAAAAAGTTGCTGGGAACTGTTCCCAGTAAGGTTTTGAGTATGTCCAAGTGTGGAGACCCCCACAAACTCTGTGGGTAGCATGTTCCAGTCTTTAACCACCCACACAGTAAAACATTAAAAAGGATCACTTCCATTGACTTGATGGCATTGCTTGCAGTGCAGCTCATGCTGCTGTTGGCATCCTGTGTGTCAGGGGCATACTGCCAGTTCATGTTCACGCCTCAGGACATACAGGTCATTTTCTGCCAAGATGCTTTCTAGCTTGTTGGCCCCCAGGTCTGTCCTACTGCCTGAGATTATCACTTCCCAGGTGTGGGACTTGACTTGTGTCCTTGTTAAGCTTCAAAAGGTTTCTGTCACCATCTCTGTTCCACGTAACAGGGTCCTCTAGATGGAAACACAACCCTCTGCTGTACCTGCCTCTTCTCCCAGTTTTGTGTCATCTGCAAACATGCTGAGGGTCCTGTCATCCAGGTCACTAATGAAGATGTTAACCAACATTGGCCCTAGGTCCACAGGTCCAGTGGTGGTGAAGTATCACTCGTGACCAGCCTCAAGCTGGATTTTTTTTTCCACCAACAAGCTTTTGGACTTGTCTGTTCAGCCAGTTCTCAGTCCACGGTCACTGTTCATTGATCCATCCTGTCTTCTGTGAGTTTGTCTGTGATGTTATGGGAGATGGTGTCAAAAGCCTCCTCCAAGTCAAGATAAATAACAACCACTGGTCTCCCCATATATCCACAAACCAATCATTTCACTGTAAAAGGCAATCATATAGGTCAGGTATGATTTCCCCTTCATAAATCCATGCTGACTACTGTCAGTCACTTTCTTTCCTCGAGTAAAAAAGTTTATGAAGTGCCAGGTACTTATTTCAAAAGGGGAAAGAACTCTAAGGTTAGCTCAGGAATTACTTTTCTGAAGAGAGAGACTTGAAGGTGTCCTTCCATTACAGTTTGAGATTTTCTGCTTTGAAGGATGCATTCTCTTTTGTATCATGCTACCATTAGAAATACTTCTATACTCAAGTCCATTACAAAATAACAGGATAATAGAGGAAAACATTTTGATCTGCTGGAGATCTCAGTACTAATGCTGTATTTGATGTTTACCCTGCAGGTCAGCAAACTCTCATCATGATGACAAGGGATTTTGAGCCAATTACTGAAAAACAGATCCACCAAGATGAGTTTGGAGAAGGTAAGAGGTGCATGAAATAAAGTTGCTTGTTTTCATTGGTGTGTTGTAAGCATGTATAAAGTAAAGAAACGGAGTGGAGTGCCTCCTAGACACTAGGAGACATTTTAGACTAGTTCTTTGGGGCACCTGGAAGGGAAAGTCAGTATTGTATTTATCAGTGGAAATTCAAACAAGTTCCCTGTACCGGAAGACTTTCTGGGCTGTGTGAATTTCCTCCATTTTTTTTAGAATTAAACTTGGGTGGATGGAGTATATGGTGTGATGCTGTAGTTGTTAACCACAATGTGCAACTTATCTCTGTAAATCTTCTACCACAACGATTATTTCTTCCTCAGGAAAGTTTGTTGCTCTTGGCTGGGGTAAAAAGGAGACACAGTTCCATGGATCAGAGGGAAAACAGGCAGCACAGCGCAAGCAAACGGTATTGTGTTATTTTTCTTATGTCGGGTCCATACTCTTCAGAGGGAAGATATATATAAAGAAAATCGCTGTTGTTTCTGCTCTGCTAGTTTGACACTGCCTTTCCAGGTAGTTGTCTTCATATTGTTTCTTCTGATTGTTTCTGTTGTTTGGGATTCAGCATTTTTATCCTCTTCCTACATCAGAACAGCAGCTGGAAGACTTGTAAGTGCTAGTGCTTGCTGATGCCACCCTTGCCACCCTTGAATCAGCATTACAGATGTTGCTGAACATGTTCTATATATCAAAATATTTGTATATCCAAAAGCTATAACATGTAGTTCAGTTTGCTTCGTGAAGGCAAGAGTTTAAGGACAGGCTACTGACCACCACCCATCATGTGAGGTGATTCTCTCTGTGCCTGTAAGTTTTAGGTCTTTGTTCCTTTGTTTGACTCTTCTTCATTTAAGTCTTTTTTTCTTTTTTTTCTATTTTTATGAAAATTCAGGTAGCTAACAAACTCCACTGCTGTGTTTTTCTTTCTACTTTTTATTTTTTTAAGGCTATACCATTCCTGTATTTTGGAAATGAAATCTTACGGAAAAATGTGTCGCCCAGATTAAAACAGTCCTGCTGAAACATGATAGGCTACCGCAAAAAGAGATGAAATGTGTCCTGCTCTAGCTTTACTATTAGGAAAGATGGACCAGGATAATATTTGGCTGTATCTAGAAAAATATGCCTAGTTTGGCCAAGTTAAACCTCTGAGCAGCTGCCTTTGTATGTGTATTCAGTTGAGATTTTTTTTTTCCTGTTTTATTCTGTGAAGAACCTCTTATTTTTGAAAAATGCTACTTCTCATCCCAGCTTCTGTCTGTCATACAGTCTGTCTGGACGGCGTGCCTTTCTCTCCTTCCAAGGGATGTTGACTCTTGAGTGCTGGTCATGAACAAACCTTGACTCATCCTTGCAGCATGTCCAGCTTGGGCACAGCTGGTCTGTAAGGAGAGACTGAGGTGAAAGGGAAGCGTATCACGATCATAGAATAGATGGTCATATGCACATACAGGAGGAACAGATTGAATTGACAGACAGTTTTAATGCTAGCATTGCTTAAAATAACCTTCTGAGTAGTGAATTCTAAACTTTGCAGTCTCACGATTGTTTAATGGGTTGATTTCATGCTGAGCCTCTTGAAAGAGCTGTCTTAGCAATGCAGTCTGCTTAGACAAAGCCATCAGTTGCCTTCCTAAGCTTTGATGCAACTTTCTTTTGTATGACTTCAGGAAGTATCACCTACTTCAGCCTGGGATGACAGCAGGCCTCGGGTGACATGGAGAGGAGATGGGCAATTTGTTGCTGTGAGTGCTGTTTGTCCAGAGACAGGTATGGTACCAAATTTCATTGAAATATCAACTTGTTTAAAACTTGTTCTTAAGTGGAAGTGAGACAAGGCAAGAACTGGCTAGTGTTCGTGGTCTCTTGGCCACTTAAAACTGGGGATTTGAGCTAATTAATTGCTCCTTCTCTATTTTGATCGCAAAGGCTCACAAAAGCATTTCGTAGATGTGGTCTTTTAAATGCTTTCTTGTCAGTTTGGTTTTCAGTCCAGTGAGAGGTCAGGAGAGGTTACTACTGAGTACTTACTAACTGAACTGCTTTTTTCACCAGCTCTAAGCCACTGCTTGAGCTCTAAGCAATCTATTTCAGGTCCATAATACCAAGTGTATGTGTTTGAGTGTTGCAGTAACCACAGTTCCTCATAGTAAGAATTTGGCCTTGCGGGCTTCTAAGTATTGATAATGCTTTTCCCCAGGTTTTGTAAGTGTTGTCTTCCATGATTAATATTCCTGAGCAGTTCAATGTATTTGGTCAGTATATTAAACAAAGACCTATTTTTCTACTAGTTTGGGTTTTGACCCTCAGTACTTTGGATTAGGAAGATTTTGCATATACAAGACAACTTAAATGCTTTAATGGCAAGCAAAATGGCTACCACTGAGCTAATTCGAACTGAAATTCCTACTTATTTAAGTAGAGTCACTCAATTACTATGGAAGAACTTCCTGAGACAGAAGTTGTGGTGTGCTGTTGTTAACCCGTAAGGTGTACAAAAGTAATCTCTATCTATTCATGAACATCCAAACTTGCTCTCCCACCCTCATGAAAATTAAGATTCTCTTCCTGGTATTTTCTTAAATCCTTTTCTCCCTGCCTTCTCAACCTCTAGGTGCTCGAAAGGTCCGGGTGTGGAACAGAGAGCTTGTGCTGCAGTCAACAAGTGAGCCTATCTCGGGATTAGAACAAGCACTGGCCTGGAAGTGAGTAGCAATGAACCTGCATGAGGGCTGCAGAGCGCTTGGTTTTATTCCCTAGCCACTACCTTTGCTTAGCATTAATTTCATTCTCCTGTGTTTATTTTTCTCTAAACTTGAAGTAAGCCATCTTCTGATCCATCATGTGAAAGGGTACCCCCTTAAGAGCAGAAAAACCTAATACTTGCATTACATGTGGGAGGAAGGGATGGATTCTCTGCACTGTCTCAGTATCAGGTGGTTTGGGATTTAACTGTGCAAAAAGGAGTATTACAGGTGCCTTTGCCTGTGCTGACACTTACCTGCTCACCTGAGGATGTTAGGAGCCCTGGGACATGTTTGTGCTGCACTTATGACTTCGTCTGAACAGTGCTGAGGAAAACAGATGAGGAAAACACATCTCCTGCTGCCCTTTTCTTCACGTCTCGTGTGAAAGATTCCTCTGTGGAGAGAGGGAAGATGATTGGTGTTTAAAATAACAGTTAGTGATTGTGTGAGCAACCACTGTTCCTTTTACTTCTTTTTTAAGGCCCTCTGGAAACTTGATAGCATCCACGCAAGAAAAACCCAACAGACATGATGTGGTTTTCTTGGAGAAGAATGGACTTCTTCATGGGGAGTTCACCCTCCCATTCCAGAAAGGGCAGGTCAAAGTGAGTGCTGTGTCTGGGCTTCTTTCATTACTCTGTAGTGGAGAGGAAGACTAGATCTTTATCCGGATTCTAAGAGGAAGTTTTTGACTTCGCACTTAGTGCTGGTCCTAGTGGAAGAGAGAACAGTGAAGATGCAATGCCTTCTGCAGATTTCAGTACAGAGGAAAACTGGGGTATTGTACCCCTAGGGTATTGCTGGCCTCTGTATACTTTTTGTTAGGCAAAAGCTTCAAAAATGCAATTTAGGGTGTCAGCTCATGCAGGAGTGAGGTGAAATAACTCACATTGTCCAAAATAATGTAAGTGAAAATCTGCTACTAAGGCGTTGTTTCAACTTCTGCCTTTGGATGCTGAGAGGTCTTTTGGCAGATTATTTCTCATTGTCAAGGTCAACAGAGAATTCTGCTGTCCCATTTGTACACAACTGAAGGGGTATACACAACTGCTGTGATGGGTTCTGCTTCAGGGCACTTTGCTCCAACTGTCAAGAACTTTGTAGTAGGCAAGTACTGTGTTAGTACATTAAGCCGTGTACCTTACGTTGTTGAAAATAAGGAGCAACTCATGGTCTTGAAAACTGATCTGGAATATACCCGCTCTTTGCAGAGGCGGCAGTATCCAGTAAGAGCCATCTGTTTCTGCAGGTTAATGAACTCCTTTGGAATGCAGATTCCACGGTCCTGGCTATATGGCTGGAAGAGCTGAAGACTGAAAACTCCAACCCTAACAGTTATGGTGAGAGCACTCTGTGAGGCTCTGGATTTTACACCTACCTGTGAATGTGGTCAGCAATGGATATTCCAGGGCAGGATAGGAGACTTTGGGCTGGCTTATCTACAGCTTTTGAGATCCCTCTGCAGGTTAGGAAGAAAAGCTAGTTAGCTTGAGCTCAAAACATCTTCCAGGTTGCTGTATCTGGAGGTGGTATTACGTGGAATGTTTAGGATGTGATCCCTTCTCTTCTCAGAGAGGGGAGATAGAGGAATTCTAAGACTCCTTTGATCAAAATCAGGGGTTACAATTTTCTTGTGCTGGGTGTTGTGTGACAGACCATGGTCTTGAGGGTGAAACTTAAGTCACCTGCAGAAGAGCAGTGGGGAGGGTTTGAGATGGGTCTCAAGTAGTAGTCTCTGGTAACCTTATTTATTTTTTTTATCTATAGTTCAGCTATGGACCACAGGGAACTATCACTGGTACTTGAAGCAAAGTCTGCATTTTGGCACATTGGAAAAAAATAAGTTGGTGTCACTGCTGTGGGACCCAGCGATCCCATATAGACTGCATGTACTCTGCCAGGGCTGGCAGTACCTCTGCTATGACTGGCACTGGACCACAGACCATGGGATGGGGCAGAACAGCCAGCACGTGGCAAATGTGGCTGTCATAGATGGAGGTAAGGTTCCTGCTTTCAGTAAAGAACCTACTAAGAGCCTTTCTGACATTTGAAATTTGTAACAGCTTGGTTTCTTTCTGCTTTCTTCCACAGATAAAGTGCTTGTCACAGCATTCCAGCATGCTGTGGTGCCTCCACCCATGTGTACCTATGAGCTTCAGCTCAAACAAGCAGTTAATCAGGTTGCATTTCACACAGATCCTAAACATAGTGGAGACATGGCTGTCCTGGATGCTGATAACAAGATCACCGTATACAGATATGGTGAGAGTATGTTTCAGTGTTGTTTTTTAAAGGAAGCTCTGTCCCTGAAACCTGGAATAAATCTGGGAATAGCTATATAGGGTCTACTTGAGCTACCTAGCACTTTCCAAAGCACTCCTATGAGCAGGGTAATACTCGGTGTGCTGTTCGACAAGAGACCATTGCTGCAGTATCTCAGTTACACATTGTGACATTACAAGGTAGTTCTGTTCCTCAGGGTAAATGTTAATAAGGAGGAGGATGTGCTGGTTGTATATGTAGGGGTGGCATATTTTATTTGCTTCCTGTAGCATCTATTTTTTTAATAAGAATGAAGGTGGAAGAGACTCCGTTGGCAGAATGTCTGAACTCTATTTTGTTCTGTGTTTGTTAGGACAGAAGACAGTGAAGGACCCCACTATCAGGTTAGGAGCTGTGGGTGGAAATGGATTTAAAGCCAATGTGGAAACACCACACCTGGATAAAACATACAGGTAATATAGAACTAGTGCAACTGCAGTGGGAAGAAAAGGGCAGTGCCTGGCTGGACAGTCACTGCTGTGACCACTGTCTCAAGCTTTTGGAGTGCTCGTCTGTTAACGTGGCTTTATTGTGCTGAGGCTGTGTCTTCAATTAGTGCTAGGGACTGGAGAATGCAGTGGGCAGTTCATCCCAAGAAATGCCCTCGACTTCTAGTGACAGCACTGAGGTGGCTTTTCCTGTGCCTGGTGCTCTTGGCCTTGTGGTGCTGCAGCTTTCTCCAGCTCCCAGAGCCACAGGAAGGGCTGTGCAGTGCCCAGGCTTGTGAAGGAACACATAGGAACCAAGCAGCTTGTATAGCAAGGCCAGTGACAAGAACAAAATAAACAAGCAAAAACCTTGCTCTACATTTGCTCCTATACTCAGGTGGAATGGAGACAGCACAGCCTAGGGAAAGTTGGTGGGGGCTTCATGGGTCTCATCCTTCATCTCCTGCCTCTGCGTGTGGTAGGATTTGTGCTTTCAGTGACTGCCATTTTCTGCACTGGACTCCTAGTCATGCTGTGTGTCTCTACAGCCAGGCTGTGCCTAGGAAGATCTTGGCTTTCTGCAGTGAGGTTTTTGATGTGAAAACTAAAATCAAGTTCTATTTGCTTCATGGTCTCTCTTACTTCGTGACAGGGTTGATCTTGGCAGCAACAGCAATGAGATGATGCATCCTCTTGGGCTCCAATCTCTGACCTGGCTGCCAGATGACAGCTTCCTGGTGGTCGGTCAGGATCAGCATGCTTCTCAATCTGTCCTCCACCATCTGACTGCAGCACCTCACATGACCAGAGCTGAAGAAGAGCACCTGAATTTACGGTACTAGAGATTTCAGTTGTGGGTGAGGTCTCAGAGTGTCTTTGGGCTTGGAAGGAATTAAGTCTCTCCTGCAGGGCATCCTGGAGGCTTCTGGGGGACTGGCCTTGGGGGACTTGGCTGTCTTCCTGCAGGAGAACAAAATAGCTCATGAAGCTGCATGTTGCATAGTGCCTGCACGTAGTCCTAATGCCTACACCCAGCCTGACGAGAAGTGGTATGCCAGCATGCCTGTGTCAGTACAGGATATCTCTGTTACTTTCTCTGAAGTCCAGGCCCTTGGAGCAAGCTTCTCCGTTCTACCCTTTGTCCACTGTCTACATTACTAAAGTCCAGAGAGGACTGGCAGCCGTTGTTATTCCTGTCTTCTTCCTCCAACTAACTGCTGGGATTTGTGCAGTCAGCATGAAAGGAAGCAAACTGGGCTACAAAAATCTGCTTCACAGAGAGATCCTGAGAGTCACTTTCTGCAGCACTTACAAGGCAAAGGCAGCGTAATTTGCATATGAACTGTAGAGTAGAACAAAAGAAGTGTGGGTTTTGCAGAGTACTGTAAGTGTGCAGACAGTGACTAGCACAGCTAGGCAAACACTAATTGACTCAAGTTGCTGGTGCTTTTTTTTGCCAGTGTCAGCTCATATAAGCGTGAAAAGATTGAAGAAGGATGTAAGGATTTAAATGACGAAGATATGGGTCCATTCTGGAGATGGGCACCCTTCGATCTGGCCTCAGGCAATGGAGGATTGGGGTGTTAAATGTATCCACCATGACTGATGCTCTGTGTCTTTTGTACCTTGCTCCAGGTTGTCTCTGCCTGTAGATGGAGAAGTGATAAGCCTGTGCTGCAGCCCAGTGACCAAAACTGTAGCTCTACAGCTGGCCGATGGACAGATCCTGAAGTACCTCTGGGGTAAGCTGGACCCTATTAAGGCCCCCTGGCCAAAGGTATAATTGTTTTAAAAAAATCTTAAAATGTTTAATGATGATTTGACTTGCAGTTACATGGGTGACCCTTGATAGTAGTTAGTGCTGCATTTCATGCTCCTTCTGGTCCCACAGATTGATTAAAATTACTAAGTTTTGTCTGAAAGCAGTTAATGTTGTTGAGAATGATAGCTCTGACTTTGTGATTTGAAAATATGACAACTGGTTTAGAGGCTTCTGAAGGGGTGACTGGATGCCACATCCTTGGCACTTCTCGTTCTGTAGTGGAATAAAGGTGCTTCTGAGCCCCTAGAAGTTACCACCTCCTTTTCTGCCATATTGTGGACTTGCATTTCATCATTCCTCCTTTCTGTGTCAGACACACACAGCTGTAGATTTCTTGAGACTTACATTATGTGGTTGTAATGTCTGAATCTTTGGCTGGAAAACAGTCTGATCTTTTTTGCTCTTTAGAGGCTTCTCCTCCAGTGCTTGAGCCCTGGCAGACTAGCGGTGGCTGTGCTGTCAAGTTCCCCCAGCTTTGTGTGCAGACTGCTCTCACGAGGATCGGTGGTGAAGTAAGTAAGACTGTGAGCAGTTTAAATTCCAACTTACTTGTTCTCTGTGTCAAATGTACAACATAATTTTCTGCCTGGGGTCCAATGATACTTCTTAACTGGGTTCTTCATAAGGCCCTATGCAGATCTGACAACACATCTTTCCATGTCTTCTAGAGCATTTCTGATGGCTTGCAGGTAACATCCAATCTCCCCTTCCTGTTAATAACATTTGAAGGTTTCCGTCAGTCACTGCTGTGCACTTCGTGAAACCAGCATTTTGCTCTGTTTATATATGAAGTTATCCTTTTAGCAAATACATCTGCTCTGAGTTACTGCAGATCTACTGCTACTAGTGTTTCCTGTTGGTGATGGTTTCTTGATAGTTACAACAGTTTAAGGAATGACTTGCTATTTTGCTGCTACTTTCAGTGTTTCTTTCCTTCAGTGGATATGCAGGTGAATGCTGTATGGAGTTGCTTTATGCTCTTCTCTGTACTAGTGTCTATTCTGTTATTTTGCACCAAAAGCTGCTAAATAAAATAAACTAAATGGTCTGGTGTGGCTTTTGCTTTTGTTATGTTTCTGTGACCGGGTAAACCAAGCTAGTTTTCCAGCCAGAAGTATTTAAAGACACTTAAGTAAGCCCTCATGGAATAGAGATTGCGTGACTTCCTGTACAGCTTTTCTAGATCGTTCACATGAGGTAGCTGTTACTCAAGTTGTAAAGTACTTGAACCCATTGGCAGTCACTGTGGTGACTGCCAGATTGTGACACTGATTCCTTACACTTGTCATCCTTTTCATTTACAGGAGGTGATCCTGGGCCTCACAGATCGATGCCGGTTTTTTGTTAATGACACTGAGGTACCAAAGCATTTGCCTCTTACTCTGTCCCCTTTTCCTCTGCCAAAGGCAGATTTCCTTTTCTGCTATATACAGCAGTAAACATAGTAATTTTTCTACAGGTTGCTTCCAGTGTCACCTCATTTGCAACATACAATGAGTTTTTGTTGGTGACAACCAACTCCCACACCTGTCAGTGCTTCTGTTTGAAGGACATAACAGTGAAAGGTAAATGCCAGTTCTGCCTGTCTGCTGGCAGCTCATGGCCATTGTCTTGGAACTGCAATGTGTCACCATTTTTCCACATCCAAACCTGCTGTATTTAGGTAATTCAAAGCAGCTACTTCAAGACAGGAAAAGAGCCGCTTGCAAAAATCTGCAAGAGAGGAAGGAGCACAAGAGATTAACTCTAAATGTCATGTATTCCTCCCAGGGAACAGGATTTCTCCTGTGGTTGTTCCTTTGCTATTTCCAACTTAGCTCTGTATTCAGCTTAACTCTGCATTCCCTCCCTCCCTGCAAGTTCAAAAAAGGAAAAGCTGCTCTGGTATTCAAGGGCATGTGGCAGAGAAGGGAGGTTTCTGTCCATTAGGGAGATGAGGCTCTCATGAAGGTCAGGATGACAGGTTATTGGTGCTTTACACCTTTCAGTGCTCCTCTCTGGTGCATTAAGCTTTATGATCCTGGTGTATAGAGGACATATATCTACTTTGTACAGCAGTGCTCAGCACTAAAAGTTTCTCAACCTGCTTGCAGCCATTAAGGACCACTGATGTATTGTTGTCTGAGCTGGTGAAGTAGGAGACCTTGCAGAGCTACACAGGAAAGCTGTCCAGGTGGCACTGTGCAGTGGTGTGTGTGTGTGTGTGTCTGCTGATAACTGTGCTGTCTTCAGCCCTTCAGGCTGGCCTGAGCACTGCTGCAGCCCCAAACAGTGAGACCCTGCGCAAGGTGGAGCGAGGCTCGCGTATCGTCACCGTTGTGCCTCAGGACACAAAGGTTGTGCTGCAGGTCAGTGCTCTGCCCGTGTCTGCTGAGGTTTGCTGTTGGCTTGTAGAGGGCTTGTCTCAGTAAGTTGCTGATCAAACTGCAAATAATGCACGAAGCACTACAAAGCTGATCTCCTGTCCTGCTGCAACACAGCACCTCCAGTCTCCAGGCTAGATAAAAAGCAGTTTTGAACACATCTCAGGGAGTTAGTTTGAGCACAGGCAACTGTGTGCGTACCAAACGGGGGTGTTGTTCAAATTCCTACTGGCTGAAGCAGATTAATGTTACGTATTGTGGCTTCTCCTGTGAATCTCAGGCCTGCCTCTTAGTACTTGCTGTATGTTCTAGCAGCCCTCCATTAGATTTGGCATTAAGTTAGTCCAAAGTTTGGAGTGCTGTGCTCGCTCTTGAGAACCAGCAGAGGCTCACAGAGTATGGAAGGATTCATCTGTAATGGACCTCTGGAGGTCTGTAGCCTAACATCCTCTTAAGAGCAACAAGAACCTGAAAGCTAGATCAGTTTGCTCTGTGTTTTGTCCTGTTGTGTGGAGTCTGGCCTCCTGAGGAAGGAATGTTTCTGAGCTGAGAGAATTTTCAGATGATTCAGGTTAATTGAAACTGTTCTTTGAAGTGAACAAATAGGCACGTGAAACTGCAAATAGCAGACAAGCCTAGAAGAGTTAGCCTGTCCTCACTTTGTCTTCAATGTAGGCTAAGTAGCTACAAGAAATAATGATGTGGATCTTATGCTATAGATGCCAAGAGGAAATCTGGAGACTGTTCACCACCGAGCTCTGGTTCTTGCCCAGATTCGAAAGTGGCTAGACAGGTAAATGGCACCTGCATATTCTGGTCTTCTCTCCCCCATGCTGACCTGTTTAGAGGCTGGATGCCCATCTCTTGTAGTGCTGCAGAAGGACAGGAGGCTAGACTCAAAGGAACTGGCTTTCTAGGTAGGAATGAAACTGTTTCTGGGTCTACCACCTAGAAATCCAAATCTCATCTGTCCCATCTGCTTCACATTTCACCATTGAGGGACTTAAGGTGTACTGACACCGCGTGATTGGGAGAGATCTTGGTCTGCTCCATTCTCCAGACATTTTGACCTCTTGATGACTTTGATTGCTATTTTTCATGTTGTATTTGTTAAATAATTTTATGTTCAAGTTTTCTGAAACAGAAGTTTTTCCATTAAACTTAAATGTAGCTCTTTAAGAGAGGAATATAAAAATACAAAGCCTGTCTCTGACCTACTGCAACCTGATCTCCTGGTCTGCTCAACTGCAGAGGCTGGCAGTGAACAGGATTGACCTCAGAGTTTTTCTGGAAGGCAGTCTACATGGCTTGTTGCCTAGGCTATTGTTCCCCTGCAGCTGGGTCTGTAGTTACCTCTAGTGAGTTGCCTTTATTTGTGGATATTGTACTTATCCAATATGTAAACTATCCCTCTTGACTCATGCCCCCAGGCTTATGTTCAGGGAAGCATTTCAGTGTATGAGGAAGCTGAGAATCAACCTTAATCTCCTCTATGACCACAATCCCAAGGCAAGTATGCCCAGTTCTGTTGTGTCCTTTTCCATACCCATCTAGTCTGGTTGGATTCCTTCATTTTGTACATTCAAAGAAGGTCTTTGAACTTGCTCCGTAGTTACTGTACTTGTCAGAATAACAGTAGCAATACTCTTGTTCATTTCAGGTCTTTCTGGAAAATGTAGAAACCTTTATCAAGCAAATAGATTCTGTGAATCATATCAACTTGTTTTTCACAGAACTGAAGTGAGTATAATTCTGCAAATGGAAGCATGCATGTAATTGATGGTGGATTGTTTTGCCAAAGTATTGGCAGCTTTTCAGTTTCACTGGAAGGACTCAGACAGAAATCTGATGTGCTGGGTCATAAAAATTCAAGTGAGCTCAGTTGTTTCAAGGAAAGTAAGTGTATCTTTTGGGGAATTCCAACTTGCAGGCAATAATTAGATTTTTCCACTAAGGGATTAGGACACGATCTGACTGCTTTGACTTATCTTCTGGCTTTCTGTACAAGGATAAATGTCTACAGACAAGGTTTTGTATCCCTATAAAGAGGGGCATGACAGCCCTGCTTGTCTGAGACTTGAAGCCAAGATAGTTGTTTAGATTCCCAAATCAGACCCCCTGATTTCTTTCTCAGAGGTTCAGTGACAAAGAGCTTTTAAAGTACTGGTAGCTTCAAGATTTCTCAGGATTGCTGAAGTAATTTGTTTGGGAACTAGAGCTAACACTCATCTTCTCTGTGTTTATTTTCAGTTTTGACCTGACCTTAAATCTTTGTAGATAAGTAAAATCAAATTACTTAATTTTCAGAAGTGTTCTTTGCTTAGCGTCTCCACAATGGGCTTAGTAGAATGCAGCTGTATCTTGAAAATATTGCCTTCAAAGTTCTGTGTAACTACAGTAGTTCTGACCAGTTCTCTTTTTTTCAGTACCTCATTTGGCTAAGAATCAGTTGGGATGGATAAGAGATGTTGGAGAGCTTTCTGGTAGTGTGGCAGATTGCATGTCTGTACTGAATGACATATGAGCTATTTTGTTGTAGTTACTTTCTGTGTATGTTTCTGTGTTTTAATGTTACTGTCTTTGTGCTGAGCGATGTGATGGACCAGGCTGGTATTCGTGTCTTTTTATTTAGAGACGAAGATTTCACAAAGACCATGTACCCGTCTCTGAATGGTAGCAGTAATGCTCAACCACGTCAGCATCTCGATCAGAAAAAAGTAAACCTCGTATGTGATATGTTGAGAGTTGCCATGGAACGCATTGACCCTGAAAAGTGAGCATATGCTTATGGTGAAGGAACCATTAGAGAGATTTCTGCTAAATCACTTGCAGAAAAGCAAAGCTGTCCTTAATATCAGTTATTTTGCTTTGGATCCCCTGAGGTGAACCTGTGCTCTGCAAAGCTTATATCACTGTACCTTCTATCTGCTGAGGATACTCTTCTGAAAAGCACAGCATCTAATAATTCCAGAGATAGCAAAATATCTTTTCCCCTAAGTATTAAAGAAATAGAGGCAGGACGCCTACAAGGGTTTAAAAAACACACCGAATTCAGGAACACTGTGTGACATGGGGGATGGAGAGAGATGAGCAAGATTGTCATCCCAGGGAAATGCTGGCTTTATGGAGCAGATGGTATTTCAGAAAAACCTCAGCTGTTCTGTCTGAGACTGAATTATTTTTGTAAATCTTCAGCTGTATTTCTGAATGGTTATCTTTTTGTCACCATCCTCCTTGGATGAATCAAGACTAAACAAAAGGGTGGAAAAATAGGGTATCAGTTGTTGGTGAAGCACAGTGTTAAACCCTGGGCAACTTATGTGTGAAACGGTATAGAGGAGCAGCAGACAGTGGGTTGTTGCTGTACCTTGAAAACTTAGATGCTTTACAGCAAACAGTTTGGGTTATCAAAGTATTTCCTTACATAGGAAACCTATTTTGAAATGGTAGATGTGAATAATACAAAAGTGGAAATAACCTCCTAGAAAGCTTTCATTTTTATTAAAAAAAAAAAATCATGCCAAATTTGATCTGGAAAATTGCACCCAGCAATCTGAGCTTTTTGATGGGTGTTACCTCTCCATTCATGCTGGCTGGCATAGTAAGAAAGCTCATACTACCCAAAACACACCTCTAGTTTTGCAATACGTTTGGGAAAATGTGCTAATTAAAAAAAAAAGGGGGGGGGGAAGGAGGAGGGCAAAAAAAAATAAACTTTTTAGGTATATTTTGGTTCTTTTCTCTTTCTCTGTTTTCTTTGAAAAAGCTTGGAATACGTGAGTAGTTTTTTTTCTTTCACAGAACTGTAGAATGGTTTGGGTTGGAAGGGACCTTTAAAGATTATATTTTCTTTAAATAAAATGTTGTCTCATTTTTTCATCTACTGCTTCTGTTTTCTTTAGATACTGCCTATCAATACTGACAGCACATGTAAAGAAAAATCCTCCAGAACTGGAAATTGCTCTCCAGAAGGTTCATGATCTTCGAGGTGTTGTATCAGGAACCCAAAAGAGTTGAAAATATGTGGAGTTTGGAGGAGCTTTCATTGTTAGCATGGTTTACCCTGAAAATTATTTTAAGGTGGCTGTTTGTGGAGGCTGTCAGAAAAAATAAATGTTCCTGAAACTAACTATGAAAGTTGAAACTGCTGTTAATAGAACAGCAGCTCATCAGCTAAGATGAGTAGTCTTGTATTTTCTCTTGGTAAGTTTTGTACTTACCCTTGGCTCATCCTCTGTCTAGGTATGTCAGCAGATAGGCAAGAGCTGGAGCTGTTTTGTCTCTCAGTTCAGAACCCAGTTTCTCCCAGCATGGAATAGGAGGTTCCTGTTCTAGGTCCTGATACCTGAAACTGTTAGACTCTACTTTTATTCTGTGCTGATACTTCTGACTTTTCACCATTGCATGCTGCACAAATTACTGCGCTTGGGATGTTTTTTGAAGTTGTGTGGGAAAGACTCTGCAAACAGCCAAGTAACCCCTCCTGCAAGATGGAATGAGCCATTAGTTTGGTGGTCTTTATGTGTTGTTAAGGTTGTGCTAGATATTGCATCCATCCCTCAGACCAGTGTTCCACTGCTAATGATGTGACTGATCTTGTGTTTCTTTCATTACAGAGAGCATTTCTCCAAATGTCACAGCCGTGAGTGCAGAGGAAGCACTAAAATACCTGCTTTTCCTTGTGGATGTCAATGAATTGTATGATTATTCCCTGGGCACATATGACTTTGATTTAGTCATCATGGTGGCAGAAAAGTCTCAAAAGGTCTTGGTTTACAGTTTCAGTGAATAATTTTTCTTTCCCAAATGTTACTTGTAGTCTCTGAATCAGCCCACGTGTTCTATTAGTTGTACCTCTCTGCACAGGCAGGATTCCAGTTGCTCAGGTCCAATGTGTGTTTGGGGTGTTGCTAGGAACATAGCATGCCTCTGCATCCATTAGTACTTTCTGAGCACAATTTAGAGAACTTGTTTGTGCTGAAAGTGCTACAGGTCTGTTCTAGAGCAGCACTGCAGAGTAGGGGAGGACTGTGGTCTAAGGCATAGTGGCTGCATGCTAGTTCTGTACTCTCTCAATTTTTGCTTAGTTGCTTGTGGCTACAACAATATTGTGTATCTTCTAGCATCTGTAACTTGAAGTCTCAATGAAAATCACCATCAGGATCTTCAGAGTTTCCTGATGTTACTGCAGAGCCTGTTGCCTGTCAATTAAAACATCCTATTCATGTTAACAGGCTTAAAACACAGTAATGTGATTTTCATGACTTTTCTGGTGTGGAAGATACCAGACAGCTTTATAAATGCAAATTTACATCTGATAATAGCTAATAGTAAACAATATTTGATACGATACATATCAAATACATGGGAATTTTAAGTATCACTAGTCTCTGGGTACTGCTGAAGTTCATTTGTGAGACTGGTAATTTTAAGTTACCAGGCAAGAGTACATACACAGAATTGATTCTCCAGGCTGGCTTACATTTTAATAAGAAATTTTCTTTAGTGTATTATATAATTTAAAATTTGAGGCTGTCTGCTGTTGAAGATGGGGTTGAGTAAGGATCTTATCAGACTAACTAAGCTGCTGTTTTTATTCTTCACAGGACCCAAAAGAATACTTACCCTTCTTAAATACTCTCCAGAAGATGGAGACCAATTATCAGCGGTACACAATAGACAAACACTTGAAGAGATATGCAAAAGCTCTTGGACACCTCAGCAAATGTGGTAGGTGTCCTGCACATGCAGCATCTCTAAGAAATTCTGTAGTAGAACATTTCTGTTTCAAAGAACCTTTTGGGGAAAATAACTGAAGAAGGAGAAGAATTTCACAAGGTCATCTTCTCTCCTGGTAATGCTTGGTTAACTTATGCTCCATAGTTTTTTAGTGTAGCTTGGGGCAGGGAGAAAGGTGGGCGTGCGTTTACTGCCCTGTGATCATGAAGCATAAGTCTTTGTTTTCTTCCAGTTGTAGGTGACTTGTCCCCAGTTAACTCTGCTGGAAAAAGTGAAACAAACCTTAAGAAAGTGAATCCCTTGGGTTTAGAGTGGTAGAATAGGTGCACTTATGATCTTGCACCCAAGCACCTCTTGTTGTTTCTTAATAAAATGAACCCAGACTGGCTGAGGTCCATGAAAGTCACGTGCTTTCTCTTTTGTTTCTACAAAAAAAAATCTCTGCAGGTCCTGAACACTTTTCTGAATTTCTGAACTTGGTGAAAGATCAGAATCTGTATTGTGAAGCCTTGAAGCTGTACCCCTCCAGCACTCAGGAGTACAAGGTGTGTAAACATGTGACCCTGTAGCATACAAGTTTTTAATTCTCTCACATAGTTGTTTGCATATCCCCCACAGCTTGCGTGAGGGCAGGAGTGAGACAAGTCACTTGCATTCAGGTTTTGTAGGGTGTTGCTCCTCCTTTGTTGTCTGAGACCTTTCTCCAGCATACATGGAATTACTCTTAGCACTGAGCCTGCTACGTCTGGTCACTGAAAGAGTGGCTGTTACTTCTTTGATCTCATGTCCAAGAGAGCACCTGGGAGTTTGGTTGCTGCTGCACTGTCTTGTGGTGTACTCACTTTGATGTTTGTGATACAGGTTTTCTGTGTGGCACTTGCAGGTTGTATGGGAACATTTTGTTGTCTGTAAACTATTCTGGAGAGTGTTAGAGAGCTTGAGGCACTCTTAGACGTACCGTTTTGTAGCATGTAGGGTCCCGTGTAGATTTCAGTACTAAAGAACTGTAGCTTGCCCAAGGCTATTGTCAAATGTAAATGAATGCATTTAATTTAGATTTTTTTAAACTACATAACAAACAAGCCTTTGTAAAATAAGTTGATGAAGAAGTAAGAAGGTTGATGCAGAAACTTGTCTTTCTGCAGCAGGGTGAAAGTAGAAAGGTCTCTCTCAAGAGAGATTTGTTTCTGGCTTAACAGGGAGTCTTTTATTCTTTCTGTATTATTCCAGTTAAATGTATCATCCCCTTGTTGATAGAGGTTGTGAGCTTTGAACAGCCTAGAGAAGCTGCATGTATTGATTTTGAACAGCCTATGCCTACGGAGTTCAAGGGCCTGCACCCTGCCTTGCCTCAGTCATCGACTCCTAGGGTGATACAGTTCGGGGAGACATAACGAAAATTACTGGCTTGAGTAGGGAAGAAGGAGGTGATTTCCTGCCTTTTGTAGATTACCCAGCTTGGAAAGTTAAGTATTTCCTCATGTTTCTTGCATTAGTACTATGTGAAAAGTCTGCATGTGCTGATCAACAACCCTTCAGCTGATACAAAGTTTGAAATAAGCTAGAACATTGTGCCTGGAGGTTCCTAAGGGGATAAAAAGCCAGAGAGGCTTTTGTTGATGTCCACTTAGTTCTCACTAGTGTAGGATCGCTGCTGACTCCACAGCTGATGTCTTACTTCTCTTTTGTCCCTGTCTTGCAGGATATCAGCGATGCATATGGGGAGTATTTGATTCAGAAGCAGCTTTATGAACAGGCTGCACTGATATTTGCTCGGGCTGGCATCTTTGCAAAAGCACTCGATGCGTTTCTGAGCAGTGGCAGCTGGCAGCAAGCCCTGTGCATGGCTTCACGGCTTGGTTACACGACAGATAAGCTGTCCAGCCTGGCACAGAGCATGGCAGGTAGGTCTTGAGAGGGTGGAGGTGAGAGACCAAAACTGGCAGCTCCTATTTCTCATTCGTTCTGATTTTTCATGAAAATCAGAGAAAACCTCGGTCTTCAGCAGTGTTTTTCTTAAAGGACCATAATTTCCATGGGTTTGTGTGATTGCACATCACCTTTGTTTCTCACAGGAACCAAAAGATGCTGGGGCTGAGCTGGTTGGCACCCCAGAGTTGCCGAGCTAGCTGTGGCCTTGTCTACCTGGAGCTGACTGGTTCTTGCACTGTCCTTGCAACCTGTTCCTGAACTGCTGTTCCAAATTGCTTCTTTGGTTAACCTCAGGGAATGGAGATTCTTTTAAAGTGTCTGACATGACTGAGGCCTCCAGACACTATTGATATCACCTAGTCACAGACCTTAAAGGCTGTTGGAGAATTCGGTGCTCCATTTTCATGTTTTCTCCTTAATGCCTGCTAGCAGTCAGTACAGGCTGGTACACATAAAGCTGTGTGTGGTCCTACTTCAGGAAAAAAGATGGGTTGTCTTAGAGTTTGTGCTCACTAGGAAACATGAGGCTTCATGCATGAAATGTGTCGTGGGCCTCGCATGTATTTCAGCAAGAGACGTGGAGCATCATCCTGGGTTTTGCTATACTTGGAGGCAGAGTTTATGAAGAGCACCTTAAACAGTGGGAATGGCTTCTGGGAGTGATCTTCCAGTTCTGGATATTCCAGTATTTTCTTTTTCTATTACTTAATGCAGTTTGGATCCTCGATGACTTGCCTTTAACACTTTTTCTAGTGCCCCTCTTAAATCACAACTGTAATTTAGCAGGATGAGTACATATAAGCTGTCTTTGATGCAATTTGCTTAGCTAATTTCTTCCTTTTTTTTTTCCTCGCCCTGTGTATCATTTTCTCACACCCTAGCAGAAAAGCCAGTGCCAAAGCTAGTCCTGAGTTTTAAGGGACTAGAAGCCCTGAATCCCATAGGTTTGATGTTTCCTGTCTATACCACACAGAGAGCAACAGACACAATTCTCCCAGCAGATAGTGAGACTGCAATCCACTGAAGCTTTCAAGAGAGATTTCCTGTTTACATCCTGCCTTCCTCCACTTAGGAGACTCTTCACTATTTCTGTCTAAAACTGTAGGGGAGAGGTTCTTCAAGTGGCTATGAGAGACAAGAATTCATCAGTTTCACAAGCAACTGGCTGGTGATGATACAGGTTAATGAATTCTTGACATCAGGCGGCCCTTCTTTTTATCATGCAAATTAAATAAGTGTCTGAGCAGGTAGAAGGTGCTACAGTGAGTGGGATGTTCCTCTGCTTCATTGTTTTGTAGTAGAAAATCCAGCTGCTCCTGAAAAGCTGAACTCCACCTTTTCTCATAGGAAAACTGGTTGAACAGAGAAAGCATGCAGAGGCAGCCATGCTCCTGGAGCAGTACACTCAGGTAATGTGCCTCTCCTGTCTGTGCACCAGTAATATCCTCTGTCCAAGAAATGCTCCATCTTTTATTTTCTCTGTTCTCATGGGCCACATGTGACTCCATATGTGCTGACTAGAGAACAGTCTGTGCCACGAGTTCTTTTTGGGAGGGCAGAGAAGGTCTGGGTGATGCAGCAATCAGGGAGTATTTGAATGCTGTGTGCCCAGGTTTTCGACTCATGAAGTTGTCTCTGCTTTTGTATGAAAAGGTTTCAGTTCAGAAAGCTGAAGTGTTAGCACTGGAATAAAGAAGACTGAGTTCCAGAGGCACTTTCCCTTCAAAAGGGGCTTTTGTTGCGTTTGTTTGTTTTTTTTAATGAGAGCTTTTTGTTTGTGTCAGCACTCCAAAGTACGGGGCGCAGCAGTGTTTTTGTGACTGATGCTGCTGAGTAGAAGCATGCATCACGTAGGTGCTACCTAAATGTGTATTACTAGTGTCAGTAGCAGCAGTTGCTCTGTCTTGCCAGGACTACGAAGAGGCTGTTCTCCTCCTTCTAGAAGGGGCTCTCTGGGAAGAAGCTTTAAGACTGGTAAGGCATTTCAAATCTCAAGAACCAGAAATACTGTCTGGATTGCAAGAAGTGGATATAATTTTATTTTTTGAGTGCAAGAACAGGGATGGAGTCCAGGTTAGATCTTCAAATAATATCTTGCTTTCTTTTCCTGATCCAGATTCACAAGTATGATAGATTGGATATCTTGGAGACCAACTTCAAACCCACCATCTTGGAAGGTAAATCTGTGCAAGAACCTAAAACTTAGCTATGCTGTGGAGGTGGAAGGTCTTAACTGGGTCTGTGGGAAGCCATAGCACACTCGTACTGGAAGCTGTATGGAAGGATGCTTTGATTCTTCCCAGCTGATGTTGTCCAGTTAGCTGCATTTGGCAGCATTCTACTGAATGTTTGAAGCTCTGCAGTTGCCATAGGCTCTTTTTAGTTGAGTTGAGCTTTTGAGCTTTTTCAGACTTCACAGTCACAGACTGCAAAGGAGTAGGTGTTTACATGTCTATGAACAAGGAAAACAGCCCTTGTTCCAGCACACAAATGTGTGGTGGCAGATTTATGGGCTAAGAAAACTGCTGTTTGTTATAGAAGCTCTTTTGAAAATACTATTTGATACCTGTATTCTCTCGTCGGTACAGAAAGGGGTTTGATAGCTGTCAGATGTTCTTTGTTCTCATGCTATGGGCAATAGGCTATATGATCTGAGGGATATTTTTAGTTAGCTTGAACCTAATTAATGTAAAGAGATGCATTCACAGAGCTTTCTTCTCTTCCTGTATTAGAAACAGACTCTTGTTCCAGAGATGCTTGTCTAGCCAGTTAGTTCTTTCCGCACCCAGGTGCATTTAAGTTTGGTGTGCTCTTGTATTATTAGCTTTGAATTTCCTTCCACTTGAGTCCTTTTGGGTGCTTTACACCTGACTTCCAAGGTGCTTGAAGGACTGTGCTCCCTTGTACAAATGTTCATGTTCTTACCTTGGATCTGATTTTTTTTTTTAATTGAGCAGCCCAGAAAAGTCAGCTGATTTTCCTAGATTCTCAGAAAACAGCATTTCTTCGCCACAAGAGTCGCCTGCAGGTGGTCCGAGAGCTGAAGGAGAAGGCTAATGAGAGCCTGCATGGTTTGTATTGAAATACATATGACTTTCTTCTGCATAAGTAACTGTGATCATCCCTTGTTTTTAATTTTGTGGTTCTCATTTACCCTGGTGGAGCTGCAGTGTACCCTCTTGTAGCTCCAGTAGTATCTACCACCACAGACGCAGCATTCTTCTCACCCCACCCCTTGCACCGTAGTTGAAGTGCAATTGACTGACCTTGACCGTTCCATAAAGAGCTTTATTTTCACTGCTATCTGTGTCACAGCTCTCCTGGGATAAAAACGCTAAACACAACTGAGAGCACTTCAAAATGAGATGGCGCTGTCTCCACAATGGCAGCTTGCCTGGGTCAGACCGTGCTCAGCACATCCTTTGTGCTGAGTACCTACTAGGCATACTCACCTGCAAGAATACACTGGCTTGGGAAAGCTTTCTGAAAGCAGAACATTCTGTCCTGGTCCAGATTTGCTGCACGGAGTGTGCCATTGAATAATCACAGTCCCTGCCAAGGCAGAGGAGCAGTACTCTTCTCACAATTTCTGTTTATTCTTGTGTGCAGGCTGAGTGGGCTAAGAGCTGCAGGGCACCGACAGGTAGAACGAATCTGCCCAAGCTGCTTTTGCAGAAAGCCACATAGGATACCCAGAGAGAATACTTGGAATAACTATGAATATCTATGACCTTTATCCATACTGTGACAGTTGCTAATGTGTTTTGCAGATTATGAAATGCCAAATTGCCCAGAACTGGATCTTTTCTCTGAAACCAGCAGTGTTGTGACAGCTAGCGACATGAACAGCAAATACTCACACAGCAATTCAAGAATATCAGCGTAGGTATCTGCCTCCAAATTAGATGGTGGCTGACCTGGCATCAGCCTTTATTTGGGAGGGCAGTTTGCTCATGTTTGGCATGCTCTTCCTAGCAGCTGTGCATGCCTTGAAATTGTTTTAATTACAGGCATTTCTTGGTTATTTTAACTGTTATTGGAGGGGAGACATCAGAAAATGCCAGAATCTAGTAGTGCAGCAGGAACTGAATGCCCAGCAGAGGAGCTATGAGCACAGGCTCTGTGCAGGAGCTGGCTTTGTAGGCAGCTGGCACGTTGCCAAAATAGCTGGCTGTGGGAGTTTTGACACAGGAAGTAGGCAGAGTTTCTCAAACATTAACAGCTTGTGCTCTTTGTCTTAAGCTTTACGTTTTAATAGTTGGGGCTCATTATATAATTTCATACCTGTTCTCTTCCCACAGTGAGCTTCTGTGTTGCTTTTGAGTGTTCTTCATAATATAAGCTGTGGTGTGGGGTGGGCTGCATTAAAGGTTGGTGTAGTTTGTGGGGCCACTTCTGGACTCCGTAGTTGAAATCTTGAAAAGATAGAGCTGTGGAAAAAGCACGTTTTTTTTAGGGCACTTTTTGTGGCCCAGATAAAAAGAGAGAGAGAATGCAACCATAGTATTTAGCATACCTGTGTTAAGTGTGCTGATCATTTTGGGTCATTAGGTAACTAATATTGGCCTGTGATTAGAAGTTGTTTTCCTGTGGTAATGGACCAGGAGCTGGACTGTGTTAGTGCACAGCTTGTGGAGGTAGCAGAAATTAAAATGTGCACAGGTGAGCACAGACCATGGCACCAAATTGTTCTGAGTGGAGTTAAGCTTTGCCTGCTAGCAACCATTGTCAAACAACTTACCATACTTTGTGCTTAGAATGATGCTTTGACCTTACTGGAACACTAAGCAGTTGTGTTTGTAGAAGATAAACTGTAGGGCAGCTTCCCAGCCCAGCTACTGACTTGCGTTTCAGACCACAAAGTATATTGGTTGAGTAGTGTTTTAAACACTGATGCAAAGATACATCAACTAACATACAGACCCTTTTTACTGGCGAGACTAAGGGCTTAGGTAACAAGTTGCATGCATGCTGTTGACATTCCTTCAGATTCACCCTGTTACAGCTAATCCTGTTGCACACAGTAGAATTAAGCATCCTTCTTTTCCAGGCGATCCTCAAAGAACCGGCGCAAGGCTGAACGCAAGAGATACAGCTTGAAGGAGGGAAGTCCTTTTGAAGATGTGGCCCTTCTGGAAGTCCTGGGAGAAAACATCCATGCTGTTGAGAATGTGAAAGGTAGGATGCAGTGATCTTCATCCACTCTCCAACTTGTGAGCACAGTCAGCCTCCTGTTCTTCATAGGTATGCTGGGGAGAGGAGCTTCATGCTGTGTAAGACTGTCTGTGGTGGACTTTTATTTAGTTCATCTTCCTCTGCCAGGAGGAATAACTAATAGTGTGAGCTCTCCTCGTTTGAAATTTTGGGAGCAGGTAAGTGAGGACTTGTCCCTGCCATGACAGGTTTAGCTCACATTTTGTACTCAGGCACTGTGGCAGTTAGGTGGGGACAAAGAACCAGTTCTGTTTTGTTGCTCCCTGTCCTGTATCTCGATACTAGAGCAATATAGCTGTTTATTTCACGCTCTTAAATACCATTGCTTGGTATTCTGTTTACTCTCCAGGAGATGTACACATCCTTCTGAAGCAGCTTGTACTGTTTGGTTTTGATGAGCAAGCTGTGGGACTGCAGAAAGTCCTGGAAGAGGTTTTGCAGCTGATGGAGACCTCGATCCCAGAAATCTGGACTCCAGATGTGCAGCAGAGTTCTCTCAACCCGGTCTGTGCTCATCTGCAACACTTATGATGCCTGCTGTACAATACCACATAATTGGTAGTGCTTTGCATTCTTCAGCAAAGAACACAGTATCTTTCCCTGGCACTCCAGATCTGCCTCTTTTTCTACAGACTTTAAGTAGATACTATGTGTAGTACATTATAGGAGTGCTGCACCTTCTGGATCAGTATGCCCTAGATACATGTGACGGATACAGCCTGCTGTGTCTGTCCCACTGAATACCATGTTGGACATGATCAGATCCCATAGGGCATGTGTTAATTTGTCCTCGTAGCAACTTCTTTTCATAAGCTCTACCTTAAGCAATTTCCAGAACAAAGGAACACTCTTTTCCAGCCCTAATGGTTGAAGTATTAGCATAGCTTTTATGTAGTGGAATAGTGGTTGTCCATAGCGTTATTGTGAGATGAAAAGTGAACAGATTGGTCAATTTATCCCCCAGTATCTTTTCCCTTACCACTGATTAATCTGTCCATTTAAGGGGAGATTAAAACTGCTGAATGTAGTTTTAGGAGCTGAGGCTCCCCAATGAACTTTAAATGTTGCTGATTCTGTAATGAAAGTAGTCCTTCCAATTCATGACACTTAAAATCACAGAATCATTAAGGTTGGAAAAGACCTCCAAGATCATCTGGTCCAGCCATCCCCCTACCACCAATGTCACCCACTAAACCATGTCCCTAAGCACCACAGCCAATCCTTCCTTCAACACTCCCAGGCACAGTGACTCCATCACTTGAAGTGCTGTAAAGAAGTTAAGTGCTGAGATGAAAGTTCTGTATGCTGAAAGCTTGTCCCATAGCAGTTTTTTCTGCCTCTCTTTCAGGTTTTCTGAGACACTTCTGGGATTTGATCCTGTATTCTTGATTACTTTGAGCTGTGGGGTCTCCTGCAGCCACCTGCTTTTGCTCTTGAAGTCTAGCCTATCAGCAGTTTTCTTTGTAGGCATCCATGCTCTCAGCCTTTCTCTGTACAGGTTGGAACATGGGTATTGCTTCTCCATACAGGTCCTGGGTCCCAATTCAACTGCAAACAGCATTATGGCTGCCTATCAGCAGAAGAGGATGCTGGCTCCTGTTGTACAAGGTTGGTTCTGGCTCTGGGTTAGGTGTGGGTGTGAAATGTCAGCGAAGCCAGCAAGCACTGAGGCTCCTCAAGCATTAACACCTGCCAACAGCCACAAGTGCTTCTTCAGCCGTATGAGTTTATTGCTTTACCTTATGGTGTCATCTTCCTCATGGCAAGTGAGCAGTCTTCTTAATAAGGTTTTATTTTCTCTGAAGTCCTGTGTTAAAACTACTCCCTGAATTGTTCTCCTGACTTCCTGTGTGTATAGCTTTTGTGTGTTGTGAGGGAATTGGAAGTCTGTTCTTGTAGGGGCGTGTCAGGTAGTTCTGCTTGTAAGGTACCTGCTGATTTTTTCCTGTCTGACATCAGTGGCCATCTCAGGCTCTTGACCAGGTGAGGCTATAGCCCTCAAGATGCTTTGCCACCTTGAAGTCCATATAGCCAATACAGTTTTAAGGCTGAGGACCCCATTACAGTCCCATCTGTCTTCCCTTTTCCCTATTAGTCCTTAGTTCTCTTCTCATCTTCCCTTACTAGTCCAGGAACTGCCAGAAAAAATGGTGCAACAAACTCCTGGGTGTAACCCACTTGTTGCTACTTGACAGGGCTGACTCCAGAGAAAACCCTGTGCCTCTATTGCAGACCCCACACAAGCCAGCTGGCTGTTGTGTCCATCAGCACAGCAGAGGTGCCCCAGATACTGCAGGATGAACTGAGTTCTGCTCTCTGCCACAGATTGTTGCTCTTCATTTCTTAGTGGTAACACTTATGGAGAGGGTACTCGATTTGGGGACTCGATCCAGGGCTTTGTTTCTGTAAGCAGTTCTGCTGGGCACTCTTCAGTGCAGTCTGGTGATCAGTCACTCAAAGGAAACACGATGTTTGGGACTTCTCAGTGTTATTTGATGGAAAAGAAAGCAAATTAATTAGTTGACAGTTCCTAAAGAAACTGTATTGTGGGCACCCTTTGCTCTGACATTTCTTCTCTTTGCCTTTCAGATCCAGAGTTACTCATTCCACCAAAACTCAATAAAAATCTACACTGGAAACTGCATCTTCTCCAGTAATTAAAAGCCAAGGAATCCTAGAGGACTCTGAACTGTTACTTTTCATTATCATTTCATTACACCCTTATGTAAAACCATCATTGTCCTGGCATTCCTCCTCTCTTGCTCATGGGGCTGTCCCTCCAGGCGATGCACTTGTGACTGTGACCCATACTGCATTGTGCTAATGGTGACAGCCACTTGCATCCCACAGCAGAGCTTGTGTGTAAGGGTGGGGGGCAGCAGGCTGTGCAGATCTGAATGCTGCTGACTGAATCCAGCTCCTGCCGCTGCTCTGTCTTCCCTTCCACGTGAAGCAAACCCACGAGTGCCCAGGGGGTGCTTTTCTCTTCATCACACTCCCTCCTGTGGATGGTACAGTATGTGCCATGAGGGCAGGTCACCTTTTAAGCTGCTCAGCCTGGTTTAGAGATCTCACCATTAAGTCTGTACTAACACCAAACTGCAGCTGCTAATCAAATGAGTTACATCTCTGCTGAAGTTGAGTGTTGGTAATAAAGGATTTTCATCAGAATCACTTTCTTGCATCAGAGTGAACCCTGCATTACTGACAGCCGTTACTGCCCTGCTGATCTTGCACCAGGGACATCTTGGTTACATGAGAACATGCAAAAAAGCTGGTGTGGGATATGTGTGTTGGTGTTGCAAACTGCTGGGTAATGCTACCCCAGTTACCTGTGTTTGATGCTGCTCTATGGTACTGGCAGGTGAGCAGCTGTGCCCCAATAATGCTCTTTGCTGTTGCAGAACTGTTTCAGATGGTAACTGATGTGTAAGTTCATACCTGAGAATTAGATTTTACTACAGAATACTTCTGCAATCTGTCTCGAGAAGTAACAGTACCAGTCTGGGGAGTAGAGGAAGGGGACAAGCTCTGCAGATGAGGCTGGATGCTTTCAGTGGAAGTAGCACTGCTCCATCCACACCAGCCCTTCCTCTCAGTTAATTTTGGCCTGGCAGCTTTGTGTTCAATGCAGGCCTGTTCAGTGATGCACTGTGGGAAGAATGCCAGCCCCAACAACGTAATTCCTGTCTGTGCTATCTGCAGTGTACACAGCAACAGGCTACGGTCTTCATGCATGGCATTAATATGTCTGGTGCTGCAGGTCATTGTTTTCTTGACACAAGGACTCCATCATGTTGGGGTGTCTGTATGAGCCTGCACTGTGCGCACACTGCTGCCTTGGGATGGTTGGAGTGCAGTGGTAAAGCAATCCTTTGTCAGTGTTATATAAGCTTTGGAACCGTTTTATTTCCAGCTGTTCTGAGTTACATGGCCTCTGCTGGGTGGTGTAGGGATGGCTTAAGCCTGTTTTCAAGCATTATGATGAGGCTGGAAAGGAGATTGTCCAAACACAAAGCCATAAGATAGCAAAAAACATGAAGGGCTGCAGTGGATAGCAGGTTTTTACTGGATTTGGGTCTTCAGACAAGTAGCAGAATCTAGTCCAAAGTGACACATAGAAACCACTTCCTGATCAAGTGATGAAGAGGCTGCAGTCCTCTCCAGTTCTGGCCCTGCAACTGAAATGTGGCACTGACACTGCTGATCCCTGATACTTAAATCTGATGCTAGGAAGTGCTTAGGTCTTGTTCAGCCTTATCTATCACCTAAAAAAGATTTGCTTCTTAAAGATCCCAAGAAAAGGCAAATCTTCTGCTAGTTTGATGATAATTTGTTTGTGCCAAACACACAAGTTCCTTTACAGTCTGTATTGTTGGTTCTTTTATTTTTCCATCATGGTGATAGTCAAAGCTGGAGACCCTTTCCTTAGACATGTTCTCCTGTTCTCCCATCAAGGCAAAATAAATTCAAATCTGCCAGGCAGGAGAAAGAGCAATCTTCTTAATCATTCATATGGTAACTCATATCTGAGATGGTTGTCTTGCCCTACCTGCTCTGTCCTGAGTGAACTTCAACAAAGGAGTGATAGAGCTGGAACCAGCACCTACTGCCAGGGCACCACCAGAGGGGAAGTCCTGCATCCTGCTTCCTACTTTTACAGTCCCTGACCTTTGCTTCTGCTTCAGCAGCAACCAGGAGTTTCCTTGCCCTGGGTTTCTCCTTGGATGTTCTTTCGCTTTCATTGCAATGCACCTCTCCTTAAAACATACTGTGCCTTAGCATCTGTCTTTACAGATGCATTGAATTTGCTCTTAGGTTTTGTGGAGGCTCTTGCAAACATGCAGTTGAAGTAAGTCATTAAAGCAAAAATACAGAGTTAATATAAGAACTGTTCCAATTTCTGAGTAAATGTGACTCTGGAAATCTGCTTCTCTCATGAGGCAGTAGTTTGCCACCAATCTGCTGCCCTGCTTCATTGAATACAAAAGAAAAAATAGACACACTGTCAAAACTAATACAGATGTAGCAAAGATTTCTTAATATAACTACAGCAAGGGATAGAGGGGAGATGCTCTTGAATTGAATCACGTACCCTTTTCAGAAATAGTTTTAGGATACCCAGTGTCCCCCTCAGAAGCACTTCTTAAAAATGCAGGAAGGACCCTCTTCTTCATATTCCCTCCTGTAAACCCAAAGCTTCTGGAAAGAGTAGAGCGAGGCCAGGATCGACCCACCAATCCAGACAGAAGACTTCCTCTGAGGTGATGCCATTATGAGGATGTTGTCACTAGGCCACATCCTGCTCAGTTCACTCTGGAAGCGGTCAGGAAAACCTTCCATCATGGTGCTGCCCCCACACAGCAGGACATTCTTCACCAGCTTTTTTTTGATGCCATCATCACAGTTTTTGAGGCAGCCAAGTGTCAGCTGCGAAAGCCCGGGTTGCTGTGATCCAAACAGGGATGGTTTGAAGAGCGCTTCAGCACACAGGAATCTCTCTTTGCCTACTGTGATCACATGCCCATCTGGCAGCTCGTAATCAGTTTGTTGTTTCTTAAGAGGCAAATTCAACTCCTGTGTGAGGTCCAGAGAAGTGTAACAACACTTCTCTTTGAGATTTTCTATGATGTTTAGCTGGTATTCCGTGAACATGTATCCAGACTCATTTAGTAGCTGCATGAGGTAATTTGTTACGTCCAAGCCAGCATAATCTACGCTGCCCGTGATGCTGCGCAGAACATAACCTTCGTAGATGGGAACCGCGTGCGAAGCACCATGGCCACTCTCCACCACGAGACCTGAGGTTTTTCCGTAAGAGTACATGGATAACTGGGACTGGTAGGCAAGATGTACAGCAGGCACGTGAAAGCCTTCAAACATCATCTCCACATACTTCTTGTTGTCGGCAGTGGAACACAGGGGAGGCACTGACATCAGGACAGCGTGGTCCTCCGGCTGAATCTGCATCTCTGTCTGGAAGATACACTCCAGAATATCCTGGACAGACTTCCAATCCACCACTATGCCATGTGTTAATGGGCTGATGAGTTTTAAGGGTACGCAGGTGTTCTGAAGCACTCTTCCAATAAAGGTTTCTTCTTGTTTGCCCTTGTTTTGCTGTACGTGGTTACCAACTGGTGAAACGATATGGGAAGGCCACGGTTCCCCTGCGAAGCCACACTTAAAGTAACCCGTGCCCATGTCTACAACTACAGCTTCAGTTCGCTTCACCACCTCTAGGTAACCCTTGGTCTGTGATGCATGCCTGTCCCTGATCGGCTTTGAATGGCTTTTGTCTGGCACTGCCTTCATTGCAGGCCCTTCCTGCGCAGCTGTGACTTGCTTACAGCTAGGGCTGGATATGCTTCTCAGCAGCATCGCTCTGCCACGGCTCCACGTGGGCTCAGCACAAGCAAGCGGAGGGATTCCTGCCCACAGGCCTGGTGGCAGTGGTTCTGATGTCACTGATTTGTGACATCAGGCGTAGGCTTGCTCCTCAGGCACCCGAGCTCCACATCCATGCGTGACTTAGAGCTGCACACTGTTTTCTCTACAGGTAGATTGCAGATGTTTGTGCTCCTCTTTAAGCTGCTCCACACTGAAAGCGTGACACCCACGCTGTGGTGACTGATGGGCCATGGAGCATAAACTGGGCCTTTAGCTGTGAAAGCAGATGGATTTCCCTTCTGGATTCTCTGGCATGTAAGACTGGAGTTCTCCAGCATTTACAACTGCTGTTGTTCCAAAACAGGTCCTACTGCTAAGCTTTAGCACTATTTCACTTTGGGGGCCAAGTCAATCCCTAGTTTGACCATGTCAAAAGTGAACCCTCACAGTGTTTGTGTAATTCTCTTGCCTTTTTTTTTTTGAAATCATGTTTTCCAGATGAAGGTATGTTAATACAAGTGTCAGCAAGAACTAAAGGAAACGCGAGCAGTGTTTGAAATCAGGACACAGCCATCCCCTCACCCTTATTGTCCTCCATTTCACAGTAGGAACTTCTTCATTCTTTTCCAGCAGCAACAGGCCAGTCTCTGCCCCATCAGTGTATGCCATAACACAGTGCCGTACAACAGCAGCATGGAAGCAAAGGACACCCTCTCCCAGAGTAACACATAAAATCAAGATTTACAAACAACATCTTCCTTGTATAGCAAGAGCTGTGTGTGCTCTTTCACTGAAAGCCATTTCACCCAGAGGGCATCTTACTTAACAAGTCAAAGCTGTGCTTAGCATTAAATTCAATACCACAAACCGGTTCTGGACCTAGGAACAGATTTCCATTGCTACTGATCTGCTGCCTACCCGGGAGTTCACAGCTTAGCAACAATTGGAGGATAAAGACTCACCAAAAAGCAGACGTGGAGAATCGTGGCAGCATTGAACCACACTGCAATGTCTGTAAACCTTGAGAGCGTACTGCTCTGGGGGACAGCTAAGCTGATCATTGTGTACTGTACATGCATTTTATATATAAATGGTTAAATATGTCCTTGCA
Organism: Stictonetta naevosa; assembly: GCA_011074415.1. Lineage (NCBI taxonomy): Eukaryota > Metazoa > Chordata > Aves > Anseriformes > Anatidae > Stictonetta > Stictonetta naevosa. The sequence continues at coordinate 57,455,691 of CM021729.1, read as the reverse complement.
CATAAAAAAGCAGACCTGCCCCTCCTGAAGTCTGAGCAGTAGATGGCAATTCAACAGCACTGCAACCTTAGAGCAGTGCTGGGGCACTGTGTGGTTGGGTTGCTGCAGCTTATGCTCTTTCCCCACACTTTCTCAGTACACTCCTGTGATAGCTTTGTTGCCAGCCAGACCAGCCTCTCCAGTACAGCATATCCAGAAAAACCTCAGTGACAGGCAGGATACATCAAGAGAAAGACCTCTAAATCCTTGCCTCTTCCCCTTCACTACTGAAACCTACATCTGGGCTTAGCACCTCAGCTTCTGAATTAAAATAAATATGTTCATCCAAAGAAAACACTTCTTCCATGCTTCCATTCACATACAGATCAGTGTGGCAGTGTTGCAACAAAGCTGCAAACACCCTTCATTTCAGAAGTCACTTTATTAAATTTTTGTCTAAGCTCTGACAAAGTTATCGTGCTGCTGTTTCCAGGCTCCATCTTCCCTTTAACATTTCTCAATGCAATTAACAAAACACAGACATGTCCCTTAACATTTTGAGGTCATTGCTTTAGCTTGAAATCCAAACACATGGGTTGTCAGATGATTTTCTGCAGTGTCATTTTGGCCAGTGTTTCCTGAGGTGCTCCTTTAGCTGTGGGATAGTGGATAGCTGTTGTTTGCAAAGATGGCATCGGAGGGGCAATTTGAGAAGTTCAGAGGCATGATCTTTCACTGTTACTTTTCCCTTGCTTCTTACCATCTCTATCACATCTGAAATAAAATCAGAGACAGGAGATATTGTGACTGTGTAATACCATGAAAAGCATGACACTGCAGAAATCTGAACACCACTTCACATGCACAGCAAGTCACTACTACCTTTTATTTTAAGCCATCCACACAACTTCGTTGACTTTTAGTTAATGCTGTTCCCCAATATCTGAAATCACACAGAACCTTTCGCTTACTGTGATAGAATGTATGGCTTACAGTTTTGTTGGGAAAAAAAAGCCCACAGCTAGAACCCACAAACATGATTATGTTATGAAATACTTTTTTTAATCGTTACCTTGAGAGTTTAAGAAGTATTCTGTAGTAAAAGAGTTCCAGTGCTTTTTGGTTTTCAGGGCAGCAGAATCAAAATCCTGGCTGATTACATGCAAATGCAGGTGACTAAAACAATATATTTTATATAGATAAGAGAGAAGAAAATTGTTAATGTGCAAAGTTTTTTTGCAGTAGTATCAGATAAAGCATGGTTCAGTTGAGAAGAGCTGTCAGACTTATGGATCAGCCTTATTTCATCATGTTTGACCCAAAATCATGCTACAGAAGATACACAGTCTATGTTCAACGTACTGTCTCAAGCTACAACAGTCAGAGTTGCCACCCTGCACATTCCAGTAGCACGTAACTACAGTCTGTATTCCTGTGCGTTTCCAGAAAGGCAGAGGTGGTGGTTTTAATAAACAAAAGGATTAAACTTGTAGAGTGTCTCAATGGCACACAAGGCCTACTCCAAGAATCGGAGAAAACTCAGGAGCCCTGACTGCAATACCCAGATCCTCTGCAGGCACTTGGGCACTGTAATGCCTGGACTTATTTACACATGAGATTAAAATCCTTGCTCTTTGTCAGGCTGCACTTGACAGGCTTAAGAGTCACTCTGATCCCAGATAAGCGCCCTGGGAGGGGAGATGTCCTAGTGCCGTGCTGATGGCAGTGCCACCTCTTCCACTGGCCAGGCACAGCGTACCATGTCCCAGCCTCAGAACTCTGCTGGGGCCCAATGGGCACTGCCCACCTGTTTCCAGAAGCACGTGTAGCCCACCAGCACATATGCAGCAGCACGTGCACGGCTGCATCCAAACGACTTGGACACCAGTCAGTTTTTGGAGTTTAGAAGGATTTCTTATCCTTTGGCAATGCCAGACTGTTACAGATTTAGCCCCAAGTCTGTAAGTCCAGAACAGGGGCTCCACCTGATGACTCACCCAGGCCTTACCTCATACTGGGAATAGCGTGGTAACCCAGTCGGAACTCCAGACTCCCTCGAGCAGGGCACTGCTCAATCATTTTTTCCCCAACTGCATGCATGTGTTCCAGGAGTCCAAGATGCTCGCTGGTGACCGCCTTCAGGCTTGGAATGGAGTCCCATGGTAAAATAAGCCAGTGGTAACGTGCTTTAGGATATTTATCTTTGATGACTACAGTCTTCTCATCTTTGTAAACCTAGCAAAATAGAAACTGGATTACATGCTGATTGGAAGTTAAATGTCTTATTCCTATAACCTTTGTAGTTAGTGAATTTTGAGGTGTTATCTAAGTGCACATCCCATCACAGTTGCAGCAGTCCTCAAGCACATGTTTGTGTTGCTAGTAGAATTGAGACTGCCAGGAAAAAAATTACTACACAGGAAGTAGTATCAAGCAGCAGGGCACTCCACGTCAAGGAGGACTTTGACTGTAACCATGAGGTCCAGCATGTTCCCTCATCCACACCAGGCAGCTACGGAGAGAGATGTTGCAGCATCCTTCTTTATACACTTCAAAAAAGCCTTCTGTTCTTATGTAGCAAGGAGTATGGTGGCCATTGCTACAAGTGGATGTGAAAACTCTTAAAAATCACCTGGGCTCACAGCAGTGAGGTCTAGGAAACCCTACTTCCATCAGGCTGCATTCGGGCTGTGTGGTCACTGAACCATAATCAGGGCACTGTGCTGAATATAGAGCACGTAGGAATGCACTGGACTGCCTCATCCTCTGCAGATTTCTGGAGTGAAACGCAAGCCTCAGGAGTGCTACAGAGTGCTCAGCACTGTAGACCTCCTCCAGCATTACAAAGTCAGAGTCTTCTAATCTGAGCTATTTCAGTTTGTGCTACTTTGTAAGACCACTCATTCATATAAGGGAGAACCCATTTCTGTCTCTTGTGCCCTCCCTCCCTGCGTTTTCATTTTGTTTTGCCCTCTGTTTCAACTCCATGCAGCTCATCAGAAGAAACAGAAGCAAAGCATGTGGAGAGCAGGGCAGGTCTGTGGCAGTAAAAATGTGTCAGGTTCTGAAGCAGAAACTGTGAGCTGTCTCTCTGTTCTCTTAGGAGCAGGTCTGTTGGTGAGAGATGGATGGTGTCTTTGTCATCTTTGCTAATTTTAATATGTTTACATAAAAAGCTGATCAGTCTTGCTCTATGGGAAGGAAGATTAAAATTTTGTCAGCACACAAATCATAAGACTAATTCTTTCAGCAGCAACACTGCTGTCCTATCTTTCTTTATATACACACTTTGGTGTTTGCATACACAGCCAGAGAGAAAGACAATTGTGACAAGGTGTTTCCAGAAAAAGACACCTTGTCGTGTCTTTAATATTAAGAAGCAAAGGTAGGAGTTCTGTGGTTTGTGTGTTTAACTCTGAACCACAACTAACAAACTAACAGTAAGACACGAACAATTATTTGTGTTCTAACTTTCCAAGAACAGAAACAAGAAAACACTGACTTGGTGTAAGCGCTATGGGAACTTCAGCTCAAAGGATGAAGATGAAGCTTCATGGGGAGTATTTCAATAGCTTCATCATTCGCAATAGACTCATTTGAAACTGCTGACAGGAGAAAGGGCAACCAGTTCTCCCTAAAACACTAGGCAGTTCAATACTTTATAATTGAAATGGAAAAAAAAAAAAATGAGAGAGATATTGGGACATTCTGACTGGTTACCAAGGAAAAACATGTCTCTAATATTAGGACAACCCTGCAGCAGTCAGTGAGCCCAAACCCAAGCTAAAAGAATTCTGCCCCTACTCTGCCACGCACTGTGGCAGCAGTCAAAACACAGCAGGAACAGATCTTGTTCCTCCTCCAGGTTCACCATCCACTTCTCCCAGTTGGCCAACACCTGCTAAAGGTGGTCTGGTCACACAGAATGATGCCTCTCGTGGCAACAATGCTGGAGGAACAAGTAGCCATACTGCAGCCCAACTCTCTTTCTGCTTTTCTCAAGCTCAGGGCATCTGGAGAGAAATTCCTGCCTTTCACATGTTTACAAATGGTTGGAATGTGTACACAGTTTTGAGAAATATTAATTTCTGGATTACCCTCATGTAAAATTCTCTCAAGGCAAAAATTCCACCACAAGTACTGTTTGATGCAGATTATCCTGCCTCTTTTGGAGATAAACTATAAATCTTGTTTTCAGGAAGGAGTTTCTATATACTTGCAAAACTCTGAAATAAAATGAAAGTATACTTTACTCAGGGATGGGGAATAATCCCTTCAGGCTTTCAGGATACAACAATGAGAAAGTATGTATACACTGCAGCCACAAAAGACACTGTCAGATTGCTGCTTTTTTTCAGCAGACAAAGTCAGCCCAAGGAAAAGCACAATGCAGCCACAGGGAAGCAGAGGAAGGGAGGTGCATCGGGAGCCTCTGCAGAAGGTTAAAAGAAGCCACCCAGGAAATCCCTGCTGGCACAAGGAAATGGTGTGGAGCTGGAGCCAGGGGTCACATCCTGACAGCTGCTGCACAGGTGTAGCAAAGTTAAAGTTTACTAGAAACCAGGAAGCTGCACTGCACTTGGAGATAAGATAGTGCTGACTGCCAGAAAACAGGGGTCTCCACTACGTGCTCACTTCAAATCACAGTCCCATTTTTGTCGGTTTCCCTGAGAAAACAAAGCAGCCATGCTGCTCACCTGCTCTCCCAACAACCTTTTTGTAACTGCTGGCCAAATTTGACAGCATAGGGAGCTCCGGGATAATGAAGTTCTGACATTCTGCAGACTCCCAAAGGAACTGTAAAGACTGCCAGATTAATGCTACTACAGACAGAGATGAAAGTACAATTCAGCCCTTGTGTGATGCTCACCCAGTTAATCTGATCATTAAAGTAAACTGCAGGATGAAAGAAAAAAGCTCATTTAGCTTTGTTAGACATGAGCTACTGTGAAGCACAAGTGTACAGTTCTCACCTGCATTTTTGGATCTTGCATGGAACTCTTTAGACCCTGACTCCAGTGTCCCAAATGTTCCTAAAAGCACAGAAGGAAAAAAAAAAACACACATTTTTGTAAGAGAATTAAGAATATAATGATACATTTTAAAGCACTTTGTTATGTACTTTCATTGGAACTATAGCAACAAAATAACAGAATGAACAAAGTAACATGAAAAACAAAAGCTGATTGACACCTAAATTATTTCCTTTCTACGAACACCAACACACGTACTCCAATTGTCCCCACAAAGCTAGTTCTGAAAGCCTTTAACAAGATGCTGTTAGGACTCAAAGCTGGACATGTCACAATGGGGTGCTCTGTACCTGCTTGAACTTAGTAACTTGCATGCACGTTTTGGCACAGACCTTGGTTACCAGTGATGACAGATCGTTTTACTACAGCCCTGCTGCTTCATGCATCACGGGGGCCAAAGCAGGTATAAGGGTCTCTGCTCGCTGTCCTGTCACACACTGCTCTGCACAGAACAAAGCAGCGCTGCTGTGATGCTGGGCCCTACTTGGATGTATTTATCCTCCAGTATTGTGCAGGGCAGAGTGGACTGTATAAAAAACATTAAAGGTACTGGAGGATGAAGCCAACACAATCACATTATCTCTCAATTTTGTTACTGAACACCTAGCAGAAGATGCTTTCACTGCGCCTTTTGAAAATACATAATTTATCTATTCCAAGCACTCCACAAGCATTGCCAATGATGATCTTCATCACGTTCTTACAGAGGCTGACGTTCAAACATTATTCCAGCGCTGACAAGAGAACCAATGAATTGTCATTTTTCTTTGCCCATACCACCAATATGGCCCTAATGTAACTAGCCTGAGGCCACCAAAGAAATAAGGGGAGAGCCCACCAGAACCCATGAGGCTGAAACTTCCTTCAGAGTTTCATTTTTATGCCTTCTCCTCCAGCAACTGCAATTTTGCTGTTCCAGAAGCATTAAGACATCCATTGCTCTTTTTTATTATTATTATTATTTTGTCCATGTCAGCAGGGTTAAAAAGTTCCTTTCAGAAGATTTTGGCTGGTAACATCAATGTAAACCTGGTTCTACCATGAGGAATGACCAAAACCGGGAGGCAGGGGTGGAGAGCGGAGGAAGAAAAGGGGTCAAGATGTTCTGTTCTCTGTGCGCAAGCTTTTAGATAACCACTGCTCTGTCTGTAAGAGAGCAGATTTCATCTCAAGAGCCAGCACAATATCCTTGTGTGACTCCCGCTACGCAGAGCTCTGTGGAGATCTGCCCTTTGAGCACAAACTGCAGCAGGAAGCAGAGAATGAACCCTCACTTGCTAAAGCAAGCCCCTTCACACACACTCACCAGCTCAGGTTAGCATGGATACGAGCAGCTTTCTCAGGAGCTGTGTGATGTCAGGAGCAGAGTCTTTGCCTTAGCACACGGCAGCTCATGTGCTCTCAACACTCGGAGGACCCACGTCCAGTTGAGAAGCTGTCCCACAGGCAGCACCCACAAAAGTGAAGATCAAAGCCCTCTGATGGAGGAGAGAACTCCAGGAGGAACAGCAGAAGTACTAATACCAATAGACTTGCCTTTTTGCTCGAAGTCCCTTCGTGTGGAGACACACTGGTCTTGCTTAGCTTGAGCTCTGCAGAACTGCCTTGTGTATCCACCACCTCCATTTTCTTTGCTTTTCTGGGCACATTTTCTATATCATCGTTCTCAGAGGAGTCCTCACATGGCCTCTTTTCAGTTTGTACTTTCTCTTCTGCTTCTGTAACAGCTCTCCCCGATTCTTCAGCAAAGTGCACCGTGTAGGGGTAAAGTTTATTCACAATGTGCAGAACTTGGCCTGGCCTCATTTTCACCTCTTCATCCTTGCCAACATCCACTAAATCAACACTAGTTGGGTTGATTCCTATCTTTGGTAGAGAAAAAGATTAAAGGAAGTAAAAAAAAAAAGAAAAAGCAGAAGATGAAGATGCAATTGAAATCACCAGCAACTGCTGCTCAGTTGACCTGGAACATCACTATCTGGTAAAGGAAACGTGCTTTGTTTTCACCCCATGCCTGCCCCACAGTGACTCACTCCCAGGATCATGAAAGTTCAAAGTTGGAGGCACCTTGCTACGAGTCTTGCAATCACAACCCTTGGCACACAACCCTCAGAGGCACGGTGTGGAAGGGACCCAGCAACTTTACAGCAGCTGGCTACAGAGTTACAGGAAGATCTATGTCTGGCTTTGCAAAAAAAAAATACACAACCTACTGTTAAAATAGTAACAAATTTAGTAACAATTTTTGTCTGAGAAAATAAAAGTGGTTGTAAGAAATTATTTCAGTCCAATAACCCACAGAAAGACTCCTGAGTTCAGATTATTGTATTTCCTCTTTCTTCTCTTTTTTACTATGTTTTATTTCCCGTCCAGAACCTACCAAACCCAAACTCTGTCCCATCAACACATCCACCTTCAAATACATAATCTCACTCTTAGGCTCCTCTTAAGACTTTCAACACCCTCCTGTGTAACCAAAAAAAAAAAAAAAAAGCCAGGAAGTAGGTTATTTGAGCCCTCAGAGGGCTCAACTACGCACTACGCAGGGATAAGCCGCTTGCTCCTGGCTTTTTTTTGTTTCCCAAGGCAGATGTAGTAACTTTTCCCCACTCCACAGAGGACTGTGTTCACACAGAGAGAGTGAGAACACTTGCCTGTTGCTTTGAGACAAAACCTCTCCATCCACCTCAGCTTGTACAAAACATATACAGGTCTATGTGTATTTTAAAGCTTTTCTTTTCATTTTGCATGCTATGCTTTCACTAAACCAGTTCTGCTATTGATTTTGTTCCAGCAGAAGCTCAGGACAGCACAATCAAAATGTACTTGCCCTACTCATTTCATCATTTTATGGATCTATGCAACTCTAAAATGATTTTCCACCCATAACAGTGCTTTAAAGACTGAGAAGTTACCTGAAGTCCATCTGATAACTGAAAAGCAGCATTTTTTTCCTCTGTCTCAGTCTTAACCAATAACACAGTTGTGTGGGCAATCTATCAGTGACTGGTTGAAGACAGATTTTGCCTAATCAAGAGGGTGACCTGAGGGAGGCCAGGAGTCCATGGTTGCAGCAAAATGCTTTTGGTTAATGTTTATAAATTTTAGGAAACCAGCTCTTGCTTGTGACTGATAAACTCTGACAGTGTTTCTTCAGTTTTGTCCTAGGAAACCCGCTTTTTCCACAGGATGGTACCGTGCCTCTTGCTACCTGGCGTCTGCTTTGATGAAGCGCCTGCCTTATCCCAGGCAGCACCTTTTCAGCCTACACTTCCACAGAGTTTCACTGAAATCAAGTAAATTTCACACACCCCTGGCCAATGGGCTGTTTAACTGACCACTGGAACCCTGTACGGGGAGAAAACTCCAGAGCTGGCAGTGCAAATGTGCTAACATCCCCTGCCAGGAGGTACTCCTGGCCCTGAAATACCAGTAGCACCGCATTCAAGTTGTGGTCAGGACCGACTTCTGTGACAGCATGTCTGTGAGATTTCTGCAGGATTCACCAGAGACCAGCAGGGGCTTGGGGCTTACTGAACTCGGGCGGACATTTTGATGGAAGGTAAGGGGACAGACCAGGCTGACGTGTTGTCCTTGCGGATGCTGCTGCCATGGACACTTGCACGTGCTACGGCACCTGAGGACAAAGAGTTTTCCTTTCACACTACCTTGGGGACACTGGTCATTGTGAGTTTGAGAGGAGTCCTACACACATCCAGTACGTAACACGAGGATGTCTGCTCTGATGTCTGACATCACATCCCACCCTCGAGACGGCCACATCTTTGGCTGCATCAGCCATCAAAACAAAAACCTCCAACAGCTGCCCAGACCCTTTAGTACAGGGACCGCTCTGACCCTTGGTGAAGAGCTGGCTCAGCTTTAGAAAGGCAAGACTAATGTTCAGGAAGATCAGCAAGTTTAGGGGAAAACTCTAAAATCTGCAAAGCGTGGAGCCAGGAAGAACAGGTTGAGGATTCGCAGCATTGTTCCCTGATGCTGCAAACTCTGGCTGTCCAAGACTGCAGTGTAACTGGAAGAAGCAGTACAGTCTTTGCACTGAGACACCTAAATGAAAGACAGATCACTTCTGAGGACCACATATTGTGCTCTTCTTGGTCAAAAAACAGCTTGAGAACCTCCAGAACCTGCGATGAGGACTGTCACTTGCACTATTTGTGGACTTCAAGGGTAACAACCCTACCAGTGCCAGAAATATTGAACAACCGTTTAAAAACATACCTGTTTAACTGTGACATACCCCTTGTTACAGTCGGCTTTTAGCTGAACTGAAAAGAAAGAACAAAGGGTCAAAAAATACGCAAACAAAACAGGCAGAACTGTTTTGAACCACTCCTTGCAGAAAACACTCCTGAACTTTAAGCGCCTGCTGCCTTCTCTGGCTGACTTCTACAAATATGTTTAAAGATTTCTGCCTCATTCTCTGTTTTTAAACAAGCACAGGCAAAATGGAACTAACCCATGCACGTCAGTCACACCTCTGTATTCTACTTCGTGAATCAGCAAAATTAGTTGATTGGGTGAAATCTATGGAAATCTTCCGTGTGTTCTTGCTGATCTCACAGGCATGAAGCAGGACTGTCCAGAAGGAAGGGGAGATAAGACCAGGAAGATGCGATGAGTATTTTATAGATTTTAAGTATTTTTATGTGTAAAAATGTACCTAAATGTACCCAAAAAATGCACCCAATGTACCTCTAACACCAGAAGTCACACTAAAAAACAGTTGGTGGAAGACTGGGGTCGTGATGTGCGATTCACAAGGTGCATGGGAAGGCAGTGATTAAGAACTGTGGGCTTCGGACTCGTATTAAGGTTCGCTGCCTCGGTTTATGAAAGTGAAGTTCCTCCTATTTGCGTGTGTTTGCTGTAACTTTTAAGGATCCAGAGATCTTTATAATAAGATTTTTTAGTAAGAGTTCAATGGCTTCAGGGATCAGGCAATGCTATTTTTCATGCGGATAAGGGATGTAAGCCAGTGACTGTGAGAACAAGCCTAAGGGAACCCTGGAAAGGACAAAAGCGTGGTTCCCCACCCGCACGCTGCTCTGTCAGGCGCACAAACGCCGTTACCTTCACCGTGAGGCAGCCGTGCGGGACAGCGGAGCCCACCAACAGACACGAGTGCCCTGCTCGTGCCTCGGGCTCCCCCCAACGTATCATCCGCGGCCGGCAGGCAGCACGGCCCCGCTCCCGCCCTCACCTTGCCGCCGCGAGCACCTCCTGTCCGTTATCCCCGTCTCCGGGCCGCGCCCCACCACCACGGCGGCCGAGTGCGGCAGCGGGATCCGACGGCTGCGGCCCTCCCTCGACAACAGCCAGCACGCGCGCATGGCGGCGGCGCTGTGGGGCGAAGCGCACAGAGTTACCGGCGGCGATCACCGCCCTCCTCGAGGCCCTCCCCGGTCACCTGAGACCCCCCGAACCCCCAAGGCCCCCCGGGCCCCACCAGGCCCCGCTAGGCCTCACTAGGCCGCGGTGGGTATGCCCGGTTGCCATGGAAACTCCGCCTCACCAATGGGCTCCCGCCGATCTCACCACGTGACCCCCGCCCCGCGGCCGCGCCTCAGCGCGGAGCAGGCGGTGGGCGGGGCGGGCGGCGACAAGATGGGCGGCGCTGATTGGCTCGAGGCACCCCCCCGCCTCCCGCTGCGATTGGCCGTGCTGCCCGCCAAGCACGGCTTCCGGGGCGGAGCGGCGCCGGCTCAAAAGCGGGCGGATGCGGGCCCGGCTCGGAACTTTCCAGAAGGGTCGGGAGCGGAGCGGAGTGGGGTTGGGGGACGCTGCCGGTACCGGGACCCTGACAGGGATCTGGGCCCGCCGCCGCCGGCACCATGGTGAAGGAGACGACGTACTACGACGTGCTGGGCGTGAAGCCCAACGCGTCGGCGGAGGAGCTGAAGAAGGCGTACCGCAAACTGGCGCTGAAGTACCACCCCGACAAGAACCCCAACGAGGGCGAGAAGGTGGCGGGGGGCTGGCGGGCTCGTGGGGGGGCAGCGCCGTGACTGGGTCCCATCAGGGCGGCTCGCTGAGGTGTGCTCTGTGTGTGTTTGTGTCCCGCAGTTCAAGCAGATCTCGCAGGCGTATGAGGTGCTGTCGGACCCCAAGAAGCGGGAGCTGTACGACAAAGGCGGCGAGCAGGCCATCAAGGAGGGCGGCTCCGGGGGCGGCTTCGGGTCCCCCATGGACATCTTCGACATGTTCTTCGGCGGCGGCGGGAGGATGCAGAGGGAGAGGCGAGGTAGCAACCACTGAGGGTTTTGGGGGGGGATATTTCAGTCACAACAAACCTCCGAGTAACCTCAAAGCGAAGTTAGAGCAGGGATCCCAAAATCTGCCGGGACGCTGTGCCACAGCCACTTTAAAACCGGAGCAGAGAGGGCGCTTGGTTCACGTGCTGGCGGCTCGATCTCGTGTTAACGTCTAACTAGATTCTGTGTGCGTGGAGAAGCTTTAGCTGAGCATAAGCAGCGTGAGGCTGAATAAGAATTTAAACCTGCCTTAAGACGATTTTTCAGTAGCGTACTGTAGAAGTTAGCCTTTAAACATTAATTTCTTTTTTAATTAGAAGTAACTATATCTAGGATAGCTACATCATTTCAGTCCATAAAATGCTGCTCAAAAATTTAAGTTGGGTCACGCTGAGAAAGAGTAAAGTGAACCGTTTCAGAGCAGTGCTGACAACAGTACTTCTTAGTTTCGATATCCAAGGTGACAAAAAATTGAAAAGGTTTCATATCAAAATGTTACATTTTTGTATCAGAGCATCCCTAGTAAACCAGGACTTGCTATACTCCACAAAGAACTCTGCAGTTGCTGCAGTTGTGATCAATTTCTGACTGTTTCTTGGTTCAGTTCTGGGAAGTTCCCTTGTGAGAGGAAAAAAGTACTGTGCGGGCCTTCAGCAGTGCCTCATGCTTCCTTGTAGCAGATAAAACTTTTTCCTTAGTCGCAGTTAAAATTGAAATCTTGCATCTGAGACTTAAATAAAAAACTTTGTGTTTTGTTTGTTTTATTTGTGATTTCAGAGAAGGGTCTATGGCTTAACCTAATAGAGAAGCATTACAGACAATGCCATTAGAACTGTTACCTAATTATAATTGCAAATAGGAAATATCAATTGACTAATAGCAGCAACACAGCTAAACAAGATGCTAAAACTTAGAATGAGTTGTCCAGACACTCAAGTAAATACATATTTTCTTTTACAGGCAAAAACGTGGTCCATCAGTTATCAGTCAGTTTAGAGGATATGTATAATGGTGCAACGAGGAAGCTTGCGCTGCAAAAGAACGTTATCTGTGACAAATGTGAAGGTAACTGTGGAGTTGAAACGATGTAGTCTTTGTTTCTAAAGCTGCAAAAGTAATTTCTGCTTCCTTGTTTCTTCTGGCAATGCGTCCATCTCCGATTCTCTTGCCAGGCCGTGGTGGTAAGAAAGGTGCGGTGGAGTGCTGTCCCAACTGCAGAGGAACAGGCATGCAAATCCGAATTCACCAGATTGGGCCAGGCATGGTGCAGCAAATCCAGTCTGTGTGCATGGAGTGCCAGGGGCATGGGGAGCGCATCAGCCCCAAGGACCGGTGTAAGAGCTGCACTGGCAGGAAAATTGTTAGAGAGAAGAAAATACTAGAAGTTCACATTGACAAAGGTGAGGTATCCTGCTAAGATGAAGCATTAAACTTGCTTGTACTTACACTGCCTTTGCAGCACTGAAATAGAAGCTTTAACAAGTACACGGTGTTGATTCGGTAACACTCTCGAATACATAATGAAGTCGCTTGATGCTCTCTCCAAAACTAGGAGATCTGTTTTTAGGGAAGGTTGATCACTTCTGTGTTAGCATCTTAATTTCTGCGCATATAACCAAGAATGAATGCTGAAATGTGTTGTATTGTGAGCAGTGAATTGTTTTTATTTAGAGCAGTTGTGTAAGTGCTGGTCTTGGTGAGGTAATGGGAGTAGTTAAAATCCATCACTTGTTGGTTCAGCTTTCCTGATGAATTTTCCCTGATTTTTTTGTGTGTAGGGAAACCGTGCAGACTCCGATCACTTCTACTGTGTTTCAGTGAGAAGGGGAACCAGGTCTGCTACAGTAACAGGATGCCAAGACAGTGCTAAGCCTATAATGCTTAGAACTGTTCACTGGGTAACCCTGACAGTGCTGCTTAGTGCAGGTGCTCTTTGCATGGCAAAATACAATTCACAAACCCTCACAGTGATAGGAGAATGCAATGTTGAGTGACAAATACTTGAAGTTCTTCAAAAGGTAATGGGAGAAGTCTTGGTAGTAGTGCAGCTTGTATGATCAGCCATGCTGACAAGCACATGGCTTTTACAGAAGATAATTTGTTGCAGATCTGTAATTATTTTACATGTGTGTATAACCACACTATACATACTGCCCAGTTTCATTTTTTCCTGGGAAAATCCTACAGTAATGTTAAACTTGAAGGTCAGGAGGGATATATTACTGGCATGTTAAACAAGGAAACCATTGAAAAGAGCTTTTTTTTTCCCTCATACAAAAGGACTGACAGAATGAGGCAGGAAGGATTTATGTATAGTGACTTCTGTGTAGGTGATATAAGTGTCTTAGATCATAGAATCATAGAACATCCAAGTTGGAAGAGACCCACAAGGATGATCGAGTCCAGCTCCTGGGTCCCCAAAGGACCACCCAAAAAAAAATCAGACCCAGTGTCTGAGAGCACTGTCCAAACACTTCTTGAAGTCCAGCAGGCTTGATGCCATGATCACTGCTCTGGGGAGCCTGTCCCAGTGCCCAACCACCCTCTGGGTGCAGAACCTTTCCCTAACATCCAGCCTGACCCTCCCCTGTCCCAGCTCTGTGCCGTTCACTCGGGTCCTGTCGCTGTCCCCAGAGAGCAGAGCTCAGCGCCTGCCCCTCCCCTCCCTTCGTGAGGGAGCTGCAGACTGCCATGAGGCCTCCCCTCAGCCTGCTCTGCTCTGGGCTGAACAAACCAAGTGATCTCAGCTGTTCATCGTATGTCTTGCTCTCTAGACGCTTTACCATCTTGGTTGCCCTGTGGTCCTAGGGAAAGTGATTCTTGCACTGTGCAGCTACTGAGATCATTAGTCTCTCTGCCACATATACTTATAAAACTTGGGTTGATTGGTTATTCTCAAAATGAATTTTGTATGCACTGTTTTCTTTGTAGTGCTTCCTCATACAGTGTCGCTTTTTAAAGATTTTAAGATTTTATCTTGGCAGGTGGCTGTTTCAAACTACAGTTAGGCTGAATGATTTTGAGCTGTAGCTCAGGTTGGCAGCAGTAAGATCTGCTGGACATGTGAGTTAACTTGAGGGGAAAAGTAATGTTGCAAGGGAAGAAGTTCCTAGTGTTCTAATCTCAAGATTCAATGATCTCCCACTATCAGCTTGTGCCTATAAAAGTATTTCTTGTTGCAGCCTTTCAGTTTAAAAAGCTGGAAAATGTTTTTGCTTTTCTACAATAGGAATGAAGGATGGTCAGAAAATAACATTCCATGGTGAAGGGGACCAAGAGCCAGGACTAGAACCAGGGGATATTATTATTGTCTTGGATCAAAAAGACCACTCTGTATTTACAAGGTAAAATCTTAGTGTTAGTCCTTGGTGTTAACTCTTGATTTGCTTGTCCACATGCTTCCTTGGTTACTGCTGACTTTCTGGCTCCTGGAAATGTGAGTAGACAGGATCAGGTGGCTGGAAGTCACCTCTGAGTACTGATGTGTGCAGAAACCCTGGTGCAGTCAGAGCCACAGGTTTGAGTGTCAGACTGTGCACAAGTGGTTACCTGGGACCTGAGCTCAGAACTCTGGCTTATTTTTGTCCATCCTTCTGCCCACTGCCATCAGTTCTGGTGTCCTCAGATAACCCTTGATATTACTGGTCTTGTGGTGTTTTGCTGAGGTCGTGCTGCCTCTGGGACAACTGGAATGTTCCTCCTCTCCCTTCATAGTCTAAAATTAACTGTTCAGGCAAGTCTCATTCCAGAGACCTTTAAAATAGGGTGAGTGAAATAACTAAGTTCTTTAAATAGGCTTGAGGATTTCTTAGCCCTTGGACATGCAGTGCCTGTAGACATCACTTGTGCTTCCATACTGAAGTCAGAACAGACAACTAAAATGATTACTTTATAATGTCCAGGTGTTTTGTGGTTTGTTGTACCTTCATCAGAACCCATCGTGGCCATAGCCTGCTTACAAATCCCTAGTACCAGGCTGTCAGAAGGCAAGGCTAAGAAAATAACATATAGCTGGCTGATACACCAGAAAAAGTATTAATATACCTAAAAGGAAGAGATTAATTGTCCCAGTTCTTCCCTAGAATTGGGAAGGCTTGGTGAAGTGAAACTGAATGTGGATGAGCCTTACTGTATTTATTTCTTTTTAATAAACACTTCAACACTTTGAATAGCTAGATTTGATGAGTAACAGCTCTCAGCATTGGTACACTTCCCGTAATGCTGTCTCGAGGTGTTGCATCAATATTCAACATAATTTAATTGCCCAGACTTTAAGCTTGTCCTTAGTAAGTCAATTAATAAAGTTAGGCATGATCCTCTTGTTGCTTCCCCATTTCCGTGACTGTTTTTGATGGGTTCTTCTACAGACGAGATGAAGATCTTCTTCTGTCTATGGATATACAGCTGGTTGAAGCACTATGTGGCTTTCAAAAGCCTATCACAACGCTGGACAATCGAACCATTATCATTACCTCCCATCCTGGTAAGTGTTGGCTTGATTTCTGCCAGAAGTCCAAGCTGGAAGTTGGAAGGAACAGAAACAACCCATCATGTTGTTGTGCAAAGGGTGTGCACTGGTACCAGGCTTTTTTTTCCCCCTGGTCTTTGCACTACAAATCTTGAAACAAAAAATGGATTTGGGATAGCAGTCAGCAGTAGTTTTCTCTTTGCTTGATATAGTAACAGACCTTACCTCATGGACATGCTTATATCCTGGGGGTGTACTTGACCTTAGAGTTGAAGGCCGTGGGTCTCTGAAAATGACTTTTTCAGCCTTGGAAGTGATGGAGCACTTAACATACTTGTAAGTATGCTTCTTTTGGGAAGCATGACAAGGCTACAAGAATGTAATGTAGATGTCAGCCTGTTCTACTCAGGAGTTACCAGGCAGTAAGTCCCTGTTAGACTGCTGCATACCAGCGTAGCTGTCTAAAACAAAATGTAAAAGGCTACATAAATACTCAAGGGAGTTAAAAACTAAAGCTGCTTCTGCTGCCTGCCCAAATTCTGTTCCTTTATTGCTTTTCTTGTTTTGTCCTTTCTTAGGCCAGGTTGTCAAGCATGGGGCTATTAAGTGTGTGTTGAATGAGGGCATGCCAATTTATCGCAGACCGTATGAGAAAGGACGTCTTATCATCGAGTTCAGAGTAAGTGAGTGGGTCATCGTAATTCCAGGGCGCAGTTCAGCACTGAATGTCCATCCACCTCATGCTGGGAGCTCTGACAGCAAGCTCTGTGTGCCACCATTCAACCATGTCTATAATGTTATATATAAGCACTGGGCTTAAGTCACCTGTGTTGATGTAGCAGGTTTTGGCAGATCATTGACCAATTGGATGCGGAGAGGTAAGTTCAGGAATACTTGAGTAACTCTGGCTCTTGATGATTTCAGGTGAACTTCCCTGAGAGCGGTTTCCTTTCCTCAGATAAGCTGTCCTTACTTGAAAAACTGCTACCTACAAGGCAGGAAATAGAAGAAACTGAGGAAATGGAGCAAGTGGATTTAGTGGACTTTGATCCATCTCAAAAGAGAAAACATCACTATAATGGAGAAGTCTACGAAGACGATGAACACCACCCTAGAGGTGGTGTTCAGTGTCAGACATCATAAAAGGGCCAGTGAATAACTTGTGATGCTTGTTTTGTATGCATTAGTGGATGAGTGAAGGACTACAAGCGGTTCACCCTCACTTCCTGCTATTTGTTGTTATATCCAGCCATAGTTGTTTCTTAAAAGCATAAAGAAATAAACTAATGAAACGGACTTGGAACTTGTATAAAGCTCCAGGATGCAAGCTCAAATCAAGTTGATTGCACTTCAACCCTGCCTGTTGATCCAGAAAACTCCCTCACCTGCTTGTCTTTTATTTCAAGCCTTGTAATTCCTGTATGTGTGCAATTGCTGAGGCTTAGACTAAGATTCTGTGGTGGTCTTTTTTGGTATTCTAGATCTTATACTCTGATAAAGTATGCACAAGTACTTATAAGTCCCAGTAAGATATAGTTAATCTTTGTACCTTTTAGGATAACGTGTTAATGTTCTGGGCTTGCGCTGGGGATTATCAGTAGGGACTGGCTCTAACACGGCCTCATAACACATGAAGCTGACAAGGATGTGGTCAATCTTCACAAGCCTGTTAAAGCCACATGATCCATAACTCCTCAAGTTTCTGCACTTAAGGTGAAGTAGTCTTTATGCCAGCTTTGGTCTTGACCTTGGAGCTAGATGTGAAGCTTTGTTCAGTTCATGCTGGCTGCTCGTTGGCTGCTGTTCTGCATGATACTGTGTGTAGAGCCACTGGTTGCTTGGCTGCTGAAGGAGCTTCCTTCACTACTGTGCATGAGTAAAAAAAAACCTCCAGGCCTTATCAGCACACATGGGGTTTGGAGTCTTAATCACCCTGCTGGCATGTGAAGCTTGACTTTGCCCTTGATTACCGAAATTAGGTACCCTATAGGGTATGTCGTGGAAAGCAGTACTGTCCCTACTGGTGTTTATATGTGAGCCTGCAGAAAAAAGGAAACTTACTGTCAGTGAGTATCCCAACTGACACATCTAGGATGTTCTGAAATTAATGTATTGTGTGCATTATTTTAAGCTGACTCTTGAAAATTCTGTATGAATGTTTTAATTATTGTAGATGAAGCATTTCCAATATAATTACAAAATTGTTCATTGCCTCTTTTCTGAGACCAGATGTTGGTTTACAGATACCACACCCCTCTTTTTAGGCGGCTATTCACAGAAAAATCCTAGCAAAAACCGTCTTTCACAAAATGTGCTGAGAAGACAGGTCCGGATTTAACCTCTAGCATGGTCTTGTTTTACCATCTGGCTTAGGACACAGCTTATATTTTTCACCATACTTTGAAGCAAAAGTATTAAGAGAATTGTCACGTTTCTTTTCTCCAGAAAAAGACTGCTGTGGGGACAGTATGTGTGTTGTATTTCTGGAAGCAGGTTAGATAACACCTCTTGCCCTTGTGGCAACCCCCGTGGGTTTTGTTTTTATAGACAGCTCATGAGGTGTTTCTTGAGCTGCAGTTAGAGCTCCCTTTCAGGTACACACAGAATAAAGAACTGTGTCTTGCCTATATCTTTTTCCCTGCGTTTGTCTCAGCAGGAATCAAATTCTGTAGGCGAAGGGTGTTTGTGAATTGCACTCATGAGCTCATTAGTCAGCTCTACCCGTACATGTAACCAGTAGGAGCCTTTGCTTTGTCAAGGGGGGAATAGAACCGAATCCTGCCGCTGCCAAGAGACTTCTGCAGAACTGTCTCAAGCCTAAACTGCACAGTGATAAGTTACTTGCTTTCAGATCCAGATCAACTGCTGGATCAAAAGAGAGCCTGACAAACTTGGTGCAGTGCCTTAAGGATTACAAGAGGATGTTACTTTGCTTCAGCTGGCTGTGAATTAAAAAAGTGGGAGGTGTCCCTGGCCAGGGCAGGGGGGTGGAACTGGGTTGTCCATAAGGTCCCTTCCAGCCCAAACCATTTTGTGACTCTACGTTGTAATCATTACCACCCCGGGACTCATTTCTGATGTGGTCAAAGGCAGCCTTGGCTGCAGTGATCACGAGATGGGGGACTGCTGGTTAGGAGGGGATCCTGGCACGTGGGGAGAGGATAAAAAGCAAGTTCACAACCCTGGACTTCTTCAAATACCTGCTTGGAAAAGTCCCACAGGTTTAAGCCCCAGCAGGGAGAGGGAACTGGTTAATATTCAAGGATCACCGTTTCCAAGTTTGAGGTTTATTCCAATAAATACAAAGTTAGGAAGTCAGGGGAAGAAAAAAAAATAGCCTTCAGGAATGCCACTCCTGGAGTTCAGGGGGGGAAACATGCAGTAAGGAAGCTGTACCCTCACAGGAAGAGGATAAAGTCATGCAGTATTTAAGTAAACATGACATGCAAGTCCATGGGCCCTTATGAGATGCATGTGCAAGTGCTGAGGGAGCCGGCAGATGTTACTGCAAGGCCACTCAGTAATATTTGATCTATGTTGGTGTCTGGGAGAAGTGCCCAAAGACTGGAGGAAAGCAAATGTCACTCCTGTCTTCAGGCAGGGCGAGAAGGAGGACCTGGAAAACTTCCGGCCAGTTAGACTCACCTTCTTCATTAGGAAGATGATGGAGCAGCTAATTCTGGAAACCAATTCCAGACACATGAATGACTGTAGAATCACGAAGCCATGCCTGGCCAACTTGATAAACTTTCTGTGATGAAATGACCGGCCTGGTAGACGAGTAAATAGCAGAGGATGAACATCTACCCAGACTTCAGTAAGGCCTCCGATGCTATTCACAAGAGCCTCCAAGAGAAGCTGATGTATGGGCTGGATGGGCAGAGAATGAGATGTATTGAAAATTGGCTCAACAGTTGGGCCCAGAGGATGGTGTGTAAGTGTAACAAAGGCTAGTTAGAAGCCAATAACTACTTTGACCAGGGATCAATATCTCCAAGGGGTTTAATATCTTCACAAAAGGCTAACAATAGGACAGCACGCCCTCAGCAAGTTTGTGGATGACACGAAACTGTGAGGAACAGCAGATGTTGCCATCCAGACAGACCTCAGCAGGGTAGAGAAATGTGCTGGCAGGAACCTCACGTTCCAGAAGGGGAAAGAGCCAAGTCCTGCACCCGAGGAACAACCCCAAGCAGCAACACAGGCTGGGGACTGTCCTAACTAGAAAGCAGCTTGGCAGACAAGGGCCTGGAAGGCCTGGCAGGTATCAAGTCGAACATCAGACAGCAGCGCTCAGACCACAAAAGTGTCTGTATCCTGGCTGCACGAGGCAAAGAATTAGGTAGCATTAGCAAAAGCTGAGAGCTGCAACTGTTCAGCCTGGAAAAAGCAGGGGGTTGGACCAGATGACCTCCAAACATCCCTTCCAACCACAACCATTCTGTGAATAAAACTTGAAAAAACTTATATTGTTACTTTGTTTACAAAGCTCCCATTATGGAAAGATGGGAAGAGCTTAACAAGTTTGCAACAGCACATGCCAGCTTCTAGACAGTTCTTGCCCAACAAAGCACAGGCAGTATCAGAGGAATTTGTTGCTATATAGGGAGCAATTTTAAAGACTGACAAAATGAAACTGAAGAGGGTTTCAAACTGTTTGCATTATGAAACTCCCAGTTTCACAGTGTGAACAGCATGCTATAAATAAAACATTGTTATGCTCCCTTAACACCAGCTCCTTGTACCTTGCTCCACAGGTAGCTGAAGAATGCCCACAGACGATTCCTACTCTACGCCAGAAATAGAGCACATAGCCACTTTTCTCCTTGAAAGCCTACCTAAAAGTTGGGCTGTTCCCCTGGGCATTCAGATCTGATTTTCACTCAGCCTGCCTCCCATAAGCTGCCATGATCCAGAAGGTCACAGGGGCTATTTTCTGCCATCTACTGAACAGTTCCTGAAGCCCACATCATTGACAGGAACTGGAGATGAAGTAACTCTGCCTAAAAAGGACTTCATAAATCATACAGACACTAGGCAGGAAGTGAAGAAAAGCAGTACTTGATCATTTATAGTTGATTTTTAGCATAATCTTCCCCATAAATCTCTGCAAAGCGTTTTCCTTCTGTATCTCAGACAGAACACAGGTGTTACCAAGCTGCTCCAGATCGCACGCAGGCCCTCTCACCCAAGCTCATGGTTCAAAATCCTGTGCAATATGCAGAATTAGATTCCCAGCGGCAGTCTGTCACCTCTGGAGATTTAGTCTTCCTAACCCTTTGAGAATTTAGTTGCTGTATTAAACATTCACAAAGAACCTTCTCCTTATGAGATTTTTGGTAGAAATCATCAAACTGTCAGTTCTCAACTGGTCTCTCTCTAAATCTTACTAAGTCAAAATAGGGTGTTGTTTTTGCAGATGGCATGCTGGTAATGGTACCAGAGCAGGACTGTATCTGACAAGTGCAGGCACTTGAACAAACTATTACCCCCAATAACGTATTAAAAAGAAGTTACATGCACCCTTGCAGAACAGTGCAGGAACCTAAGCTTCCTTATTTTTTGCTGAGACAGCAGTAGCTTTTCCACATATATTCTGTAAGTATAGGTGGCTGCTTCCGCCAATCCTGTGTAAGTAGAGGTGGCTGCTTCCACCTAAGCAAGGCTGAAATCCATTGATTCCCACTTCAGGAAGATTAAATCACTGTGATTTAGCCAGATCTGAACTGACCTGTGAGACTTTCATTACACAGCACTCCTCCCAAACATTTTGTACCCATCTGTATATCACTGAACTGGGTAACTCCAAGCAAAATGATTCAAAAACAAAGTAAGGCCCGTGCGTGAACACCAAACAATTTTTCTTTAATGCTAACTAAGGCACTAAATGTTGCCTTGTTCAGGTAAAATGGCACAATACCTGGCTGATTCTCCAGAGATAAAATATCTTCCTAGATTACATTAGGAAAAAAAAAAAAAAAAAAAGAGCATTTTCAAGATTACCACTGCATTTTTGTGTCATGTGCCAGCAATTTTACAAATTACAGCTTCAGCCAGGGAGGTAAGTCTTACCATTACCCTTTCATAAACACTTTCATCTTGGGTAGTTGAGGCAATAAACTCTAAAACTCATAAATAAAAAGGATAAGAAATGCCAGATTTTCTCTCTCATATCCTAAAGCAAGAAAATGTATTTAAAATCTATAGACATTCAGGATTCTGACAGACAGTTACATTTGATACAACTATTTTTCTTCTAAAAAACAATGTAAGGTATCATTTACGTTGAGGATTAGTAGTTCCGTGTAACCTGAAAGTGAAGTGAATCAGAAGACAGATAATATTGAAAATATTTTGTCAGAATCTTCTCCTTTACCAAAAGTGTTAACTGTCAGATGGAGCTTGTCATATGTATTATTGCCAGAAGTTTCCAATACAACAGTGTATTTTCAGGCAGGAAAAATAATCACTTCTTGCTATCTAAAAAATAACTTTATTGCCGTATCTAAGGAAGTAAAAAAACAATTTAGGAATTAAAACATTGCAGGTAACATAGAATGAAATTCTAGAGTTGTAGTGAACAAACAATGCTTTGTGAGAAATTATGCTAAAATTGTTCTCATTTCTTTAGACCAACAGGAGCACAGACCAGCCAAATACACGGGTCAGTGCCAAAAGGGTTTTGTCACTGGCTGAAAACCAATAATCGTGCTAGGATCAAGCCCATCAGCTGAAAAAGACTGTGAGGTTACTTGAACTGGAACTAATTTATTGAGTCACAGAGAAGTTATTACTGTTTAAAAGAAAGCATTCTACAAGAGATGAAAACTAGAAGCGCGGCAGACTCAAATCTACATGCACATGTTTGTCCCATCATTATAGACAAAGCTTCCATTATAGCTACATCCTAGAAAAAAATATAGTCGAATTTTAGAAGATTCTGGTGATCATTCACAATGTTTTGCCCTAGCCAGGATCTCAGACAGAATCATCATCTCTTCCAAACTGAAGAGTCTAGAATCTTTTCTATCATAGAGCAGGACCTAAGCATCACTGTTACCATTAATTAGACCCATCTGAGTATGCCATGCCCTTTTAAGAAGAGAGGAAGGTAAGCTGAAATTCAAGGCATTAATGTGCAACATTACTGCACTAAGAACTCAGTGTGTGCAAAACTGGCTTTTGCCTGTTTTAAAACATTGATCCCCTGAGACCTGTTTCAGTTAAAACTGGTTTGAAGACATTATGAATTAATAAGAAGAGAGCCCAAGTTATTCCTTTTAGCCTGGAAATAGATGAAAACAAACAACAAAAATAATAATAATCAAAAACAAACTACCTCTCACTGCCATGCTAGGCAGATTTAGAGAGGGAAGTCCTAGGAAATGGGGAAGAAAAAATGTTTCATTCTGAGGAAGCTGCATGACAATGCTTAATACAAATAAATGGACAAAGTATAATGAAAAATCAAACGCAGCAAAGCACATTGGTCTAGAAAAGCTTCTGCCTTCCCACTGAGGAAACCATAGCTTCATCTGCATTCCAGGAAAACTGTGCCCTCATTCCAGCCGCACAGAAGACAGCCTTCTTATCCCACATTGTTCACTCAAAAAAAAAAAACCACCAAAAAAAAAACATTCCACTGTATTATAGGAAGGCAGTAGCCTGTTGCATGTATACTTCATATCTCATTCACTTTTATAAACAGCCTAAGAAGAGCATATGCTTCAGGAGGCAGAACAGCCACTCCCATAGGAGTTGCTTTGGCTACTCTGGTAAAAATACAAATATTTGAAATTAAGTGATGCTACACCTAGCATAAATTTAGCTAACTTTAGACCAAGAATTAAAAATGGTATCTTCTGGAAAACTGAACTGAAAATTGAACACATTGAACACTCTGTGAATTTCAACGTCGTAAAAGCACCAACATCAACACCCTGCAACCAACAGGCATACATCATAGCTTAAAGTCAAATCAAGTTATGGCTTCCAGAGCTTGAGGAGGCCATCTTCACTGTAGGTGGCAATCAGGTTCTGGTGGGGGTGATGAGCAATGCCAATGACATCTTTTTCATGAACCTAGAGAAAAAGCAGAAAGAATCATCAGGATAGTTTTCCTTTCACGGTGACACAAGGCAAATATTATCTTCCCTTCAATACTTGAAGGGGACTTAACATGCATTGTGCATACAGCGAAAGCAGAGAAATATAACCCCAACGGTATTAAGTTCCAATTTTTGTGACACAGCAGTTACTTTTTATTGGGGGAGAGAGACAGTTTTGTCACCTACACCAACTGAAATCCACTATATTGGAATACTCCCCATTAAATTTAGACATTCAAGCTGGCATCTCTCTTTAGTTTAATCTAAGACAAATTTAAGCCTAACAGTTTTAAATCTGACAGCTTGGTCAGATTCTCCACCAGCTACAGCCTAGGTTAAAATGTGTTCTAGTTCATACAATAGTTTCAACCAAGAATTCCTGTCTTGGTGACAAACATTTTCAGAACTTCTAAGATTAAAATGGTTCTAAGAAAAAGCCACATTCCACAGCCAAGTGTTCCACGTTTTGGAACATAAAAGGAACATGTTTGTTACCAATTAGGGCTACTAGAAGTGAAAGCCCCATTGGTACAAAACTTCTTCTTGCAGACCTCATAAAAAACAAGCATTTAGATCATCCCTGTGTTTAAAACTCTGCAACAGCTCCAGCTAAGAACTTACTGTCAGAGTTCTCTCCAGCTTGCCGGTAACTGTGCTAAAGCAATAGAGCACAAAATCTTCACCAACACAGTAGATCCATTCACCACGAGGTGAAAGTGCACAGCAGACAAAGTCACCACCTTCTCTCTTACCAGAGCTAAAACTTCTTACAATCTGTAAAAGACACCCCCCAGAAAACATTTCACAGGATTAAAGTGTGCACATAATCACTATCTTTAGGGTAAAAAATATTTAGGCAGTACTAGGCCTGTTTAGAAAACAGGATCTCTCCATATCTATACTTACTTTCTGCAACACAAGATATTCTATAAACCTGTGTACAGAGTAATTGTCATGAGAGTGAACTGGAGAAATCAAGTTTAAGCCCAGGCTAGCTAATTAACTAGCTTATTAACTAGGTTTCTGACATCTTTAAAATGACAGAGAGACTTCTAAGGACACCAGTAAGATCACATACTTGACCCTGCATGTTCATAATAACGACTGTATTCGATCTGTTGCAAACCACAAAGTGTTCTGGGTTTTTGGGCAGCAGAATGACACTGTTCACAGTAATGTCTGTCCCAGCAGTGCTGCCTAGAGACTTGAAGGTGTTTGAGCACTCTGTCGTCTTCACATTCCAAACCTAGAACAAAAAACAAAATTAACTTTATAAAAAATAGTAAACAAAATTGACTGGTTTTGGAGATACCTCATGATATAGGATTCAGATATTCTTTTTAAAACTCTCAACGTGAAATATGAATAGAAGCATATTGTAAAAAAATAAAAATAAAATTACTGGATCTGTTCTGAACACCACATGGACACCATGAACAACTGCAGTATGACTGACCTGAAAGTGAATTTCCACTACCCAAATTAAGCCTGGCACCCTTTCATTAAGCATTTGCCCTTAGGGGAGAGTCCACACCTGCTTTATGGTTTTAGCTGGCATCTGTAAATATATGTAGCCTCTGTACATGCAATCTCCCTGCACAAGACAGACATGAAAATGTGCTGAAAAAGCAAAGCTACTCTGCTATCAGTGTGAATGATACCCCACCTTAGAGCTGCTTCACGCACAATAGGTGTCTGTTCCTGCCTTTTAGAAACAGGAAGTGAAATTGCTTGTTTAACGTTCAAAATGAAGCGTAACTCACTATCTGTGGAATATTTTGGCAGTTTACGTACTTGTACAATCAAAACAGGAGACTCACCTTCTTATACTATTCCCATTATTAGGAGCAGTCTGACAAAGAGAGCAAGTCTGAAGTAACGCTCCATTTAATATGAGCAAGATCTATCACACTCCCCTTTCCTCCTACCTATAAACCATTTACCTTTACTCACCCCCCCCACACTCCATAATGTAGCTGTTTCTATATTCTTTTTTTTTTTTTTTTGGCATTAGGGCACTGTACAGAACGATACCTTACTACTCCTAACCATTACACAGCATAGTTAGGTTCTTTGTTGAGACTAGAAGGCAAACCTATCACCTCTACAATCAGTTTCATTAACACTCCTTTATACACTAAAGGACTCCTAAGCACCAAGAAATAAGCAGGTGTCCAACAGAGTAAACAAGAAAATGCTGTTACTTCAGACAGGGAAATTCCCACATTCTAGAAAAAGAGGTGTCACAGACAATTCTTCCTCTAGAATAAAGCAGTAACCAGCAGGTAACTATGCACTTATGTTCTCCTTTCATAAACACAACAGGAAGGAGCTCTGCAGCAGTCTCTGAGGGGACTATGAACCATCATCA
The DNA here is from genome assembly GCA_011074415.1 of Stictonetta naevosa. Lineage (NCBI taxonomy): Eukaryota > Metazoa > Chordata > Aves > Anseriformes > Anatidae > Stictonetta > Stictonetta naevosa. The sequence continues at coordinate 57,429,457 of CM021729.1, read as the reverse complement.
GTTCTCGTTTATAGCAAGCTACAGCAAAGGGCACAAGCAGTAAGACGTGTTTTGCAAAAAAAAAAAAAAAAGAAAAAAAGAAAAAACAACATCTACAAGGTCTGCAGCAGTTGTTAACACACCAGCTAGAACATGCAAACAGTTTGAATGTGTTACTTACAAAGGGTAAGCACTATCTTACCTTCACTGTGCCATCAGAGGATGCACTGATAATATAGTGACCATCCTGCGTAAAAGTAGCTTCGTTGACGAAAGAGGAGTGACCACGGAATTCCTTTAAAGTTTTGCCAGATTTTAAACCATGAATCCTGTCACACAATAGAGGCCACAACTGAGTGAGCAGCTGAAGTAGTCTGAAACACCGCTTGGCTTCACTGTATAAATCTGAGCTACCTTTTAACAGGCAACAATAGGAAGTGCTACATCTCCAAACCATAATTCTTTACCACAACCCCCTTTCATCAAAGGCAGCATGTGTTTCTGTAAAAAGCTTAGAGAAATGTTATCAACTTTCAGCTTCAAGGACCCTTAATGTATTCTACACGTACTAGAAGACAGGACTAGGAATGGGAAATGATGATGCTGACAAAACAAGTGTTACAGAAAGATTTAAGTTTGGAAGTGACCTCTGGAGGTCTCTCACTCAAGACTCCTCAAAGCCAAGCTGACCTTTAAGTGAGGTCAGTTTGCTCTGGTCCTTGAGCAAGGCCTTGGCCAGTTAAGAAAATCTCCACAGATGCAGATTTTCTCTGGGACCTACCCCAGGACTGTGTGAAACTCACAATTTTTCTGTGAAAAGTATCTTCCCTTACATCCAAGAAGAGTTTTCTCTTTTGCAACCTGTTCCCATTGCCTCTTACCTTTTTTGCTGTGCAAGTTCATGATGTATGTGCTCAGTTATTTATGAGAAATTGATATTGCCAATCTATTTACACTAAATTACAATATCCTCTGTCTACAGAAATAGAGTTTTCTAAGTTTGATCCTTTGACAATAAAATTCCTAATTTTGTTTGAAGCTTGCTTGCATTGATTCAACATCCATCCTTACAGAATCTCAATTAAAATGCTTATGCTATAGTTCACCTATATTATGTTTTAAACAGATTAATATTTCTCATTGTTCTGTTGTGCCTGTTCATTGTCAAGTTGCTTCCAGATCTGTAACAGTACCTTTCTTCCATCTACAACAGTAACATTAAGGTTTACAGCACAGGCAAGAGGCTACATCTATTAAATGTTACATAATCTCATTAAATTAAATGTTAAATGTATAGAATTGTCAAGCACTGGATCACTCTAATTCATATTTTAAGTCTTATATCCTGTAATTCAGGTTTGAGAGACACAGATGAGGAGACTGGAAACCTTGACAAGCTGGACAGATGGGCAAAGAAAAACCCTGTGATGCTGAATATTGACAAATGCAAAGTGCAGAACAATCTCAGACTTCAGAATTGACTGAGGACTGACTGGCTGACGAGGAAGTCTTCAAAAAGAGACCTGGCACTCCTTGTGAAGAACACATGTTATACATCCAGGCAGGTTTTGATATCTCCAGAGAAGGAAACTCCACAACTTCTCTGGGCAACCTGTTCCAGTGCTCTGTCACTCGAACTGTAAAATAGTTCTTTCACATATGGCAATGAAACCTCCTGTGGTTCAATTTTTACCCATTACCCCTTGTCCTATCACTGGCCACCACTGAGAAGAGTAGGGCCCCATCCTCTTTACATCGTGCCCTCAGGTATTTACAGAGGTTGAAAAGATCCCCTCTTAATCTCCTCTTCTCTAGACTAAATGCACGAGGAGAGGCTGAGAGGGCTGGGCATGAAAGTTCAGGGGCATCTGACAGCTGTCCTCCATGCAGGCAAAAGATATGAAAACAAAATAATAAGTATAGCTCAGAATAATTCCAAAGAAGAAAAATAACTGAAATAGACAAAACTGATCTAAGCTGCTTTCTACAGAAACAAAGTGGCTGTGTATCAACAAAAGAGTTTTGTTGCCAATGAAATCTACCCAGCAGTGGCCAAATTCTACTCAGCAACAAGAACAGCACAGAAGACACCAGATAGGTGCAGGAGCAGATTCACTCTGTGGTTTGGACGAGAAAGGAAAATCTCCCATTCCAACACTGGAGCTGCAGAGACAACATTGATAAATGGGAATTATCTTGGGAGTGAAATGATTCCGTCTCTATAGCTCTTTTTAATCACTGAGGTAAGTTTTACTATCTTGTGATCACAAACATATAAACCACCTGGCCACATGATTCTCCTGTAACAGAGATTCCAAGACTGCTGTGCATGTCAGAGAATCACAAGGTAACTTAAGTTGGAAGGAACCTTGGGAAAAATACATTCCAATGCTGTCCTCAAAACGATGTCAACTTCCAAGTCCAATAAGGTCTCAACAAGGGTTGAGATCCTGCCGGACCTCATCCAACTCTCTCCACATTGTTCAAGCACTACATTTTCCTCAAAAAAAAAAAGTGTTTCCTTATATACAATCTGAATTTCCCTTCCTGTTCTTTGCCCTTTTTAAGAACTGTGCACTTCTGAGAAAAGCCTGGCATCATCTTATCTATGACTAGTTCTAGATAAGACAGCTAGGTACCCCTCTCAGCCTTCTGTTTTCCAGGTTGATCAGGGCCAGCTCTCAGCCTTTCCTTGTGCATCATGTGCTTTTGGCAAGACTCCCAGACAAAAAAAAAAAACTAGTAAGCTAAAGCACCAGAAAGGCTGTACTGGCTCTTCCAGATATAAATTCCAACTCCTGCCCAGGTAGCTCTCGGGGTCCATCAGCCTGGCTCTCTTACAGGACTGGATCTCTGCTATTCCATGTCAGACTGCTGGGAAGAACAGATGCCTGGAAAACATTTTATTTGGGTCCTCCTTCCTCTTGTTCCCATTCCAAAAGGAGGCCTCTGGATCCAAAAGAGGTAAGGGGGATGGATCTAAGGGCCTGAACTACTTACTTGAGGATAACATGGATTCAGGCTGTAAACTGGGACAAGAATCTTTTTAGGATGAGGACTGGTATTGCACGACTGAGACAGAGAACAGCAAAAATTACTGTCCCTGACTGCATAGGGATGCGCCTTATCTTCCCTCATGCACAATCAACTCATGGAGACACACATGCACTCATTCACAGACCAAAGGAGAGCCAAGAGTACTGCCAGTTGAAATTCCCAAGTATTCCCAACACTTTGGGAAATTTTACTCTCTTCAGCAACTACGAGGGGAAGCAGAGAAGATGCAGCAGAAGATTTAAAAATGCTCTCAGAGGATTTCTTTAAGTAGCAGAAAAAGAAGAGCCCATTGTACCGCTGAATGAAGAAAAATAATCTGGATGGAACCAACTACTTTCACTTCTTTTAGAGCTAATGAGTGTTTGTTATTAGGCCATTTAGGTCATTTCAAAAAATCATTATTGTGTTATTATCCTTCGATCTTTCTTACTGTAAGCTTACTACAAAAACTGTTATATTTGAAGGTTGACACAATAGTTTCTTAGCCTAGGAATCTCCCAGAAGGAAACACTCAAGGCCAATTTAAACACCAATAGAGCAGATGAAATACTCTGCCCATGAGGCTGGAAAAAAGCCTTCAAGACCAGGTTGGATGAGGAGGCCCTGAGCAACCTGATCTAGTGGGTAGTGTCCCTGGCTATAGCACAGCGGCTGGAACTACGTGATCTTTAAGGTCCCTTCCAACCCAAGCCATTCTATGATTCGTTCAATGATTCTATGATAAAGCAAGTTAAGCAAAGTGAAAGATCAAACTTCCAAACTGCTCCTCTCCAACTCTCAGCAATAAGCTCTCCTATTAGTAGTAAAACTCAATGCAAAACGATCAAACTCCAGATCAAAGTTTAATTCCCTAATGTGAACACTTTCTTTCCTCCTGAATCATATGTGACACCTTCTCAATTTACCTGATTGTTTGATCAAAAGAAGCACTAAGAATCTGGCTGCTGTCTTTAGAGAAACTGAGGCACGTAACACCTTTACTGTGTGCTCGTTCAAACCTTCTCAGGCACTGACCACTCTGGATTTTCCACACCTGAAACAGCAAATAAAATACAAGTGGTTACTTTGTTACGAGATCTGACACATCAGACCTCACTATGTATCTGTTTCAGGGCCATGCTAAACTTACTTTGTTACCATGTACAACAGAAACGTTATTGCAATGTTAAATGACTTTCTGGTCACCAGCCCTCCCAACATACCATTTCACAAAAAGATTCCTACCTTGATCTTTCCGTCTTGTGCTCCGGTTGCTAGCATTTCTGTATCTCTGCTGAAGCACATGCACAACACTGCATCATCCATCATCATAAAATTATCTTGTGCCTGGTATTTCAGATCCTAAACAAAAGCAGAAAACACACCAGTCAAAACAGTGAGTTACATGAAGTGTAATTTAATTTTAGACCAAGGTACTAGCAGTTGTAACTTCAGCTATATTTTATAGCCTATCAAGCAGATCTCACAGTCTTATAAGAATAGGGAAGTGCTGTTGTCGCTGCTTTATAGGCAAAGACATGGGAAGGGAGTGGTGGTGGTGGCGTTGTTATTGGAGATGGAAGTTTATGACAGAACAGAGAATTAAGCACATATCAGGATTCCAGACCAATCCTCATATCACCAAGAAGACACCCTTCAGTCTCCGAGACATGAAAACAAACATGCAGACTACCCTGAAAGAATAAATCCATGTATGCTGGCCTCTATCCATTTGGCATAAGAAGCAACTTACCTTCCTAATCTTTCCAGTAGTGAAGTTCCATACTTCAATGAAACCATCCACAGAGCCAGTGACCAGATACTGACCATCTGGTGAAAACCGAGCACACTCCACATGAGACTTCTGCCCAAACTGTTTTACAGAAGGATAGAAATTTAGCTTAGCAAGAAACCTAAATTAAAATAAGCTACTGACATTGAAAAAAAACTCTAGCCTCATTTTGGCAACAAAAAAAAAAAAACAATGCTTCCTTAGAGGTATGTATTCACATATTTAATATTAAGGTACAAAAAGACCTGTCAGTACCTACTTGCACAAATAATAAAAAAAAAAAAACATTTTCATCTAGCAATATCTTTTGAGCTTAAGCCAAACACTTCTTGCTTGCAGAAGCAGCAGGGCTGGTTGGCTTGTTCTTCTTCAGTGAACTGTGAATGTTAACAAACACCTTCACAGTACTCAATATGTGTATCATCGTATATGTATCCTTGGCAGGTTTTAGAGACTTCCAAAGTAGTACAAGTTGCTTCACTTGGAATGATGTTTCTCTGATGAAATTTTCACAGGGAATGTTCGGTAGTTTTTCAGTGGAAAAAGAAACTTAAGTGAACATGACAACCAAGTATAAAAATGTTTTTGCTAATCAATACAGAAGTCAAAGAACAGCGCTGGAAAAGACAACAAGTTCTAATAAAGCATTAGCAAGCTGCCACTGAACAACTTCTGAAAAACAGTACCTTCTGCTCACTGTGAGAACTAGTAGAGATACTACAGTGAACTGAAATTTCTCACTGCACGGTGAAGCTGAAAACCCTCACAGGAAGAAACTGCCTGTTCCACACTAAGTGCTGCAGGACAACTGTGTCCTTACAGCACACTTTTCTTTCTCTTCTGAAATTCGCATGGCAAAATCCTTAAAAAGAAGATACTGAATGCATTAGTATACATGGTAGAGTTCATGATCGTATCTTCAGTTGTTTACTGAAATTTTGTGCAAGCATATTAACTTAAGACACCTCTGGAAGGTATTTCCCTCCAGAAACAATGAAGAGGACTAAGGAAATCACTTCTTAAGGATGAATGATTTTGATCTGTGGAGTCAAAGAAACTCTTAATACATTAATCACAGCCACAAGTATTATGAACACCCAGTCCTGTTAAGGGACCTCATTTCAGGCTCTCAAGGAAAGACTTCTGATGAGACAAAGAATGGACAAGAAGGGGAGAGGGGAAGAAAGGAAGAGATATTACTTAACAAAAGAATTCAGAGCATATACTTTTAGCTTCCAAAGTAAAGCACAGGAAAGAAACAGTAGTAATAGATACACAGAGCAAATGAAACATCACCTTAATATGCCTGCTCAGCTGCGTGGGGAACTTCTCTTCTTCTACATCTTTCACAGCTGCTTTGCCTCTGAACAAGTCAATCGTCATACCAGGAGGAAGCAGGCCCTGATGCTGTTGCCATTTCAGCGCCTTTTCAGGAGTTTAAAACAATACTTTCAGTTTATCAGTTAGTATCTATCTTCTTCATCAAAACTTTGTTACAATAAGCGTGATACGGCAATATTTTCTTGTACCCTCAGGAACTGCTACACCTGTACAGTCTGAGGGAAGTACACTGCTAGAATTTATTCAAGACCAGCACAAACAAGTCTTAGCAAGATTACACTTCCCAAGTCATGACCACAAACAGAAGAGAATGCTATCCCCAAATGTTTTTGAAGGTGTGAATGACTTCACACCCACCCTTCTCAGATCATCAATATGCAGCCTTCTTCTAACAAAAGCCTTCTTGTAACACACAGATGAACTTTGTTCAAAAGACAGAATCTTATACAAACCCTTTAGAAAATAGCTACCTTCAGTCAAGACCCGCTAGCTATGCCAAGAGAATTTAACTGGCCTACTTACAAACTTAAAAACTAAGATTCAAGCCACAAAACAAAAAAATACATGAAATACTGTCTATATAAACTATAAATAAAAGTAGTTTGAGAATCAGAAGACAGTCATAAGTACAACAGCAAAAATACTGTGTGTTAATACTTGTTTTGAAAAAATAACTTCTCTGTACAATGAGCATTTACTCTATGGGAAGAAATCTACTTCTGGAGTGCTGACTTTGGCTGCAACAGATAAATCCTTGCCACATGGAGAAAAGGTCACTTAACTGTTCTACTTGCAAATATACAACATTTAAGCTCTATTTTTATAGAAATGGAAAATCAACTACAACGTCATTAATTCTATATGGTGAAGAACTACAGAAAATAAGAGTGCTACTAATTTTTTTTCCGAGAATTACCTGCCCCAACAATGCCATAAGACGAGATGGAGGTACCACGCTGACTTCTCCAGCTAAAGCTTGTGCAATAGCAGCTCTCCGCTTTTCCTTGCTGCTTCCATCAGGGTATGCCTAGGGAGAAATTATCTTTATAAAGTAATTTCTCTAAAATGTTTTTCATAAAAGTTTTAAATTGCTCTCATCTGAATCCCCTTCCAGAGTTATTTTCTATCAGGCCCTTCAAAGCAACCCATTTTTATCTTCAACCTTTCAGACATTTCAGATATGCTTTCATTAAGAATGTCAGTTTTTCATAATCACATAATTCCTTACTATTCCTCTTATACAGCAGCAGTTTTGCAAACAAAGTAAACATTTTCTTCTACATATATAAGACAGTTAAAGTGAGGTCCAGGTGTCAAGTGATGAGCACGTCATCCTGTGGCAGGACAGAGGAATAACTCCCTAAAATCCCACCTTCAATATACTTCAAAATTACTGTTCTGTTGCCTTGTGATCAGGTATTACCCATTATTTCCCAGACACTTCGTAATACATCTAAAACCATGAATCTGTATGCTCCCACTCCCAGAGTGAAAAGGAAAAGATGCTGTAAGGCCTTGACAACTTGGAGCAAGGCTAGGAATTCACACAAGACAGTGCGGTGTCACAAGGTACGCTGTAAGCACGCAGCCTACCTCACGAGGATCAAAGTAAGACCTGGCCAGAAGGTTTTCCAGGTGGATGTACCGCTCTGGCTGGGTCTGCTTCAGCATGATCATGGGATCCGTCTGCCTCAGCAGGGAGCGGGCAGCACCCAGCTCCCGCAGCTCGATCAGCTCCAGCACAACCTGCAGCGGGGCGACAAGCATGGGGTGATCTCAAGACAGCACAGCGTGCCTCCACAGGGCTCCATGGGGGTGCCTGCTCTGCCTCACCTGCTCGTAGAGGTCGATGAGGGTCTTGTCTGGCAACTTCAGCGACTGTATGGCCTGCAGCACCGTGTCCCAGTGCCCACTGTTGATGTCGGCCACGAAGCTCTCGATGCTGTCCACGGTGTTCAGCGACACGGTGGTCTCCTCCTGCAGCGTGGCGAGGGCGCGGTGCAGGCTGTTCTCCTTCAGGTACTGCATGATCAGACGGATCACGCTGCCGGGGGAACGCGCATCATCAACGGCGGGAGCTCGGCCAAGGGACTCCTGCACCCCGGGGCCTTCCCCCCGATCCCTCAGGGCCCCCTCAGGGCCCCCTCAACCCCCCCTCAGGACCCCTCAGAGCCCCCCCTGGGCCCCTCCGGCCCGCCCCGACCCGGCCGCACGCACTCGGAGGACTCGATCTCGATCGACATCTTTGCTCCTCCGCCGCCACCGGAAGCCCCGCGCCGCCTACGTCGCTTCCGGCCTCGCGAGACGCCACTTCCGCTAGGCCCCGCCGCCGACCCCGCCGCTGCCGCCTCCCGGGGGCGGCCCCGCCCCACGTGACGGGGGTGGGGAGGGAGTGGCGTCACGTGACGGAGGCAGGGCGGAGGCTCCCGGCAACGGCGGCGGGGGGCGCGCGCCCCCTGGCGGCCCGTCATGGCGGCGGGGCTGGGGGGGGCGATGGGGGGGCCGTGCTGTGGAATAAAAGTTGGTGTGTTGGGTCTGCTGCTGCTGGTGGTGTCTGTTTTCTTGTCCCTCAAGGTATAACTTGATGCACAGATGAAGCACCCAGGGAAGCATACGCGAATTTACCCATGGCCACCCGCTCCTCACACACAGCCTTGTGCGGCCATTTTAACACCCAAGCACAAAACTCTGCCCTTACTCAGGGGAGACCTCGTTGCTCTCTACAGCTACCTGAGGGGGAGGTGTGGGGAGCTGGGGTCGGCCTCTTCTCACACAAAACCAGTGACAGGACTACAGGGAATGGCACCAGGGGAGGTTCAGGTTGGAAATGAGGAGACATTTCTTCTCAGAAGGCGCAGTCAGGCATTGGGACGGGTTGCCCAGGGAGGTGGTGGAGTCACTGTCTCTGGGGGTGTCCAAGGAAAGGTTGGACGTGGTGCTTAGGGACATGGCTTAGTGGGTGACATTGGTGGTGGGGGATGGTTGGACCAGGTGATGTTGGAGGTCTTTTCCAACCCTAATGATTCTGTGATTCCTGCAGAGCCACACACCTTCCCTCTCCAGGGTTTGCCCATGGTGGCACTCAGAAATAGCAGAGTGCAGGTCAGGCCTGTCCTGGGTGTGGGACAGCTTGCGTGTGCAGGTTTGGGGATGTCAAATCAAGGATCTTACTCACTGTTTGCAAACCTGAAGCCAACTGAGTGAGAGCTCTGCATGGCGAGAGTGTGGTTGTGCGTTAAGGAATCACAGAATCATTGAGGTTGGAAAAGACCTTCAAGATCATCTGGTCCAGCCATCGCCCTACTGCCACTGTCACCCACTAAACCTGCACTAAACTATGACGCTGTATAAGGCACTAGTATTTCATTAGCAAGGAACTTATTAGCATATCCTGACTGCTTTAATTATGGAGTACTGTAAGAGCTGAAAAATGATGCTGCTGTGCCAGGCAGAGCCCTCCAGTGGTGAGAGGGAACAGCAGACGCCTGTGCTAAGCACACAAAGGGTGGCTGGGAGTCCGTCCATGCTGCTTGCTTGGACTGTGACCGAGGCCAGAAGTCCCGAAGCCTCGGTTAATGCTAAAAGGCAAATAAAGCTGACTCTGCCCTCCTCGCTGCATGTGGGCTTAGGCGGAGTTGCCAGGAAGGAAGCTCCTCACACGGGTGGCTGGCCACACCGAGGGTCTTGCTGCCCTTATCTGCCCGGCGTGGGGCACTTCCCACCCGCTCATAGCAAGGGCCTGATACCAGCACTAGGCTGCCAGCACAAAAGCTTGTGAAATCTGCTGTAGTCAGCCTCTCTTAGACGGACTTGTTCCTTGCTGTTTATTTAGGCTTGGTGTACAATTTGCTGGATGAGCCATGGAAAACAGAACAGTGTGAGAAATTGCCTGCCTTTGCCAATGAAAGCTGTTCTTTACTGTCTCTGTCCCCAGAGTGCTTAAGAAAGTAATCCAATAGCATAAAGTTGAAGAAATACTGAGCAAGGCACAGGGTGAATGTTTTGCATGCTGCTGTTTCCTCTCAGCTATCCCAGGTCTTTTGTCATAGCTGCTACGGAGGTGTGGGGATTACTGTGGAGAACTATCAGTTAATCATGCCAGGCATGTTTGTTTTCAATGACAGGTGGGTATATATCTGATTAAAGTTGTTTTGAAAACAGCCCTGGTCGAGGCTGTAACAAAGCAAAGCCAGTTGTCTGTCAGTAGTTCAGCCACGCTGAATTACATCAAGCTGTAGAATCCAAAATAGGCCGCTATTTTTGTGCTGGCAGCACGCAGAAGTCTGACTCAATTCTGTAGGTGAATTCAGCTGGAATGGCTGATGCTTTCCTGCCCTCCCTCTCTCATGCATTACTGCCCCAGAGGGAAAAAAAAAAAAAAAAAAAAAAAAAAAAAAAGACAGGCCCTAGCTGCCGCAGCCCTCCGTCTGACGTCTTTCTGAAAGGTGAGGCCGGCACAGGAACACGTTAACAGACTGGGTGATGGTGGTGGCATGTACGCCATCTGGCCTTCCTTCCTTGGTGGCGGCAGATGGGGATGGACACTGCAGCTAAACCTCTCTGTGAGGGGTCACAGCTCTCAGAAAACTTCAGCTGACAAGAGGTCCCCGTGCACCTCGGGCTGTGCAGGCTCCCTGAAGTAGACTTTGGCTTTGTGGCGAGACACCATTGCAGCCAACTTGATCTTGAGCTGGCAGCAGGGCTGCGCTGAGAGAGGCTTGTCTAGAGACCTCCAGAAGTCCTTGCAGACAGCATGCGCTGGCTGCCAGCTCTTGCAGCATGTTACGTGAGAAAAGGAAAGATCCAGAATTTATTGTCTGGCTTGAGAAACAGATGCGAAAGGAGGTAAACAATCTTGCTGCAGTTAAGCAGTGCAAATGACTCCCAGTAAAACTGGGAGTTAAACCCAGACATCATCAGCCTCAGAATGGCTCTTCTGAGTGAAAGCTGAGCATGTGATCTGGAGACAAAAATTTTACAGGAGGATATATTACCTCTTCTCCTGGCAGAAGGTTTTAAAAAAATAACATGCAGATCCTTCCTGATTCAAAAGTAGCCAGCTTTCTTCAGCAAATAAGAGCTCAGTCACGGTTTGTCTGCAAGCAATGTCTTTGACAAACACTGACGTTTCTTGGAAGTCATGTGTAAGCTGGGGGATCTGGTGGCAGTACTGTGCTCTTATGACTCTGTGCAGTCCTCTGCAGCATTCTTCCTGCTCTCACTTCCCTGGGAGAACAGCTTGAGGGCCAAGCCAGCAGTTAGCTGTGCCTTATGCTGGTCCCAGTCTGCTCTGATGGCTGGGCAGCAGGAGCCTGCTGCACCGCAGAGTCACAGCCCACAGCTGCAAGGTAGCCGTATGCATGTGAGGGCCTTGCTTTCCCTGCAGCCCTGGTTTTGTGAGCAACTACCCACTGCCCAGCGAGCTGCAGGGCTTAGTTCCCTACGGCTGAGAGCAGTGCTATAGCACCAGAAGGCCACATAAACTTACGGCGACAATGATGTCCTTTCTCTGCTTTCCAAGTTACGATCTAGTGGGGGTTTTGCTTTTCTCAGCTTTCAGACCACAAGGCCGGAAACGAGTCCTTCCGCCAAAGTGCATTTACTGTAGTCTCAAAAAAGATGCACCCTGCTGAGGCCAGTGTCTTGAGAGTGACTGTGCAGGAGAAGTGGGCTGTGTCATTTCTGGCTCTCTGTTCTTGAGAATATTCTTAATGGATCCAAAAAAAGAAAACCTCAAGACCTGCATCTTTCAGGGAGAGGCTTGTGACTTGAAATTGGCATGCGGTCCTAAGGACTCATTAAATTTGTATAAAAACAAGCTTTGCTTCTCATGGCTATTAAGGCAAGCTGCACGCCGGGCTGTGTGAGGGCTGCATGGCCAGCAGGTCAGGGGATGTTGTTATCCCCTCTGCTGGGCATCGGGGAGGGATGTGGGGAGGCTGGAGGGGGGGCAGTAAACAGCTCCAGGATGGGAAGGGCCGAGGGGCACATGGCCTGAGAGCAGGGCTGGAAGGCAAAGGGGCAGCAAGATGGGCTCAGCACCAACCTAAGACCACTTAGAGGGCAGTTGCCAATGGCTAAACGCTTTTTGGTAGCCCCAGCCTGTACCATGGGGGGCAACAGCCATGCTGTGCGGCACCAGCAGGCTCAGGTTTGGGTGGGCAGCCCTGGGACAAGACACTGGGGAGGCAGGGATGGTCTCCGTCCTGGGGAGGGGTTTTGGTGCAAAGCCACGGCCACCCTGACCTGGCAGTGTTGGGGTCCTGTGAGCCGTGGGCCGTATTCTGGCTTCATCTGAACTTTGGTGACACTGTGGGGAGGATTTGTAATTCAGGCCTGTCTCTGAGAGTGAGCCAATGAAACATAGCTTGGACTAATTAGGCTGTAGGGCTCAGGAACTCCGTTCCAGTTGCCTGGCCTCTGTTTTGACCCCTCTTTTCTTTGAAGTTCATGGAGAAGAGGGGAAAGGAAATGAGAGCAGAGGCCCTGCTTTTCCTGTAAAATGCCTCATTCCTTATAAAATCGCTTGGCAGAAATCTCTTTCAGCTGGACGAGCTGAATGCTTTAGTACACGCCTGCAGTCATTTTCCTCTCTCGTCAGGTTCCTCTGCCTGCTCAGTCACTGCTCTGCATCGATAAAATCATGAATGCACAAGCAGAAATAGCACTTGAAGAGGCAGCAGAGAAAATCTCCGAAAGAGTGTTAAGGGGCTCTGAGCTGCAGCAGTCATATTAATTCCCGAGCTGGCTGGGAAGGAGATGATGTCAAGTCCTTGCTCCACAGCGCTGCACAGTGCAGGGAGGCCAGCTCCAGCTCAGCCCTGGGTTTTCAGACCTTTCTTCCAGACAAGCCAGCTGGGACACAGAGCTTCCAGCCTCTGCCAGGCCATGGAGAAACGACACCCAGCATCCGCCCTGGTTGCGCCAGGCAGAGAACAGACCAGGAGGGGTGAAGGAGGCACGTAGTGTCTCGGATCTGTCCTAGGCATTTGGGATGTTTCAGACCAGAGCACAGCCAAAATCTCCAAAGGGAGGCAACTGCATTCCCTCCCTCCCTGCCTCCCACCATAACACAGGGCTGTGAAGAGGCCTAGCTAGGAAGGCACCTCCAAAATGTCTGCTGTCCAGCTCCCAGCTCCCAAGCCAGGCCCAGTTGTGCTGGGCCTCCTCCAGCAGAGTTTTGAATACCTCCAGGGATGGAGGCCGGGTCCCTGCAGTGCACCACCCTCACATGGGAGAGCTTTCTCACGCCCAGCTGGAATTCCCCTTTCTGTTTCCCCAGTGTGTACTTTTCTTGTGCACCCCTGAGAGGAGCCTGGCTATGGTGTCTCTGTAACCACCAGCCTGCACTGGTTTATGGGGATATGTTGTCCTGGGGACAGGCCTTTGCATTTGCCTCTGCTACTGGCAGACTTTCTTCTGGCCCTTTCCTCCAGCCTGCTGAGATCACACTGAGTGGCACCCTGCCTCCCCAGGCTCTGTGGCCACTCCTGCAGTTAGACATTAACTGCAAATGTTTTTTCACATTTTCTTGGGATGGGTTGAAACCCACCTTTCCAACAGGCACCTGTGCAGAGTGCCAGCACTCTGAGGATGGGAGAGGCTGTTCAAGGTGTCCCAAGAGCTGCCCAGCATTTCCTCCACGCTCGCCAGACATCCCAGGAGAGCCATGGGAACCGCTGCTTGCGTGGAAGGTGGCTTTGCTGTAAAAGGCAGCTCACAGAGTGTGGTCAGAGCTGGAGCCACTCTTACTTCTCCTTTTGAGAGGTGAAAGGACTACCCAAGTGCTGTCAGAGATTTTCTGCACCTCCATTAGCTCATGGGACACCTGCAGCTTGAACTGGAGGTTTCACATCCTCTTTCAGACCAAATCTACCCACGTGCTGCAGGGACAGGGCCTGAATCTCACTGCGATGGGTCCTGAGCTGTGTTTCAAGTAAATGTTGGGTGCTGGCACCTCTGGCTTGCCTGGAGCTTCTGGCGTGCGCCAGGGACCTCCAGCAGGGCAGCAGTGCAGCTGCACATCAGCCCATGCTAGTGCTTATGCACTTGTTTACTCCCAAAGCCCTGACTTGCTCTCACCAGGAGGAATGTTTCCTAGTGAGAAACATGTCTGCAGAAGCTATATGTGCAATTGTTCACCTGTGCAGGGCACTGGGGTGCATGAAACCAGCAGTCTTGGGCACCCCTGCACAATTTCCTTTAGCTGCCTGGTTACTGAAGTCCTAAATGATTTGTGGCATAGGGACAGCCAGGCATTTCTTTGGGCGTATACAGAGCAGAGGAAGCCATCTCAAGCAAAATCAGGACATGGCACAATGTACTGAGGCTGTATCATACCATTGTGAAGCTGCTGGAGGGGAAGACTACATCGCAGCTTTACTTCCAAAGCTGGACCTTGCAGCCAGTCTGAGTGACTTTACCATGTGACTCACGTCAAAACCACTTCAAGGTTAGAAGTGAAATTAGAAATGAGGCTGAAGGGGCTGTTGTTCACAGGCAGAATTTGGTTTGACATGTGTGTTTCGTTTTTAAGGACTTCGTGCAGGGCAGAGTTGTGAGAAGACTAATTTCTGTGTAACTGGAGACTAATAATGAACAACGATACTCTTTCGGGACATTAAGTGGGGTTGATTATCTTGCAGGCCATTGTGTATTTCCAAGTCATAACCTTGGGCTGGGCCCCTGGACTTTTTTACAGACAAGGCAAGGTAGGGTAATGTGAGAAGTAGCTGAGGAGGGGCGATTGCTGGTGCGGGCACCCGGGCAGGTGGCAGGCAGCCTTCCTCCAGAGAGCCCAGGAGCCTTCTCACACACTCGGAGGCTGTTGGACAGCAGCAACTCCCCTCACACTCATCTGTGTGCCACAGACCTTGAATTTTGCATTCCAGTAGCATACTAAAGTATCTCCAGCCTCTGCTGTCTGTGACCAACTCGCCTCACCCTGGTCGTGGGTCTGGTGTCAGCGCTACAATAAAGGAGCCCTGCTGGAGACTTAGGAGGTTGTCAAAGTTATCCTTTCCGTGAGCAGGGTTTGGAGACGGGAACCACCAGAGGTCCCTTTCAACCTGAGTTTCCCTGTGATGCTGCAGGTTTGCTTGGCTTTTGTTCTCGTTTCTCTAAACGAGAATTTGTTGAGAAAAATCTCAGTGGAGATTTGCTGAAGCCCGAGCTCCGCTGCGATGACAAAGCTGCTCCTGGGTCTTGCTGTCAGGGGCCCTGGGCCCTGCTGTCAGGGCCTCGGCAGCACCGACAGGCTCCGCAGCCTCTCCCAGCTCTGCGGGCTTGGCTGCCTGTGCTTGAGGCCAGCTCCAATACCATGCTGCTGAGACCTGGCGTCAGGCTGGTGGTAGGGCATCCAAGGCGTGAGAAAGCACTGCGTTGGTCATCTTCTTCTCTTTGTCCTAGAGAGCTCCGGAGGTCGGTTGCCAAGGAACATCCTGTAAGACAGTGCTCTTCAGCAGACCGGTTGGTGCTGCAGGTATCACAAGAATTGTCTGGGCGTGTATTCAGCATCTGTCTGTGGTGACTCTTTGTCACGTTTGGAATTTAAGTGCTACCTTGGGAGAATTTCCTTCTGGTTTGCACTGGTGGGGCAGGTCACCCACCACTGTCAGTCTCTCAGCCTCTCAGCCACCATGAGCTGCTCGGGCTTGTTGGCCAGGTCTTGGGTCACGGCTCCGCCCCAGTGCACACCAGCCATGGACTCGGCCAAGGGTCTGGGGATGGTCCCTGAGACCCATTGCTGGCTTTAAAGAAACGTTTTGTGCCTCTGGTGTGACCTGTGTGCCGAGGAGAGCCTGCCCTCACTGCCAGCCCCACTTGGCCACATGGAGGGTCAGGCTGGGGCCCTCTCCATCCCACTACCCCTCTTACAAACCCTGCCCAGGGCTCAAGGAATGCATCCAGTGATGATATTCATCAGTTACAGGCAGGCTTCAGGGCATTATAGCAAATGTTGGAGGAATGACTATGGTGAATATTTCACAAAGAATTAGCCCTGCTGCTTCTCCATTGCTTGCCCAAATCTCTGTCAGCATTGTGTCTCAGGAACATCCCTGCTGTTTGAAGTGGTACTCGTCAGTGAAGTTATTATTTATAAGCGTCACAAGGGATCTACAAGCAAAAAAAATAAAAATAAAAATAAAAATCTGACTCCTGTTGACTCCTTTTTTGTAGATTGAGCCGGAATATTTCTATTTTTATTGCTTTTAATATAATATTTTCTTTGCCAGGGAACCTGAGGTACACGGTGCAGACAGCACCGCCTCTTCTGGTCCCTCTGAGGACCACCACTCCCAGCACATGTGAAGGGCCAGCATTAGGCAACACAGCCTGTTCTTTCCTCATCCAAAAGGGGAGCCTTTTGGCATCATCTGCTCTCTGCCAGCTTGCTTTAATATTTTCCTTCTGGTGGGTGATGCTCTCCTGGAGGCCCGGGATCGCTGGCCACGCTGCATTCCCTCTGTGCCAGTTGTGGCGGCAGCTGAGCCTCCAGCCACAGTACTGTGTTGTGCTGCAGAGCTGGATGGAGCAGCCCTGCTGGTGCTACAGCAGCCTGCGGGCTTAAACGTTAGCAGAAGTTACTTATTTCCCCTGAAGGAGGATCTTTACAGCTCTGCCCTTATTTTGTGCTGCCTCCCCAGCAATGCTAAAACTCTGACAGCAGGGGTTAGAAATTTGATTTGTTAAGACATTGCAATGCCATTATGTCTGGTGCTTTTTCAGTTTCCTGGATGTTACTTGAAACAGGATAATCACTTACTCATGTGCGACCACATGGAAGTTGCTCACAAAAGAAGCCACAGCCTTTGCTAACAAAGGAACTCCTTTCTGTTTTATTTTTCCAACCCAAAATCCCCAAACAAATTAAACTAAATTTCTCCCTTTGTTCTGGTTTTTGTATTTGCTCTCCATTACAAGCAGCCTGGTGGGGGGATGGAAGATACAAGATACTGGTCTTGGAACAAGGACCTTGGCCTGATTTCTTTCCCATAGGTGCTTTTTGCTCATCCAAAAATGTTACAATGGGGAAGATTTTTCTTCTTTGGTCTCGTTTGTGTAGTGCATTCACATGACCATAGATGGAATACTTTGGAGAAAATATAAGAGGAGGATTTCAGTTTAATCAGGTCCAGGCACAAATTTTGGACCAGCAGCTAAAACAGCGGAGCATCGGCAACATCTGTCTCCTCTCTGCTCAAAGAGCCAAGAGGACTCAAGAGCTATCACAAGAGCTATCCAGGCATTTTATGACAAAAAGATTTACTTATTCAAGAACTGCCTCTGCTTTTCTCCTCTTTTATTTTCCTCTGCTTTTCCCAAACATAAATCAGTAACCTTTATTAGCACCAGGTCTGAAAAGTGTTTCTGTCTTTAAATGTGAACACAGATGTGCATTTGTTTTCAGGGATTTCAGTCAACCAGGAGTTTGTAATCAATGTGAGGAATGACTTACATCCAGCCTCAGCATCCGTTTGTGCAGCTTGGGGAGCCCGAAGGTGAACTGAGCCAGGGTTCCCAGAAAATAGAGCCCGAAGCAGGGGCAGGACAGGTGGGGGTCAGCTGCGTCCTCCCCCCATCAGAAACACCAAGGTTTTCAAGTGATGCTTTTTAGGAAGAGGGATGGAAACATGTGGCCCTCTTCCACACCCTGAGGCACAGGCTTGCCCAGTCCATTGTTAGCCTTGCTCCCACAAAGTCATTATTTATGCAAAGCAGGGAAGGAAGCTGTGATGAGTCAGAGCTTGGCTGGAGGGCAGCAGACGTGGCAGGGAGAAAGGTTGGTGCTGTACCTGGTGGCTGAGAGGGTCCGGAAGATGGCAGTAGGGGCTGGGTCTCTGGCCCCAGATGGGTTGAGGTGGGCCCATGGTGGGGTAATGGTGAGGTTCCTGCTGGGGTGGGCACCCAGAAGCACGCATATGGGAGAGCAAAGGGGAGAGAAATGCTGGAGATGCCCCCATAGAGATGCTGGACCAGCCACTGTCCCTGCTCGTGGGGATGGCTCAGCCTGGGATGTGCTAGCATGCCCCCCCCCCCAGGGTGAGGAGCCAGCCCTGCTCTCTTCATGCCCTCTCCAGCCCTTTCTCCTTCACGGCCACATCCCCACGCAGCAGTATGTAATGTCATCTGACATCAGCTGGTGTCTCTCGTTTCTCTCTCTCAGGGGAAAACCACCAGGCTAACCCAATGCCCCCCTTGATGTCCTCTCTCCTGGTAGGTTTGCTGTGATTGTCACCATCAGAGGTGACCAGGGTGTTGTCAGTTGCTGGGACATCTTCGTGGAAGGACACAGGTGACTCACTCCCTGGGTACGCACCACCTTTAGTCACCGCTGTGCTTCAGCAGGAGGGATGACTCAGCTGGGTAAGTCACAGTCCTGGAGGTAGAGCAGGGGGACCACAGGGCAAGTCCTTCGGCTGTTCTGTGAGGGTGAGGCAACTGACTGGTCGTACTGACAGGGAATCAGAGGGGCAGGGAGCTCTGGATGCCCCCAGTGCACCTCCTGCTCGACGCACGCTAACCCCAAACTCCGATCTGGCTTCTCTGGAGCAGAACCAAAGTCTTCCAACAGAAAACAATGTCTTCCTGAAGGTCAGATCTGCCTTGTTCTCCTGGATGCTGCTCTCCCACCCTGCAGGACCCTCAGGGAGGATGGCGGTGGGGCCTGGGCTCCCGCCCTGTACCGACTGCAGTGCCAGGAGGGGTCTCTCCCTGCAACACCGCTGTGGGATCGCGCACCGTTTCCCACCAAGGGGCCTGGCCTGCGGCTGCTTTTTTTAAATTATTTTTTTCAAGGGCTGGCAGAGCACGGTTTGCAGAAGTGAGCGTGTGACAGCATATTTCAGTGGTGATGACTGCAGTTTCCACAGCAACCTGCAGGCATGAGTCAGCACGGCCCTGCTGCTGCGCTGCGCGGGGAGCCCGCAGACCCCTCGGGCATGGCACGGGGAAGGGCACTGCTGCCCGTGGGGGGCATGCAGCAGGTCTGGGAGCAGGCAGCCTGCCCAAGAGGGAATTGAATCACCTTTTTTTTTTTTTTTTTCTTTTTTTCAGCTAAACGTGGGAATCCCTTGTTGCAAAATGGAGGTTGCCTGCAGGAAACCCACCTGAAGAACGCATGCTTCCCTTAGGGCCAAGCTGCTCTTAGCATAACCCGCAAGCGTTTCTCCATCATCTGCTTGTGTCCTTGCCCGATGCTGGCTGGGGCTGCTCAGGTGTGCCACACACAGATTAACATCGGCTCAGAGCGGCAGGCGAGAGCAGCAGGAGGTGCTGGCTCTGCCCGGGCTCAGTGCTATCTCTCCTCTGCAGCTGCAGCTCGGGAGCAGCAGCCACCCATGCGGAGGGCTGGCACGCACCCCCCTGCGCTCTGCACCTGTCCCGCTGCAGGTGGGGCCCTGCACAGGATCGGGAGCTGCAAACTACCGGCAGCAGCAGGAATGCAAGCCCTACCCTCTGCTTCTGTGGGAGATTGGGTGTTTCTCTTTAGGCACAGGCAGCAAAAGTCAAGCAGAGGCTATTCCCCTGCCTGGAGCAAGAAATGACACAGAGACACCAGCCGCATGAACTCTGTCAACCTCTCTGGCATTCAAAGTAGTCTGCAGTTTGGAAGAAAAGCCACATATGCAGCAAAATAGGTTTCCTGCTGGTACGTTTCAGTCTCCACTCACAGGCTGTGTGAACAGCTTCGAATCTCCCACCTGGGCAGCAGGTCTGGGTGACAAATGACACTGCTAGGACGTGGGGAAGTCCCCCAGTGTTTCTCTAAGTGCTCTGTTTCAAGACCAGTAAGTGCTGTGTAAATACTAGTGTGCCTGAAACATGAGCCTTCTCCGAGGGAGGTCCTGCTCTTCCTCCGGGCGCATCACAGGGCTGCTTGCAGGCTCCAGCCCAAATGACCACAAGCCTGCCCTGCATCCATCCTCCAAGGCATTGCCGCCCTTCTCATCACTGTGCTCCATGCCCTGTCCTACAAATACACCAGTCCCTCGCTTCTAAGCGACTGTGGTGCTCAGCCTGTGGTTTCAGTGCCCAAAGCTGTGGACAGGTTGCTCTGAATGCCTGTAACCCATGGCAGTCTCCTTGCCACACGGACCAGTCATCCCAAATGATGGCAGACCCCGTGCTTGGGGCCAGGATGGCCCAGGGTCCTCTCCCCAGCACAGCCACCGCTCCCCGGACTTGTCAGCTGACTTGCAATATTTTTATTAAAACTCCCTGTTTGCAGTGAAGCAAGGCTAATTTATTTCCTGGATATTGCCCAAGAAATGTCACAACTCGGGCTTCCTCTGCCGTAGGATTTTCCCATTGTGCAGGGTATTGTTTCCTTTGACGATGCTCCGCCACCACCCAGGTTTGCCTGGGCTCGTGCCACATGCGACAGACCCAGGGGAAGACACCCGGAGATGTCCCTCCAGACACAGTGCGGACCCAGGGCAGGGTGCAGCATTTGGTCAGGTGGGGGCATGGGTGCGACCAAGGGTTTTCAGCCTCTGATCCAGCCCTGTGGAGTCCAGCTTCTTGGGAGTGCCATGGGCCATTTCCCTTCTCTCGCTCGCTGTCAGTGCCGGTCTACAGATCCCTGTGCCTTACAGACCTCCCCGGTGGGCGAGCTGCCTCTGCTGCTAAAGGAAAAGCTGTCTGCCCTCTGGGAGCAGCACGGGTCTCAGGTGCCCCTGCGCACCCAGGCTCCCCAGCATGGGGACACCCCCATGGTCTCTGCCAGCACGAGGTGAGTGCTCTGTGCACGCACAGGCTGACGGCACCCCTCCTGCAGCCTGCCCAGGCTTTCAGAGGCAGGGAGGTGTTTTACACACCCTGTGCCACGGCTCAGTCCTGTGCACAAGGATGCCTGGGTGCCTCCTGCTCCCTGTCAATGTGGCGAGGCTCCTCCTACCCAGTGCGTGGCCTGCTCCCCAGCCCCACAAGCTGCCATCAGGCTGGGGTTAAGAACGCAGCTGCTCAGTCCCGTGCCAAAACCCCTTTCCTCCGCCACGTCTGCTTCGGGTCAGGACGTTCCCTGCATGCCTCGCTTGCAGCCATCTCTCCAGGGCCAATGACACCGCGCAGCTGGCCGGGGGTGAAAGATGTGTGACCAGGCAGCAGCCCCTTCCCCGCTCAGCTCTGGACATGCAATGTACATCGTGTGCTTGGTGGCTGCTGGGCTGGGGCACAGGACGTCGATGTTGGTCCCTCATCCACCCCAACGGGCACCAGCCACCACGGGGACTCTGGCACGCAGAACCAGGGCAAGCGCAACCTCTGACCCCATCCGGCACCATCACCCTCCCAGATTTCAAGCCCGAAACTGCTCAGGAGAGGAATTTCCAAAACAAACGTTGCTATTTGAGGAATGCGGAGGGGAGGTGTGTGTGGGGGGAGAATAATCACAACAGAGATAAGGACTTGACAACTGCACCGTGCAAGCTCCGGCTCTGGCTCCAGCCAGCTCAGGATGGGACGCAGCAGCCTGTTGGCCCTGGGCCCTGTGGGGGGCTCCGGGGCAGATGTGGGGGAAGCAGCAGCACAGTGGGGCTGGGGTGGCTCCGTTCCCACTCCCCAGCTGCTGTGTGTGCCAGCTCCTCCTGTCGGGGGCCAGCCGGGGGAGCTTCCCACCAGCCTTGTGTTTCACAGTGTCTCAGGCATCTTCCCCAAAAGCCCCACAGCTGTCCTGCCTTCCCCCCAGCCCAGCAGGCATTTCTGGGGCTTATCTGCCTTCCTCCCCACCCCAGGCTGCCAAGATCCCCCGAGTCCCCCTGGACCCACTCTGTTTAGCATCTCTCCAGCCACGTGGCACGGCTCTGGCAGGCTGTGGAGGGCCTTGCGTAAATGTTCTGCTGGAAAACGTCCAACGTGCATATGGGGTCTGTTCCCTTCCTCCCAGGGAGAAAGTGGCTTAGCTCCGGGCTGGGAGTTCAGGAAGAACTGGTTTGGGAAAACCAGATGTCTGCCTGCATCCACTTGGGCTGATCCCGGGATGGGGCTGCCTCACCTGAGGCCTGCGATTTGGCAGGGCCAGGGCTGCTCTGCATCCAGCTGGGTGTCCCGGACACACACAGGGCATGAGGCTCATGCTGAGCACCCAGAAACAGGGGGGAAGCTCTGAGCACAGAGATCTGGCAGATGAGATTAAGAAGGATAGGTGTGAGTCCCCTGAGCTGAAACTACCTGCCCAGAGGACAAGCTCCATCCCAGCTGGTGTCCACCCTGTGCCGCTCAAGCATCCTGCACATCAGTCATTTTAGCTCACTGCCCTGCCAAACTCACTCGGCACCGTCAGCCCTGGTAAAATGAGTGCCAGGGCTTAAAACAGAAAATGAAATCGGCCAGAGAAGGGGATGCTGCTCCTGGCCCTGCTGGCAACCAGCTCTGCAGCCTGGGCAGTGGTTTACAGGCTGTCACAACACGGAGCTGCCAAAGTTACCTGCAAAGCTGTCAATACCACATCCCCAGAGACATGCCAAGTGTCAGGCAAAAAAAGAGCAAAACAGGGACCTTACTGACTGAAAGACTGAGGGATGGAGGCTGAGCCTCCCCTTTCACTGCAGCGTGCCCCCCAAGCAGGGCTCAGCGATGTTCTCGCCTTCCTCCTGGACGTGTGGCACTCCTCAACCCTCCCTGCGGCCCCTGAATGTGCATGTTTCCACGTTCCTCTGGAAATACAGGCAGCAGCTGGGCGCTTGTCCTACCGGAGCTGTGAACAGAAGCAGGATCCCTCTGTTTGCAGTGTTGTTCCCCCCTGCCTACATCTGGGGTTGCCTTATCCCCATCAGCTGCAGCACAGAGAGCTCATGGTGTTACCCATGGGTACGCTTCGGCCTGCCTGCAGCCCTGCTCGCCAAGGCAGATCTCACATCTGGCGTTATTGGCCCCGGCTGCATTTCTGTCATTTATTTATTAAAGTTAATTTCATCAGACTGCAATGATTTATTCAGACTGCGAGCCTCCTGTAACAGAGAGCTATTATTTGCTATGCCACCATGTCTCTGCCATCTGCAAACTTCGTGCAGATTTTGTAACAGCCACTTCCCAAAAGGTCACCAAGCCGCTTTTCAAGTTCTGTTTCTTTTGCATAAAGCATGGGTCTTACCAAAACATCAGGTGATAAATCAAAAATGCATTGAGGAAATCTGATTATGCAACTGAAACACCATTCCCTTTATTGGATCGAAGCAGTAATCCCATCCTGTTTTTTTTTTTTTTTTTTTTTTTCTAAAAGGAAGAAAATCAGAGAAAAACAAGTTTGTTTGACAATACCATGCCTCACAGTTGACTTCAACAGAAGTTTTCAGCCTCCTTGTTGATCCTGCATGCCAAACTGGCACTTGGATTAGTGGCCAGCTGTTCCATTGACCTTACTTCTTTTATCTATGTGCTGGAAATAACACAGCCAGTTTTTTCTCTGCAAGGGATTGCAGTAGAAATATCGAGACTGGTATGGACGGAGCGTGGGTAGGGAGCACCTGCAGCAGCACGTGGCAGGAGTGGCATGCTGGTCTCCAGTGCTGGTCTCCTCTCTGGCTCACAGTCTTTGTTGGACCACGGATCTCTGTGAGTGTTTCTGGGAAGAGTAGGATAAAGCTACTGGAGATACTGCAGAGGTCTCCTCCCAGGCTGGTGGAGCACATCGTGCCCCAGAAGTGACAGTGTGACCCAAACCCTCCTCGGTGCTCTTCCCTGTGAGGACCCATCACTGCTTTTCCCTAAGAGCCAGCACAAAATAACTAACTCCCACAGAAAGGAGATAGGACAGAAATGCCATTTTTCTGTTTTGTTTCTCATTTGATTTTTCTTCTGTTCCAGATTGTGGTTTGGAAAAAAGAAAACTGGGGCATTTGATAGGTGGGGTGCTACTGCAGGGATGACTTTCTGGCCCATCTCTGTTCTGCATAGGAGCCTGCCAATTTTTTTGATTTTTGTTTTTTTTTTGACCAAGCCATTTCTCCCCCTCTCCAGAGAAGGGTGGAGGAAAAAAAAAAAAAAACAAAAATCAATCAGCAAGCTCTTACTGCAGCATCCCGCGTGCCAGCAGCCAGTACCTCCACCACTGGAGGCAATGCTCCTGGGCACGGGCTGTGTCCCTCTGCCAGCTCTGGGTGAGCTGGACCCAAGCATGGAGAGCTTCACCACTCCTCCCTGCACTTCTTGTGGCTGGGCAGGTGCTCAGGGTGGTGAACATGGAGCAGAGGTCTGGCTTGGTTGGGTTTGGGAAGTACAGGTGGCCATTTGGCTGCTTGCTCCTTCCCCAGGCCTGCCGGCATCATCCGAGCCACCACAGCAGGGCAGTGAATTCCTGTCCTCAGGGTCAGGGCTGGCAGCCTGGTGCTGGGCGATGCAGAAAAGCCTGTTACTGCGAGCAAAGGAATTCTGCAGCATCTCTGCAAGCAGTCTGCTCCCAGGCCTCTGCATTCACCAGCACGGTTTGGGAAGGAGATGGAGGGCCAAAGGCAGGGTTTAAGGGCTGCTTAGAGAAGGTGTATACATTCATATCCACCAGGAAGGATGGCACTGACCCACGGGAGCTAATGGTCCTGGCTGATGTGGCTGAGGCTGTCTGTCCTGGTGAAATACCATGGTGACGGCTGTTAGAAAGATCATGCAGCAAGCCTTCTCAGAGACAGTTTTCAAGCATAATAAGGGCAGGAAGGTAATAAGAGCCCACCGACTTTGGGCTGAACCCCTGTCCCGTGCTCTGACCACTCGGTTCCTTCACTAATCAGGACCTAATCCAGGCTGCAGGAGTCGTTCACCACTGGCTCCACGGAGATCTCGTCTCTGTGCTCTAACATCTGCTTCCCTGGCTGTGACACAGAGAGCAGCGGGCAGAAAAGGAAAACAGGCTCCAGGAGCAGGGCTGCTGCCTCAGCTCAGGCAGATAAAAAGAGGTCTTGTGTGGGTGCATCACCCGAAGGGCACAGACACCCTGCCAGCACAAATGCAGGCAGATAAAAACAGATCCAATGTCAGCCCCACAGTGCTAAGACACAGAGCACGGGCAGGCAGCAAGCACATGCTCTTCAGTCTCCTTCCAAGGGAGTGAAAGGGGTCAGAAAACTTCAGCCAAGTCCTTTTCTGCCTTCTAACAACAGCCTCATTTTTTTTTTTTGTTTTAATGTTTGTTTGTTTGTGGGCTTTTCTTTTTCCCCCATGGACTGGAGAACAGGAAGGTGTAGCAGGGTAAACAAGTGTAACACACAATATGAGATCTCTGTTTACCCATCCTTGTGCCTCCAGGCAGGTGGAGCTGGAGCTGGGAAAGGAAGCAGTGCTGGAACAAGCTGGTTCTCACAACAAAAGGATAAAGGGATCCTTTACAAGTCACATGCTGGTCTGGCCAGGGAGGCCTTGCAGCACCAGTGACCAGTGGGGAAAAGGGTGAAACCCTACTGAGGCTTCCCAGATGCTTCTTTCATCAAGGGACAAGGTTTCCACACACGGCTGCTTCCTGACTGAACTGCCTCCATTCCTCAGCCACCCAAGCTCAAAGCTTTGGGGACAGAACTGGCAGAAAGTGGAAAAGCCCACTGACTCTCCTGTGTCCCTCTCGGACCATTTTTTGCCTGTAGATACCAAGCATCAAATCATCTCCTCTGCAGAAACTGCTTGCATGAGAAAGGGCCAAGTAAGGCAGGCAGGCTTCTGCATCAGTTTCCCAGCAATGATTTCTCCATTTCCAAATCTCCAGCCAAGCCTGCAAGCACCCAGGGAGCAAGCGGTGACCTGCTGCCCCTGGGCAGCTGGCAGCCTGGTGGCATGCTGTCCCCCGACCCACGGGCAAATTGTGGTCCTCTGGTGGCACCTGGGATCTCTAGGATCTGTTCCTCACATGCCATTAATTTTTTTTTGCAAGGGCAGGGAGAGAAACTCTGGGGAACCCTGAGGGTGGCAGGCCGGGAAGCCCACTTCATCAAAGTAATGCTGCCAAACGCCATAACTGAAAATACTTTATTTGATACCAACAGTCAAGTAGGAACATTGGACTATACACCCATTGATATATAAATGATAAAAATGGAAAAGCAAAACCACCTGCTGGAGACCCATGAGCAGCAGTCCAGTACATCAGCAAGATTGGGGGGGAAAGCTGCATGCCAGGACCCTCTCTCATCCCAGCGGGCAAACAGCAGTCCCAAAGAAACCGAGCATTAGCGTTTCCTTTGCAGCTATTTGTTGCAGGTTTCAACCGTTACGCACGGTATCACTTTGAGTGTCGCTACGGGAGTGGAAAGAGCACCACCCAGTACAGGTCAAAACTCACTTCTGTGTAACACGAGCATGTGTAGAAAAGGCCCCCTGATATCCCAGGGGAGAGATCTTACGGCCAGGCTGAACCAAGAGTTTGACCAGCACAGCTTAACGCAGGGGCAGTGAGATCTGGACATGAAGGTTCAGCACCGAAGGGTAAGCAGCATCCTCGGCTCTGACATGGCTTGAGGCTTTAGCACTGGGAGAGAAACTAAGACGCAGCTTCTGGCACCACCAGCATATGTGCTGTGCTGAAAATGTTTTTCAGATTTCCTGGTTTTCCAGTTTCCATCTCTCCCTTCTTTCAAGGCACATTTGTAGAGAGCTTTGATTGCAAGAGCCAGAACCAAGTGCTCAGACCACCTGCATGATACTCCATGATTCCAGCAGACAGTGGAACAAGAAGTTCTTACGCTGACTTTTTCTAATCCCCAGAGAATCATTAGGCAAGGAGAAACAAATAAAGAAAATAAAAAAAAAGCCAAACAATGAAACACTAAAATACAGCAGGTAGCCCCTTTGCATAGCCAGTTATCAGACAGACACAGCCACGGCCGAAAGTCCCAGCTCTCCAGCACACGAAAGGCTCAGGACCAAACCCAGGTGCTCTCTGCAGAGACCCAGGATCTTCAGTGGAACTTTGGTGAGGCTTGGTGCTGACCTGCCTGCCACCTGTGGGAATGGGGCCCTGCTTGTAAGGCACCTTTGGAAAAATTAAATAAAATAAAAAAGAAGCCCTCACCTATGCCTCAGCTACTGGTGCAGACTGCAGCTGTGCCAAGATTTTGCAGGTAGGTGTCTGACCTGACTCCTGTAACACAACCTCCTCTTGCACTCCATTGTGTCTGCAAGCACTGGAGCCTGACTTGCCAAAAAGGAGTCACGTTTTTAATGCAGTGGTGAATGCCTGCCTCCCTGCGCTCCGCTCCAGCTTGCTGCAAGCCTGCCTTCGCTCCACACCCAGCGCAACTGGAGCAGCACGTCTGGCTGCAACGCTGTTGAAGGGGACGAGCATGTTTCCAAAATGAAGCTGGAAAGGCAGCTGGGTCTCTCCCTAGTGAGTAAAGTCTCTGCTCTTACTTGGAACTGCTGCTGGCCTAGGAAGAAATGTCAAGGCCATAGCCTGGCAGCCTACAGAGCAAGCCCCCAACCCCCGCAGGATCCCACCCCTGCAGTGCAACGGTTCAGCAAAATCTTCAGGTCCAAAACACCCCAAAAAGAAGAAAATAAAGAAAAAAAAATCAAAGTTTTTTTTTTAAAAAAGTGAAAAAATGAGGCAGTGCTGAAGATGATCCCCAATACAACAAGTGTCCCTGATTCAACAGCCTTCAGCACAGGCCAAGGAAGTGCAAATTTCTGTGGTCACAGCTGGTAAGTAACTACTCACCAGAAGGAATTAAGCTCTCCATTTTGGCTGAGAGTTTTAAAAATCACTTAACCCAGCTCCGAGGGTGTCAGCGCTTGAGGGTTTCAACAGGGCTGTGGGAAGGACAAGCAGGGTGCTGCTGGTGCCCTGGTGCACAAGCAGAAGGTAGTGCTCTGCAGCCTGCATGCTCCTCGCTGCCTCAAAAGCCACGGGGGAGCTACCCGACACAGGACATGTGTCTCAACAGGCTTTAAGGAAAAATTAAAACAAAATAAAAACAAAATGGGATACCTGCTGTCCTGCAAGTATCTCAGCACTGCGGGAAGCTCTGTGGACAAGTACACAGAGCAAATACAATACATGGCTTATACGTTATGATCCATAAAAAGACTAATAGCTTGGAGAGAAAGGAGTCCTTGAAGCATATCCTATTATGCTGCACCCTAGTTTAATCTGGTATTAAATATTCTGCTTATGATATACAAATTACTTTAAAAGATATTAAAATGTTACAACAACAAACGTAATAAGTGAATTCAAGTCTTACGCATGACCTTGCAAGCAAAGTTTCGTTCTTTGTCTTCAGACAATGTTTGAACAGCATGGTAGCTTTCTACCATTGTTATCAAGTGTCAGCAAATTTTAAGGCCATCATTTTAACATGCAATTTAACCCACTCAATCTTTGTTTTAGGGGAATAAAAAAGCACACCCCCACCCCCATAAAAAAAATCCACCAAAAAAACAACCAAACAAAATATTCCCCAGGTGTCACGTTCTGCTTAGGCAAAATATCACCATCACGTCCAGAAGTATGGTTATCTGAAGCCAGCAGTACTGGCAGATCACAAAGCAGGTGCCATCTGTGTAGCTATGCAGAGAGCTAGCTCAGTGGCAGATTCTGGCTCAACTCACTCAAAGTCTCCTTTGAGACAGAAAGAAATAGTGACAGTCACTGAATCCAGACTTGGTTATTCAAAACTTGGTCTGCACACAGAGAAGAATGTTTTGGTCACTATTAGGAAAAAAAAGATGATACTGTCTCCATTAAAAAAATCTAATGAAATGCGTAAACTTGTACAATTTTAGCAGCATTTTACAGTCCTTCATAAAGTAAAACCAGGAACGAATTAAAATGAATGCTTTCATCCACCCAATTTAAAATACCAAAATATCACGGGCAGTAATTGCTCATGCACCACAGTTGCGATCAGTAAAACTTGGGTCCAGCAATCAACTTAACATAGGGAGCACGGTCACAGATAGATGACATTCAATATTTTCCACCAAAGTAAATATTTACAGCTCTTACGTACAGCTTCTGGACTTAAAAAACAATGGAGAGCTGGAAGGTTGTGTAAAGTCAAAAATAAAAGCCAATAAAAAGAGAGAATAAAAGCACTTGTCCACCCAATTTGGAGAGGCTTTGGCACACCAAATGAGGCCTTTTTTGTCGATGTTCATTGCAACTGTTATAAAACCAGAAGATACAAAGCATCAGCGAGGCCAGATGTCCCAGGCAGCATACACAAGGTCTCTCTCGTGCCTGCGGTGTTAGCTTTTCGGTGAGCCAATATCCACTGTGATCTTTGTGTACAGAGGGTACTTGTCAGTCCTTAACACCTTGTAGGAGAGTGAATTCAAGCCATCAGAGCCCATTGTCTCCCTTGTGTGAGCAATTCGGTCAAACCTGCGGAAGGGGAACAACAAACAAACAAGAAAACCTTTAAACAACCCCCACTCGGTGTGACGTTTTCATTGCCTCTCGGACAGCAGCTCAGCTCTGGTCCTTAAGAACAGCGTGGGTATCAGCATGGGCCCCATCAGACCCTTCATGTGGCGAGACCAAGGCCACATGGTCATGTGGCTTTTAGCCAGGAGAAAACAGCCAAGCTTTCAGACAACAACAGCCTTTTAAAATTTTATTATATTATTACTTTTTCTTTCAGTTCTGAATTAAATCAAGGGTTTTATTCCCCCAAACCAATCTGGGAACAACCACTTGCAGCTTACTTTGATGTGCACAGGATATTTAAGAAAAGGGGGTAAAGAAATAAAATGGTGAGAGACATTGGTGCCATGGTGAAATCTTGCAGAGACAAGAAAGAGAAGGAAACACAGTGGTGAGGGGAAGGGTGCAGCCAGCATGGGGACTGCAACGTGGGCAGTAGATGGCCCAGTCTCAGGGCAGTGGGGCAGGTTGGTGCAGGGGAAGAGAGCACAAGGCAGTGTGGGCACAGGGATGCAGGCACACACCTCTCAGGGTTGGGTTCATTCTTCCGATCACGCGAGTGGCGAATCATTCTGCACTTCCCAATGACAGCATCTGGCCGCGATATCCCCATGCCTTTGAACACCAGCCTGTCAAAAGCAAAGTATATTAAACATCCGCAACAGGTGATGGACAAGGGCTGTTCCAGCATGCTCCACACTAATGGCCATTACCTGCTTTGTTCTCATAGTAGAGCACCTTGCTGTGCATTGCAGGCTTGCTAACGCCAAGAGGGAAGGGCAGCCAGTCCTTTTGCACATGTGCACATGTGGGGAAAGGAGGCCCTGCCTGCACCAGGGCCCTGCTAACTCCCTGCACCCCAGCCTGCTCTGCCAGCGCCTGTGTTAACCTTGCTTCAGGCTTTAGACTGGAATTTGAATGGCAGACATCTAGTTTTTAACCCATTTGGAAAGCAGCCAGAAGAGCATTCATTTTTCAGGATGTGAAAGCTGAAGTGCAAGGAGGTGCTGTGCTGGTAGAAACTGAACCAAGCAGTGGAGAAGCAGCACAGGGAGGGGGGCAGCCCGTCATCATTTGTGTGCTCTCTGCAAGGCACCTGCAGGTCATGGATGCCAATGTCAGATCTCTTCCTTCCTGTGTCTCCCTTTTAATTTTTAGATAGCACCTCCTGCCCCTCAAAACACAGGTTCCCAGAGAGGCAACTACCACCTTCCTTTGAGTGCCTTGCCCCACCAGAAGCTGTCCCTCAACTGGGCTATTGAAAAAATGTGCTGAGAATCTGCAGCTGCCTCAGGAAGACTTCCATGAAGCTCAGGAGAGCTTGGAAAGCCCAGGGAAAGGACCACGCAGGGTGTGCTCTGCAGTCAAGAAACAGCAGGAGACTCTCAAATCTGAGTTCCCACAATGATTTCTCAAAGTGATCGCCCCACCTTCCTGGGGACATGAAGGTTAACACAAACCCACAGACATCTATCTGCCCTCATCTTCAGGCAGAGGAGGGCCCGGCCTACCCTGTGCAAATACCTTCCTCCTCATTTGCAATTCTGAGCATTGCTCAGTTTTCTTCCAGGCAGGAAGCAAGTGCTCAGGGCATTGTTGGGAGCTGCTTAAAACCTGACAGACAAATCCCTCCTGGGAACAAAGGGATGCGCTGCCAGGCTGCAGACCTGGGTGAGCCTCGAGCTGCCTTGGGCTCTGTGGGTGAAGGTCTTCTCCCTCCCGCCCCCATGCCTCCAGGTGCCAAGGTGGGTACTCATTTACCTGTTGTAGATGTCGTCATCTTCGCCGCCCCAGCCCCAGTAATTGTTTGGGAACCCATTGATCTTTGTGAACTGCTCCTTGCTCAGGGCAGACACGCCTCCAAAATACTGATTGTAGGGTAACCTGGAATTCGGGAGAACAGGCCATTAGGGGATGGACCCGAGGAGGGGTCACGGTGCCCTTCACCCCAACCCACTGCCTGGCCATCGACCCACCCCCGAGACCTACCACAGGGCTTGGTTCTGTTTCAGCAAGCAGAAGAAACCCCCGGGGCCTGCATTTCTGCTCTGAACATCACCTGGCTGCTTGGAGAACTGCAGCCGCTCCATGCGCAGTTCTTGTCATGTGGGAGTGCCTCGCTCTCTAGGCTGGGACGAAACACCAGCCCCTTACACTGTGAAACACAAGACGGGGCACAGGCACCTGCAGCATGACCGACCCATTCCTCCCAGCCCCTCACCTGCCTGCCCAGACACTGAAATTTTCAGAAAATGGCTCATTTCTGTGCCCTGCTCCCTCTGCCCCAGCCACCTGATCCCACGAGGATGTGTGTGCCAAGGCAGAGTTTTTCCAGAGATGTTTTCCCAGGGTTTTGCTGGTGGGTGGGGATGTGTAACATTGCACCTGGCCTGCGGTGCTCGCAGCAGAATTAGGAAGGAAATGCCCCTCCGAGTGGCATCTCACCGAAATCCGAATTTATCCATGGAGACAGAGAGGTGCCTTGGCTGGCTGTAACATTTGTAGGTGTTCCTGTCGTCCATTGGGATTAGGTCGACATCACTAAACACAAAGCAATCATAGTCATACTCTTTCAAAGCCTCCGTGAATCCTATATTCAGCAGTTTAGCACGGTTAAATTCTTCTTCTCCGTCCTGGTTTAAAACAAACAAACGTGGTTAAGTGACTTGAATTGAACAGTTGAAATCAGCAGATCTCTTACCTGTCACTGGTGCTGCCACGCTGGGTTTGCAGGTCTCTGGCATCCCGAGCTGGGGACCGAGTGCTCCTGTGGTGCTCTGGGACCTGGCATCTGAGCTGGTCCCAGCTGCAGGGGCAGCCAAAATGGCCAGACAATGGTTTGGTGGGGGCTCAGGGCCCCAGCCCACCCCCCACATGGGCATTTCAGGACTGAGTTTTGTGAGGAAGCTCTGCAGGACGGACTGCAGGGCGAGGAGCTGGAGCCTCTCACAGCAGAAAAAAAAAAAAAAAAAAAAAAAAAAAGCGAGAAACCCCAAATGACTGCTCTGGAAGGAGGTGCTTGCTCTGAGCACCGTGGAGAGAAACCACGGCTGTGCTTCAGGCTGTGGCCAGGGTAAAGACTGCGGGGCTAAATGTCTTGGGTGCAAGAAGTCGGCCTCTTCGGGCAGAAGCACACGTGCCTTGGCACACACACACGGGCTGGCAGATTGCTGGGGTGCTCTCAAAAACCAGCAACAGGGCCCTACACGTGTGCCTGAGGCACTGGTGGCCTGGGGTGGCTTCTCATCCAGCACCTGGCCCCGCAGCAGCACCAAACCCAAGCCCTGCACGGGGAGCAGTGCTGAAGGAGACTGGAATTTTTTGCCAGCCAGGAGACCCAACCTGCCAAATCTTTCCCACCCTCCTCTCTCCACAGCCTCAAGCCAAAGGACTGCCCTGCTGTGCCTGGCTCCTGCAGCGCGTGCGTGCGTGTAGGTGTGCAAATCGGCTCCCCATCCTGCTGTGAGCTGACGGTGCGGGACACAGATCAAGGATAGATAAAATACAGAGAAGCAGCCCGAAGTATCCCATTTACCTCCTCTCCTGAATGGCTTTGTTTGGTTAATAAATAATATTTTTAGAAACTGATTAATTCGATCACTTGGATTAATAGTTAGTAACCAATTAATAATTAGTAACCAAATCTGGTTAATGGATCTGTGGCTTGAGAGCCAAGAATTTAACCGTGAAACAGACACAAATATCTTTCAAATGAAGGATTTAACATGCAAGTGTCAAACCAAGGTTTTCAAAAGCTTTCAGCACCTGCCTGGGGCTTAAATGACTTCACAGGGAGGAGTGAGCTTTAGTGGAGGAGGATCTGAGCCAGTTCTCAGCATCCTCACCTGAAATAAAAGGGTTCACGCAATAACTAAGGTGGTGGGAAGATGATCACCGTCATGCATAAGCAAGAGCTGTGAAAACTTGAGCACAGAAGATGAAGGAAAGTTGAACAAAGGGGATGGGGAGAGGGAGCGGCTGCGGCTGTGGGAACAGAGGGTTTTTGGCTGTCGGCAAAGGGGCTGCCGAGCCCACATGCTCCCCAGTCCTGCAGCTGGAGTTACGAGCCCCGGCAGAGCCCACACGGCCAGGAGACCTGACCCGTATGGAGGATCTTGGGCCGTGCCAGAGGTTGGTCCTCAAAAACGGCTTTCAGGGCCTCTCCCTGCAACAGGAGCTGCACTTGCTTGTTTCAAACCCCTTGGCTGCTCTTCTTGTAGCAACACTGCAAGGCGAGCACTGTGCTTCACATGCGTTTTGTGATCAGCAGAGGCTCAGCTTTATTTAATCCATGCCTTACGGCAGCCTCTCACTCATCCAGGGGACACTCAGGGATTAACAATTCTACCAGGAGCTGAATTTTTAAATTTCTCCCAGAACCTCCCCCGTAAGAGCTTCTTCTTTTAGCAGAAATCTCTGTTTCTTAACCTAAGGCAATTCAGGAGCACCAGCACACCTCCAGTATCAGGGATCCAAATCTCAAAACTTGAAGATGGTGCTGCAGGCTCCTGTCTCTGACTGACTCCCGACTTTGCGAAAGAAAAGAAACTATAAGCAAAGCTGGGAAATCTGCTCTCCAGGCAGCTGCCCCGTCCAGGTGCACGGCACCACCGGCAAGGCTCGGGAGCGCAGGCAAGGCGCAGCAGGCAGGAGCCAGCCTCCTGCCTGCCCCTGCTTGGCAGCTCTGCGCCCCGTGGGTGCTCCTCGCTCTTTGCCCCAGGGGCAGGGATGGGTTTGGACCACCTCTGGAGGAGAGCATCGCCCCAAAGAACCACGCAGCAGACGGAGGGCTGCTGCTTTGGCACTGCCGCCATGCTCCAGCTGTAGCCTCTGCACCTCTTTTCCTAGGCTTTCAACAAAAAAAGGTGCGCTCTGAGCACACTTTTTCTAGCTTTTTTTTTTTTTTCCCTGACAATTTTTCCCCCTGTATTCTCTCGTCCAGGAGCTCATCTCACACCAGAAGCCAGCGCTGGTGCCCAGCACCTGTTTCTGCCTCATGGCTTTAATCCCTGTGTCTCTTCCAGCACTTGTAAACCCATCCCCAGCCACCAGCCTATGAGAAACTGGCATAAAGGGGCACAGGGGGCTGCCTCAGACTGACACAGGATGCTGGCTCCTGCTGGCACCTGGAGAGGATGAGCTAGGCTTTTCTCCTCACCATCCCTTACCTTTGCTGGACCTGGTTTCTCAGCCAGACCCACCAAAGGATGCTGCCTTCTTTCAGTTGGGGTGTACTGAGCTGAGACTCACACTAAGAGGCTTGCAAACCAGCAAGTTGCCAACTGAACAGTGTTTTCACCCCAGTTCTGCCCTCCCTCATGCTTTGAGGCAGGAGACAGCTCTGTGATCCCTCCTGCAGGCAGCACAGCAGTGCAGAGGACCCAGATCTCCCTCAATAGGATCCCAAATCCACTGGGTCTGGGGCAAGTAATGGTGGGGATAAGTGTTTCTGGCTGACTGGGAGAGAGCCATCACCTTCCTGGCCACCACCAGCCAAGCACCATCCCCTCCTTTACCTCCATACCTGGGGAGCCCTGGCACACCCCACGAAATGATAGGAACAGGCATGATGCCACACACACACACAGACACACGCATGCTCTCTGGAAAATTGCTACCAAGGGTGCTGCAAGTAACACTGGGGACCAGTGGAAAATGTAGTTTTTAAGGAATTTGCCGAGTTTCCTTCAGCTTGGTGCACGAGGTCTCCACCACATGGGCACTGGCACGGGCTGAGAGGCAGCAAGCAAACTTGTTTTGAAACCTGAGTGCACGGATGTCCTGGCATGCACAGCCGCTCATGGAGCAGCAGCACGCAGCCCACCCAAAGAGACTGTGACTTGCACAGCTACTACTGCAGGCTCACGGCCTTGTGAATGCACAAGGGAGCACGTGGGCAATTGCAGGAGCGAGCAGGACTAAAGCAGCCTTGACAAATTCACCGCTGCCTTCTCCTGTGACAAAGCCAAGTCTGTGCTTCACCAACTGGGTGTGCACCCAGCCATGAATCTCTCATCTCAAGCTTATCTGAAGGATCCTACAGCTGCTGCTCCACGTGTCAGGTTTGGGTTTTGCTGGGCTAGGGAGGGGCAGATGTAACACACATTTTCCACTGGCTCCTGTTACATGCTGGACATCTTACGAACATCGTTCTCCTGACTCCAGCCAAGCACTACTCTGAGGCATTCAGGCACGCAAGAACAGCATGGTGGAGGCACAACGGGCTCGAGAGGGAAACGCATTGTGCTGAAAGGAAGAAGTTTGACATTACCAGTGCAGCAGTAGCAGGGCTCAGCGCTCCTCTTTCTTTCTATGAGATGCAGAGGACAGAAGAGCACGTAGGCAGCGTGTAAGAATCAGATCACACAGTAATTCTCCTTGCTTCAGTGATTGCTTTGCTATAGACAGGATTAACAAGTAAAGGTAACATTTCCCCACTAGAAGGAAAAATAAAAAACAAAAAACGAAAAACAAAGGAGGGCAGATGCAAAGGGAAGGACAGACAAGAAAAAGAGAAAAGCAATTGTCAAGACAGCAGAGAAATAAGACCATTATCTCACTGCACTTCTGGCAGAATTAATACATTTTCTGCAAATCTCTCCGTTCAGTGTTCCCACTCACCCTGGAGAGACGCATCCCGTGGGTTTACCAGCACTGACCGTGCTGCCTCTTCCAGACATGAGTTCTCAAGAGGCATGAGGAAGGAGAGTATTTACTTTGCAAATCAAGCAGCCTTACTTACTAACCTATTATATCTGACCATGGGACGTGTCCAGGACACATACACCCAGCATGCTGGACGTCACTCCCGCTCCAGCTTTGCCCAAAGAGGTGAGTTTTAAAAAAACAAAAAACAAAACAAAAACATTTCCTTAAATTACTTCTGTGAGGGTTCAATCACTTCAGAGCACGCAGGCGTAGCACCAGAGGACAGAGCACCAGAGGAGAAGAGGAGGAGCTGCAAAGGCAGGGCAACGCAGGCTGCACAAACCCTCACAGCGGCAGCGGTGGGAGATGGGGCCAGGCTGGGGCCCTGCCAGCCCATGGGGCACCGGCATGGCTCTGTGCGATCCAGCCCCTTGCTTCCCCCATCCCATGGCTCTACCGATGGGGAACACCAGCCCCAGCCATGCTGCTGGCTCCAGACCACCAGCAGCTCCTCCGGGGAGGCAGGCTGTGGTCTCTGGATCACCGTGAGGGCCGCGGCACCCACCCCTCAGGCTGCACCATGACACCAGCACCCATGTGGGCCAGACCGAGGTGACAGGAGTTGCGTTTAAGGAAGCACACTGCTTCTCAGTTCTGTGAAAGCTGAGACCAAAATAGGACAAGGAGCGATACCGCGCGGCGGGGCTGTCCTTCCAGAGGCCTGCCGGCACCGACAGGGCTGCTCCTGCCCTGCCACGCTGCTGCCCGCACACCGTAAGCTCCTCCAACACCCAATCACTTAAGCACCATTGTGGGATAAATTAAGACTGAGATTGCTCGAAGTGAAATGTACCTTTTTTTTTTGCTTTTTAAGGCAAGTCTACGTCCTCCAGATATCAAAGAAAAAAGTGAAAAGCACCCCCCACACCCTGTGGCTGCCTGTTCCTGCTCTGTTCTGTTTGCCTGAAGACAGCCACTTACCTGCTGCACTGTGGCACCTTTCTTTTGTCCATCCTGACACTTTATGCTTTATTACTAACCACCAACAAAAGCTGCTCAAGGAAGTGAGTGAAATCCTACGGCTTTATGTCATGCCTAATGCCAGATCAATTATTAAGGCTACCTGGTCAGCTTACAGCTCTGTGTGCAACTCCTGCAGCAGTTCCTGTGAAAATGAACTTTTCAAAAGAGAAATTAGACTGGGTTGGGCTATTAGGGATTTTTTTCCTCCTCACCAACAAGCTTTTTCAACCAGAATCTCTTCAGAGTTAGCCATGCCTGACTGGAGGAGCAGACTCCAGTTTTTCCATCAAAATCATCAAAGCAAAATTGCTCATATTCATTTTCTTGTGCTTCACCTTGTATTTTTTGTTTTTTGTTTCTTTTTTTCTTGCCTTTCAAAGCAACCTTATGCCTGCCTGCCAACCCACTGTCATTCAGGATAAAGTAACCACTCAATTTCAGGGGGCACAGGCACCGCTGCAAGAGTGGCTAAAACCCCGTGTCTCCAGCATCTTACCTGGTTGATAACATACACTCCATAATCTAGCTGCTGCCTTTGAAGAATTGGGTGCAGGTAATAGAGCCAGTACTTCAGGTGCTCCTCTCGGTTTCTGAATGGGATGATTATTGCTACTTTCTGAAGTGCTTTACAGTCCTTTGGAGCAAAACGACCTCCATCTTTAACCTCCGGGTTTATTCTCGCCACCTCTTCCAGGTTCACAGGCTGGGAGAACTCCACACGTAGTGCCCCGACTGGAAGAAAGGCACAGCACAAAGCCAGTTAGCACGTCCTGACGGCCACGCACCATTTATTTCTACAGGCATGCATCCTTCGTGCACAGATATTCACTGCTGTCATTTTCTTTTTTTTAAACACAGGCTTGGATCTAAACAAAATCCCAGTGGTGCATGGAGGTGTGAAGCTGGGGCCAGCTGTACCTGAAGCAACCACATACCACCACCCAGGGCAGGCCTGCAAACGCTCTGGTCCTATGGTATCAGACCCCAACGAAGCTGTTGATGCTTAACAATTCTTGAAAATCGCACAGCTGCACTCCCACTGGCTCACACGTCGAGGAACCAGCCCGGAGCAGAGCGCTGCCCCCTGCACTCCCACCCACCTCGCGCAGCATGAGAGTCGAGTGCTTCAAAAATAGTCCCGCTCTCCTGCCGACGTAATTACTTACACCAAGGCTGCCCACATGCAAAGCGAACAAAACCCCCTTTCTTTCTTTTTTTCTTACAGATACTTTCAGTGTTCTGACAGCGGGCCCATTATTTATCAAAAGTCCTGTGCTAGAGCTGCTAAAAATAAAATCAAAAGTATGTCCAGATTTGCATGCAGTTGGCAATTCCTGCACGTGGTTTCAACAGCGGCAGGTTTTGAAACTGCCAGATTGATCGATGCCAACGCTGGTGCATAAAATTGAGAAGCCCCCTGGCAGCACAGAGACAACGACAGCTTCTGAGGCACTCGAGCTCCCGGCGCAGCGGAGGAACTCCTGTGCCAAGCTCAGGGAGGGACTGCTGAAATGGGCCCTGCTCAGGAGCTGCTGCACCAGGCTGCCTTCAATTTTAGGAGCCAGACAAAGGCAACGCAACACATGGAGCAAGCGGATGAGGATCGCAGTGACAGCACAGCATCCTTGAGCATTTTTTGGATGCCCTGCTGGCATGGGCTGCCCCAGCCTTGATGAACAGACCCATGGCAGAAGCCTGATGAGTTGGAGTGGCTCCCCAGGGAGGCACTGCTCCCTCTGCCACGTCCCGTGCTCGGTGACAGCAAGCTGATAAATCAGCCTGAGGTCCCCATAAAGCCGCCTTCTAACTGCACGCCCTACTACCAGCACAAAATGGCTCCAGCGGGAACGCTGCAGTCTCCGTACCAGCAACCCCTGTGCACAAAGCCAAAGGTTTTCCCTATAAACACTATGCTAGGCATCACTGCTGAAAGATTTGGGTGCTGCTTCTTCTCCCTCTCCTCCACCTGGGTGCGTGTGCACTCATACACGGGTTTCACCTTAGGGCCACCACCTCCTCTCTGCATTTGCTGAAGACGCAGCCACAGCGTGCAGACTCACAGCGTGCAGCACACAAACCTCTGGTTGTGACTGCTGCTGTGACCCCATGGCAGGACTGGGGCTTCACGACCAGGCTGGGCTTTGTAGAAGGGACTGTCCTGTGGAGCCCCACCACAGGCACTGGGTGGTGAGCCCCCAGAGGAGGGGACACCAGGGATTTTTAGAGCTACGTAAGACTGTGACCGATACAACCAACTTTGTACATACCCAAATATGTGCCTTATTGCACAGCTGGAGAGGTGGAAGTGATACTTCAGGTCTGGCTCATTCCCAGGTTATTTTTCTAGAAGTCATTTTAGGTGGGGCATATTTCACAGCCCTGTGCTCACTCTGGCTAGAGATGACCTGCCAAGGATGCAACCATGCTCAGAACACACCTAGGGCAGCTCTGCCACCTCACTCGCTGCCACCACAGCGGAAGCAAGACCTTGCAGGCACAGGTGTCACGTCTGGGATCTGAAGGCATCTCCCAACTGCTCTTACACACACTGATGGAGCTGCTCAAGCGCAGGGGGTCAGGCTCAGCCTGCAAGAAGAGGTGACTGAATGCAAGCAATTTACTGGGAATGGTGCCTGCCTGACGCCAGCTCCCGGTCTGCACCTGGAAGCGTGCCACGGAACGTGCTAACACTTTGGCACCATGAGCCTCAAGCATCAATACCACTACTCTGTGTGTTTCAGCAGCACAGTGGCCACCTCCAGCCACAACTTCCACACGTGTGTGCTTGCAGGTTGCCCCACTGCAGGGTCAGGAGCGTTGGGGAATGATGGACGCGAATGCTGCCTGCACGTGGAGGTGGCCAGACTGCTGGTGCTTCGGCAGGGCAGGTCTCCTCCAGAGCATCCCACCCGCCTCGCTGCTCCTTGGGCTGCTCAGCAGGGAGCAGGGCTGACCTCGATCAGCCTGCTGCAGCACCAGGAAGGATCCCAATGCATTGCTCTCTGGGGAAAAAGTATTAGTGATGAGAATAATGATGATCTGCTCAGAGATGATGCATTTTGCACAGGATAAGTGGGAAAGTTTTTATGCTTCCCAGTTCCCAAGTTAAATGGTTGCTTCCATGTTTCCCTCTTGGATGAGAAGGAAACACTTTCTCAGACCAAGGCGTTAGGGTCCCATTACCACTGCATTTCCCAGAGGCCTTCCCAATCCCTTTCAGCCCATCGGCACCTGTGGGGTGCATTGCAGCGGGGGGAGGGCACAGGAAGGGGAGGAATCGGGGCAGGAAGGGGCGCACACTGCGCAGCATTGCTCCCCATGGTGGCATCCTGACAGCTTGGCAGCCCTGCCAGAAGCTGGTAGAGCAGCATGGAGCAAAAGTTGGCCACTGAGGCTGGTTTGCACAAAATCTCCCTTCAGCAGTGTGCGAGCTCTGGGAGCCACAGGCAGGGTGTTTGTGCAGGCTGGCAGCTGCGGTCCTCCCAGGTCACCCGCGCATCCTGCCGAGCCCTGTTCCTGCCTGCCTCCCAGAGGCTGGGAGGTCAAGCAGGAAAAGACTCAGGCAGGAGAGGAAAGCAGCCATGATAAGAGCTAGCTGCAGAAGGCAGATTTAACAGTTTTGGACGCTGGAAGGGACACTGATGAGGAACCATCTGCAGTAATCCCCTCCTCCTGTTAATAAGGTCAGTTTTAAGTGTAGCATGCCCTCTCACAAACACTGCCCCGACATCCAAGTCCACAAGCACTCCTCGAGTACTCTGCTTCTGTCGTTCTCACAGTACCACTCCTAAGATCAGCTGTAATCCAGCTAAGAAACTCACTGGCATCAGTAAGAATAGGAAAATGTAAAAATCTGGATAAGCTGCTTTCAAACACAGAACACCTGAAAACAAATCAGACCTCGCAGGGTGACACAGCTGACAATAAGCAGCAGCAAAATGCCACACGGCACAAATCAATGCTTTCAGTTTGCTTCTCAAACAGGACAAGCGCAGAATGAGAGCTGCACACACGGGCTTCCCAAGCAGAGACTGGGGCCACGGCTCCAGTAGTGCATTTTAGATCATTTTGACTGCAGTTTCACTACCTGGATAGTGAGCAACCCCACGGATGCAGACACAGGACAAGAACTGCTGATGCCAAGAAAACGTGTGAAGTTTGCCATGGGTGCTGTCACACTGGCTAAAACTGTATCCTGCTCTGTGTTTGCTATGTAAACTTTCCAGCCCAATTCACTTCATCTCAACCTCTTCTGCTTCCGCTCAAATTTACTGCCTGACACAGGAGCTGCTACTCTACACTGGGCCTTTGCCAAACACGCACCCGTGTGACAGCGCTTCGAGGACGTGCAGCCCTGGTAAGGTGTGCAGCATGGGGTTTGTAGGCAGACATCTCCTGGGTTCGCATTTACAGAGCTCCCATGCAGCATCTTCACAAGCCTCGCTGTAAGCTTTTAGCAAAAGAAAGCCTCAAAAATACAGTTAAGGGACTGCCAGAAGTTTGCAAAAAATGCAAAAGCGCTGCCTCACATCCAAACAACTCGGAGTCTGCAAAAGGGGGTTTTAGGTGGCAGTGGAAGGGACCAAAAAAAACAAGAAGCCAGCTGTCTCCCACCCCCCATCTCTCGGAAACATTTCTGCTCAGCTTCAAACAAAAGGTGCACAGGAAAAGCTCTGCACAGGCACAGGCGCCAGAGGAGCCGGTGTGGTTCACACAAACAGGAAACAGTTTTTCAAACGAAGCAAAAGGTGAGGCTCACAAAAACCTACGGGGAGCAAAGTGCTCAAGTGCAGCAGCACCTCAACAACCTGATCCAGGTGATCTGGATCCCCACTTTCAAGTGGCCACGTCTGCCACACAGTTTAAAACACCTGCTGTACATACTGCCAGCAGACCTGCTGGCCCCTCACCCTGCTTGCCCCAACGAGTGACAGAGGACCCCTGCACAAACAGCCCAGCATCTGCCAGGCTGATGCTGTAATCCATCTAACAGCTGCCCCAGGCGGGTTTAGGGTGGGCATGCATCTCGGATGTTTTAATTCGGTGAGAATGAAAGCAAAAGCAGGCAGCAGGGAGGCTTGAAAGATGCTTGCCTGTAGCAGGCAGGCAAGGAGGTTTCCATCGCCCTGATGCTGAGCCACGCGTGCGCCTGTGCTGCCACAGGCAGGCAAGCCCGTGCAGAAGGAAAACTGGAAAAGAGAAGCAGAACTCACAGAGAGAAACAAAAAAGTCTCTCTGCAGGGCCCGAGCAGAAAAGGGAAGGGCCCGCTGACTGCTGCACCGACACAGGCCTCGCCGGGAAAAACAAAACCAGCTCCACCCCGGAAAGCCTCAGCCCGGGGCTGGGGAGCAGGGGTTGCTCCGGCCCCCAGACCCACGTGGCAGCCCCAGGGAGCAAGCTGTGGGACGGGAGCAAGCCTGTTCTTTCTGCCAATGGCAGCCTCCAGTCTGGCTGTAAACGTCCTGGTGAGAGAAAAAAATCCTTCCTGAGCACCAGAATACGCTTCCTTCGGCTGGCCTATGCTCATGAAGTTGTGTCCCCGTGCAGACATCAGCTCTGCTGGCATGAGGCTGCAGTCCTGGAGCCCAGCACGTGCCCTCGCTCCTCCACCACCACAGACCCCAGAAGGAAATGGGCTGAAAAATACAAGGATTCACACAAGCCTGCACCATTTGGATGCAAATTAATTGCAAAAGATAGCCCAGGCACAAGTTCTGAATCCAGCCCCATATGACACCTACTCCAACACAAGACCTCACACTAGCGCATGGTGTCTTAAATTTATTTTATTCTTTCTAAATTGTGCTTTCCATGAGAAAGTACTTTGGGGAGAGAAGCAAAGTCCTCCCTGGTGGCTGCAATCCATCTCACACTCGGTGAAGCAGCTCTGAGTCCTCTCCCCCTGCTCTGCATGCGATTAGCCCCGCTCATGCTGGCGCTCGCTGCAGGCTGCCACCGCGAAATTAAATTCCAGGCCCTCAAACAGCAAACTTAAAACAAACAAACAAAGAGGCTCCCCGGCTGCTCAGATCAGAGAAAGGCTGAGCTCCACCAGGAAAACCCCACCCTGCCGCAGGACGTGTGGACAGACGGACAGGCAGACGGGAGACCTCCTGGTCCCGGCCGCAAGGCCACACCTGGAGCCCCACAGAGGGGGAGCGAGGCGAGAGAAGCAGCCCTCTTTCAGGCAGACAGCTGCCTGGGGACTGCCCCGGGACTGCTCTGCTGCAGCGAGAGCGAAAATCTCTGGGAGGCAGCTGGGAACCAGGCTGTCTGCAGAGCTACCAAGGTGCTGATGCGTGCCTCGCCACACGCTGACTAATGCCGAGGGAAAGGTGGCATCCCCGTGGAGCAGGGATGGGCAGCAAGACCTTCTCTAGCCCAACGGGATGGTGGCACTGCTCCCTCCACTTCCCCCAGGAGCCTGGCCTTCATCCCCACCGCTTCACCCCGAAACCTCTCTGGCAGGTGTGGTCACAGCCGCTGCCCTGCCTGCCGGGGTCTGAGGAGCTCCACACCAGGACACGGAGGCCAAGGGCTCAGCCAATGTTTGCATCCAAGTGCAGCTCGGGAAGCTGCAAGCATCTGCCTCTTTCCAAGCATAACTTGGCCCAATTTCCAAAAAACAAAAAACAAAACAAAACAAAAAAAAACCCTAGCTGTTGCCTCAGATCAGCGCTG
This sequence comes from Stictonetta naevosa, assembly GCA_011074415.1. Taxonomy (NCBI): domain Eukaryota; kingdom Metazoa; phylum Chordata; class Aves; order Anseriformes; family Anatidae; genus Stictonetta; species Stictonetta naevosa. The sequence goes on along the minus strand of CM021729.1, from coordinate 57,385,612 downwards.
GCTGGGAAACAAGCACGTTATAAAACACTAGACTCACGAGATGGAAAACTTTCCTTTTCTCTCTGGCACACCCCATCTGCTGTGCCGCATCCCCTAAACGACTGATCTCCAGGAAGGCCCAGTGCCTTTCCAAGCTAGTTTGCAAGCCTAATTAATAATAATCCAAGACATTCCTTTGAGGAGACGAGGGGATGAGAGGGGCTGTACTGGGGCAGGGATGCTCGCTGCTCCCTGCCTGCTGAGAAGCCTGCACTTCCCAACAGAGATGTGCTCCAGACTGCTGGGATGGCCGCGGTGCTGCCAGCCGAGCTGCCAGCAACATGCATCTACTCCTGGCCAAACACCTCAGGCATATTCTCTGGAGAAGCTGAGCACAAGCTCTTCTGAGGCCAAAAAAGCCCTAACCTTGAGCAAACTGGCCCATGTGTTAGCTCCCCCTCTCCCTGCCCTCTCCATGCCCTTCTCTTCAAGTTTCTGTTTTACTTTTACAGAATAACATTGTTGAGGTCCCTGTGCAGGGCATCCCCTCCCAGCTGTCCACCTAACACCCGCCCCATGGGGCTGGTGGGCGAGGACCTGCCAAATCCCAATGGCACCAGCACTGCCCGTTTTCTTAGGAACTGGTGTTTCCAGCACCCCGGGATGCTGGACACCTCAAGATTTCCACTCTCACCCCAAATTACAACCCACCAGGGTTTTGCTGATGCTAAGGTGTCCTCTGCCCCTGCTCATGAAATATCCACAGGTAGTGGGCCCTTGCACTAGTAAGATCTCTGACTTTTCAGGCAGCACATAACCTACAAAACCTTCTGCAACTCAGACGGAAAGCATCACCACTGATTTTACAGAGCACATCTGCTCCCACGTCGGCCTTCTACGTTGGTGCAAAACATCAGTGTCCCCATGCAGGACTCTGATGTCTGGAAGAAATATCTGTTTTTCTTCCATGCCCAAGATCTCCCACCATATAAACAGCTAGAAAGTGCTTTCATATTTAAGCATTGCAGAAAATGAGTGCGTTTCCAGTGTTTTGTGTTTCAGACAGTTCGCTGGTTCCTACATTACCATGGAATTTTTATTGTTGTTTTGACAATTTCCCTAAATTATTTGGGTTTGTTGTTGTTATGTTCTCTAAACCTAAATCTGGGGGCAATAAGCTACAGAGCCAGACACCTCCCTGTGATGTGTTTAGGGCACTTGGGCCGTCTCTGCTATGCGACACTCACGGGGCTGACGGTGATGCCACGTCTCTTCCGTCTGCCATCCCTCCGCCAGCCACACCTGGTATCTAAATGTGGGTCAAAAATTGCAAAAAGAGACAGCTGTATTCTAAAATAACTTCCATAAACAACACGTGCTCTCAGCCAGCCAGGACTCGAAAATGACATCCCTGAAATACAGATAAGCCTGTCCATGAGATGCTGCCTCGTAGACTTCTGGCACCAAAAGATAAATGTTGCTTGCAGATGAGCTCTTTTACATGGGGATATTACCACCAAAGAAGCTGCCTCCTTCCTCACTCCTCACTGAAATCTGGAGGCAGAAAACAGCACCATCACCAGAAGACACAGACCTCGTGGAAACGGGAGAAGAAAATCATTTGACTTTTATGAAAGCATGCAGGCCGACATATACACTAGTTCTATAGAGCAACTCTTGTTCCAAATGCTTTTATTACCTTATGTTAAAGAACTTCAGAACTGTAAATGATTTTTAGTTTAAGTTTTACTTGCAGTGGTATCTCACCACCCTTAATTCCTGCTTTCAGATGATAAATAAAGGCAAACGAACCATAAAAGCAGGTTAAACTCAGCAGCTTCATGTAGAGATTAAACCTCACATTCAGCTAATGTGTTTGTCCAGGAGCCAGCCAGACAGCAGGGATTGTCAGCTACTCTCTCTGAACATCACTAGAAGGGAACCTCTGGGGCTCTGAAAGCAGTATCTGGCTATTTGACTGTTCAAAACGCCAAACCAGCTCAGTCACACATATCCTGCATGATTAATCACATGATTCCCAATGAGGTGGGGGGGTGGGGGAAGAAAAAGAAAAAGAGAGAAAAAGAAAAAGAAAAAATGAGGCGTGTGTCCATGAACCGAGGTTTATGCTGGGGGGGAACAGAGCTACCTGCTCACATCTGAGCACCTCCCTGTGGCTTTGGGAAGGAGGGAATCCCAGGAAGGTCCTTGCTGGTTCCTGCTCATTAAACCTATACTGATAAGCAGCTTTGTGCTGAGAAAGAAGACTTTTTGAATTCTGAGTGGGTGAATTAAGCCTCAGAAATGCCTGCAGACAGTATACCTCTCCATCCCCCATGCTGATCACAGAGATACATGAGAAGTTTATCAGAACAGACTCAGCTCTGACCAACATCCGAGGTAGGACAGGATTGTTTTACAAATGTTGCCTGCCATCAAAACATGAAAAAAAAAAAAAGTGCTAAAAAATTAAATTTTTACCCCAGGCCAGTTGGTTTTCTTACCGACATGCTGGCTACATGTTTCGCCACCGTGTGCGTGCTGTGCCAACCTGCACCTGAGCGCAACCCCCCAAGTGCTGCATGCAGCAAAGCTGGAAACTATTTGCCTATTGTGGTGCTCAGAGCTACTTTCTGCTCGGCCCTGCAACTCTCTGAACATCTGCAGCCACTTCCAATTGCTTCCTCTGGCCTCTGCATTGGGCACAAATTGCACCGAAGACAAAATGTATTTGAATTGATCCTCCAGCCAACAAGCCTGAAAATGTCTTGAGTCCTGGGGACACAGAGCAGCGTTTCTCTGAAGTCTGGGCATTTCGAAGCACATGACTTGCTCCTGAGAGGATCAGGGTGAGCGGAGATTGCTTAAAGCAAAGCCATGCTCATAAAGGGCTCCCACATCCACTTTGTGAGGGCAGGCTTGCAGAGCCGCTTTCAACTTAAATTGATGCACAGTGAAAAAGTGAAAGACACGAATCAAAAACAACAACAAAAAACACAACACAGTTCCTTTTGGTGACCTCAAAACCGCCTTCCTAAAATAAGAAACCAGTCATTTGTAATTCAGATGCATCGATCCATAAACAGCTGACCAGTGAGTACCGAGAGAAACTATGAATTTCTGTGTTGCTTTCATTAACTGAAAACCACAGATAGCTGCCTGAAAGCCTCTTCTCCCTTTACGATCTCCAGCAAATAAAAAGTGCCCTCGGAAACGTGGCACATCAGCAATGAGCCAGGTGCTGCCCAGACTCCAGGGCCAGGTCAGGATGCACTGGGATGCCAGCAGGATGAGCTACTTATGATGCACCCAGCAGCAGCAAGTTGCACGAGCGCCTTGTACGAGGCGGAAAAAAAGTTGAAAGTCTGCTCTTATTTTTTCTCCTTTTTCCCCCTCTCTGTCTCATGACTAAGCCAGTGGGTCCGAGCAGCTATGGGAGACTGATGCAGAAACCAGGGCACCAGGGGATGCAGCCCCGCAGAGGGCCCGCCAGGCTGCGAGCACCCGGGCAGCCCTGGGGAAGGCCTGCGGGAGCACGGCTCCAACCCGCACAAAACCCAAGCCAGGCTGCCACGTATCAGGATACTGCATCACAGGTCCACAAATGCGGGAAGCGCCGCTCGGATGCGTAACCAGCGCGCTCCAGGCTCTGCCCCACGGCCCCTTCCCACTCGGCACCGCTCCCCCCGTGCGCACACAAAGGCTGCAGAGCTCCGCTCAGCCCGCCCGCTCCTTCCTGCGAGGCATTGCGCAAGGGGAGGTATTTTTGGGTAGAGTTCCCAGAGGAAATTACCCAACCTCTCCAAGACACGAGAAGGGAAACCTCTCGCCGAGGAGCCCCCGGGACAGCACCGGGGAAGACAGGGGCTCACCGACCCGGGGGCGCGCACACCGGCGGTCGGGGGGGGGGGGTTTCCCGGGGGCCCCCCCCCCCCCCCCCTGCTTGCCCCGTCCCCTCCTCGCCTCCGCCACCGCGGGGACGTCCCCGGTGCCCCCCGGGGGGCTGTCACAGCCCGCGGGCACCGCGCCCGGGGCTCCCGCGGCCGCCGTCGGGGCGGGGGCACGGCGGGGCTGCGGGTGTCGCTGTCGGGGGGCACTCACCGAGCAGCGGCGAGGGCTCGGGGCAAGGCCCCGGCGGCAGAGGAAGCGGCGGCGACGGCGACACGGGATAGGGTCGGGGTCGCGGCCTCGTCCGGGCGTCTGTCGGCGGCGTCTGTCGCGACAGCGGCTGCGAGGCGTTGGCGGGCGGCGGGCGGCGCGGCGGCGGCTCGGGGCTGCGCGGCGGCCCCAGGGCGCTGCCCGCCAGGTAGTAGAGCAGCGTGGCCGAGAGGTGCAGGGCGCAGAAGGCGACGAGGAGGCGGCAGGCCCGCTGCAGCGAGGTGCCGGGCAGCGACGGCTCCTTCATGCCGAGGCGCTGTGCCGGGGCACCGCCGCCCGCCCCGCGCCGCACCGTGCCGACGACGGGCACCGCGGACGGGGCGGGGGCGCCGGCGGCTCCGCCCGTACGGGGGCGGCCCCCGAGCACCCAGGCCCGCCCGCAGCCTCCGCCCGAAACGGGGGAGAGGGGTTGGCGGCAAGGGGGTGGGAAGCGGAGAGGGGTGGGCGGCCGACGAGACACCCCCGTGCCCCCTGGGGTGTCCCCCTCTTGGGTAGCCCCCCCCCTTGGGTGTCCCCCGGGGGTGTCCCCCACGGTGTCCCCCTGCCCAAGGGTGTCCCCCTGCCCGGGGAAGGATCCCCGCGATGTCCCTCGAGCCCTGCCCGGCTCATTGATGCCCTTGGGTGGGAGCCGTGGTGGTCAGAAAGCCGCCTGTGGCCCTGCTCGCTGCGGGACCACGGCTCCCTGGAGCTGAGGATGGAGGCTGAGCAGACATGTCCCTGCCAACATGCACATGTCCGGGCCTCGGGGAGCGCTCCAGGGACAGCGGGTGACACCCAAGTGGTTTGCAAGTGTAATAAATAATCCTCGCTGGCAGTCCTCCCCACACTACTATTTATTTTGTCTTGGGAAGGCAAAGGCACTGCGAGGAGAAGTGCACCCACATTCCTCCCGGGGTGAACGCGACTTCCCAGCGCACGCAGGCACTACTCCCACTTCCCCTGGCCCTTGTGGTCTGCTGATTTCGGCTGCCTCCAGTGCTGCTTGGTGGGCCGCCAAGGTACTGGTCTGTGGAGCTGGGCTCCCATCCAGCGCGTGCGGATTCTCCTCTGATGCTCACTCAGAGGCTGCTCACAGGTACTCTCATTCAGATTAATGCGCGGTCTGCGGGCTTTGAAGAAGCATATCGTGTCCTGCCTTTTGACCTCCAGCAACACTGCTGCCTCCTTGTCTTGCTGATGCTGCTCTGTCTTTGTCCTGCCAAGACAGGCACGCTTTTGTGAGGTTGGTTCCCACATGTTGCCATTTCTGTTGTTTTTTGTGGAGGTTTGGACCAGCTGGATCTCACAAGGACAATGTCTTTTTCATCTGATTCATGGAATCACAGAATGGTTGAGGTTGGAAGGAACCTCTGAAGGTTATCTGGTCCAACCACCCCACCAAGCTGTTCAATAATGTGTACAGGTAAGCATACATGCTTTCTCACTACTGACTATGGTGAAAACCAGCAGGACACAATCTCAGTGATGCTACACTGACAGAAGTGAAATAGGAAGAGAATGGCAAGGAAATACAGCTGCTGCCATCAGTGAATCATTGTGGAGTCTGCACTCATTTTTAACACATGCAATGATCAGTGATCTCCTAGACTAACCTTGAATTTGTAGAAATCCACCTTGCTGTGGGACAAAAGAGTTTGTTCACCTGGCAGGACAAGGAGTTCGGCACTCAGTGCCTCTTTGCCCTTCCCAAGAGGCTTCCATTGACTATCTGGAAGTGCCTTTGGACTTTTGCCACAGGAAAGCTCAAAGAGAAAGAATTGTTCTACAGCTGAGGTGTACAACCAGAGACTTCTGCCTCCTCTTTTCTCTTTACTTAACACGTTTCTCGGTTCTTTCTGATACCTTCTGTGAGTCAGTCCAGTACTTAATGCTTTGCTTGAAACTGACGTTGTGAGCATGAGGATGACAATGCAGCTGTCTGTGACACTAATGCTATTGCTACTGATGTTCTCAGTCAGCATTCAACTAAGCACCAGCTCATAAGTTGCCTCCTTGAAGGACCAAGCCCATCTTTCAAACCCTCAGAACCTCCAGATCTCTGATATGGATCAGTTAGCAAAAGGCAGCCCCAGGAACATGACTCCAGCAGAGCAACCATTCGTCAAGACTTACAGGTCAGTCCAAAGCTTCCCTGTTTCCCTGCTGTCAGCAAATAATGCATGTAAATTTTGTCTTTTACTTCTTTCAGCTTTGAGCTGGGTACTTGTTGGGAAAGTTTCCGTGATACAGAGTCAGACCTCAACTGTGACCCAAGGTAAAGTCAATTTGATTTCCCTTCATGCTATTAAATATATCATGCCTTAAATTTAGCAAGTGATTGTAAAAGGAGATTGTGCAGAGTTTGGTACAAACATCATAAAATTAAGAAGTCTCCAACGCACATTTCGACGTAGTTCTGTTGTAGCATCCTATCATATAAAGCAGCTATGTTTTATGTGTGTGGTATAACAACCTTAATGTTTTTGCCATGAAACCACTGCTTTGCAAATGCTTGGAATGGCTTTGGAAGCAGAGCAAAGCTTACAGATGAAAGCAGCCTCTGCAGTTGTCAGAGATCATTAACATTCTGCGTAGATGCAGGTGTGCAGTCATATGTGAACAGGTAAATATAAGTATACACAGTTAAGTACATAATGACACACTTTTTTATTTTTTTTATTACTGCACAGAGGTAAGATGTTCTACTGAACCAGAGAATAAGGAAATAGAAATACATGTCTTAAAGGACAAGTGCTTTAGTGCCTGCCCTTAGGCTCTCATACTGCATTGTCCCTCTCCACCAAGTCATCGCAGCAGTCTCCTCCCTGGCCCAACCTTAATTCTTGTTCTCAGAGATCTGACTTTGCTACATTACCAAATCAGCTTCTAGCTACCTGGTTTGCTGTAGTACTGATGTTCTTTTCTGGTGAAGGTAATTTTTAGCCTTTTTTTGTCCTTGCAGATAACCGGTATGTAACTACACTGCTGTACTGCACACGAGCATGTCTGCCAGTCCACCATGCCTGATGACTTGTAACTCTGATTTTAATCAAACTTGGCAGTTGGAAGAGATCATAAACATCCAACATGCGTGCTGAAACAAGCCATTGGGGTGCAACACCATGAAGGTTCACTGATATGTGGAGAGACATTTGTGGTTAGGCATTAAAGTACGAGGAGCAAGAGGGAGATTATAAGTCCCATCACCCCAAAAGTGCAGCAAAGTCATTGAGGGGCTCAGCCGGATCCAGGACAGGACATGAATATGTGCTAAAGTTTACAAGTGCCACAGCCAGCAGGAGGATCTGTGTCCTCCTGACCTGTCCCCCCGTGCCCTGCCAGTGTCCTTGTGCTGCCCATAGGGGTACCATGCAGTGCCCACATGGACAGGCCCGTGCACCCGCTCTGGCAGTGTGGGACTGGGGGGCAACTCCTTGGCCCCTCCACAGCCATAGGTCACTGCGGCCTCCAAGGCATGCAAGATGCCAGGCATATCAAATCAGTACTGGCTCTGCAGAAAGAAGTCCCATGGGAGGCTAGTCAACAGGCTTTGTCTATAATTTGCAATGGTCACGACTCAAAGTAAAGGCTTGAAACTAGTCCAGCTTTCCAGAGCGCAAGATTCATGTCTGATGGCATCTTGCAAACCTGTAAATCTTTTTGGACGTGTCCACTCTAATTTCTATCACTGAAAGAGTGGGTGATGAGGTGGACCAGCTCTTGCCACTCGCTTTGCCTCCTGTGGGCTCTGCTGGACACTGAGGGCATAATGCACTTGTAACAGGTAAGGCGTGTGAGCCTGTATGTACTTACCAGTCCCATGGGGTGGATTCCTCCCTTTTCTTTCAGTTGTAGCCTGTCCTATGGCAAATGCACTTGTGCATCTTTTCAACAGGGTGGTGTTGAGCTATGTCTGAGGTCCTATTTTGTGCGCTCACCTTGGGGGAGAAGTGAGGATACTCCTCTTTAAGAGGTGCACAGGAGGCCTGCTGGAGAACAGACAGGTGGTTGAGGGTGCCAGAGAAAGAACTCACTTCACCTATAGAGAAACCCCTTATCAGCCAGGAGCCATAGTCTACCTAAAGTTGAACTGAAGAGCATCCATCAGTCAATAACTTCTGGCATTTTTAACCTGAATGGTTCCTTTGTTTGGGTTATTTGTAGCGCTGAGCACAGCAATGTGGCTCAGCCCAAGGTCTGGTGCCATACACTTCCCCGTCCAGCAACCAAAAAAATAAGTTAAACGGAGCTTGCAAAAGCCTGGCTGCAAAGCCAGCTCAGGTTGGGTCACTGCTGCACTTGGCCAGTTCCTCATGAGGCTTATCTTCTGTTGTTTTGGCTAGCTGCTGTAATACTCCTACAGCACACAAATCAAATTGTGTGTTACGGCAGTGTAAACGTAAATCCATTACAAGGGTGCTTGTCATTATCAGCAGTGCATTTCTTGGTTATGCACTGTGTTGCCTCCCGTGACAGAGCAACCAGCGTAGCAGCTGTCCAGAGGTGCCAGGACCTGGCTCTGCTATTGAAAAGCGTATTTTCCAGAGCAGAATATGGGATGCAGTTTGTACAGAAAGGTGTGGTTTGGTGCCAGTGGCTGGCCTCATTTTGTCTGGCAGTTTCACAAAGCAGAAACTTTACCTTAGCACCTGGCTACTCAAAATCAAGTTGTTTGCAATGCTTCTAGTGCTGCTCTGATCCATCAGTATAGATGGAGATGGCTATAATGTGAGGGCAGAGAGGAAAAAAAAAGTGGGAGTCAAAAGTCAATGGAGGATGTTGCTGTCTCAGCTTAAATACTGTGCTGTTTAAACAGCAAAGTTCACTCTGTGAATTTTGAGAGGAATAGAAACCAAAAGCCACAGGAATGTGTGGGAAGAAAGAGAATGGTTTTCACCGTTGGTGACAATGCCCTTTTGTCTGATGCCCTTTTGTCTGATGACGCGTGAGGTGGCTCCCTCTGGGTGTTCCTGGGTACATAGCCTGAGGATTTGGACACCCATCCCTGATGTGGGAGCACAGGGAAATGGGAAAGTCAACAGCACCTTTAAGCTGCCAAGGAGCTGCAGGGCAGTTGCAAATCCCCTGAGCAAATCCAGACTCCTTGGACAGCGGTTCCTTGTCACAAGGATCTCCCAGGGGACCTGGGAGGGATGGATGTCCTTGCATGTCCTCAGCTCAGGTGTGAGCCACAGGGACTTGTGACCAGCTGTGGTGACTGGTGGGCAGTGAAGACAGGGGAAAAGGTTGTTTGGCAGATGCTCCCCCAGCCTGCTGACTCCCAAGCTCCTGTGCCTCTGTGGTGGGGGCTTGGTGGGAAGTTCTGCCTTCCTCCTGCTCCAAGTCACCTTGGCCCTTGTCCCTCAGATGGTGGGAACGGGAGCGGCTGGGAGTAGTTGTCCCTGTATTCATCCGGTCTTGTGCTCGCAGCCCGTGGTGTCACGGGGAATTTCTGAATCATTGGAGAAACTGCGAGCATAGCTCGCTGCCTGCCACGTGGGCGTATTTACCCACAGCAGCCAGGCAGCAGGGAGGCGGCTGAGGCTGTGGGCTGGATCCAGCGGGTCCCATTTCCCGGGCGGTGGTGAGCGGTGGCTCCCCTCTGGGTGACGCAGGGTGACCTCCGCAGGGCAGGTGGGGTTTTGGCTTCCCAGTACATCCCAAGGAAAACATCTGGTCACCTGCATGCCTGCTTTTTTTGTGTGTGAAACAGCAAGTCCTTCCTGCTGCTCACAAAGGAGAGGCAGAGCAGAGATGACCATCATCGCTGTGAGAGCCACCTGGAGGCAGGGAGGGAGCTAAGGATGGATGTGACTGCGCGACTCTCTGTCTTCTTTCTAATTTCCCTCCTGGCATGATGGCAGGATGTGCTGTGTGCTCTGGCTTGGATCACACAAACAGGGCAGCCCTCTGTCCCCGGACTGCTTTGCTGTTGGTGGTCCCTGGTGCTCGAGGGGGTAAGCACATAAAAGCACTGGGGGGGAGGGTGGAGGAAGCAGCAGCGCAGGAGTTAAAGCGCCAGTGTGAGTGGGGGTCTGCAAGCAGGTGCGAAGGTGACAGATAACAGAGAGGAAGCATCGGGTGCTGGGCAGAGCAGTGATGACATCAAGGCCAGGCTGCTGATAAGGCTGCCAGGCAGATGTGGAGCAAGAGTGATGTGATGCAATCCCAAGGCTGCAGGTCTGCAAACCGCACCGCGGTCCCGTGGGAGGTGATGTACTGCGGTGATGGCAGAAGGGTGTTCCTGCCAAATCACACTGTGACAGAGGGGAGGAAGGGCTGGGCCTAAAGGCATGACTCTCCTGTGTGTAGCTGGATCACTATGGCCGATGCTGGGGCACGTGGCCACCAGGAAGCCTCCCGTCAGTTCCAAGGAAGGACTTCTCCCTCTTTGATATGAGGGGCAGGACTCTTGTCAGGGGCTCCAAGGCTGTGCTTGAAAACAAAGTGGGAAGAAGCAAAGCCATCCCACAAGTGGTGGTTTCCCCTTCGTCATGCCTCCATGTGTCATTTTAACTTGCTCTGTGAAGACAGCAGCATTTGAATACTGCTGAGGAACCAGGTGGAGGAAGATCAGGCCTCACACCAGCCACCAGCACCGCAGGACCTGCTGCCACCAGCACAGGAGGGAAGTGGACACCTCCTGTCACCTTTTTCACAAGGGTAGAGAAGGCAGCACGCACAAGCTGCACAGCCCCAGCTCATTGCTGCTCATTGCACAACCCCAATAGCCAGGCCATGCATTTCTGCGACACTAGGGAGGCTGCCAGAAGCATTATGATCACAGTTTGGGGCTTTTATAGGTGGTAAAGGCTGTGAAGGCCCACGACAGCCCTTGCGCTGGGCCGTGCTGAGTGGGAGCAGCTCACAGCATGCAGCACCGAGTTGTCCACCTAATCAAGTGTTGGCTGGGGGGCTGAGGACATAAATAATCATGAGCCAGAAAGTGGGAGCTGCCTTCATAGGACAGGACCCTCTTGCTTGCCAGCAAGCCTTGCGTGCAGCAGGGCTGTCCCCACCGCTTGGTCAGGGTGGCCACAGCGTTGTAGGCGGCTTGCTGAGGACGGAGATCTCTGCCTCCCTGCTGCTCCGGTTGCTCACCCTCCTGGGTTTCCAACACCCAGCCTGAACCTCTCCGGGCCGCAGCTCATGCCTGCTGTTTTTGTTGCATCACCTGGGGTGACCAAGGCTCCTTCAGCTTCATAAGTGCCCTTCTGGTTGTAGGCCGCTATCAGATCCCCCCTTTACTAGACTAAACAACCACAACAGGCCACCCTGTGCCCCAGGAGCAATTGCTAATGCAGTTAAATATTTACTTTAGTTGAGGGATTTCCGAAGTGGAATAATAATAAAAAACAAAGGTTATTGAACTGTATAAACTCCTTGAAGAGAGAAAATAAAACGTGCACAGCCGTCTAAGTGGCACAGAGACATGTTTCTGCAAGGGGAATCCTGAAGCATTTGTCCTCAAAAACAACCCTGCTCCTTCCCAAAACCCAGTCACACTCATGCTGAGGCAGGTACTGCAGAAAGGAAGGAGGACGAGAGCCCACGACATGCAGGCCCATGCTGGGCTGTGCCCCTCTGGCCAAGGGGGGTGTTCACCAAGCTGTTCCTGCGCATCAGCCAGCCAGGGCCAGCATATACTGCGATAAGCCTCAGGTGAGACCATGGGGGAGAAATGTCCAGAAAATGGTCACAGCTGGCTCCTCAGCAAGTGCACGTGGTGCTGTGCCTGACTGGAGCTCTGCCAGCCTGGCAGTGGCTTCTGTGGGACACCTACCCTGCACACACAACACTTCCTACCCACAGCCAGGGTGAAGGAGACCCTCTGACACTTCTGGCCCAGACTTAATCTGGACATGTCTGTCCCAGAGGAGTTCTAGTCAACAGTTGTCTTCAACTACAGACTTTCTGCCCAGTGGTACTGTTTTCCATCCTTCTCCCTTCATCAGTTGACCCCCTTTCAACTGAGGAAGGTGATGATGGATGTGGAAAATTCTTCTTCTCAGAAAGAGGCAGTGAGGATGCTCACATGATGATGTCGGGCATGCATTCACGTAGGTGAAGCAGCAGGGGTCTTCTGGAGTGGTGGTCCTTGCTGAAAGGTCCCTCAGTGGAAAGTCCTGAAAAGTCCTTGTTCAGGCCATGGCACAGCCAACCAAATCAATACAAATTTTCCGGCTTTTTGTACATGAAGTGTCCCAGTCTAAATGGAGCTCCCTGCTGTGTATGAATCACAGAATTGTGGAATATCTTGAGTTGGAAGGGACCCACAAGGATCATTGAGTCCAGCTCCTGGCTCCACACAGGCCACCCTGAAAGCAAACCATGGGTCTGAGAGCGTTGTCCAAACACTTTTTGAACTCCAGCAGGCTCAGTGCCATGGACCACTGCCCTGGGGAGCCTGTCCCAGTGCTTGACCACCCTCTGGCTGCAGAACATTTCCCTAACACCCTGCCTGACCCTCCCCTGTCCCAGCTCCATGCCATTCCCACAGGTCCTGTCACTGTTCAGCAGAGAATGAAGAATGGCAGCTGCAAAGCCAGAGGGCTGATTTGAGGGAAACATGCCCAGAGGAAGGCTGTCTGGGTGGAAGAGAAGAGCAGCATCACCCAGCCACTAGAGCGCAATGGGATTTAATAACAGCCTCCACCAGTGCCAGCACCTGGAGCTGGCACATTGAGGTTTATCAGCTGCGTGAGAGCACCCAGGTCTCCCTGAGTGCACAGTTGGCCTGTTCCCAGCGCAGATCAAATGCTGCTCATAATGCTGCTTTTCCCAGGGTCGCCGAGATAAGCCAGCACCCTCCCCTATAAATGCTACTACGAGCGCAGCGAGGTGCATGAGCGCGTGTGCCTGATCTGGCCATGCCTGCCAGGGAGCTGCTGGTGCTGGCGGTGGTGCTGGTGGCTCTCATCACCACCGGTGGTAAGTCCTTTCTGCTGCCGGTGGACAGATCCTCAATGGCAGGTTGGGAGAGACCTAAAATGGGAATGGAGGGCAGAAAAAATACCCCAAACAAACAGAAACTCTGTTTTGGAGAGGAGGTGAGGGGGACAAGGCAACACAGAGGCAGCATGGTGGGGTGGGAGAAGGACCAGAGCAAATACTTTGCACCTGGTGCAGGGTGCTCCTGCAATGTGTTCAGTGCTCGGTGGAGCTCTTGGTGCAAAGCCTGGGAGGGAGACCTATGGGAAAGGGGCTTGGTGATGGGAACAGGCATTCCCATCTTTGCTCCTGCCACTGGTTCTTGCTGGAAAGGCTGGTCACAGGTGTTGCTTAATGCCCCTGTACCAACCTCTCACTTCTCTGCTCTGTTTCAGGGGCAGAGCTGGATAAAAGGAATGACCTGAGAAGGGTAAGAGATTTCCACATGCTCTGATTCATGGCTTCAGATCAGATCTGGCTGCCTCAGTGCCTGGCATGCCTGGGAAAAAGGCTGTTGCCAGAAAGTGCACCCAGCCTGTGTGCAGGCCCTGCCCCGTGCGGGGCAGAAGGATCCTCCGAGCCGCTGTGCCACCAGCTCCAGCCACACTCGCGGCTGCCCAGATGCTGTGGTAGGAAGAGGTGGGAGCTGTTGGTTCTGAAATGTTTGCTGTGGTTTCTCCCTTTCAGCCGGTGTGTGGAGAGATGGTTGAGCTGCAGGCCTGCCCCCTGGTGAACTTGCCTGTCTGTGGTACCGATGGGAACACCTACGCCAATGAGTGCTTGCTCTGTGTGCAGAAAATGTAAGCTCATGCCCTGGGCAGAGGCCTTCAGGGGTCTAATTTTAGCTGTCTGAAAGCGGGCACTTGTCAAACACCGTGGGAAAGCCACAGCACATGGGAAGCACGCAGAGTCCTGCCAGCAAAGTGGTTTTTTTTTTTTTTTTTTTTTTTTTTTTAATCAGCTGAGCCTGGCTTTGCAGCCTTGAGCTTCACCTCTCCATGCTGGCAGTGCCCAAGGACAGGCACAGGAATGCCCCTAGCCCTTGCTGCAGACTGAGTGATTTTACACATTACAGTGACAATGGACTGATTCCACAAAAGAGCTCAATATTTATGCACTGGATCAGCTTGCTAAATCAGATCTGCCAGCAGCTGCTTGGTCAGCAGGTCCACCAAAACGTGGGGTCAGGATCTACAGCCAAGTGACACTCCAACACGAGTGTCTGCAAGCTGGCAGCAAACCAGGTGCCTCACAGAGGATGAGAGAAGGTCCCCATACTGTTCTGCCTGCGACCAGAGAATTACAGAATCACAGAATGATTTGGGTTGGAAGAACCTTAGAGATCACCCAGTTCCAACCACCCTGCCCTCCGCAGGGACACCTCCCACCAGACCAGGTTGCCCAAAGCCCCATCCAGTCTGGCCTTGAACACCTCCAGGGATGGGGCATCCACAGCTTCTCTGGGCAGCCTGTGCCAGTGCCTCACCACCCTGAGTGAAGAATTAGAATTTCTTCCTAATGCATAATCTAAATCTCTCCTCTTTTAGTTTAAAACTGTTACCCCCGGTCCTAACGCTCCCTGACAAGAAGTCCCTCCCCAGCTTTCCTGTAGGCCCCCTTCAGGTACTGGAAGGCCACTACAAGGTCTCCCTGGAGCCTTCTCTTCTCCAGGCTGAACAAGCCCAGCTCCCTCAGCCTGTTTTCACAGGAGAGGTGCTCCAGATGTCCTCTGGACCCTCTTGAAAAGGCCCAGGGCTTTCTTGTGCTGGAGAAGGGAGATTTGGACCCAGATGTGCAGACAGGTAGACCAGGCAGCTAGTCTGCGCAGGCAGATAACACCACAGAGTGCTCCAAAGGGACCTCTGAGTGCAGACACCCAGCTATGTGCCTCATGGCTTTTGGCAGTGTTTCAAGCCAAAAGGACCACCACAGATTTGGGCAACAGGGACCTCTTGAGGTTCAGTAAGGAGAAGCAGAAAGGTTGCTCTGGGGCAAGATCACCCAGGTTGGGAAGTGACGGGCTGAACAGGGGGATCCTGCAGGGAAGGACCAGGGGTGAAGACCAGGTGTGATGCAGATCAGCAGTGTGCTTGTGCCACAAGTAACATGAGCTGTGTGGTGGCTTGAGAGTGGAGAGGAACAACCGGGGAGTTTCAGCTGGGACATGAGGGAACGCCCTGTCCCAGGAGGGTGGTGCACCGGGGAGGTGCAGGGTCCTTGGCAGTGGAACCTCCACACACACAGACAGGGAGGGGACCTCTACACGCCGGGATGGCTTGCAGTCATCTTGTATTTTTAAGACATAAAAATGAGCAAACCAATTTCAGAGTAAATGGTCAGATCTAGACAGTCTAGATGGGAGACCAAGTGTGACTCAAGAGAATATTTTTTCAAGCTCTTTACTCTCTTTCCCTACATTATTCTAGGAAAACCAGGCAAGACATCCGGATTTTGAATGATGGGGAGTGCAGAGATGTCTGAGCTTTCCGGTGGCTTTCCTGAGCCTGGAAACAGGTGATTAATTGATCCTGTGTACTCTGTGCAGATTGAACATTTCAGTCAGTGATGGTGAATAATAAAATTACATGCATAATCTTATTTCAATAGCATTATTTTATGGAGGGCTGCAGGAAAACAACACAAGCCAGTTCCCACAAAGGGCTACTAAAAGCGTATAGTCAAAACATTCATTTCAAATCCACATTGCATACAGGGCTCTGTGCTGTGTGTATTATTTCTCCCACATTCCTGTGAGAAAAGACATGTGGGAGTAGCGAGAAGCACACATAGCTTTGAGATCCTGGTGAAGGCGGTGCTGAAAAAATACAGTTTTCGGTAGGAGGCAATTTATCAAAGGGAAATTAAAGTTTCTCCACTGTGGGAGTTGACAGCCTTTTCTCCAGCTCCCTAATAAGCACCTTCACTTCCAGAGCTGATGTGAACTGAAAACAGCAACATTTGCACTTGTCATATTGGATGTTATTTAGCTTTTCACCTGAGATTGCTCCACAACAGGAGTCAGCCCAGGTAACCCACAGGAGCATTGAATGAGCTGAGCAGGGACGCTGAATTCCAGGGACCCTGGATCTCCGAGGGGTCGCCTCCAAACTGAACTGATCCCCCAGCCTGTTCTTGGGGAATGGCACATCCCAACCAGCTGCCAAGTTTCAGCTCTAGGTTGCTTCTCATATCAGGGCCATTTTTGGCACTGCGGTGCAGTATGATCCATTGCAGGTAATGGCTGTTGTCATCAGCCATCCATGGGGATCCCTCTGCTCTTTCATCTCCTGCTTTTACTAGCTATGACATGACTGACCTTTCAATAAATACCTGTCACCAGGTTGTACAGCTTGAGTATGCAAGGGATTCCCTTGGCTCATAGTAGCAGAGGTCAGAGGACACTGGCTAATCCAAGGCTTACCTCCTGAATTCAGCTCAGTTCTGCTCCAGATGTTGTGTCCTTGGAGAATGACTCATTGAGATTTCTGCATAGCTTCAACAAAGCATTGGGTTGCTTTGAAAAGTGTTTCATTGTGAACTGAAACCTTCCAGTGCCAGGTCTGTGCTCACCCACAAGGGATCAGGCTGCTCTGACTTGCTGCTGTACTCACGTGGATCATTTGTAGGCATCTGGGAAAGGGTCCAGGGTGCACCATAAAGTCATGGAATCACAGGATCATTAAGGTTGGAAAAGACCTCCAAGATCATTTGGTCCAACCATCCCCCTGCCACCAATATCACCCACTAAACCAAGTCCCTAAGCACCACATCCAACCTTTCCTTAAACACCCCCTGATGCACAGCAACCCCTAGGTGTTTAAGGAAATTGAGCTCCCTAAGTGTCAAGTGAGCTCCCTAAACTCAGTGACCACCCTGTGACTCTGGGACCTGTACCAGTGTCACAGCCACTGTGCTTGGCCAGCCCGTCATGTCCATCCCCATATCCAGACACACTTCTCCCAGTTCTGCTCCTTCCTGTGACCTCCATGTGGGACACTGCAGCACTGCAATGCAAGACAAAGCCAGTGGTGACAGATTCAACATGAAGCAGCCATGCTTTGTCAGACTGGAGATCTTTCTGGCCTGTTGTCCCCAGCACTGGGACAATGAGCAGAGAGCAAGAGCAAATACCTGAAGGAGGGTGTGTTAGAAGAATAATTAGGTATGGACAGAGCCCTGGGATTTCAACTGTTTTCTGGTCTGGAGGCAGCTGCTGACATTAGAAGTTCTTCCCTGCCCTGGTCTTGTTGCTGTCTGAAGCCCTATCAGTGACTATCACAAGGTCAGCCCAGAAGTCTGCTGATATCTACACACTAGAAACAGCAGCTCTCCCTGCACCGAAGTGTCTCCTCCCACCTGCCTTCAGCGCTCTGGGTGCGGGTTTGGGGAGAGGCAGCTTGCTCTTGTCCCCCATGACTCGAAGACTGCCTCTTCACAGGCACTGCCCCTAGCCTGTCTAGGTGCTGATAGCTGTCCAGATCTTTGAACATCCCTCTTGCCCTTCTCCAGGTGCTTTCAGCTTCTGCAGGTGTGGGGACCACAGCTGCACACAGGTTGTCTGTGTGTATTGCTGTTATTGCACCACTCTTTCCTTTGTCCCCCCTGGGACTCTCCTAACAGCTGGAAGAACATTTGCCCCTTCCAGTCCTCAGCTGGGGAGGGAGAGGTCAGGGGATGGTTTTCTGCATCACCAGAGAGCCTCAGGTGGTGTCCCCTGCACCTTGGGGAAGGGTTTGGTGGGGTTTGGGACAGTGAGTGCCAGCGACAACACAACTCCATCACCGCTCTGCTCTCCCCTGCGCCCTGGTGCAGCCCCTGTGGGCAGGACACACCAGGGCAGCTCTGCCTGCTGGGGGTCCCCCGGGGCCATGGGGAGGTGCTGGTGTGGGGCCACCAGCACCTCAGCCCCGCATGGGACAGGGAGACATGTCTCGAGCCGCATGGAGCAAGGGCAGCCCGCCAGCATGGTGCTGCGCATCCCCTGGGAGCCTGGCCTGTTTATTTACACAGGACAGGAAAAATCAACATGGATGGTTCGGGGGCTCTTCTGAAGAGGGAAGCCACACGCCTGCAGCACAGTGTGGTGTGTTTATCCAGAAACTGCAGAGCTCTAGTGCACGCTTGCAGGCCAGACCTACAAGGTCAAAGCGTGGGCAGCCTCAGGACAGGGTCGGTGCTGGCTCACTGCGTGGTGAGCAGCACGCGTCCTCCCCAGGGACCGGCGGGTTTGGCTGTTTATTTCACACAGCGAAAGAGCAAGGTGAAGTGAGGGGTGTAATTTAAAACCACCACAGACTGCAGGGGATGGCTGGGTCCAGCCTAGTGCAGAGAGCCTGGCTTGAAAACCTGGCAGCTCCATGCCTGGCATGGTCAGGAGAGAAGGGAAGAGCTGGTGGCAGCGGGACCATGCCAGGGCAGACTTGTTACCTTGGCCACAAAGGTCTTGCTCCTGCTGGAGTACACAAATTCATGTTTATTTTTGCATAGTTTTGCCTGTTGGATTTATTCATCTGTTTCCCATCTTTCCATGCATCAGTCACAGCAGGTGGAGGAGGGTGTCCTCTGCTCCCGCAGAGCAGAGCTCAGCCTATAGAGCAGCTGGTGGCCCCGTTCCCAGAGAAGTGCCTTGCACCAGGCAGATCATCCCCCAGCCTGTCTTCAGTCATGTCACCATCATGCAGGACAAAACTGGAAGATGTGCCCTGGCACCCCGCATGACCGCCCCATAGCTCCCCATGCTGATCTCCAGGATAACTTCAGGGCTGTGCCGGTCACTATAGGAGGGACAGGCATGTCTCTGGATACTGCCGTGCAATAGCAATGCCCAGTAGAGTGAAAACACAGGTGAAGGTCAAAAAGCACACTGGTGGAGGTTCTCCTGGTCTCTATCAAGGAAACTGGATGCATCGGTGAAGGTGGATCAGGGCCAGCAGGACTGAAGAGTGAAAGGGGCAGGGGAAGCAGCACGTGGCACGCTGTGAAGTGTCCAGCTGCAGTGGTTCATGCAGCTGGGACTGGCCAGAAGGTTTAACCTGCCTGCTCCAGCTCACCTGCAGACCAAGAGACACGGGTTGTGCCACGTCTGCTGCAGAGCACGGCTGCACTGCTGGCACTGGGTGGGACAAGAAGGCAATAAAGGGTCTGAAATGAGATTGGTGCCCCTGGGATTGCGGGAAAGCCTCTGCCATGCCTCCCCCCACTTAGGAGTGGAGACAACTTGAAAATACATGGTGCAGTCTGTGGTTTCCCCACTGTTATCCATCACCAAAGCCTTCCCAGGGGATCGTACAATCACTTCCCTGGGATTTGGAGTAATTCACACACAAGAGCCAAACCTTCACAGGAATTTAGGTCCTGAGAGATGCAAGTGCAGGCTCAGTAAGATCTTAGAGCCCATCTATCCTGTTAAGTACCTCTAAAGACTCTGAGGGCACAGCAGCTCTTTCATTTATGAATGATATTTACAAATTTATTGTTATCTACCCAGCTGGAAAAAGGCTGGAATGGAGTAAACATTCACAGCACCATCTCTGCTGTGCCCTGTGGCACTGTTTTGCTGAGTCAAGAGTGATTTATCAGACCTCAGCAGGCTCTGGAGTGACTGAGTGCTTCTCCCCAACAGGAGATGTGAGGGGTGAGAAGCCGAGTTTAGCCACAGCCCGAGCAGGTGGTGCTGCTCATCTGTGGTATCAAAGCTCATAGGCTCTTTGTGCAAGCTCCTCACCGCCATGCCCATCACCGTGTGGGCTGCAACCCCTGGGTGCTCTCTGGGCAGCTTGCGCTGGTGGACCTTCCACCAGCCTACGGAGCCCTGGAACAGCCAGAGGTGTCCCTCTCTCTTCCACATTTCACGCCACCTGCAAGCAGCCCAGAGATCCCAAAATATTTCCATCTCTTTTTGTGAGCACTTCCAGATGGGATGTTCCCTTGTGACCAGGCCTACACTTTCCATCTCCCCAAGCACGGCCTTCCCACATGGGAGCATCCCACAAGACAGGGGTTTCAGGATGTGTGTGTGAGGCACGGTGTCCCCAGGGCCACGCAGCATCACGCAGAGCTCAGCACACACACCCTCACCAAGCAGCGAGCACACCTTGCCTCCACTTGTGACCGAGACCCAGGGAACTCCCCACCAGCGACTTGGAAGCCCCACATCTCTGTATGCCACTCATGTTCCTCACCCACCCTCCCGTATCAGAGCCTCCCCATATCTTCCAGGCTGCCACCACCCTGCTGGTTCTTTTAGGCCTTTTAAGTCCGCCCTGCCTCTCGTGAGGTACCAAGTAATCTGCAGTGGACACCGGGGAGGAGCCCTAGGGAGAAGCGGTAACTGCGGGGATAAGCAGAAAGGCAGCGGAGATGGTGAGGGCCCACCAGGTTACATCCCAGGAAACCCACATGCATGAAGTTTGGAACTTGCTCTGGAGCTTTCAGGGACCGAGGGAGAGACACAGCAAGAGCAAAGGCTGAGCGTGGGCAGGAGGTGGGACAGATCTGCCCATCCCTGCTAGCTGCTCCAGAGCAAGTCTTGGGACTGTGCACAGGAGTGGGATCACCCATGCCGTGAAAGGCAGGTAGTTCCCAGAGGACCTGGTGGTAGCTGCATCGTAGGGTTCTTCTACCACCCCTGGAGCCACTATTGAATTCACTGGAGGGGTTATGGGCACCAGCACCACTCCAGAGCATGAGATGATGAGTATCTCATGGATAAAAGTGCTGGTAAAATCTGTATCCCAAATACTCTGGTACTGAGAGTGTGAGAAACTGTGGTCAAAGTGGCGATGTGCCCCTGGTCCAGCAGAAGTGCTATGCACAGGGATAACTTTAAGCTCCTCTGAGCTACCCCAGTGTGATAAATGCTCGATGCCATTTGCAGAGGAGGCCAGGATTCCCACTGTGTCTTATGTGCAGGAAACCAGGGCACAC
This sequence comes from Stictonetta naevosa, assembly GCA_011074415.1. Taxonomy (NCBI): domain Eukaryota; kingdom Metazoa; phylum Chordata; class Aves; order Anseriformes; family Anatidae; genus Stictonetta; species Stictonetta naevosa. Next base: position 57,364,639 of record CM021729.1, on the reverse strand, counting down.
CGACGTGGGGTCCCAGCCACACAGACCATGCTGACCAGTCCATCCTGCCTGTCAGGGAGCAGGGTCTCAGGGTTGAAGCCAAAATAACAATCAGAAACTTCCCCTTGGTGGCTACATGTGCCCTGACAATGGTCCTGCAGAGCCTGAGTAGGCCTTCAGGCTGTGCAGGTGTGGGGCTGCAGTGGGAATGGGGGAGATAGGAGCAACCCCTACAGGAGAGCCTCCTGTGGGAGCAGAAGCCTGGCTGGGTCTTCCCAGTGGTTTTACCGGGGCTGCCCACTGCCATCCTGCTTCACCAGGGACATGCTTTGCTTGTAGGTGGTCCACTCACTGGCTACAGGACCAGAGAGTCATCAGGAGCTCCTCAACTCATTCAGCCCCTTGGCTAGGGTCCCTCTGTGGACTCCTAATTTTGCCTGGGTTTCCCAGGAAGGTGTTGCAGCCCTTGAACAGGTCACCTGAATTTGGCAGTCTCCATTCTTACAAGTTTCGAAACCGCACAGCGCCACGGCCTCATGCTCCTCCACCCCTGCTGCGGGAGGTGGAGGTCCCTTCCCACTAGTGCCACTTGGACCCTCTGCAAACAACTTTCTAACAGCTCACATCCCGGTTCAGATCTTGCAAGAGGTCCTCAAAGGCTAATAACACCTCCCCACACCTCACTCTGGAAACGAGTGGCAAGGCCGTGCTGCATCCTGCCCTGCCAGGCAGCTTCTCCCCGCTCTGAAGGAAGGCATCTGAGTCACAGCTTGGCAGTAGCGAGTGCAAGCTTCCTATCTGAAGCAGAACTGCTGTTTAGAAACACTGGCGTGTTTTGCAGTCACACAGTAGTTCCTGGGCAGACGCTCACACACCTTTGCACTGTGATAAGGGGAATATTATTACTCTACTAGTGGCCTGTCCAGATAAGCTGTTTGGGGCGGGCAGTCTGCATTTTGTTCCAAGCTCTCATTCTGCTGCACCAGTAACTCCAGATTCCGTTCCCAAGGAAATAAGCCGCTTTTTATTTAAAACTGCAAAGAGCGATGGAGGGTTTAGGTAAAGACCATGCTTATTCAGACCCTTCCCTGTCACCCTCTACAGCTTGTGAGGACCATGCTGTGCCAGGTAATGTTGACACTAATGACTTTTCTTTGGAGGGAGGAGAGAATGATCTTTGTCACTAGCGGTTTCTAAAAAACAAGTTAATAATTACCAGTGTATGGTTGGGGGATGGAGGATGCTCATTTACCTGTAAGTGCATGAGGCTCTTTCCATGTCGTGTTTCAGGTCACAAAGACAGAAGCACATATAAAGGCTTTCCAACTCAGAAAAAGTTGCTGAGGCAGTGCCAATATACTGTCTGCTTGCAGACTGACAGTACTCTGTCACTTTTCCTCTAGCTTGATGGATTTTTTTCTTAAGCTAATCTCTGTATCTTTACATCCTCAGCTAAATAGCTTTTCATTGGGATGCAGGTGTTTTAGTGTGATTTTTTCCTGCCTGGTGCTAGCACACAGCTCTGGAGCAACTCTGGGAGTGCTCTGTGGGACCAGTTAGAAATGAATGAGGGGTGTTCTCTGACTGTGCAGAGCAATTTGCTTTGGGTGGATTGGGAAGGAGACCCATTGCATGCAGCTAGAAGTGCTTTTATGGCTCACAAGATATTTTGAAAGAGAAAGAAAGTTACATTGGCTGCTGCGAAAGGATGTGCAAGGGACTGTGTACTTTTAGTTAAACCCGAGCACCTGCTACTGCTACTTGTAACCTCATCTTCCTGCCTTTTCCCCTGTGGATGGCAAAATCTTCTGCTGGCTGTGCTATCTGTGATGTTGCTTCACATCAGGAGACAGCCTCCCAGCTGGAGAAAGCCTGCACATTCCACTACACAGCTGAATGCTGTGCAGTCCAAGTGAAGTGCTCTCCATCTCAGAGGCTCTGGTCGTGCTGAGATACCTTTGCCATCACTGAGAAACTCTGACAGTGTGTGTGGTGGCTTTCACATCTATATTGTAATCTGCTGCTTCTCTTCTTTGCAGTCCAGATAGGCTTACGGACTTCTAGGAGAGGGTCTGCCTCCTCTTCTTGTCTCCACTGTGCTCAAAGCAACAGGGGCTCCTGAAACAAGAAAGTAGCAAGTAGAAGAACAGAAAAGCTAAGAGACAATGACAGAAAGTAGGGTTATTTTTGGTTTTGTGGTTGTGATTGTGGCTGCTGTCATTGTTAGACAGCATGTGGAGTACCGTGCCCAGATTTGGCCAGTTCAGCAGAAAAAAAGACAAAGGCATGCTGGTATGAGTCCAGTGCACAGCCACCAAAGCTGCTAAGGGCTGGAACAGCTGGCATGCAAGGACAGGCAGAGGGAGCTGGGCTTGTTTAGACAAGGGAATAAGCAGCTGAGAGGGAGATGTTGTTGCAGCCTCTATCTAGTAGGAGACACAGAGAAGAGAGACAGAATCTTCAAAAGATGCACAGGGAAAGGACAGGAGGCACCAGGTCCAAGCTGTAAACGTGGCTGGATAGAAAGGAGAAGATTTCACAGTAAGAACAGTGCAGAGAGCAAAAAGGTGGCCTGTGAGATCTTCCCAACATCTCTGGGCAAGGTTCTGAATAACCTGATGTAGTTTTAAAATTGGCCCTGCTTTGAAGAGATTACTGGGACAGAGACCCTCAGGGAATCCAGAGATTCTTTCCAAGCTAAGTTTCTCCACAATTGTCACTAATTATCAGGAGTGTCTCATGTAGAGACATACTTTGAGCAGAGGTTGGCTTTTAGTTGTTTTTGTTTGGTTGGTTGGTTGGTTGGTTGGTTTATTGGTGTTTCAGTTGATTGTGTGTGTATTTATTCTGTCCTGGACTGTGACTTTTCTCACATTTAACTCAGACATCTGGGACACAAGAGTAGTAGTCCTGTTTCAGCCTTGGAAGTCCTTCTCACCTTGCCAGTTGTTGAAGTTAGACAAAAGAATGACAAAATGACAATTCTTCACTCATTTGACCTAGTATGTTAATGTGAGCAGAGCCTGTTCCATGGAAGAAGCTGGATCTGATTACATCTGCAAGGAGCAGGACATCGTTTGGTTGCTTTTTCATTATGTGGAATTTGTTGAAACTATGAAAAACAGTGCTTTTGTGATCTCCTAAGTGTAAGTGTGGGAAGACTCTCTTCTCCCGCCAGGCTCCAAGGAAGTGGTACTCCTACTGGTATTTCTACTGCCCCTTTTCCTCAAGGGAATAGTCTCATTATTTGACCTCAGCCAGGTCTTAATAAAGACTCCACAAGACAGAGTCCAAGCTAGAAAATTCGGGGCTGACCAAAATCTACTGCTACGTGATCAGGGGTGTTGTTGGTTAGGATCAGGGCACGGAGGGAAATTGAGTGAAGTTGGGGGATTCATTTGCCAAGGTGTAGGTGGCTGAGAGATCACTGTCTTGGGAAGCTATTTGGAGCCCTTCTAAGCTGGTGAGATGAGCACTGAGCCCACTATCCTCAGCCTCAGAAGGCATTGCACAGAGCTCAGGGGACTGGGGCCCTGGGGGTGACCCTTTCTCTTGGTGGCTATGGGTAACTTGTGTGACTCGCCTAAGTGGAAGTGCCTGCATCGGAGCCTTCCTCACATGAAGCCTCTGTCTTCAGCTTTGCCATGGTCTTCCTCACAGCTGCAGATCAGCTGAGGGCTATTTATGTGGTCTTTGGGACCCAACTCCTCACCACCAGCAGCACACATTAGTGCCATCCTGGTCTCCAGTTGGGTCACCAGCCCCTACAAGGTCTCATCCTAATAGCACAGGAATATCTATGTATGGGAAAGGCCATGCCTTTTGGCTCACCAGCAAAGGACAGGGAAATGCACACAGTTTTCTCAGTCCCTCAAGGTGGGACCAGTTGACTAGGCATAGGAATGGTGGCATTCACGATCTGATGGCTTCTGATCCATCTGGATGAGCAGCAGTAGCCAATTCCAGCTATCTGAGGAAAAGTGTGTCAGTGGAGCAAACCCAAAGAAATATCTCACAGACAGTATTGGAATGTGCCTCAGTGATCCTGTGGTGTCCTCACAGCACAGGAAACCTGTCCTGTGCTTTCATCTGGCCCCATGATGAGTCTATTGGACCAGAGTCACCCATAGTGGAAAACTGCAGCTTGAAATTTAGAGCTGCTTAAAGCAGAGGAGCCTGGGAGTGCTGGGCGCCATGCCACCAGATCTTTCTGTTGAGCTTGAGCTGGAAGCACAGTGCCCTACGTAGTTTTGTATCAAGACCTGCTTCATGACAAAAAGAGCCAGGTGACTTGCATCCATGCTCTGTCACCAGGCAGGGAGGGATCACCTCGCCCCTTGGCCGTGATGTCATGCTAGCACTCGATTTGTCTTTGTAGGTGTCACCACCCGTCGCTTGAGAGACCGGGAGATGCTCCGGAAAAGAAAGGCAGAAGCCCAGGAGAAGGATTCAATTCAGTGGGCTACAGGGTAAAACTTCCTTATGCTGTCAGGTGTTTTTCTGAGTGCAGGCACAGTCTTCACCCGAGGACAGAGCCTAGAAGGGCCCCATGTGTCCTGTGTGAGGAGAGGTCCTGGCTGGCACAGGTGTCCCACGGCCAGAAGGACCAGCTAAAGGTCCGGGCTGCCACAAGGGGGCCGAGAGAGATGGAGGAGGTCACGCAGGCGGTGGGTTTGGTGGCAAGCAATCCTCAGCCACGGCACAGGGCTGGGCCAAAACCGGTGTTCAAACCCCCACACCCTGGTCCAGCCACACATAGCCCCCATGCTGTTCATCCCAGTCTCTGCTGGGGTGAACTGGTGGGAACGTCCCCCTGTGTGTGCCCAACCCTTTGCCCGTGTGAAATCCCCCAACAGGGAGCAGGAGAGGAGCAAGCAGCCGAGAAAACGACGAGGAGCTGGGCGAGGACGGGGCCGCCAGCCCACGGTGAAGCCCACGCTGAAGCCAGAACCAGAGCCGGACCCTGAGCCCCTGGCACAGAAGGAGGCTGAGCTGGTGCCCCCCATGCCAGAGCACCAAGCCCAGCCACCCATGATGGCCATGCAGGAGATGCTCGGTGGGGTGCAGATGGGAGCACTGGAGGGAGAGATGGCATCGGGGAGCCAGGGTCCTCTGGGTGAGCTGCCGGAGAGCTGCCGTCCCCATGGGGGTGTGCGGGCCCATGGATTGGGGCTGTGGGGGCAGATACCACTCCCTGAGTCATCGGGAGGGACAAAAAGCCCTCTGCTGTCAGCAGAGTGGTTGGCACAGGGTCTGTGGTTGCTGGTCCTAAATAGCTCGTGTGCTAAGGATATCTCTGTGGGCATTTTTGCATGGGGAAGAAGTGTTTGTGTCCTGACACACCTCCCTGGGACAACAGGTCAGGCAAAGAGACTTTGCAACAGCAGAACTGTTGGTTCACAGAGGAATGTCTGCCTCCAGCCCTCTGCTGCCTGAAACAAAAGCAGTCAGGGGGTCAGATGTGACCAACGTGACAGTGGGTCACCGTGCTCCCCAGCTCTCTGCCAACAGCCAGGCCAGAGCAGACGTGCTGTGAAAAGAACAGGCAATCTCCTGAGACTAGAGCAGGTCGGGGAGTGCCAGACATCTCCTGGCCACAGTCCACCAGCCCTGGGGCTGGAGATGGTTGCTGGGGAGAGGAAGAGGGCAGCCAGAGCCAGGGGTGTACACGTCTGCAGGGCACATGCCGTGGTGGGCACCGAGCTGGCCTGAAGGGCAGGTTGCCAGCTGGGCTCGGGAGACCTTCCTACACCTGTGCAGCTGGGGCCGGCAGGTGATACCCCAGGCCTGCTGTGGGAAGAGGAAAGTGCACATATTTCAACAGCCAGGGCTGCCTCCCAGCCAGGAGCAGCTGCAGTCAATGTTTCATGGGGGGTGAGCACCCTCCGGCCCCTGAGGACTGCATTTCCAGCTGTGTCAGTGCGGGAGGGAAGGGGACACCCTGCTGCCGGGCCTGGAGTGCTCTTGTGCCACGGGGCACAACCATGGTGGCAAGTGTCAGGCCTGCGCTAATTTGGCCTCTGCCATCAATCCCATTAGAGCCCCTCCAGCTCCCCCCTCCAGCACCCCAGGGACCTCCGCGTCCCTTGGTGGCCAGGCAGGCCACCAGCAGCCCTGGCGAGGCGACGTGCAATGACCTGTCTCTGAAATGCCTTGCAGGTGAAGAGGAAGTGCTGAAACTAGCAGAAGAAATACCAGAAGATGTGAATACTCACCTGGAAAACAACACAGAGGGTAGCGAATACTTCCCATCAGTCCTATTTTAAGTTTCTCTCTCAAGTATTAAATTTTCATTTACAATTTTCTGTCTGAGAGAAACTCAGACGAGCATTGTAGAGAGATTTAGACCCCCTCCTTCCTGGTGAATAATAAAGCCCGGAGTCTCCTGGCCAGTGTGCTTCCTGTGCTGCTTTTGGTCTGCAGAGCAGGGCTGTGCCCCCTGCCCCTCGGCCTGCAGGGCGCTGGCCCGACAGGCGCCTGTCCTCATTTCTGGGAGGTGCCTCCAACCCACCCCGGAGGAATGCCAGCCCCATGGCGAAGCTGAGACCCTCTGTGACTTCCAGCAGGCCGGAGAGCTGTGGCTTGTTTTTTTTTTTTTTTTCTGCTTGTGACAAACCCAGCGGTCCCTTGTACTGTTATCTTCAGCCCGAAGGCCCTTCTCACTGTCTGCTTTCCTCCCTGATAAACAGATCGCTTTCCTAAGGCCTAAAGAGAGCGTTGTTTTTGTCCTGCAAGCAAATTAACTCTGACCTTGCTGAGCTGTGCTAGCCAAAGGAAGGCTGGCTGAAAGCAGATCCCCGTAGCAGAATGTGGATCAGCTGAACCGTATGCTTTGGTCAGGAATGTGCCATTTTGGGGCAAAGACACGAGGCCACTCTGCACAGGTGTTGTGCCTGCAGCTCCCCAGCCAGCTTTCAGGCCAAGACTCCAAAGAAGCGTGTGCCTGTGCCATGTACCCAGTATTTCTGTGAAATCAGTGAAGAACAGGGCTTCCTCTCCTCCCACATTTTGGGTCTTGCGGTCTTCTCCTCTGTGCGCTTGGGGGTGGCTTTTTTACATTTCTGTGCACCCTGACACAGAAGGTCTTTCTCATGGAAAAAAAAGTTATGGCTGAGCACCACCACGAAAGCTGTGCCAGGGTACAAGTGCAGTGTCCACACCACATTGCAAGGAGGCTGGGCTCTTGGATCTGCCACTGGTGGGCAGACCCACAGACACATGCGATGGTGGTGTTCAGCAGTAGCTGGTGGCTGTCCCCAGCTCCCCAACCCTCTGCAGTGCTCCTAGGGAAGGGAACTCAGCCCTAGTGCCCACCTCCGTGCCTGAGGAGGTGGGACCTTGTTCCCACAGCTTTTCAGAACCAAGAGAAGCAGATTCTGGGAGGCTTTAGAGCAGCCCGTTCCCCTAGGCAAACACCCGTGGTGGCCTTGGGGTCCTGGAGCCACCCCAGCCACTGCGCACCCCATGTTAGGGCTCTGGCTCTATCTGGTTTCCTTGGCAGCCTGTAAGAAGGGTGTGTCTGCAGGTAATAAGTTTTATTGCAAAATAACCAAGACAAAGATAAAGCCTTCCTTATCAACATTTTCACTTGCAAACTACAGTTTATTCCTCTGGAAAGGGTGCAAGTAATGGAGCTCCTTCCTTGTATTGATTTGCCTGGCATCCAGGTGAAAACCTGCCCACAGAAGTGTCCAAGTGCACCTCTGGTGTGGGTCCTGCTGTTAGGAGGGAGCTGAGGGTGGGCTGGTGCGGGCTGCTGGAGCTAAGGGAGAGTGATGTTTTGCAGATGCAATGCAGCATCTTCCCCCTCCTCTCCCTTCCATTCACTCCTTCCTGAGACCCACAGAGGCTTTTAAGAGGGGTCAGAAGGGGAGATTTCCACCCTCTGGGATGAAAAGTAGGGTCTGAGTTTGACACGAAGGGGAGGTCAGAGACCTTTGGCTGAGTGTAGCCTTCTTGGTGATACAGAGGGGTGATGGGTGCAGGGAGCAGGGCTAGTGCCCGACACGATGCTCTTCTCCTCGATGTGCTCTGCTGGCGAGAGGGCTGGGCAAGGCTCCCACAGGACACCCTGTCCTGCTGAGTGCTCTATTTTACTTATCACTGGCCCCATTATACTGCCTCCTCTCTTCTGTCTAACCTGCAGGTTTTTTTCTGCCGCTCCCCTTGCCCCGTATGCTGCACATGGGTGTGCATCTCTCCAGCAGTGGTTCCCTGCCCTGGCTCACAACCTTACCAGCTGCAGAGTCCAAATTGATCTTCCTGGCACCATGCCTGTTATCAAGTTGGTCAGGGCTGCAACCCCTGTGTTCTTGTTTATGGCTTTCTGTCTTGCTCATACTGCTGGAAAAGGACCTTGACCTGATGCTGTCAGAGGAGCAGACACCTTCCTTCTGCCCACACACCCTTACAAGCAACAGGGAAGGATCTGGTGCATCCTGCCAGTAAGCTCCTGAGCTGGTGTCTGGCCACAGCAATGTACGTATGGCCCAGAACTGGAGATGGAAGTCCCTTTAGGGCCACCCTTACCTGCCGGCAGTGTCTCTTCTGGTGGAGTCTGCCTGGCACTGAGGGTGGAAGATTTTATGACCTCAGAGTTTACAGCTAGCTGTGACCTGGCTATGCGTCACTAGAAAAGGATGACTTGCTTCCTGCTGGGAAGGAAGAAAGATTTGCTACAGGGTATGGCCATAAAATGTGCCCATAAACCTTCAGGAAAAGCTATCCCTTGTCAAGCCTTCTGTTTATAGCAGGACTGTCACCAGCACAAGGTCAGCTGGGTCCTGCAAACCCCCAGGGCATCATGTCCCAGGACTGAATGAGACAGGTACAGCTTTTAAAGGACTGATTTATTTTTTATGGGGAACTCCAGAAAACCCATCTGCCTGCCACATATTTGTCTGCATAGTTCATGGCTAGAGAAGAAAGGCTGGTGATGCTGAAGATGCAGCTGTGGTCCAGCCTTCGCACAATCACAACACAGGCCACATTTTAATGCTGTCATTAAAATGACAGCAGTTTGCACTGGTGAGTAGTCTTTCCCATGGTCTCTCAAAGGTGCAAGAGATTAGAGGAATAAAATACCCCGGGTTTGAAGAGCCCTTTGAAGAGATCCTCTCCTGGTGCTGCAGAAAGTGAGGTCACAGCATACGGTCACACACATCCTCCCCGTGTGGTCTATGAGCATCCAAGGGGACATGACACAGCCATGCAGGAGACCACCACAGCCTGCCAGACACTAAGAGCAGGCTTGGCAAGCTTCCAGCAGTACGGGAGGAGAGATGCTGCTTGGTTTGTGTGCCACAGCTCCCCACATCTTCCACACTTCGTGGATTTCTCTTGAGAAGTGGGGTCTCCTGCATATGCAGAATGTCAGGGCTGATTCGTGGCAGGCTGTTGCTCATGGGTGGTGTTTTAAGCAAGCGGTTTTCTTCTGGTCCTTAGCAGAAGTGAGGTCAAAGCCAAGTCTGAGCAGAAAGAACCAGACCAGCAGCTGGCAGCTGGAGGCCAGCAGAGGCCAATGAAAAGTCATTCCAGAATCTGCCAGAATCTGGTCTTGCAGAGCTGGAAAAAAAAAAAAAAAAAACCAAAAAAAAAACCAAAACAAAACAAAAAAAAAAAACACCTTTCTTGTTGTTTTACCAATATTGACTTGAGGTAATAAATACCGGTGACTGCAAACACTGCCTCCTTGTCCACTGTTTCCTGCCAAGAAAACATTAGCTCTGATCCTTCTGTTTAAATAAATATATCTCTAATTGTTCCAGGGCTGCCAAGGACTACGGCTGTGTGCACGGCAGGGCTCAGCAGCGGTCCACAGGCTGGCCTGGCTCTCCTGTGTCATCAGGAAATCACATAACCATAGAGAAAGCAAAGTGGGAAGAGACCTCTGGAGATCCTGGGTCCAAACCCTGCTAAAAGATGACTCTTTGTCAGGGAGTGTAGCAATAGATTAAGGAAAGATGGCTTTAAATTAAAGAAGGGTAGATTTAGATTAGACATCAGGAAGAAGTAGTTCTTTACTCAGAGGGTGGTGAGGCCCTGGCACAAGCTGCCCAGAGAAGCTGTGGATGCCCCATCCCTGGGGGCATTCAAGGCCAGGTTGGATGGGCAATGAGCAACTTGATCTAGTGGGAGGTGTCCCTGCCCATGGTAGGGGTGTGGAACTGGGTGGGCTTTAAGATCCCTTCCAGCCCAAACCATTCTGTGTCTCTGTGATGCTATGACTGCAATTTGGACTTGCTCTCCTTCCCCTTTCCAGGTGAAAAAACCTGAGGGAAAAACCCTCAGCCTGTCCACTGCTGTGGTCCCCATCTCAATGGCCACAGCTGGACTCCAGTGTATCAGTGTCTTTCTTGTACTGGGTTTTCCTAAATGGATCCATTTCTGGGCTTATCCACACCAAACAGGGGAAACAGCCACTTGCCTCAGCACACAGTCTGAAACTCAGTCTGTCTGGAGAGACCTGGGGCTTTGAGCGTGACTATACCTTTGTGTCCCTCAGACACTTGAGTTCCTCACCAAGGAGACACAGGAAACTCAGAGCAAAGAAACACAGGAGCTGCTTGGGTATCCTGAGCCTCCTAGCCTTAATAATAATGCTTTTTTTTTTCTTTCTTTTATTTTTTTTCTTTTATTTTTTTTTTTTTTTTTTTTTTTTTTTTTCCAGATGCTCAAACATTTCCGGTGCTTCTAGAAGGAAACAAGCACCGAGATGGAGGCTGGTCCAAACACATGGTCCCAACACACTGCTCTGCAGGCTGCACATGTGGGACTAAAGCGCAGTGCCCCGAGGGTAGCAGCAGCTCACCTGCCACCAGGCCTGCCACGCAGGGGTGGCGGTGACCACCAGTTAGGAGGAAATTCATTATATGAGGGTGGTGAGGCACTGTAACAGGTCACCCCATCCCTGGAAGTCCTCAAGGTCAGGCTAGATGGGGCTTTGGGCAACATGGTCTAGTGGGAGGTGCCACTGCCCATGGCAGGGGGCTGGAACTGGGTGGTCTCTAAGGTGCCTTCCAACCCCAACCTCTCTGTGGCTCTGTGATTACATCCACTTAACTAGGCAGACTTGAAGCCATTTGCCCCAGTTGCTTCAAGAGAAACTTGTTCTCGGCTTTTTCTCTGGAAGGGGAAAACCTCCATGGAGACACAATACAAAAGAGGTGACCCAAGAAGGAAAACTGTTCTCTGTAATACGACTTTTTACAAATGAATACTCCCTGCAGAAAGGTCCAAACCCTGAACACTCCTCTGCTCCTAGGGCTTCTTGTGCCATGATGGAGAGTGAGACTACTCACCAGGCATCTGTAACCAAGAACATAGTTTCTTCTCCTGACTGGCGGATGGAGCCATGGTGTGAGGTCAGTGTTCATACAAAGCCATACATGGACATCTGGAGGAAATTAGACTTTTCTGTGACCACCCAGTCCACTTTCCCTTCACCTGGCCAAACTACATCCACCACAGATCTCCTCAAGTTGCTATGTGCATGGTAAAGGACCAGGGCTTGGAGCTCTTACATTTGCATTTTTCTTGGGTCTAGGATAATTATCCCAGTCAATCTGAAGTGCATTTGATAAAACATTTTTGGGATCTCTTGTTTGTGATCGCAGATGGGGCCTGGTCGTACATGCAGCTTGCTGGGTAGCAGAAGCCATCAATGATCTGGTAACCAGCATCTATATTTATTTTAATGTATACTGATAACAGGTACTTATTCTGTGTGGCTTGAGCTGTCTGTGTCTATAAGGTGACATCAGGGGTCCACTCTGTCACGGTGGTCAGTCACTGCAACAGTACAAACCCATGTTGTTCAAATAAATGCAGCTTTAGAGAAAACAGGAAAGAAGAACAGGAAGAGAGCAACAGGAACAACAAACTGGGAGCCACTGAAAGCCTCATCATATAGGTAGAGTGCATTACAACGACATTTAGAAATAAACTGAAATGAACCTCAAGACCAAGAAGGAAGAAATCATCACCACCAACACCACTGGCCTGCTGATGAAAAGGAAGAAACCTTTGCCAGGAGCTTTGTGATCTGCCTGCTAAAGACACCAGGATGCTGGTAACTTGTTACAGCTTCCCACCCCTCCTCCTGTGACACACACACACACAGAGCAACAGAAATCAACCTCAAGGCACAGATTAGCATAAATAAGCAGACATAGATGCTAACTCATTATTATTATTATTATTATTATTATTATTACTTTGCATGTATAGCAGTCTCAGTTGCATTACTGAGGTTTTCCTCTATCAGTTTGGACTATGAGTAGGTGTTCTTGCAATGATACTAAGAACTGGAGATACTGTATTAGTTACGCTTTTGCACACAGTAAAGGTAAACCTTAGGCTTCACTTACAGTGTTCCCTTTCCTCTTCATACCAAGATTTTTTTAGACTACATAGTAGAACACACAGCTGGGCAATATAAGTGGTATGAAACTTGGGGCACAGTCTGATAGCCTCAGACGGTGACAACCTTGTTTCATGAGCATCCTTTCCAAGAGGAAGAGGTCAACATGAGCTGGAGATGGTCCTCTCACAAGAGCCAGCCACAGGTATGGTTGTCTCAGAGGGCTTCATGCAGAACAGGCTAGGATACAGCCTCCTTTTTTTCCTCATGGCCCAAGTGGCCTGGGCAGGGTACTTCATCTCCTACATATGTTTTTGGTCCCTATACAACATCAGGACCACCAGCTGCACCCTGTAGTCAATTTCTGACAGAGGTGGTGGAAGTTCAGAGTCTGGCAGCAGGGGCTCCCTGCTGAGACCCTTTCCCTCCCTCTCCTGCCCACACAAGGAGGGCTGTGGTCGCTGCTCCAGACCCAGAAGTAACCCCAGCTTCCAGGTGTAGCTGATGGCTCCATCTCCCACCGTGATTTTTGGTCTCAGACAAGAGGCCAAACAGGTGGAACAAGCTGAGAAATCAGCTCTGCTGTCAGGATGAAATAGGATTCATGGCCCTGAGGCATGAATTTCCCCCGATTACCCCCCAGGCACCTCAGGCCGGTGCTTGAGGAGCACCATTTGCTCCAGACTGGTCACAAGTGACCCTGGCTCTGCCAGAGGCTACTCCCACAGCCCGGCATAAGCCTTCTTGACCCTGGTGCCAAATGACAGAATATCTTTTTTTTTTTTTTTTTTTTTTAGTTGTAAAAATGGCTGTGGGAAAAAACACTTCTGAGGGAACCAAGCAGGAGGGTTCAGCTGGCAACAGCCCTGATTCAGAGACAGGGAGCAGCTTTCTGAAGGTGTCTTGAGGGAGAATTGAGTGCAGGCTCCTGCCTGTGCCAGCTGCACCCCGCCAGGCAGGCAGCAAGGAAGCCTCCTGGTGGAGTTACTGCCTCCCTGCAGCAGGGGCACCCTGTCAGGGCTCACGTCTGGGTTTCTTGGACGTGTTTATGGCCGGACAGGAGACCTTTCAGACAGGCTGGTGACTCCGAGTTCTGCAGGAGTTTGCTAAACCACCTCTGACACAGCCTTGCCTCCCTTCCCTCCTCCCTGTGTCTCTAGCAATCCCGACAGACAGAAAAGAAAAAAAAAAAAGTCAAGGAAAGGCAGATGGAGTGAAATGCAAGAAGCAGCACATAGCACCTCTCTCAGAGCAATCTGTTATTGCTCCATTGGCCTTGGGAATGCAGGGAAGACTTGAAGGAATCAGCAACGCTGCATTAGAAACAACAGGACGAAGATTTATTTCCATTACAAGTGAAGTAGAAGAGTAAATACAAAACAAAACAAAAAAATCTCTAATGCATAGTACAAATTTTCTCCTAAACTGTAATAATCCACGCACATGACTGTGCCTGAGTTCAGGCAGAACAGGCACTGAGGTACTCTGTCCCTCCAGAAACGCAGCCTCGAGGCCGTCAGTGCTTACACCCAGCTTCTTACCCAAACCTATCGGACTCATCTCCCAGAAATCAAAAGGCTACTTGGGAACTTGGACTAACTTTGCTAAAAGGAAAGCCCTCGGATATTTACAGTGAAGTTTCCAGAAATCAGAAGTTTCCTTGTTCCGGACGGTGGCTGAGAATTACCAGCCCAGCATCAGACGGACACGCACCGAGGTCCGGCTGTCTGACGCAGCATATCCCCAATTCCTCACAGACGTGGCATATCCCCATTTCCTCACAGACACGGCAGATCCCCATCTCCTCATGGACAGGCTCCCCACGGGTGCGACAGTGGCCACGGGCCTGCACAAACCCATAGCCCCACATGCGAGGGCAGCGCCAGCACGTCCCTGCTGTCACAAGGCAGTGTCCAGAGAGATCTGTCCTGTTCAGCACACCCCTGGCACCCGAACCTGCCTCCACGGGAGCCCAGAGAGGTCACAACAGCCACAAAACCACAGCAGTGCTGGTGGGAAGGGACCTCTGGAGTCCTCTGGGCCTGCTGCAAGCTGGAGATGGGAGCACTGCCAGCAGGGAAGGTAGGGCTCTGTCTGTTTTCGGCTTGAAAACCTCAGAGGACAGAGGCCCTGCACAGATGTGGAGTCCCTCGGAGGGTCCGTGTGGCTTTTCAGTGAGCACACAGACCAGTCCTGCCCAGGGTTTCTAGCTGCCCATGGCTGAACTTGGGTGGTCCGTGGCCAGGCATCCCAGGCCCTCGGTGTAACAGGCACGCGTTCACTGCACCCACTGCAGAAAGTAGTTACTAGGAGTCTGGTTTCCCTAACTGGAAGTTAGAAATGATTTGAAGAGAAATAAGAACAAGCATCTAGACCTTGTCAGCAAACAATACATGACAACCTACACAATTGGTACCTTGTGAGTCATCAAGGTCCATCGTGCATGTCCTCCAGACACTGAGTTTTGCTCCTGAACTTACGTTAGACCCTATCCGAGCTCAGGAGTGCCTTACACAAGGCAAACAAAATGCTCTCAGGTTTAGTCCTCAACACCTGAGGAGAGGCGAAGCAGCAGAGAGCAAACCCAGCGTTTGAGCCCTGCAGTTATCTGCTCTCTGTTCAGCAGGGCTCGGATCCCCACAGAACCCATCTGGCTCCGCTTTGCTTCCTGCTGGCGCCCAAAAAGAGCTTCCCCATCACCTGGCGCCAGGAGGAGCTGCTCGAATTCCCGGGCTGAGCAGGGAGGCAGGCGGGCAGCCCAACCTGCAGAGCTGGGGCAGAGGCACCAGGAGGCCCTGAAGCAGAGGCAGAGGTTGGTTAGCATCCCAGTGGCTGCAGGGCTTGAGGTCAGCTGTTGCCAAAGGAAGACTGATGAGACAGTTTCTCTCTGTGTTTACACAAAAACAAACAAACAAACAAAAAACACTAACAAAAATGTTCCTGCACCTTCGGTTAGACCAGGGTTAGGTGGCTGAGGATTGTCAAGCCTGGATCCTTGATCTGACCAGCAAAGCACTGGTGCTGGAAAGGCACTTACTCTTTGTACACAAAATTAACCCATGTGTGCACATGGACATGCTGGTGCAGTAGGCTCACCTCTTTGAACCGAGACTTGAACAAAGCCCAGGCAATGCAGAAGGAAATAAAGGCTACCTGCAGCAAGGTCTCTTCCCCCCTCCCCCCCCCCCCGCCCAGCCCTGTCCCTTCCCCCAGGGGCTGCTGGAGGGGCAGAGCTGTGAAGACACCTCCAGAAGCTGGCTGAAAATCACTAGTGACCTTTTTTAAAAAAAATTAACCTTAGGGTCGCACTGGGGCTGAGGCAGAGCACCGCAGTAAGGAAGGAAGACATCGATCAAGAGGCAGGACAGTTGCTCTCCCTGGTACCCCCCAACCAAAAGGACCTCAGAAAGGTCAGCGGGACTTGCTAGCACAGGGACACAGTTCAGTCCTTGCGGGCCCAAGGGTCGCATCCCTCACAGCCGCACAGCCAGCCCTGGACCCTCCTTTACATCGCAGAAAACATCTCGCTCGAATACGCGGGCGCCGAACAGCAGCTGTCTGCTAGCGATGAGAAAAAGGAGCGCCTGCAGGCAGCTGCCAAACCTGAGAGCTGCCACGGCCAGGTCTGCAGCTCCTCCTGCAGTTGGTAAAGGGGAAGGCGACAGAGGAGCTGGGGCGGCTGCGGAGACCTGCCCCGGGCTGGGCGAGCCGAGCCGCTGCGGGCAGCAGCTCCTGGACGAGCTGGGGCCAGGAAGGACGGGGAAAGGGACAACGCTGCTCTGCAGGGGGGACAGCAAGCGAGGGAGAAACCCCATGTGTCTCGCCACACCAAAGATTTGAGGTAGGTCTGTGGCCCTGCTGGTGGTAGTGTAGCCTCCTCGGATCTGCCCCGGGGCTGCAGTTCTGTTGGGGCACAGCAGAAAGGTCAGGACGGGCATCAGAGAGCTCCTGGAAAGGGGCAGCAGCTCCGGGACAAGCCCCAGCTGCCATGTGGGTTGCCTCACCCACCGCGTGCCAACCTGACCACTCAGGGAGGGAGGGGTGGTCTTCTGCCTCGGACACCCATGGAGGGCTGCCCCTCAGGTCCTCCCATCCACCTGTCGCAAGGGGCTGGCAAAATTGTCACCAGCCCACCCCAAACTGTGCTGCGGGGACACCCATCCACTTTCACACTCTGCTCCATCTCCTCCCCCTTGTGTCCCAACTGGATGCCTGGATTTCAGCACCCTGCAAAGGCAACAACATGCCTCTACCCAAATTTCACCCTACCAGTGATCTCATCTGAAAAATCCCCCGTGAGATCCGAGGTGTCTGCAGCTGCCTGCAGCTGTAGGACAAGAGACAGGCATAAAGTGAGATTAGCAGGGTGCCAAGTGTATGCAACAAGAAACTTCCCCCCAGGAGGAATGTCAGGTTGCCCAGAGAGACTGTGCTGTCTCTCTCCATCCTTGGATGTTGTCTAGACTTAACAGGATAGCCCCCCCCCCAAAAATGGTCTGACTCATCACTGACCCTGCTTTGAGCATAAGGTTGGAGCAGAAACTTCCCAACTTCCACCCTCCAACCTGAGTTACCCTGTGGTCGTACCCATCTGTACATGTAGGTGCACCCTCTGTCTCCTCTTCCAAACCTGCTGAGGCTTCGGCTGCTCTTTCCACCTCCCTCTCCCCAACCAAGGCCCCACCAATTTGAAGGACCCTCTCACCAACCTTCTCCTGGCCCCGGTCGTGCAGTCTCCCACCTTAACGGGAAAAGGGAGCTGGAGGAGGAGATGCCAGCAGTGGCAGGGCTGCATCTGCTTCCTCCCTGCGCACAACTCCAGAGCCCTGGGCATGTCTCAGGTCCCCAGTCCCCTTCCCGAGGTGGTGATCTCTGTCTGGAGGGATCTGTTGGGTTTCTCCAGGCACCTACTTGGAAGCCTTTGCCTATCATTTGTCCCCTCTCCACGTTCTCCTTTTGCCCTTTTCCCATCCTAGGAGAGCTTGGAAGAAAAGGAGAGCAAGCAGAGATTGAAAAACACCATGTCCTGCCTCTCTCACTTGTTTCAGGAGAAGTTGCCCCCCCCAGAGATGCTGATCTCTCTAAGCTACAGCCAGAGCTGGGGTGACTTTAGGATCAGAGTAATTTAGGATGGAAGAACCCCCATAGATGTCTGGGCCAAACCTCTGTCGAAAGCAGGTCCAAATTCATTTCTGGATCCAACTCCAAAACAGACCAGGTTGCCTGGGCTTTGTGCAATCATGCCGGGAAGACCTCTGAGGGAGGAGATCCCCCGGCCTCGCCAGGTCTGGAAGGGATTCCAGAGGTTGAGCACACTTATGGGAAAAGTCTCTACGCATCAAGCCCCGCTGCTCCCCCAGGCCCCTGCAGAAAAGCACGAACCCCCGGCAGGATGTGACTCGCAGCACCTGCCTGCACCCCAAACCTTCCCCAGCCCCTATAACCTCACTGGCAAGCCCCAGCACTAGTGTGGCACATCCCTGTGCCACATCAGGGACCCACTGGCATGCTGGTGCTTTCGTGGCCATGGCACACAAGGCTGGGGAAGGCGTCCTCCCACCTCCCTCCTCCCTGAGGTTCTGTTGTGTGAGCAGAGCTGTGAGCAGCGGGGAGGTCTTTGAGAGGAGATCTTCGAGACGGAGATCTTTGGGAGTGAGATCTTCAGGAGGGAGATCTTCGAGAGGGAGATCTTCAACCGTGAGGTCTTCCAAGGGGTGCACTCGGACGTAGCGGGGGAAGACGGCGGGCACCTTGAGCACCTGTCCAGGCAGCAAGGTGGCACAGGAGCGGGGTGCTCGCCCCTTGCAGGCACCCGGAGCTTCCCGGGCCCCTTCCACCAGCCTCCCCCTGCACCCAGCGGGCCCCCCATGCCCGGGCAGCCCCGGTGCGGGGGGTGAGCGCTGCGTCCTCCCGCATCCCCGCGGCCACCCGTGCTCGGGCGCTGCCCCGGGCGCCCGCGGCGGGTCAGAGCGCCGGAACGAACCTGTCGGGGCCGCCGGGGAAGGCTCCGTGCCGCGGCCCGTGCTCGGCGGCTCCCATCTGCCCGCCGGGGCCGTAGGAGTGGGGCAGCGGCGCGTAGAGCCCGGCGGGGGCCGGCGGCGATGCGGGCAGCACGAAGCGCCCCGGGGGCGCGTACAGGTGCCCGGGGCCGGCCGGGGCGTACGGCCCGGGGGCGGAGGGCAGCGGCCCGTAGCCGTGGGGCAGGGCGGCGGCGTTGCAGCCCTGAGCGGGGCAGGAGGCGGCGGAGAAGGCGCAGGAGGCGGCGGCGGGGTCCGGGGGCAGCTCGGCGGCGGCGGCGGGCGGGGGGAAGAGGCGGCAGGGGGCGGCGGGGCGCTCGGCGAGGAAGGCCGGGTAGGTGGAGAGGTCGCTGCGCTTGAAGCGCTTCCTGCGGCGGAGGAAGCTGCCGCTCTCGAACATGTCTCGGGCGTGCGGGTCCAGCGTCCAGTAGTTGCCCTTGCCGGGGCGGCCGGGCTCCCTGGGCACCTTGACGAAGCAGTCGTTGAGGGTGAGGTTGTGCCGGATGCTGTTCTGCCACTTGCGGGGGCTGTCGCGGTAGAAGGGGAAGCGCTCCGTGATGAAGCGGTAGATGCCTCCCAGCGTCAGCCGCCGCTCGGGAGCCTGCCCGATGGCCATGGCGATGAGGGCGATGTAACTGTAAGGCGGCTTGCCCCGCTCCGCCGGCCGCTTGCGACGCCGACGACCGCCCCTCGACGTCCCCCCCGTCGCCGCCGCCGCCGCCTCCTCGTCCCCCGGCGGCGCCGGGTCCGCCTTCAGCGGCGGCGGGGGGCCCGGGGGGCCCGGGGGCAGCCGGCTCTCGGCGGTCATGCGGCCGTCGGGGCGGCCCCGCCGAGCCCAGGAGGCGCAGCCCGGCCCCGCCGCCGCCGCCGCCGCTTTTATGGGGCCGTGTCCGGCGGCTCCGCGCCCCGGCGGCGGCCGGCACTCCCCCTGCTACGCCCCGCGCACCGGGAGGCGCGGGCAGGGACGGGCGTGCCGCCGTCGACGGGGCGGGTAGGGGCAGGGGCAGCTCCCCGATGCCGCCCCCCGTTCCCCCACACCGAGCCCCGATGGGGTCCCCGCGGCCGGGGGTTTCTCGGGGGGTTCGTGGCGAATCCGCCTAGGGACCCCCCGCACCTCCGCAGCCCGGTGCTCGGCTGGTAAAGGCGTGCAGGAGGACGGGGAGAGGCAAAGCCCAGTGCGGGCACAAGGTGTGAGCGTGGGCTTTGGGTGTACAGGATGCGCTCGGACCAGAGCCCGCTCCTCCAGGCTCCAGCAGTGACTCGACGACCCGTGCCCTGATGCCACCTGCTTGTCCGTGGTGCCTGTGCTGCAGGACATCACCTTCCAGCACGGAAGGACGCCTCCGGGGGTTCTCTGTGCATGGTGATGGGATGTGCTTGGCCTGACAGCTCCCTCCTGCTAGCTCAAGTACTGGGGGTTTGGCCACAGGACAGTGAGCCTGGGTGAGTACCATGAGTATGTTCAGCTGGCGAGGGATGCTGCAGCACCCACCTCAGTGCTGGGGTAGCACAGCTGCTTGCATGGGAACCCTCGGGAGCCAGATGTAAAAGGGATGCAGGAGGTCCACAAGAGGTAGGACAGAATGGATCAGCACATGCAGGAATACACATGAGTGGAGGGAGAGCACGTGCAAGTACACAGGTGTGCGAGAGCACTGGTGCAGGATTGAGGATGTGCATGGGGTTCCTGGGTGTGCATCAGGATGCATGCGTGTGCAAAAGCACGTGGCACAGGGCGTGACTGTCCCTGTGTGTGTGAACGTGTGCTGGAGTGGAGGGGGGTAGGAGTGTGGCGGGGCTGACACACACAGGGACAGGGTGCCCACAGGTGTGTGCAGGTGCTCTGTGGGGCTGGACTGCTGGAAGCACTCGTGTCTTGGTGCCCCCTGCCAGTTCTCCCAAAATTCATGTCAACAGTGTGCGGAGTCTGCAGCAGTGGGAAGAACGCTCCCAAACCCCTCAGGACCATTGCACAAATGGTCTCTAAATGAGTGAGGGGAAGTGGGAGATGTGCATCCCAGTGAAACAGCAGTCCCTTGGCAGTTTCCAACAATGCCATTTCTCCACGCAAAGAAAAACCAGCATGTGTGAGGATCCATTTGCATGCAGCAAACAAGCCCGAGCCCTGGTTCCTTGCTAAATAAGGGGACCCTGAGTCTCAGGCCACCTACATATTTCTACAGCTTCTAGGAGAAAAAATGCAAAGTGGCACCATCTGAGAACCCAGGTGTGCCGTCCCAGCTGCTGGATGCAGACGCATGGCAGCATTTCATGTTGTGTGCTGCAGCGTTTGACCCAAAAGAGTCCTCCTCCCGTAGTGATACCCATGTTGTTGGAGTATGCAGAATACAAGGGCAGTGTTACCAAGAAGCAAACTCCTTCAGCATGAGAGCAGCAGAGCTGCCTCTCCTGCAGTGCTCTGCCCTCTGGTTCACAGAAAGCTGTATCTGGGCACAGATCTTCCTAACTGGTTTTCCGAAAAGCAGCTCGGTGGTTCAACCACCTCTGGGGCTGCGTGTCTTGCTGCGCCATGCCAATTCCGTGCCTCCAGAGGGCAAAGTCAGATCATGCTTCGGTTTGCACTGGTAGACGATGGGGAACAAAAGAGGTGTGCTCTGAAGTGGGATGGCGTGCTCAAAAGCTGCTTTTGCCCTTCCTGCTGTTGGTGAAAATCCTTTCAAGAAATCCCTTCCAAGAAAGCCCTTTCCTTGGCAGATCCCAGCATGTAAGCAGTGTGAACTGGATACCGAAATAGCGCGTGTTGGCTGCTGTTCCTGCTCCTCTCCTCATCATACGTGCTAAGCTGTAACACCAGCTTTTGTGAGTGAAGCGGTGTTCATACGACGTGGCGGCCTGCTGGTTGTCCCCAATCTGATATTGTCATCAGGCTGTTTAAAAACACTTCCAGCTCTCCAGTCTGGGCACGGGAATATATCCCATCTTAATGACTGGTGTGTCTTTTGGTTTCCAGTGCTGTGGGATTCACCCACGTGGGTCTTGGGCTGCAGCTCTCTTACCCCGGTAAGTCAGAGTGGTGCGTGTTGCTGGAGCAAGAGTGCTGGTGCTCTTGTTCATGGACACTTTTTCTCTTTTGATTCAGCTATGCTGGAGGAGGAACAAAGTTTTTATAAAGGAAGAATCGAATGCTTTTAGATAGTCTTGTCCCCAGTGTTCATTTACCAAATACAATTCAAAATGCCACACATTGGTTAAACATTCATAGTGCAATAGAAAGTGTGTGGTATCTACAGGACAATTAGCCATACAAAAGCTACAGCTCATCCTTTCTCTTGGTACCAGGGAGAGAGTTTGGGAGAGCACCAGCAGAGCCAGCATTTTTTCCATCTGAATTCCCCAGCTCAGATCCTGCCTGTGCTGAAATCTCCTGCCTTTGGCTGAGAAAAGCGCTTGCTGCTTTTGGGACCAGGCACTACAGAACGTGCCCTGCACGAGAGCATTATGCCATGGCCTCTCGAGACTGGAGTCTGTTGGTACCCGTAGCTGCCAAAGAACTATTCCAGCCAAAATCCCATCTGCTTGGATCTCTGAGAGCAATTTCAAACCGTGGAAGAAATCCAGTCCTCTAGGCTTCATTCCCCACTTAGTGCCTCATGTGCTACAAACCACACCCTTGCGATCCCTCGGGAGTAAAGTGCTGGGAAACCCTGCTCTCCAGGAGCCCTGCAACCTGAGGGGCTTCTCCCACCTCCTCCAGGCTCGAGGGAGCATGCACCAAGTGTGTGGACAGCCCCCTCGGGCAGCACGCTCACGGTTTTGGTTCCAGCATCAGAACGCCTCCCATCTTTGAAGGCAGATGGGTTTTGTTTTGCCTCTGTGTCCCAAGAACAGCAGAGATGTATTCAATGTGCCCCGAGTCATGGGTTCACTAGTGCCAAACTCCAGATCAGACTGGATGAAGACAAATGAAAAGAAAACATATATCCCGTGGTGCAGCCTGCACCCCCCGAGCACAGCTGCCTCTGTAGTGGGGTGACAACTTTGTTTCTCTACTGGTTCTGTGTTTGGCAAAAGGTCTCCTCTGCTGGAAGCACAAAGAGCATCAAAGCCAGACAATTTACTGCACTTTGTGACAAAGGACCCCTACCTGCAGTCCACGACTAAGATCCAAGGGGGGACCGCAAGGCTGCGTCTCCTGGAACAAGAGAGGCGATGGGGACATCTTTCATGCACTTCCAGAGCTTGTGTCCACAAAGGACAGTCCAAAATCATCGAGTTTAAGATATCTTTTATCTGACTGGAGCCAGCGGGGGACTGAAGCAGAGGGGTGGTAGAGCACACCTAGAGTTTGATGTGCAGACCAAAGTGAAATCTCTGAGGGAGAACAGAGGTGTAGCTGCCACAGGGACTGTGGCCACATGGCAGAAGAGGGCATGGAAAGCAACAGGCAAATGTGTTAATGGACTGGTTGATTATTATCTGTTGTGCTTTCCAAAATTAATGCCACTTCCCACCCCCTGGTTATGTTTCTGGACCTGGTTTGCAAGACAGGCTGCCCATTCTTGCCTTTGTTCCTCCAATAAATCAATGGGATTTGAGCAGATCTGTCAGATGCTGTACAAGGAGAAGCTGACTTTTTCTGGGGACATGCAAATCAGAGTCAGGCTCTCCTCTGTAAGACGAAAATCACTTGTTATGCCTTTTTTTTTTGGCAGGTGGTGTGAGGTTTGCATGGCTCTCGCTCCTCTGTAGCATGTGCATTTATTTCAGCGCCTCATGAAAATCTTCCGGATGGGTATCTTTGAATAGCCATCGGGGCTGTTGGCATGGAAATAAGAGCTTTCTATTTTGCCTTTCAAATGCCCTATTTGGGCCAGTCATTCAACAGTTTCGAGAGGTTTAATCCCCTCTAATAGCAGCCTGGATCTTTGGCATTTGCTCTGGCTGTAGCTGATCCAAGCACATGGGGCACAGTGATGGCTCTTGCAGGATGAACATCTGCTGTCCAACCTCTCCCGCTTTCAGGGGTGCCCTGCTGGGACCCGTCTGCTCTGTGGGCTCACGGCTGGCACTGCCACCTCCGCGGGGCTGGCTGGACCCTGGGCTTGTGCCATCTGAAGCCTGATATTACTGGCAGGAGTGCTTCTTCATCCCTCTTAGCAGACAGAGGTGAAACCTGATGCCTGATAGATAATGATGGGATGCAGCAATTTGGACAGGGTAGTTTATTGCTTTTATTATTTTATTTAAGACTAATTATTTAATTACTTTG
This sequence comes from Stictonetta naevosa, assembly GCA_011074415.1. Classification (NCBI taxonomy): domain Eukaryota; kingdom Metazoa; phylum Chordata; class Aves; order Anseriformes; family Anatidae; genus Stictonetta; species Stictonetta naevosa. Next base: position 57,341,052 of record CM021729.1, on the reverse strand, counting down.
CCTTAATGTCAGCAAAGAGTCTTTGCAAATATCTTGCTTTATTTCAGTAAGCCATTTGGAAAGAAATGTTTCCTTTCTTTTTCCTTCATTGCAGACAGAACCACACAGCCCTGGACAGCACTGCCCTTTTTCTAACCAGCATTTCAGTGTGGAGTGGAAAGGGAACGGGTAATTTTAGCCATACTGTAGTGCTGGGAAATTAGTAGGCAGGAGAGTTTTATTGGTTGTGTTCTTTGCTGCTAATGCTCTTCTTGTTGTTCCACCCAAACACGGCCATTTAAAAGTCTTTAGCAAATTATAGCAGAGTTTTCCTATAATTTAGTAACCATTTTCCTCAGTTGGCTTGTCCTATTCTGTTCATTCTGTGGTGCAGACCTTGCAGGAGGCTGAGCGTTGATTTCCTCATGATCAGAGAGAAGGAGAGCCAAGGAGGAAAAGAAGGGAAAGGAAAGGTTTGGAGGAAGAGGAGGAAGAGGAGGAGGAGGAGGAGGAAGAGAAAGAGAAGGAGGAGGAGAAGGAAGAAGAGGAGGAGGGGGAGGAGCAGGAAGAAGAGAAAGAGGAGGAAGAAAAGGAGGAGGAGAAGGAGGGGGAAGGATAAGGAAGAGGAGGCGGAGGACCACAGAAATGCAGCGAATGTGGAAAGGAAGGGTAGGGGCTGGAGCTGGAAGATGAGGAGCCTTTGCTGGAGGTAGAGATGTTTGTTTTGTGGAATAGATCTTGAAGGGATGGACAAAAAAAGTGGTGCCCACCAGGGCGTTTTCTCCTCCAGGTCTTGGCCTGGAATCTAAGACTTTCAATCTCAGCGTCCCTTTGGTTTGAGGAAATAAATGTGAAAACTAATGTCACAGTTTTCTAGGACTGGTCTTTATAGAGCATAGAAATCTTGTAGTGCTGTGACCTGCTTTGTTTGTTTTTTTTTCTTTTTTTTTTTTTCCTCAAGGCCAAGAAAAATCACAGATGAAACAGTATTACTGAATATTATTAATCGCAGAAAGTTAATAATGGGAAAATGGTGGGAAACTTTAATCACCTCTGTGATTTACAATTTTTACAAACCTTACCTTGGTTCCAAATCACTTTCATTTCCTAGCTTGGTCTAAGCAGAAGGTAGCCCACTCTTTGGATGAATCAGAGCTGTGCAGCAACAGAAGCATTCATTTGTTCCAGAATTTAGGCAGTGAAAGAGGAACAGTAGGAAGAGCAAGGGCTGTAAGAGCAGATGACTGCTATCCTACACAGTTGCTTTCCCCTGTTCTTCCATCACAGACTTGTATTGCTTGGTGGACTGCCTACCTAACTGCAGAGTCTTATAGTCATCAGTCTTGTAGGTGGGCTGAGAGTTTGTCTCAAGGAAGGAAATTGCTTAGCGATGCCCCAATCAGATACAAGATGCTTCAATTTGGAAATACCGCAAGAATGAAAAAAATGACCTGAATCTCTGCTCACGATCTTCTGGCCTTGAAATGGGGGCAATTGGACATCATCCATGTGGACCTGCAGCATGAGCAGCAGTCTTGCATCTGCATGCTTCCCCACCCGTTCACACCTCTCTGATGCACCATGTCCCCTCTTCCAAAGACATAAACACATCTCCATCTTTAAAGCTTGGTGCTGCGGTGTAAAGTCCTGGCCCTTCTTCCACAAATCCCCTGCTCTGCAAAAGGCAGCACTCCAGTCTCTTTGAACACATCTGCTGCTTCTGCCAGGAGGATCACACTGAGACTTGACAGAGGCAAAACAAAACAAAACAAAACAAAATAAACAAAAAAAACTCTGCTTAAAATGGCATCTGCATCTGCACTAATGCGCACACGTGTACCTGTGCAATGCACCGCCAAACGGCAAATTACACCTGGCTATAAGGAAAACTGTGAATACCATCTGCCATCGGTGAATTCAGGCACGTTAGGCACTGACAGTGAATTGGCAGCACCCAGCACTTTAAACTGCTGCTCCAATTCCATGAGTGAGGGATGTAAATAGCCTTTATTTCCAGAACAAAATGTAAAGCAGGGATAGTTCAGGCTTATTGGCAGTGGTGGGCAAAATCTAAATACTTTTACAAAGGGCCCCTGTTTTTTTTTTTCTTTTTTCTTTTTTCTTTTTTCTTTTTCCTTTTTTTCCCTGTGCCTTTTTGTTCTCATTAGCACTCTGACCCATTACCACTGTGGTAATTGCCAAATAGTGCCCTACTTACAAATACCCACAGCAATTTACTGGAGTTCTTCTTGAGCCCATAGCAAAATATCTACTCCCAAATGAGGAGACAGTTTATTTCTCAAGTTCCAAACTTTTCTTTAACAAGACTATAAAGGCTGTGAGTCCTACTGCAGTTAACAGACCTGTGTGGATTTACACTAGATAAGCACCTGCTCTCTCACGTATGACCTCAGCATTTACCTGAGGCCATATGTACTTCCAAAAGTGTGGAGGTCACGCTAATCTGGATAGAAAGAAGGACTTCTAAGTTCTGTGCTTATGTTAGAAACATAGACTCTAACTATACTGTATCTGTTTCCAGAGGCTTCACAAAATTTCAGAAATCTACCCACATTTCGGACAGTGCTCTTAATTGTGCAGTTACCAGTCTGTATTTCATGTGTGAAGTCTGTGCCCTGGGACAGGCTTCCTAAAGACACGGTGGGACCCCTGTCCTTTGGGATTCTTAAAGCCTGACTGGTTGTGGCCTGTGAAGACCGGCCTCACTTGGTGCATAACCTTGCTTTCAGCAAAAGGCTGACCCAGACACCTCATTATTCCTGCAGTTCTCTCCATTACCATCAGAGACACTGTGAGGTTGAACCACAGTTCCCAGGAGTTTCTGTCAAGTCAGCTCAAATCCTGTCAATGATATAGGAAAATGACTTATGGACACAAGCAAAATGACTTCTCAGCCTGCCAGGTGCTCAGATCTTATTTCTCCCAGCTGGCTCTGATGGTTTTGCTTATGCAGTTTAGGTCTTCATATGCAAATCACAGATTTGCCACCATGCTAGACCACTATCAGAAAATAGATCTTCCAGAAATTATTTAAACAATCACTTTCAGGATCGTATTTGGGACAAGGAACAGGAAGGAGGAGGCCTTCAAGTTTCCCTCCTTTTCATTGCATTACAGGTAAATGCAATATTGCTATTCAAAAGTGTCTCTATGACTTTCAAAAATAAAAACAAAGGAAGGATGGAAAATGGAATGTGAAAATACAAATAAATAAATAGACAGATAGATAAAGGAAAATATGTTTTCTGTGGCAAATGTTTGTTTAGATATGAGTACAATTAAAGGTCTATGGGACAGGGCAGGGGAAGACCTGCCCTCAGAAGGTAAGACCCAGAGCAGAAGCCTCTCCCTCATGAGCCACACACACAATGAAGGAGGCACAGGATTGACCTCAGCTGTCACCAGAGAGAGGGGGCCTCCAAAATACACCTGATGACATTCACCCCCAAGGCAGGAGGTCCAGAGGGAGCCGGGTCAGCACCACGCCTTGGTGCTCAGGCAGCAAGAACATCCCATGGGCAGCACACAGTGTCCCCTCTCCTTCTCTGGAGGCCTCCCAGGTGCTCCTCAGGTGGGAAGCACTGGTGTATGCCCTTGCCTGCGGAAATCACTATATTGGGTTTATGTGGTAAGGTTTTGGTAGCAGGGGGCTGCAGGGGTGGCCTCTGGGAAGAGCCCAGCAGCTGCCCCATGCCAGAGCAGAGCCAGCTCCAAAAGGGACCCGCTGCTGGTTAGAGCCGAGCCAACAAGTGATGTCTATTGTGCCTCTGGGAAAGCAGATTTAAGAAAGGGAAAAAAAAAAAAGAAAAAGAAAAAAAGAACAACAACAAAAAAAAACATGCAGCACAACAGCTGTTGGGAGACTGAGGAATGAGAACCAGCCCTGCAGCCCCTAATGGCAGTGCAGCAGGAGGGCAGGAGGTGCTCCAGGCACACAGCAGCAGTCCCCGGCGGCCTGTGGAGAGGCCCCTGGTGGAGCAGGCTGTCCCCCTGCAGCCCATGGGTCCCACATGGAGCAGATCTCCACGCTGCAGCCCGTGGAGGAGCCCCCGGTGGAGCAGGTGGATGTGGCCTGGAGGAGGCTGCGGCCCATGGAGAGCCCCCGCAGGAGCAGGCCCCGGGCCGGAGCTGCAGCCCGTGGAGAGGAGCCCACGCAGGAGCAGGGGGTCTGGGGGGAGCTGCCGCCTGCCCGTAGGGGACCCGTGCTGGAGCAGTTTGCTGCTGGGGGATGGATGGACCGTGTGGTATGGAGCCATGTGGGAGCAGTTCATGAAGAGCTGCTGCCTGTGGGCAGCCCCCACAGGCTCAGTTTGGGAAGGACGGCATCCCGTGTTTGCCTTTACTTTCTCAGTGCTCTAGTCTGCTAGTGATAGGCAATCAATTACATTAATCTCCCTGCACTGAGTCTGTTTTGCCCATGACTATAAATGGTGAGTGATCTGCCTGTCCTTATCTCAACCCCTGAGCCCTTTCCATCCTATTTTCTCCTCCTTTTCCTCTGAGAAGTGGGAGAGCCACTATGGTGTTCAGCTGCCCAGCAGGGTAAAACCACCATCAGCGCTCGTGCTGGAGGCCACTGGCCTTTCAGCTGCGCTGTGCCGTGCAGATGGGGTGTTCCTTGCTGGTTCACTGTAAATAGCTGAGCACTGGAGGTAATTTCTTTCAGTCACTTGTTATACAGCTCTATTGAATGGGGAGTGTCAATTTTTTCTCCTCTGAACTAGTCTGGGCAACACTGACAGAAAAGCAGAAAAATAAGAGCTAGTCCTGCAGGAATGACTCATTCTGGCATAGGATTTGCAGAGCGGGATGAGAAGTTCAGGTAAAACAAAGGGAAATGGAGGCTGTAGTAAAACTCTGTGGTTTGGAGCATGACAGTTTAACTGCTACAGAGACAAAGTTGGAAACCCCCTCCCAACAAATTGCTGTACTCAACACCTTGGCAATGTCTAGAGCAAGTCAATATTCGAGCACACTTGTTCCAGGCTCTTTCCCATGGGAGCTGTAGATTGGACTGCTAATTACCATGGGACTGGAAAACAATTTTTATTATTATTATTTTTAATTAAACACAAATAAAACAATGGCTGTCCTTTTAAAGTTTACCTTTGAAATATTTTCTGCATTTTTTAACAGGGGTTACACCAGCCAAGTCCAAACAGAGCAGCACTGTAGTTTCGACAAAGATTTAAGGTTATTTGCAACCAGATTGCTCTAGCAAGGACAACATGGTAGTTGAGGATGAAAACAGAAGTACAGCCTAAATATCTGGGCAGCGTAAAAGGAGGGATGTTGGATTTCTTGAAGCAATGTTAAACATAGAGATCACTCTCCTCTGCATTGTTCAACAAGTCTTTTAACTACTTCAGCATGTTTTCTTCACCTGAAATCTTTGTAGACATACTTATCTTGTTGCAGAGTAGTTGCTTGAGAGCCCCTCTCCAGAGCATGGATTAAAGAGGGTCATTTGTCCACTACTTTTTAAAAAACATTTCAACATGTTAGATAAAAATGCTGGTGTGATAAGAGCAAAAAGCAAAGGCATTGTGGAGTCACAGAGGACACTTTTCTATCCCATCGTTTTTGATACTTGTTTATAGCAGAGATACAGCACTTGCAGAAAGGTTGTCCTCACATGAGACAGTCATTTAGAAAAGATCACTGAAACACTGAGAAGCGTAAAACACTAAGAGGTTTAAAAATAGCTTATTTATGAAATGGGCAGAATATTAATGGTAGTGTTGCATGGAGCCTTTCCAGCTGTGCAGGTCCTGTTCTGCAGGCCAGAGGGCGAGGAATACAGTTGGCCTGCATGGGTGAGCAGAGACCTGGTAGGCCCCTTGGTGCCTACATGTGGCATACGTTGAAGTGCTGGGTCCCTGGGGCAGGCTTCAGCAGAGAGCTGTGGGGTCTCCAATTAATTCAGACTTCACTGGGCATGCATTGCTGTCATCAGAGTGGACTGGGGATACAAAAGGATCTCCGGCAGCAACACATGGGAGATGTAAGAGTACCCAAGACCTGACGTGGACCTTCTCCAGTCTCCTGCAGGGCTCAGGCAATGTGAGAGGCTAGTGTATGCACACAGCAAGGCTGTGACTGCTTTCTCCAGCCTGCCAGCCCCAGGGCGGCCCCACCTTGCAGGCACATTCCCCTGCGGATTAGCCCTGCAGGGAGTGTAGCACCAGAGGAATGTCCTCCCAGCGCAACCTGAAACCCGCAATGTGTTCACAGCCTGAAAAACTGGATGTGTTGTACCCCTCCGTGCTGGGTAAGGGTGTCGCTGGGGATGCTCTCCGGCTACCCAGACCCTGCAGGAGCTGGGCTGGAGCAGTGGTCACTGCCTGTCTCATCCCAAGTGCTGCCTGGCTGCTCTGGCAGGAGTGTCCCCCAGGAGCAGAGGACACAAGGTGAGGGCACTGCCAGCAGGCTTGCATTCACCTCCTGATACTTTCTGCCAATGCCCATGGCACCGAGGCCCACCGTTGCTACAGAGCAAGCTGGGCAGTTTGTTACTGGAAAATGGGTTTTTATTTCAACACTTCAAGGCTCAGGCCCTCCCTTATACATCCGGCTGCTCGACACAGCTGTCTGTGTAGATGCTGATCTGGCTCGGGAGTCACCTGTGTCTGTATGAGTGTGTGGCCAAGAGGTGTGTGCTTTCAGACACAACCCCAGAGAAAAGAAGGTTGTCGCTCTGGTCAGCTCCTGTTGCCATTTTTGGCCAGGAGGCCCAAAAGATGTTCATCCCAACCTCTTCTTCCTCCACTAGTTTCAGCCTTGCCTCACACACTGTTCTGCCCAACAAAGGCCCCAGGGGCCTACAGCACTGCCCCAGGGGCCTGGCCATGGCTGGCCCCTGGTCCAAAGCCTGCCCCTTCCCCAGGCCATGCACGGCCCCCACCATCCCTGCCCACCCTTCTGCCAGCATCTCAGCCCAACCGCGTCCGCCGGCCTCCCCTCCCATGCTGGGGCTGGCGCTGGGTGTGGAGAAAAGCGTATCTCGCAGGGCTGCTGTGCACAAAGCTGCTTTCCAGTGAGCTCATGGTGGGGTCAGCGCCAGAACGAGTGCAAACAGAGCATAAAGAGGGTTTGCACCCACATGCCAGCCTGATGCAATCTGTATTTGGTAACTGGGACTGAGCTCCTGATCAAATTCCTGCCTGATAATTGCTCAACCTCACTGCGGCAGCCACACGAGGTAGGTGAAAGCACGTGGCCTGGTCCACCTCCCAGGCAAGGTCTTCTGGGGCAGCAGCTGCTGAGGGATTTGCTTCAGTTTTCTGCCTCGAGGGGCCATCAGACCTGCTGTGATGGCCAGGGTCTGCATGGCACATTACTAAAAACATGTAGGTTTGTACATGGCTGTCCCAGCAGACGGCTTGTCCCACTGGCTGAAGCAGAGATGTAGGAGTTACTCTGGCACTTCATGTGTTGGAGCCCAAGGCTCAGAGCTTGCTTCTCCTCCTGCTTGGTGGGGCCAGGTGAGTTGTGTGCTAGTGCCCTGGCTCCTCTCTGTGTGGCTAAATGCCAAGGTGGAGTCACAGAGAACAGTCTGGGACCCCATGAGATGAAAAACCTCACATCAGGCTTGTAAATCAGCTGAGACTGTGTTCAGCTTCTTGTTCACTGCTGATCAGGGACAGGTGAGCCTTCAGAGCAGTTCAGAAAAACTGGGCAAGGAAGGAAGGTGAGAAGGAAGAAAGGCAGGAAATCAGGAAGGCAGGAAGGAAAGAAGGAAAGAAGGGAGGAACAAAGCTCTAATGTCATTTTGGAAAAGCCACAGCAGACCCTGAGCTTTTTATTTCCATCATGAGCTGGTATGAGGAACAGAGCATGGTCCTGCTCCCTGACCCGTATCACAGGACAACACCAGTTGCCCACATTTGGAGTAGTCACCATCTCAGGTGGCCCTGGGGCTTGCTGGTAATAGCAGTGGCTGGATCAGAACTGTCCTGTGAAGCCAGTGGCCGCTGAGCCTCACCAGAGAGAAATGAGGCTGGCTGGTACTGATGTGGAGAGCAGAGCCTGATGTGGCTGGGCACAGCCGTCGAGAGGCTGAAGCAAGGGACCAGAGTGGCCCAGGGGATGTGAGCTGACCTCAGGCAGATCTCTCAGGGGCAGAGCATTGGTCTTTTGCTCTGCCCTCATTCCTTCACAGCTAGGAAATGGTTCTGCATCAGAAACATGGAGTCACTCTCTATTCTTCCCCATGCCTTCCTTCACCAAGTAATCAACAGAAGAGCAACAGCTATGGGACTGGGATGGGCATTGTTCCATCTCCTATATCTTATGTCCCAGGGAGACTGAAACCCATGTATTTTCATCCCAGACCCACAGCCAATTCCCAGTTTCATCCTAGGAAAGTATTCCCTCTGCTCAGCTCCCATTTCCTGTCTGTGCACCAGGGATAATGTTATTCCGTGTCCTTCCTCATTGAGGTCTTGTACGTTTGGCAGGTGCTAAGTAGGAAACATGAATCCAAACCTCAGCACTGACTCATTACCACTCAGGCCTTAAAACATTCTTGCACAGCGGTCTTTTCTCCCCAGAACCTTTCCCAGCCTTCCAGGCATTGAGCATGGGTGGCACAGTGCCAGAGCAAGACACTGCGCCTTTCCTAAATGATGCCTGAGGTCCTTCTCCAAGTTTTGGTTCTCATCATATTCCATTTCTTTGATTATGTTTTTTGTTTGTTTGTTTGTTTTGGAAGCCTAGAGGGCTTTTAGGTGCACTGTATATGGAGGGGTCACTTGGGGAGAGAGGCAGCAGAAAGAAAAATACTTCTTTCTGGTTTTATTCTGAGTCAGAGTAGAAGTTTTGTTGTATGAAAGTACTTGGGATCAAAGTCTGCTGCCCAAACACCTCTTTTGGTCCAGTGATGGAGGCACTTACAGCTCATGGGCCTGTCAGTTCTGCTGGGCTGTGTCTGTCCTACCGTGCAGGGCTCTTGGGCAGACAGAGAGCAATTTAACCCTGCTGCCAGGGCTGGGGATAAGCTGGAAAGACCTTCTGCAGGACCACTGGAGATGTCTGGAAACCTCCAGCCCTCCCACCCGAGACTGCAGGGATGAGCATGGGCTTCCAGGGCTACTGTTTCCCCAGGGATGTCGGGCAGCTGGCCCCAGAAGCAGTGTGGGCTGTGGACAGGATGGCTGGCAGGTTCTGTGGCCCCTGGGGTCTGTGTGGAACCTCCCCAGGGCAGAGAGGTGGTCACTGGGTTAGCAGCAGCACTGGAAACAGGCAGTTTCCCCTATGTGTGGGGATGAGCCCAGCACCACGTGCACTTCCTAGCATTAAGCATTGACTGGGGCAGCAGCTAGCACTGCTCTGGGTACTCACTGACCACACCAACACCGGTGGTGGGTGCCAAGTCCCATAAGGGGCTTCTCCTGGATCTCCATGCTATTTTGGCTGGAAACTGGGGGGAGGGGGGGGAACGGGTCACCTGGCAGTCACAGCCGACCCTGCCAGGAGGGGTCCATTATGCCTGTCCTGCTCCAGGGACTTCTGGAGTGCTGCTGCATGAAGCAGGCAACATGTGAAATGTGTAAGCACTCTTCTCTGAGCAGGAGCACAAGTGATGCTGACCCCGGGCCCCTCTTTCCAGCTGAATGATCCTTAAATACCCATGCCCCTGAGAGGGAGATGCAATGGGCTTGGAAAGGAGGGTGCTGAGCACTAAGGAAGCAGAGCAAAAGTGTCCCCAGGAAAGGGGCCATGGTGTCCCCATGGTGTGGCAGGATGTAGGTGTCCACTGCAGACGTGCTCACAGTTCTCCCCATGGCTCTACAGAGCCTGGGCCCATGCACACATTCTCTCCAAGGTCCAGCAGACACCTGAAGCACAAGGTGACCTAGCAGCTGAAGGAATAAAAAGGCCTTTTCTGGGGGCTGGTCTGGACTCTGACAGCAAATTGTATTCGCCAGTCAATACCTGCACGTCCTCGCTGTGTTCGTGCTCCACAGCCAGCAGGCTGCCAAGTAGCTTCTGGGTAACAAAAAATAATATTTCCCAAATGCAGACCTTTGGTGATTCATCAGAAGAACCCTTAACTTCATCTTTCAAAAGCTTTAGTCATTTTAACGAAGAAACGATTTCCTGTTGGTCGAATGGGCGGCTACCCAACACAAACTGCTGATACTCAAATACAAGAGCTTGTGATCCATCACTTGGCTAAGGGTTATTCTTCAGCCCTAGAGCCAGGATAATCCTAGGTGGGAACATCCGCAAAAGGGTCGGCTGTTAGAGGCATTCCAGTGCCTTTACATTGGTATCTAGAGACCTGAGGGGAAGCTCAACCCTACCTAAGACCTCCAGTGAACTCTTTCACAAGTCTTGGGGTTAGGTTTCTAAACCACTGAGGCACGTCTGAAGGCTTCTCTCTCTGTTCTCTTCACCACCGAGCTTTCAAACAATTGCATCCTTGTTACACACTTGTCAAAAAGAAAGGGGGAGATGAAGAAAGAAATTTCAATAGTCTCAGGATTTTGCTTAGAGCCGCGTTAATGCTGAATAGCACGCAGAGGTAGAAGGGATATCCTGAACAATGTTTGGTCTCCAGGCAGAATCCGTTTCCCATGACAGTGCCTTTCTGAAGCAGGAATTCCAGCATGAAATAAAACTTGTTAAAGTAGTAAAAGAGGAGGTCTCTATTGTATCCTGCGTGACAGAATAATCCTTCCTCAAGAACAGACTGCTGTCATTTTTCCTCCCATCTGTGAATTTTGGCTTCAGTCAACATCATGATTTTCACAAAGTATAAAAGTAAAGTCCTAACCCTTAAAAGCAACCCAGCCAACCCTGCAGGAACTTCCTGCAGACATGTTCCCTGCTGCAGATGCAGTTTTCCTGTACGAAATCTAAAATGTCTGACTGCATGAAGCTGAAGTAGGGCTCCTTGTTAGGAGAGACGCTTGACAAAAAGAAGCAAATACTTTCCACTGTTCCACTATTCCTTCTGTTCCACTGGCTCCACATCATTCTGCTTTTTTCAAAGCTTTCTCTGCATGTTATCATTCTCCCAACTCCTATTTAAAGCTTTCCTTTCGGAAGCATGTGTAAAACCTGCAGAACATAATTTTGACTAACCAGGCAAACAATGCTGTTGTGCTGCTGTCTCCCCTTCCCCAAGCTACTTGTGTCCTGTGCTTGTTCCACATTTCTCTTCCGTGTTGGTACCCTGGATAGGGGTGTCTCTGCTCATGATTAGCCTCTTAGGTATTGTATTAATAATCAATCACAAGCATTATCGGCATTGTCAACATTTCCTACATACAGGAGATGAATACATCAAGTAAATAGGACTTAGCAGGGAGACAGGGCTGTTCCTTTCCCCCATTTTCATTCAAAAACCTACTGTCATGCCTGTTCTTCTTACCTTGTTTTTAAGGCATGTAATTCCAGTAATACTCATTGACAACTGTGTGTCCCCAGAAATAGCCCTTCCAGGCAGTGCTGGAAGTTGATCATGGATACCAGCACCCTGGTAAATTAGGAGAGCAGCTGCAGCCTCAGGCAATAATGCCCGTGCTGGTGAGACCTTTGCTTTCTTTGCTGGCAAATTCCACCCAGATTTGGCTTCAGCGCTGGAGGCTGAAGTGACTTGTTACAGCTTTTGCACACCAACAAAAGAATTCCTCATAACTTGCAAAGCTCTGCATCTCCAGATCTGATGACAGCTCTACACTTTTTACTTAGGGATTTCTCGCATTTTTGAGACAGAAGCCTGTCAGTGAGGAATCAGACCATGGATGACTCGATTACTGGTTCATCAGCAATTTAATTGTGTGGCCTTAAGATTCAGTGTGTCTTTCTAAAAGATCTGCTCTCACTGAAGCAGATGGATGTAGTAAAGGCAATACTGCACAGCATTCAAAGACTGTTGGTGTAGTGACATACGGCTGTATATCACAGAAATGTCACCTGCAGTGATAATGCTGTAGAACTGCCTTGTTGCACACCAAAACTCTCCAGCTGTAGGTGTGGAGGGTCAGTGGGCAGTTTTGCTCTGGTTCAGGTGAAACAGAGGGAATGTTATGGATCACTTGCTGCCATGTGTTGTCAGAAACTGGCCCTTACACAGGCATTTGCATGCTGTGAGCGAGCCTTCTCCTTGCAGGGAGGGTTGAGCTGAGAGCCAGGGAGATGCCCACGCTGCCTCTCACTGCTGACCTCAGAGGCCAAAGCAGAGTGTGATGGATCCATCCTGCCTTGTCAGGCAGGTAGAAACCTTTCATTAAAAAACAAAAAACAAAAAAATTGCCAATATCCTTCAAATGTGGAGGGAAGCAGTTGCTCTCATGGCCATCGTGCCATTGTTGCAAGTGTGCTGGCCCCTGGCTGTTGAAGTGCAAACCAGGATTCCCCGTAACTCCATCTGTGCAGAGAGGAGCTCCCACTCCACGCTGCCTGTGTCCCATTAACCTTCACAGTGTCCTCCCTATGCTCTTCACTGAGTCCCCACTCTCCGAATATTGCTGACAGTCGTGCTTCCCACGCGTGTAGGAGTGTGGCACAACACGGTGCGTTCGCACAGGTGCTGCTCTGCCAGTGCCTCTGCCAGCTGTGAACTTCACCACCAGCAGCACCTTCCTTCTCCTCAATCTTCGGCTAGCTTACCTCAGAGTGGGGTGCTGAGAACAGATGCCTGCTGGATCTGTTTCAGGAACAGTCAGAAATAGGACTTTGCACTGATGGCTAGTTTTTATCGGTAGCTTGCTTTTTAATCCGTGTGACAGGCACATTGTAGATCTTCAAGGGATACTAATTAGTCACATAAATGAAATTAAATTGAAGATGCTGGCAAGGCCATTTGACTGCTATAATTACCATCCTCCTGTTTACTCAGCGCCTTTAGCTGCAGTTTGGGCAGGACTGGTGAAAATCCAGGATCACTCACGGGTATAAGTGAGTGTGAGTCACATTTCCCTGGTTTCCTGCATGGCCTCTGCAGATTTCAGATGGAAGCAAGGCGGAAAAGGGAGAAAGCCTGAAACTGCTTCCTCTGACACAAAATCTTTCATACAGTTGAGATGTTTCAGCATTATCAGTGTGACTCTTACTTCACTGAGGCTGTTGTTTCAGGTCACCAAATCTGATCTGCTAGCCACCTTTGTTGCAGTATGAAATCTGCAGGTTCTGCAATTTCTTTCCAAAGGATGGTAAAGTAAAAGCACGTAATTCCAGGTACCATAAAACGCAGAACACATACTGCCCATGCAATGGGAGCATGTTGCGTGCACAGCCGTAGGTAGCACTCGTTCGGCTGCAGCCTGCAGAATTAAAATGCCATGCATCACAACATCAGAAACATTAAATGCAGTTTTTTCTTAATGGCTACTTCACTCTAACAAAGATGTCAGGTGAGATGGCAGGGGGATAAGATGGAAAATGGGGTACTGAGACTTAACTGTAACTCTCCATTTCTTTCATGTTAAGGCACAGGTCAGTTTAAAAGGAGGTCAGGTCACGGTGCACAGATGTACTCCTGGTACAACCACCCTAAGGGTGTTGTATGGGTGCACGGCAATTGGATATAGTCTGAGAGGCAGTTTCTAAAAACCACGGGCTTACAGCACTCTTGGGAAGAACAGAAGGGTGGTGCCAAACACCACCGGGACCTTGTCAGGCCTGGATCTAACAGGCAGGTATATGAAGTCCTCAACGTTTGTCCAGTAGTTTGTGACTGGAAGGAGAGCCCTTGAGTGGAAAAAATGAGATTTCTGACAGCCTTTTTGAGAGAGTGAGAGTATGTGAGCAAGCAGAAGGAATGACTGCACATGCATGGGTGTGTGTGCATAAATTTTCCATTTACATAAGGACTGTTGGCAAAGACTCTCTGGGCTTTAAAAGGAGAGAAGCCCGAAAGCTTGGATGACGTATGCTGGAGAGAAAAGAAAGGAGCTGGTGG
>CM021729.1:57293648-57322078 GCA_011074415.1 Stictonetta naevosa | reverse complement strand
GAAGGAAGGAAGGAAGGAAGGAAGGAAGGAAGGAAGGAAGGAAGGAAGGAAGAAAAAGAAAAAGAAAGAAAAAAGAAGGAAAGGAAGGAAGGAAGATAAAAATAAAAATAAACATAAACATAAGCATAAACATAAACATAAAAATAAAAATAAAGGGAGAGCATTTCTGTTAGACAGAAATGCTTTCTGTTAGACAGTAGTATGCTTTATTTACGCATTTATTCGGTACTGACATGGAAAGAGCCCACACTCCCAGGCAAAGCTGTTGCCCAAATCCCAGGATGAAGTCCTGCCTCTAACCAAACTCTGACTTGGTCAGAGTCCAAGCCTCACTCACTGGCTGACCACAAGGTCCCACACTGCCCACACTTTCTCTCTCATAAGGAACAGCACCTCCTTCTTTGCAGGCTTATGGCCATCCCTCTATTAATCTCACAGGCGAGAGTACACAAGTCACAGCATCATCTCAGGGAACAACTCTTGCAAGTCCTGAAAGCGTGGTGGAGCCATATTAGCATTAACACGTCACCAGAAGATCATTTGTCCTCTAGGGCAGCTGCAATTCAGTGGGTAAGGACTGGAGACAAATGTTCTTGTTGGCAAACTGGAGTGAACTCTGTGCAAGGCCATGGAGATGGTTGGTGGGGCTGGAGCACATGATGTATTGAGGAAGACAGAGGGAACTAGGCTTCTTCAGCCTGGAGAAGAGATGTCTCAGGTAAGACCTAACTGCAGATGTCCACCACCTTGCAGGAGGTTACCAATGTTGTTTCAGAAGTGCAAAGGTAAAAGACAAGGGAAGAAAGAGACATGTTGCAGTGCAGGAAATTCTGTGTGCGTATAGACAAAATCTTTCCCATGAGCCCCTTGACAGGTCCAAGAAAGTTGATGGGATCTCCACTGCTGGACATCAAACTTTGACTGTGCAAGGCTGTGAGCCAACACAATCTTCCTCTGAAGTTAGTCAAGCCTGGAGCAGGTGGTTGGAGTGGAGACCTCTGGACTTGCCTCCCCAGCTGCATGTTTCTACCATTCTGCGAGCAAAGCCTGCAATTCCCAGTCAAGTGTCAATCATGTCTTATGGATGAATTTCTAAGTAATCATGAGTAATCATTAATTTGACCCTTGAGTTTACTCACATGAATACCAAGTAATACTTGCTTTGAATTGAAGAACTATGCATAGCTCAACAGTCCAACGTTTGTTATTCACCTCCAACAGTATCTGTCAGGTGGGCATGCAAGTTTTCCACACATTTTTCTCTCAGGTAATGCTCTGATATAGCATTTTTTCCAACATTGTTTAACTATTTAGGAGTATGATTCAAATAGGCAATTATCCATGCATTCCTATTAGGAAGAAAGTCCATTTGCCAAACCTAATTGACAGTTTTGACTGTCTTCAGGTATTAACTGCAGTGTGGTCCCATTTTGTTTCACTTTTGACAGGCTAGACAAATGCTAGAAATTTTTACCTCCTTGACCTCCTATTGGTATCTGCATAGGGGCAGCCACAGGAGTCACTAGTTCCTTTTTTCCCAAGAGCTCTGGGCTTGGTGATTTCTTGGGAGCTCAGCAGCTCTGAAACTGGGTGACCTGTCTTAGTTCTTATGGAGCAGGAAAGCCACTTACACTTCCATTTTAAGCCAAGCTATTTCCTCTCACTCTTACTTTCTCACAGATTTCCTCCACTCCCTCACACTTCTTATCCACAGGCATAAAGGTCGTACATTCATGCAGTCTGGCCAGTGTCACTTGGGAGACACAGTGGACAAGGGATGCCAGGTATGAAGTTCTCATCAAGCTTCCTGACTCCCTCTTGATTGGTAATGGAGAACTGTTTTTTTTTGTTGTTGTTTTTGTTTTTTTTTTTGACAGGTTTCTTCTTGTTTTGGGTTTCCTAAGATATCAGAAAGAGGAAAGACACAAGCATGTTCTCCTCTTGGTAAATATGCATGTAACCTGAGCGCAGGCCTTCTGAACACGGTGTAAGATGCTGCATTTCTTACTGTTAGTAGTTCTAGACTATCAGTAATGATTCTTTTAACTTTCTTCTGCTATTTGTTTTGTGTTTTCACATATATGCATTCCGTTCATACTTAATTCAAACAAATCTTAAGATTTCTGTTATGACTTCTACAATGCCAGAATATTACACACAGAAAATACCAGCTGTTATACAGAAATAGAGCAGGCTCTTAAAATGCCTGTACAAATTATTATTATCATCGTCACCGTCATTATCATTATCATTATTATTATCATTATTGTCATTTTAAAAATGATGAAAGTCCAAAGGAGAAGGAAAGGAAAGGAAACAGATTAAGCTGGAAGGAAACAGATTAAGACCACTCAAAACAATTTCTCTTTCTCAACTTCAGTCATTCTACAAGAATCCTGTGAATTGCAATCAAAGGAACTCAGAAAAATTTAGATCAGAAGGCACCACTGCAGGACCCTAGTCCAACCTCCTACTCCTACAGGGCCCACCACAAAGATAGATGAAGCTGCTCTGGTCCAGCTGAGTAATGAATACCTCCAAGGATGGAGATCTCATCACCCCTCTGGGCCCTGTTCCAGGTCTGCACCTTGCACGTGGAGAATATTTGTCTGTTTTCTAAAAATATCTCTTGACCTGGATGTCCCAAAATTGGACTCAATTCTAGATGCAACCTGATGAGTGTCATCAAGCAATAAAGAAGCTCTTTCCTCTACCAGCTTACAAGGACCACCCAGACTCTGGTCAGCCACAAAGACCACAGAGTCCCTGGATTACGCATGAGCCCCTAGCCGTCCACCAGGGCAGCATAGTTGTACTTCAGGGTGTGCATCACTGATGGGCTCCTTCCAGCCAGGGACAGGGCACAGCACTAGCCAGCAGCCCATTTCTGCAGTCTGCTGAGAAATCCCCTCCAGCATATAAAATACTCTCCCAGTTAGATACTATCCCCAGTGACCTCCATCCCCTCTTCTAAATTGTTGGTGAAGATGTTGAAAAATGTTGGCCTGGTAATGACTCCTGACAAATGGTGCTTGTAACTGGTTGCCAGCCAGATTTCAGTGATGGGGCACCATCTTTGGAGTTGAAGGACCATCCCATTTTCCAGCCACTTTGCAGTTCACCTCTGAAGTCCATATTTCATCAGCTTAGCTACAAAATAATGCTTGCTAAACACAAAAATAACGCATGCAAAAAGATTTCCCTTCCTAAAACACCAATGTTTTCAGACAGAAACTTTCCTTTTCTGGCACACTTTTATCAATTCAATGCTTTGGTGTTGATTCAACCTGGGAATAAGCAGGTTGTTATTGTGCCTGCTGTTCTGAATGCCCTCTCATTGTAAAAAAGATCACCCACTCTTAATTTCATACTGGCACCAGCAACAAGGCTTTATCATATATGAAAACTAACAGGGAAATCCATCTTTTGTAAACCCACAGAGTTGGAAAGTTCATGTATTGTTCACTGGACAATAAAATAGATAACATGAAGGAAATGGACTGACAGTGCCTTGTAAACATAGCTTCACTAATTAGCAAAAAAAGGAGCATTGATGCTTTTATTATCTTGGGACAAAATGTGAACTACTGGAGTGAGTTACATGCTGCAAAGAAACCTGGATTTATCCAGAGGTAGGGCGTGCTTTAATCCGACATCCTGACAAAGGTGTATGGTGAGTAATACCTCGAGTATGCCTGCCAAAGCTCTGCAGTCAAAGTATTACTCTGCCTGTCACTCTGCAAAGACCCAAATGAATAGCAGGACACTAATCCTTAAGGCACTGCATAGCCTGCAGCATCTGGCTGCTGCAGGAGGGAGCTTTCTTTTAGATTACTACAGGTGTGGAGCTCTCACACACACAGACAAACACACGATTGCTCTTTCTTTGGTTTAGCTACTTATCTAGTATGGAAACGAACATGCTCAAACTCTGGGAGTTTGAGCTTGTAGATCACTGCACACCGTAGAGTTTCAGTGCAAAAACTGACTCATCTTCCACAGGATGACCCCATCCTTCCATGCATTTTAAAGTTCATTTTGCCATGACAAAGCACTGGTGGGGAATTTAAGCAGTTTCTCTGCATTTTTATCTAAAAAATTAGGTCTCGGTGTTTTGCTGTTTTCTCAGGGAAAAACATGCTGACAAATCCATTAAAAGCTCATGTAACAGTGAATGTTCTAAGTTATTTGACCCTAACCAAGAAATTTTTTAAATGTCTTTTCCAAGTGAGATGTATACTTAAGCAAACTGGACATTTGTAAGTCCATGGGCCCTGATGGGATGCACACACTAGTGCTGAGAGAGCTGTCAGATGTGATTGCAAGGACACTCTCAAATAATCTTTGGTCCAACGTGGCAACTGGGCGAAGTGCCAAAGGACTGGAGGAGCACAATGTCACTCCTGTCTTCAAGAACAAGAAGGAAGACCTGGCAAACTGCAGGCCAGTCAGACATCCCTTCAAAGACATCCCTTCCAGCTAATTCTGGAAACCACTTCCAGGCACATGAACGTCTCAAAAATCATGAGGAGTAGTCAGCATGAATTCACCAAGTGGAAGTCATGCTTGTCCAACCTGGTAAATTTCTATAATGAAATGAGAGGTATAATACATGAGGTTACATCAGGTTGGTGACCGGTCACTAGGGGTCCCCCAGGGCTCAATTTTAAGGCCAGTTCTCTTCAGTGTTTCTATCAATGACCTGGACACAAGAGTTGAGTGCACAAAGAGTTTGTGGACAATATTAAACTGGGAGGAACCGTTGACTCCCTCAAGGGCAGAGAGGACTTACAGAGAGATCTTGACAAACTAGTGGACTTGGTAACCATCAGCCACATGAAATTTAACAAGAGCAAGTGCTGGATTCTGCACTAGTGACAGGCAGCCCTGGATAGACTGAGAGATGAGAAGCTGGAGAGCAGCCCTGCGGAAAGAGATCTGGGGGGGGGGGGGGGGGGGCGTTGTGAATAGAAAGTTCAGTATAAGGCAACAGTGTGCCCTGGCACCCCAAGGAGCCAACTAGCCAACTGTGCCCTAGGGTGCATCAGGGATTGTCCTGGTCTGGTCTGCCCTGATGTGGCCTCACCTTGAGCACTGTGTGCAGTTTTGGGTGCCACAGTATAAGAAGGACATAAACCTATTAGAGACTGTCCAAAGGAGGGCTACAAAGATGGTGAAATGTCCAGAGGGGAAGACATATGAGGAACAGCTGAGGTCCCTTGGTTTGTTCAGCCCAGAGCAGAGCAGGCTGAGGGGAGGCCTCATGGCGGCCTGCAGCTCCCTCACGAGGGGAGCGGAGGGGCAGGCGCTGAGCTCTGCTCTCTGGGGACAGCGACAGGACCCGAGGGAACGGCATGGAGCTGGGACAGGGGAGGGTCAGCCTGGGGGTTAGGGAAAGGTTCTGCACCCAGAGGGTGGTTGGGCACTGGGACAGGATCCCCAGGGCAGTAGTTGTGGCACTGAGACTGCTGGAGTTCAAGAAGCATTTGGACAATGCTCTCAGACATAGGGTTTATTTTTGGGGTGGTCCTGTGTAGAGCCAAGAGTTGGATTCAGTGCCCCTTGTGGGTCTCTTCCAACTCAGGATATTCAATGATTCTATGAAACAACCAACTTGAGAGCGGTAGATGTAGAGATGATGTTGAAGCATAGGCTGGATGGGCAGACAGTGAGGTGGATTGAAAACTGGGTGAATGGCTGGACCCAGAGGGTAGTGGCCAGTAGTGAAAAGTCTAGTTGGAGGCCAGCAATTAGCAGAGTACCCCAGGGGTCAATACTGGGTCCAGTGCTGTTAAAAGTCTTCATTGATGTTTGGAACTATGGGGTAGAATGCACCCATAGATGACGTGAAACTGGGGGAGTGGCTGACTTACCAGAGGTCCATGCTGCCACCCAGAAGGACCTCAACAAGCTGGGGAGGTGGGCTGACAAGGACCTCATGAAAACAAGGAAAAGTCCCAAGTCCTGTACAGGGGAGGAACAGCCCCAGACACCAATAAGTGCTGGGGGGCCATCCAGCTGGGAAACAGCTCGGAAGGAAAGGATCTAGGAGTCCTGGCAGACACAAAGTTGAACATGAGTCTGCAATGTGCCCTTGATACTAAGGAGACGAATAGTATTCTTGGCTGCATTAGGCAAAGTATTGCCTGCAGATCAAAGGAGGTGGTCCTTCCCCTTTACTGAGCACTAGTAAGGCTGCATCTGGAATATTGTGACCAGTGCAAGGCCTGCCAGTACAAGCGAGTCATGGGCATGTTGGAAAGGATCCAACACAGGGCCACAAAGATGTTGAAGGTGTTGGAGAGCCTCTCCTCTGTGGAAAGGCTGAGGAAGTTGGGACTTTCTAGCCTAGAGAAGAGGAGGATCAGGCTGTGTCTAATCAATGTTATAAACACCTGAAGAGAGGATGCAATGAAAAAGGATCCAGGTTCTTTCCTGTGCTGCACAGTGACAGAATAAGAGGCAATGGACACAAACACAAGAGGTTCTGTCTAAACACTGGGAAGCATTTCTTTATTGTGAGTGTGCCTGAGCACTGGCACAGGTTGCTGAGAGGTGTTGTGGAGTCTCACTCCTTGAAGATCTTCAGAAGCCATTTGGACCCTGTCCTGGGCAAACACCTCTAGGTGTCCCTGCTTGAGCAGGGAGGTTGGACCAGATGACCTCCAGTGGTCCCTTCCAAACTCAACCGTTCTGTGATTCTGGGATATGAAATGTTTCATTTTACTTTACAGGAAATGTACCTGGAATTGTTCTAATAGTGCAAGATACATTGAAAAAAGAGCTTACCTCTTTACCTGGTTCTTCCTGTACATCATCACCAACTTCACACCAGTGCTTGCTGGGCAGGGCACCCTCTCAATCAGCATTTTAGAGAATCTTTCACAGAAAATCCTGAAGACACCCAACACGACCTTCCTCCTGGAGGGGTCCTTCAACTGGGCTTTATCTGTAAGTCTCCAACTTCTCTGACTTTCATTTCCACTCACTGTTAGCAATGTGTGAGCTATGTGAATACCTAGGAAGGTCTGCTAGTAGCTAAAGGCTGTGGATTTCACCTATTTTAAAAGACAAACATATTTAATCATACCTAGAATGACTCCACTACAAGCTAAACAACAAACATAAGCTCTTGCCCTTGGGAACTTTTCTGAATTATGTCACCATAGATACAATACTTTCATACCATCCTTACAGCTGAGGGAAAAAAAAAAAAAAAAAAAAAAAAAAAAGTTTTAATTTTGAAAAAGTGTTCACAGACTGATAAAATGAAACAATTGGCTGAGTCGCCGCATGGCTGTGATAGGTTTCAAATCTGTGGGATAGGGACAGCTGCTGGGAGCTGGCTGCAATGGCAGGACCTAGATTTGTTTGGATTGTTTACTTACAGTCAACTACAAGACAGACAAGAAAAGGTGTTTTTCCGGAGTGCTCCAGTTTGTATTTTAAATGTCACCCCTATCACTATCAAATCAGTAATAAATGTATATGCTATCGCAGTGCAAAACATTGCAGTATAAATGATGAGGGAGGAACACTGCACCTGCCATCAGG
This sequence comes from Stictonetta naevosa, assembly GCA_011074415.1. Taxonomy (NCBI): domain Eukaryota; kingdom Metazoa; phylum Chordata; class Aves; order Anseriformes; family Anatidae; genus Stictonetta; species Stictonetta naevosa. The sequence continues at coordinate 57,314,524 of CM021729.1, read as the reverse complement.
ACTAACCTTCCTGGCTTGCTTTCCTCCCCATCCAAGCACATATCTCAGGTGAACAAGAATTTTCCACCATGCTTTTGGGGTCACAGATTCAAGCTCTGCCGTTGCAGACCCAGGAAGTGAAGTTAATGGAAGTAAATTGTGAAGGTAAGGGTCTGCTGCAGGAGAGAGACTTTGAGCAGCTTACCCCTATTAAGCCACAGGACTTCACTTGTGAACACTTAGCACCTCTGAGATGTCAGGGTACAAAGGCTTTACTGAGCAGAAGGTACATTTTGAACTCCACCCTGAAACCAGAAGCATGCAATGTTGTCATGGGCATGCAGTAAAATACCCAGCTTAGCAAGGAGCTGCCATATCCTGCCCTAACTTTAACTTTCAGGTTGATTGAAGGTGGAGCTCCTGTGGAATGACGGTGATGTTCAACCTCCAAGTGATAACTGCACTGCTGATGAAAAGCAGCATCAGTATCTGAAAGCTGTAGCTGTGGTCTGCTGGCCAGAAGGACGCAGAAGAAAGACTCACTGGACCACTGCTACTTGTTGCTCTGGGAACAACACTGGGAACAAGAAGGATCCGAGCTTCTTCACCTGGAGAGAGGTCCAGCTGTAAGCACAGGTACCCCTTGAGTACAAAGCAGACATGCTTTCTCCCCACCTTCCAGGAACCTACTTCTTTCTCTCCCCTCAGCCCCAAGCTCATCCCTGTGCAGGACAAAGCTTCTGGCAGCCATGGCAGGAGCCGGTGCTTATAGTAGACAGGAGATAGTACAATCTGAGTAAAGACAGAAGGTATGGGGCAGAGAGGTGGCAGCCCTGGGCTGCTCAGCAGTGGCTCTCCATGCTGGTAAATTAATTCTCCCAGGGACCCCACAGGCTCCTCCGACAAAGAAGAGACATGGCATCTTTCAATTTCTGTCCCCTCAGACTGACAGGTTCCTGGCTGCTCCTGCTGCTTGCAACCCACCCTCTTCAGCAGGCACTTGGAAGGCCCGTGTTTCAAGCTCACACCTATTAGAACACAGCGTAGCAGGATGTGTCCTATGATGTCCTAGACACCCTAAGCCAAAAATGAGGGAGCTGCACCCTTTTCCCCTTATTCAGATTCTATCTTTTATATGCACTTCAAACATGTACATAAAGCTTTATCACGCCCAAAACATTTCCGAGGCAATGAGCAGTCAAATTAACTATTACAGATTTGAAGGACTGTAATTCCAGGGCAATTTTACCACTCCCTCTGACAGTCTTTTGTATTTGTGATACTATATATGTCTCATAAACAAAACAGCCCAGAACATATCAATCAAATTATCAGCACAGAGAGAATTACTTAGGCAGGCACTGAGTTTGGTTTGCACTCCCGGTGAGTCCAGAACAGCAGGTAGACCATCCTACCCTGTAATAGGATTAATACTGATGGAAAGGGTCAGTACCTTTCTGGTGTATTTACAGACCACTTCTCCTATTATGTTGCAGATACATCAAGCATAAAATGACAACTATTTAAGTTACATAAAAAGATATTACATTTTGGAATAACTAAGTCCACTCTTAATATAAACTCCAAAGTTCAGGATGAATTGCTGCTTTCCCATTATCAGTCTTCAGGATAGTAAGCCAGTATAGTTACAAGCCCAGTAGTTGTACTCCTCCATGCCTTTTTTTTTTTTTTTTCCTATCAGAGAGCTGTTTTATTCCTGTGCTTCACAGACCATTCCTTAAACAGCAAGAGCTTTGAGGCTCAGCACTTCTGGAAAGGCAGTTTTCTGTGTACACACACTAAGGAGCTCAAACGCCAGGGGATTGTCCTTCCTGAATTTTGCAACCACTGTGCAAAAGAGCCAGGTAAGCAACTCCAGGAGCTAAATGGCTTTAACCTAATAGGCAGAATTTAGCTTTTACCTGCGTATCTATCTCCCCAGGCATGTAGATGTGAGCACTTTCACAACAATGAGAATAAGCTGAGACAATAAAGTCACAAAGACCCAATAATTATTGAATAATTATAGGCATGAGCCAGGCACCACCTTCCTCTCCAACCCTAGGCAAAATTCAATACAAAATCTGTCATGAATATTTTCCTAGAACATGGCTCCAGTGTTGCTAGACTCAGGTGTCAGACCCTGAAGACAGAGGTGTGCTGTTGGATGGAGGATTAATTCTCTCCTACTTTTATCAGGATCTGAAGAACTCACAAGGTTCTATTTTGTTCCATCTAATACTGTCATTAGAGCAATACCACCAGATCATTACCATGGTATAAAGGCATGAAAGAAGAAGTTTCTTGACCCTGTAGCTAAAATCACCTTTAGGCTAAGTCTTAAGTCTAAATTCTTCTGGTTCTTTGACAGTAATCTGGGAAGTCCAGTCCAAACTGTGTCAAGGTTTCTCCTGATGTGTAGAATCCAGAATGCAAAACTCAAAGCAAAATGTATCAAAGAACAGTTCTGCCTCCTCTCTCCCTTTTACACTCACTTTCTTCAGCAAGAGACCAGAGTTGTAGATCAGACTCTTTCCAGCTGAGCACCTGAGAGCTTTGTGCCCCCGGTTACCAGCAGGTGACCCAAGGGGGACTTCTGCACACAGGGAAGTACAGGGGTGACTTTGATGGTGGCAGCCTGAGCCTGACTGCGGGCGGGATCACTAGCAAGTGTTATCTTCTCGTATGTCTCCTTGTGTGCTGGTGCACATCTCATGAGCTGCGTGTGTCTCAGTGTGGTAACTTCATTTTAGCATCTAAGCACCAAAACCTGCTGCACTGTACTGGTAACCATCACGTGAGGGGTGTGTGTGCTGCCCCAAGTTCTCTTGAATTTCTCAGTCCTACATTGCTCTCCATACTTTTCTCAAAACACTACTGTGGTAAACATGCGGTTGTATAAGGATCTCAGCTTGCCAATGGAACAGTAGCAATAGTCCTCACGGTGTCAGGGAAAACATGCAACACTTGAACACAAAGGTCTGGGGGAAAAAGGAGCTTAACTTTCATTATTTATTGAAAATTCACTACTATAGGAAGTGCCTTTCAATTTCATAGTATTTCATGGAAGGCAATCCTGGGCATAGTGCCACAATCATATATGGATGTGTATATACTACATTACAAATTGAAGACGCATACATGAAATTCAGTGCAAGCAATTACGCTGTGTGTAAGTGGCCATTCTGTTGGGAAGATGTGTGGATCTGGAATTTACCCCTGATGCCTTTACTGCTTACTTCAGAAGCCTACCTATACAATAATGATCTGCTCTAAACACTCAAACACAATTTGACATGACTGTGCATCTGTTCCATTTCTGGCACTTTAAAAACATGCAGAGATGCAATGCAGTTTTAAGATTCAAGGTAGCAAAAATATCAACTTTTTTATATTCTCTGTACATGAGTTCCTGGGATTTCAGACATTCCTGAATTCTGTTTAATGAGAACAGATGAGTAATGTGCCGTTCTGGCTACTGAAAAGCTTGAAAATAAACTAGAAGTCGTTCTTTTCCAAAAGGTGGAATAAAGTTGTTCCTTAAATCTGCCTGCTTTGTGCAATCCTGGGGAAAAAAAAAAGCAAACAATAAAATGTATGGAAAGAAATGAAATCTAAAAAGAAAAAAAAAATGCTGGAGAGCTCACAAGATCTTACAAGGTCTACAGAATTTAGCCAGCTAGCAGCTTACATGAATAACTTGCAGTTTCAGAGGACCACAAGTGATGAGTTAAATTTCTCAGCTATTAGAAAATAAATAATTTCCTGCATTAAAAATAAATAAATTTGTTGATTGGATGGGAGCAGAAGGCTGTACATGAGATGTGATCCTTATTGCTCTTTTTGTTCTGCTTCTGGTAGCTCTCTCACACTCACCTCACTCCCCAGAGACAATGAAGCCTCCTGGAGCCTCGTCACTTCCTTGCCTAGTTCTGCTGCAGAAACACGAGCAAAGGAGCAGAAAGCTGCATCAGAAGGCAAGACCACCGCACAGGGGCAGTTTTAATCTCTTTCATCAACTTGACTGTCGCCATGAAGTGAAGCAGAAGCATCGTCTTTCCTAGAGTTAGGCAAAAGGTGCAGCTACATCCGTGTAAGACCTGTGCTGCAATGAATGCAGACAAAATCCCTGACACTGGTGCAGCAGCTGTTGCTCTGGCAGAGGGCTGGCCATGCGAGTGCTGGGGGTGCTCTGCAGACCCACGTTGTTTTCCAGGGAGGACAACCAGTTCAACTGGCAGCTGAGTAGCTGGGAAGGCTCCAGAAGCCTTACCATTGTGTCTGTACAGAATCTGTCTAACTTCACTTTGCACACAGAAAAGTGTATCCCACACTACAGCAGCTAAAACCAGTGGGAAACAGAAAAAAAAAAAAAATGTAGGTGCAGCTGTTTCTTCCCCACAACTCTTCCTAATTAAGTCTAAAAAAGTCTGTAAGGTGAGCCCTGCCCCATCTTTCTGAAACCAGTCACTGCATGTGTTTGTCAAAAGTACTCCTTGCGCTCTGTTCTGAAAATAAATGTCAGCTGGAAATTGTAGGAACATAAATACAGAGAGAAATGATGTAAATATCAAGTAATAAAAAAGCATTTAAGAAATGCTTCCAAACACACTGGGAGTATGTCAGATGTACTGTACTTCCAGAGAGGATTGCTAAAAACATTAGGTGTCTGACAGACATTCTTCCAGGTGCACGGGGAAGGGGAAAGAGGCCACGGCCATGCTTTGGAGAAGAGGTACATGTAAGGAAAAAATTCCTTCCCAGGAGAGTGGTGAGCACAAGGCCCCAAAAGTTGGTGGGACTGTGTCCTTGGAGATGCTTCACACTTGACAGGACAAGGCCTAGGCAACCTGGCCTAGCTTTGGTGAGTCCTGCTTCAAGTAGGGCATTGGACTGGGGCCCTCCATGTGTTCCTTTTCCAACATACATTATTCCAAGATTTATTTATTTTTTGACCCTCAGGTGTGGATTTTAATCTTGTTTGATTTGGCAATGAAGGGAGGCTTTCAGCATTTCTGAGCATCCTATCCTTTGGAGTTATTGAAATAGGGCTTGTTTCACACATACCCATGAACTCAGCCAGGGGTCTGAGGGTGCCTCATGAGCCCCCTCTTGCCCACCTGGCATCACTGTCTGCAAGGAAGCTTTCAGAGCCAGAATGTGGAGAGCAATTCTCGAGATGAGATGCAAATCTGGAGAACCTCAGCTTGCTCTTTCCACTAACTGCACTATAAAAGTAAGTTTGCCCTCCTCTAATCTTCCCTCAGCTCTGGTCTAAGCCAGGACAGGGGTCACAGATGCTTGCCTTGCCTCTCTCCCCAGTGCCCCCATCTCACATGCTATGTGGTGGGCCAGGATGGAGGGGACCCAGCACTCCCAGCCCCTCACTGGTCCCCTCACTGCCAAGCAGGTACCAACACACTGCCCACGTCTCTCTTATCTTTGTGGTCCATGCTTTCACCAGACATTCCCCCTTCCCAAACCATGTTCGTGCATTGCAGTGCCCTGCTGCAGCAGATGGTTCTAAGCAGGGCATCCCTCCTGGTGCCGTTTTCAAAATAAATAAATAGATAAATAAATAAAAAACAACTAACCCTTAGGCTTTTTAACCTCAGTAACATGCTTTGCAGCAGAGCTGAAAGGGGACTGAAAATGAAGCTCTGGAAGGGAAATGTCTCCTCCAAATAATTTGTCACTGAAGTTTTTTCAGCTCAAACGTCACGCACGTGCTGGCCTCACTCTTCCTTGTTCAACACAAAGCTAGGAGTTGCAACAAGCTGGCAGGACGTGCTGTGGGAGGCTCGGGGGCACGGTCCCTGGCCACAAGGGTTTGGTTTCATAGGTGTGTTTCTCTGACTTGAAACGTTATTATTATTCTAGATGGGTTAACAAAGCAAACAGGCCCAATTGCTTGGTAGGCAGTCAGTGTGGATGCTGAAAGCAGAGTCCCCTCTGCCCATCCCTTCCCCGGACAGCTCTAGTGCCTTCCCGCAGTGTTCCCAGCGCAGAGCTCGTCTAACACGTTATTTTGTATGAAGAGTTCAGCCAAATGAACCATGAAGCCATGAGACAGGCAGAAATGGAGCAAGTACAAACCATGCCCACAGCAGCAATCAGGCAGGTTGAGAACTGCCTGCTGCTCTCTTCGTGGATGCAGTGACGAAGACATGGGTGCACCAGCACCGCAGAAGGGCTCTTCTGAGTGTTTTTCTCACCAGGAGAAGAGAGCAGAGTATCAGAGAAACAGGTATCCTCCTCAGCCTTCCTGCTCCTTTGCTGGCTCCAAGCTCCCTCTCTCTTTGGCTCCCAAATCCATCCTCCTTGCTGGCAGAGCTGAGGAGCATCTCTGCTGCTTGAGCAGTCAGATGGCTCCTGCCCAGGGCTGTCCCTGCCATCTGAAGTGCTGCTGGGGCTCACTGGCAGGACCGGCGATACAGACAAGCCTGTTCACACTGCCCTTATCTCAGCCTTAAGTTGTCCCCCTATTCCCAAGAGCTGGAACAGGTGACAGCAGACCCCACGATGCCATGGAGCTGGTCCACGTGTGCAGTGACTCCTGCAACTACAAAAGGCACCAAACCCAAAAAGGGGGCTGCTGACCCCTTTTCCTGGGGAGCTGCACCCCTGTGATGCATGTTTCCACATTAGCACACACTTGTGACAGCCATGTCACTTCTCAGCTTTACACCCTCTCCTCATATAAACCCCTGCAATGCCAAGGAGCTGCTGCCATTTCCCTCTGCATGCAAGCTTTCCATTTTGCTTTGCTCAGATTTTCCTGGGAGAAACGAGGGAGAATAAAAGCCGCCTTTCCAACTGCTCAGGCAGTGCTGTAGGCCTGGGAACATGACCTGCTTGGATCAGAGCTTGACCTGCTTGGATCGGAGAGGCTCGGTGAGAACGGTCCCCATCCCCACAGCCCTGGCAGGAACGTGTGCTAGCGCCTGTGCCACACTGCCTGCAGGCAGCCCTCTGAGCGACAAGTCCCCTAAATAAGCACAGAAACACACGCCATCTGCTCAGCCCGTACTGCTGCTCAGGAGCTTGCAGAAAGAAGGGTGAAGGAAAAGTGGTGCCCAAGGGTCAGGGATGCAGGTGGTCTGTGCCATTGCGACCTTACCCGTGTTTGTTCCTGACCTGACTCTGCAGGGGTGTGGGTGCTGAGAGTTACACGAGTTTCCCAAAGGATCTTGAGGGCCATTGCATGGCCTGGGGACCAACTGGCACAGCTCTGCCCAGGTCTAAATGGTTAAATCTCCTCAGGGGTCTCAGGCCACAGGGAAAGTGACCATGGTGGTGCACCCTGGCCTTGTTTCACTGACCAGTGCAGACACACCTCGGCGGTCCTGTCTTGGCACAGGCGATGCATCCTCCCATCCTTCTTTCCCAGCAGCACTGTATGCCACCCTATAAAATGCCCATACCTTAGATCTCTGCTATGAAGAGTGGGGCTCCTTCTCCCTCCACCACAACAATCCCCAAAAACACACGCAAAAAAAGGCAGAGCTGCTGAAACTCATGCAGACACAAAGGTTGCGTGATGCCCTGCATCAGCCGTTCCTCCTCCTCCCCAGGAGCCTGGAAGCCACCAACCCCAGCATTTCCTCTCGTGGCATGTGTTTTAATTGCTGCCAGCAGGAGTGGCTTCATCCTGCCAGAGCTTTGAGAGGAGGCTCATCTACGGGAATCCCTTGGACAAGAAAACCTGATTCCCCCAGTGGGCATCTGTTTGCTGTGAGGAGTCACAGGGGAGCACAAAATTTCTGTCCAGCTTCTAGGTTTGTAAAAACTCTTTATTGGGTGTGCAGCCAGAGGAAGAAGCTCTCAAACATACAAGATCCCTCCCAGGACTGGATGGGAGTTAAAGGAAAGCACAGAGATGGTATTTAGGTGAGAACTGGGTCTTGAAGCAGAACTGGGGGAGGGACAGTTGCCAGGGGATTTAAGGCCAAAGCAGCATACACATCATGTCTTGTCTTACCACAAGTGATACAGATCTCACTACTGAGCTTCATGTTGTACATTTATCCAAAACATCACCATAACCATCGTGCCTTGAACTGTGGGGGTGGCTTGTGGGTAAGAAGACCAGGGATGACAGCTGGAAAATATGGTTTGCAATAATCTGTTGTTCACTGCTCTCTTAAAGAAGTGTTTATGCTTTTCAACTGTATTTTATGACTTCGAAGGAGAAAGTATTTAAACAGCAATAGAGGATAATTCTGTAAAAACCATAGCACATCTCACTGGCACCTCATTCCTAGCCAGTCTGTAAATTACAGACTGCTGCTTGCTCTATTCTTCTACTGCCTCCCCTTAGTGCATCTCACCACCCTTAGGACAGCTCTTGCTCTGGCACTGGCCTGCCACCACCCCTGCACAATGAGTTCTGGGCTGTGAGAGGGCTGACTCCTAGGCCAAGTCCAGACCCAGGTATTATCTAAAAAACAATGAAAGCAAATGGAAAATCCTGCCAGGCCTTCCCTCCATCTGCAGTCCTGGGTGCTTTTCTGCCTCACACACACATGCACACATGGCTCTTTCCTCCACAGAAGAACTGTCTCTGTTTCTTCCAGGCACAACTGAGAAGCCACCTCCAAATAGTAAAGCTAAGGGATTCAGCTACTTTAGTAACTGTGGTATTAGTTTAGCCTGAATTGCTTGCAGGTCTTGAGGACTGAGCTGCAACCCTCACACATGAAACTGCTTGCTGGGCGAATGATTACACAGATACCTGATTTGGGGCCACTAGGGTCTACCCAAGAACTCTGTTCTCCTGTCAGATGTTCCTCCAGCAGCACATGGCCCACACCATCTGTGAAAGGTCTCTTCTACCTTCCCATCTTTCCAGTCAAATTGTAGAGTAATTCTGGCGGATATCTCTGGATATCACTGAAATGCCCTGTCTTTTCTCATTGCTTGAGTGAGAGTGAGTTTTCAGATGCCACCTTGAAACAGCACCTTTTGACCATTGTGGACAGGAGAGAAACAAGGGGAATGAAATAAAAGGAGCAGTCTTTCTTTAAAAGTTCTCTGTTAATAACACAACTCTCATCCTCAGGGCAGGGGAAGGGACTGCCTTCAAAACACGTCTTGGCAGGCAGTAAGTTAGGCAACATGGAAATGGTTACAACACCACTAGGACCTTTACTGAAGCTGCCAGAAGGACCAGGACCTGGACAAAGAAGGTGGCAGTGATGCAGGGAAGACCTTGTCCAGGTTGTCATTTTTGCCTACATCACTGAGAAACCTTCAGCCAACCAGAGACAACATGAGACAGACAATTAACAACCAGCTAATTATTAAGCATATCCAAACATTCCCTTTTATGTCTCTTCCTTCACACACCTCTTTCAGTGCCACTGAGCAATGTTTAACCTTTATGCCTCCAGCTCAGAAAGGAGGTGGAAGAACTGGGAAAGGACAGAAATGTACTGGGGGATGACTGGAAGTAAGGGAAAGTTTCCTCATCAGCCCAGACACACTGATGTGAGGAACGAAACGACGAGCGTGAAAGCAGATCTTATCGGTGGTGAGAGGCAAAGTGAAGGTCAACAGTAACTGCTTATGTCTCTTGGTTCAAGAACAAAGAGGCAACAAACGAAACTAGCAGATGGCAGCTTCACTTTCAGCTAGAGGAGGTATTTCTTCTTACCATACACAGTTCAGCCTTGTGACCCATTACCACCAGATATTGTATGTCCACCAGTTTTGCCTAGCTGAAAAAACCCACAAGACCAATTCACATAGTCATGACGGAAGAGAAAAGCCTCCAAAGCCTGTAAAGGAAATATTGTTGTAGTCAGGACGAACATACCCCACCTTGGCAAGCTGTGGTGCTGAGCAGGGAGGTGTGTGGGATCCTCTCCTGGGCAGCCAGCCATGGTGACACAGGGAATGCTCACTGCCAGGCCTCACCTTCGTGCAGCAGCACCTAAAACAGGGACTGATATCTTGTTGTGAGATTCCACCTTTTTTCCCTCGGGGAGGGAAGTATATTGGTGTAATAATGACTGCTTTAATATCATCATTAAAAACTGTCCACAGCTACTTCCAGTCAGCAGGCTGCCTTGTGCCATCTAAAGATGTGCCTTGCTGCCATGCTGGAGCATTGACATATCCCTGACCCCAGTAAAGATAAGTTATCAGCTGAAGCCATTCCACAAAACACATCATGCTTTGTGTGGAAGAAAGTCTCTTTAATGCGGAAAAGAGATTGCTGAGGGTGATCTGATTACAGTCTTCTACTGCCTACAGGACATTTCAGAGAAGACAGAGCCAGACTCTTCTCAGAGGTGCCCAGTGAAAGGGAGGAAGCTGTGGGCACAAGTTTCAAGAGTTGAATGTGAAGAAAAAAACTCTTTCCCATGAGAGCAGTGCAGGCCTGGGACAGAGACCAGAGAACTGATGGGATTTTTGTCCTTGACAATACCAAGCACTCAGCTGCACAAGGCTCTGAGCTACCTGATCTGGCTTTGTGGTAAACCCTGCCAGGAACACAGTGCTGGATTGGAAACTTCCAGAGATGCCTTCTGACATGAATCTGTCAGATTCTTGGAATCCCATCCCATCCAGTGTGACCAGCCTTGCAAGCCAGGACTGATCGTCCACATTCAACCAAATACATAAACGTTTTTGACAGAAGAACATCCTCCATGTGTGATTGAGACACCAGCCCGCAGACTTCTTGGGTGGTTCAGAGCTCAGCCTTCAGCTCAGTGACTCACGCAGCACCTCTGCACTGCTGCCTGCCCTGCAGTCCTGGAAAGGCTTGGCACGAGGGACGTGCTGCATCTGCTACACACGCCGAAGCACCCTCAGAGACTCTTCTGACTACCTGGCTGAAGGATTTTCTGCTATAGCAATTCCCACAGATCTCACAGGTCTGTGCTGAGGAATTACTGTCATTATAGAAAAGGTGGGAAAAGGCAATGACACTATGCCTGCTGTTCTGGCATAGAGCCAGATTCATCTCTTTTACAAGACACAGGGGCAAAATCATCCATAGTACTTCCCACTGGTCCCCCTGTTAATGCCACAAGCAATTTAAAGGACCTTCGATGAGAAACCTAAATTTTTGCAAGGCTGCAAGAGTTGAGCAAAATCATCTCTCAAAGAGATGCTTGTTGGGGCTAACAAAAGAGGCAGAGCAGGCAGACGGAACTCGGGCCTACAACCTCAGCTGAATCCCTTCACCAAAATCCCCTCCACCTGCTCAGTAACAACAACCTCATTTTTCTCTTTCTCTCTTCTGTCTTTTGCTCTTTCTGGCAGAAGTGAAAGGAAGCATAAATCATTGCAACACTGACAGTACCTGCAGAGCGTCTCCTGTCACTAACAGAAAACTTCAGGGGACAGAACACGTCTGACAGGGCTTTGCAGAAGATGGAGACACCTGTTCACGTGTTTCTTTGCTCCAAAAAGAATGAAAGCCACTCAAAGCATATACCTCTTTTTGGTCTCACTCATTTCCAGTTTCTGGCCTGTCTCAGGTGTTTACTAAGAAAATTCAGAATTGTTCAGATGCTGAAAGCACTGAGCTGCGCCAGATCTAGAATAGTCCCTCTTGCAACCAAGAAGCTCTACTCATTTGCTTTTTTGTGCAGCTGGAGGTCTCAGAAGCGACCGAAACGGACACAGCAATGCATATTAATCTTTTGATGGTGGTGGTTGAATATCTTGCAGAAGATTCCTTACACATTGTGGCTGGAGCCAAACTGCCTCAAGCACAAATTTGACACAGAACTTTTCATCCAAGATCGGACTCTCAGTTGTGATAATGACATAGTAATCAGCAACATTTTTGTATAAGGCTCCCATATCTAATCCCAGATTATGCTTCAGATAAAAGCATAGATGTGGTGCAGCGGTTGCAGACTGATCACTGTGAACACACTTTGTACTTACTGGGCACACAGAGTGGTTTTACAGGCGTGCCCAGAACACCCAGGTCTGGGTCAGCAGATGAAGGCTGACCACAGACATCACGGGCCAAGGCTGTGAAGCTTTCAGGACTTTTGGATCCATAGGAGATAAGAAAAAAAAGCAAAGCAAAGCAAAACAAAACAAAACAACAACAACAACAAAGATTCTGTTTTTTGGACTGGACGAAATTTCTGTATGGGAAAAAGGGGACTTGCTAAGGAATCCTTGTTCTAGAGCCACTAGACCTTGAGGTCTCTAAAATTTATGAAATGGTACACTTATTTAGCTCATCTGCAGTTCCTCTTCCTGTCTATGAACAGGACTGAACTACGCACTGCTAGTCAGCAGGACTAGTGTATGAAGAGATACAAATGCTGCAAAATGACACACTTTGTCTACAAGGTGATTTTAATGCAAGGACTCCACCTGCTTTAAGATCTTGGAAACCAGCAGCAGGAAAACCGGAGCTGGCTTACTTGGTTTTAGATTTATTTAAAATGAATTAAACTCTGTTTAATTAACCTGCTCCTTGTTTCTGATGGGTGTCCAGATATTTTTACTGACTAGAATGTGCTTTTAATCATTTATGTGTGCAGTTGGCCAGCAGCTGTCATCACCAGTAGTGCTACATATTCACAACAGAGTGCTCACTGAGAGGGGATCAGTGGGGTCTTGAGGAGATTGCAGTATGTCCCCATGACTTACACATGACTTTTGTGCTGGCTGAAAGTCACATTAAATATGGAGAAACAATCCCTGTTTGTGCTACAGGGTGTACAGAAAGGATGTGCTTTCCTTCACTGTTTGCCTTGCATGCCTGCATTTTTAATCAAAATACATCAGCAAGAAAATCTTGGAAATGTCCTTCAACAACTAGAATTAAAATTGATGTGGAGAAACAGTACCAACTGCGGTGAATGGACATTTGGGAGCAGCGTCAGGTCTGCCAGGGTAGCTCTAACACTGGAGCAACTCAGCGCTCGGAGAAACACGGATGTTGCTGGCAGGGGCACCCTGGAGCTGCTGGAGGGCCCTCGTAAAGACAGGTCTGCCTTCACTGCCGTGGTGCCAGACAGCAGCTCTGCTGTGGAGAGAAGCCTCTGGGCTGCAGTTCCTGGGTTTCCAACTCCAGAGTGACAGAGCTGCGGTTTGGGTTAGTTTAGGAGTACCTACATCGGCTTTTGCTTCGGTTGTTGTGCCTCTCAGGGCTGCCTCCTTTCAGTTTCAGGGAAAGGGAGAAAAGAAATCAGCCAGAAGCTGGCTGCTTCATTCAGAACTGCACAGTGTGAATTGCAGCAGGAGTAATCTCATCCCCTTGAGCTTCTACTGAAACAAAACTCCCTCCCCTAATCTTGATGGTCTCTTGTCAACAAGTGCGAACACATAGAAAAACTGAGCATTGCTACCATTACTTGCACCTATTGTTCTACAAATGACAGATTCAGAGGAACGTGATTTAAAAAAAAAAAAAAAAAAAAAAACAACCGAAGGGTCTGTCAATTGTGTAAAAAGCATTCCTGCACCGTAGGGTGGGTGGTCCACTTGGGAGTTGTTATGGTTTCAGCATAAATCAGCACAAAAGACTAGTGATGTGTGTGCAAACACAGCAGTCTAGTAGCATCACACTTAAAACCAGGTTAGCCAAATGGCTTACCTGTATATTGAGTCATGTTTAACATACATATTTACCTAGGTGGCTGTCAAGTGACTAACATGACTACCAGAGACTAGTAGTCTGTGCCTACTGTGGTGCTCCAACATTACACGCACTCTGTTACAAATCTCAGTGGCGTTCTAAAACCAAGATGGATATGCTCCCATTTTACACAGAGGGTAAGAGAAGCATAAAGCTCACCAGAAAGGATGATTTTGCACCAACTCAGGGTGTCAGGGCTGTGTGTCAGATTGAATTCCCGGCTTGAAGTACCCAAAAGTCATCTTGTGAAGCTGCTAAGTCCCTGCACCTCTTGCTGCTTTTGGCAGAGACCAGCACTTACTGACAAGGCCTTGATCTGGTGGCAATGTACATGCTAGAGAATGACCCATCACAGCTGTGAGTGCCCTGGGACATGGAAAACAAGGTGTCTTTAAAATGGAGTAGTAATCCCCTTGCCCAGCTTCCCTGAAAAATCACTAACAAGACCAAATGCAAAATCCAAGTCCTTTTGCAGAAGGCTTTCTGCTTGCAAAGCTCTGACTGCAGTGTTAGCAATATCAAACATGAAAAATCTTTTTCTTTTTGGAAGAGATTGTTAACTTTCACATCAAAAGAAAACATTTTAATATGTACTTTTTAACTGTGACACTTGCAACTAAGCTAGATTAAAATCTTTGCTATTATTATGGCAGTGTTAATTTAAAACAACAACAACAACCATAACATTTTAAAGTGAAGCTGCACTATGGATAAATTGCCTGGTTTAGACATTACCCAGTTAGAGGAAGCCTATTTGGGTGGGCAATATGCAGCCAAGCTTTATGCATGGTTTCAAATAACCTATCAAGATTCCATCCATTATGAATTCATCTGAATTTTTATAGTTTTAGTTATCCCATGAGCTATGAGGATGAAAGTGCAAAGGCATTCGCAGGACAGTAATAAGAGCACCCTCTAGTGGTTATCGTCACAGATATTAATTAAACCTTTTTAAATAAGCAGTTAATAAATCTGCTTTCTCAAACAGCCTACCCCAAAAGCTGGTTAAAATATCCATGTGAATATTCTGTATGCTGTTCATGCTTTCTCAATTTAACTGATACAACTGCAATGTTTTATATTGTTTATTTGTCAAAAATGCTACAGATTAATAAAAAATATTTTATCGCTTTCTGTAATTTAGGGTAAAATAAATCTTTCAAATCTTTCAAGTGTTCAGTTTTTTTCAAGGAATTCCTCGGGAGGGACAGAGAAAATGACACAGCAGAACATTTGGTGTCCATATCAGAGACCTTATTAGAACCTATAACAGAAATTAATGGATGCTTGCATGAAGATGGGAAGAAAGTAATGTGGGTTCTGTAAAAGGGAGTCACATTTTACAGATCTCTACAGATCTTGCTGGTGTTCTCTGAAGGAATCATGGAGCATGTAGACTTCCTATTTAATTATAAGCTTTTTAAGAATCCTAAGTATAGCGTTTACTATAAGATGATACAGAAGTTAGTATCTGATAATCATCAGACATAAAAGGAGAATTAGAAAATAAGCACTCTGCTGGAATGTATAAGTAACTTACAGGCAGTTTTGGTCAAGTTAGCTTCAGTTAGCTTTGGCTGAGCAGGAGTTACAGCAGGAGTTACAGAAACTGTCCAAGGAAGGAGACATGGATTGAGTTTTCCCAAAATCAAAAGATTAGGAAGAATAGTTTAAATGCCAAGTAGCCAGCAAATATGCTTTGTCTGGCTTTGACTTCCAAACATATTCTAGACAGGGTGCTCCTGCACATGAGTTTGCTGCATCATATGAATATCACACTCTATTTGACTTTATTTAATTATTTATTGTACTCTGTGATTAAATTGGCAAATAACATTCTTGTTACCTATTGCCACGGAAGTCTACTACTTACCAAGTGGGTCCTCTGGGATTCCCCAGGTAAACGTATGAGTTAGCACAACTGATGTCCAGTGTGAGGAACTTTGCAACTAGGATTCTGCCCAAACAAAGATGGTTTTATGTTGTACACACACCTAATATATTTACATATTTTACATATTTACATGTATGTTGTATATCTGTTTTATGTATGCATACATATTTTTGTAGACATATTTTATGCATGTGTATTTTATGTTTGCTGCAGTGTTCAATTCTCAGCAATCACTTTGGGATTGGTAAGAAGAGGTAAGAAAGAAAATTGCATGGTACCACATGAATTAATAAAATGAGTGGGAAAAAAAAAAAATAGTTATCAGAACGTTAGGGCAGAAACTGAGGTTGTAACTCCCTGCACTACGATGCTCCAGAAGATGGCTCCCATTGACAATAGGAGGGACAGACCCAGGAAAAATAAAAGAGATAAAGCATTGCATGCTGTTTAATATACGATCAGAAATAGCAGTGCTCAGAGAATAGATGGAGTGGGTAATGCAGATAATGCGTCCAAGTCCACGGATGTTTGAAGCAATTTGTACAAGCACTTTCAGACTCTGGCTGACACCAAGGAAGAGGCTAATTAATCCATGGGATGTTGCCAGGACTTTGTCATCTCGTAAAAGCTGTAAAAAAATAAAATAAAAAAAAATAAAAAATAAAAATAGAGTAGGAACTCATAAATACCTCTAAATGCAACCTAGAAAAAAGTGCAAAGTTCAGAACCTCTTGAAAATGTCAAAAACAAAACAAAACAAACAGAAACAGAAAACTAAATTAAAATAAAATAAAATAAAAAAAATAAATGTGTGTTTTTTTTTTTTTTTTTAACTAGATACAAACTTTGTCAGACCAAAATCCAAGCTGACTAAGTGCTACAGAAAGGCTTATCAACAGCCATGTGAGAGAGGCAGAGCACACCCAGGCTCACGAAAAGCATCACATTCCTCCCAGCATGGGTCTGCAGTGGTGGTGAATCGGCCACAATGGTGGGCAGCGGTGTGTGACGGGTCTTCACCAGGGCACAGCCAGATGTGGAGGGAAGTGTGAATGCCTTCGCTCAGAGGCGAATCATTCCATTGCCTCCGCATTCAAAAGACCGCTGAAAATAGGGAGCCTTTGACCCCTGATGTAATTAAAACTCTGGCTGAGGCAAAAAAACAAGGAATTGTAGTCTCCTGCAACAAAAGTGCAGCGTGCTTTCACTAGACCCCAAATCTGGCCAGGAAGAGACAAAGATTCCACCCCCATTCCCCCCCCCCCCTCCCCAAACCCCCACTCCAAATTACTCCCCGAGCTCCAGGCGAAAATTGGACATACCACAATCTTCAGGAAAAGGGCTTTGGCAAACTGCAGAGCTCGGTATACCTCTTCAGCAAAGAAAACCAATTCTGAGAATAAACTGGTCTGAGATACAAATGGAAGGACCTGCTGCTATGCAAGGCTTTGATTTAAACACATTAGCAAGAAATATTTGAATAAAGGGGAAGTAACACAGGAATGCAGAGTATTTCTCAAACATGTAAGAAACGAGCTCGGAGCATCAAGAAATCTTTCAATTTTCCTTCTCTCATGAATGGTTTCAGTTTAACCTGGGGCTTTTAAGGGGGATTGAAGCCCTTGGAATCCACTTTTCTGTTCCAAGAGATAAATCTATTCATGCTGCATGCTAAATTGCTATGGTCAGTGTTATTCTTTCTGGACAAGCAAACCCAAATTTTCTCCTAAGGAGACAAAACAGAGCTAGGAAAACACAATCAACTAATTCAAGAAATCCAAATAGCATGTTAAGACCCTGGTCAGGAGTTATTTTCTTGTCATGCTTGCAGCTTACTTTCAGATTACATTCAAGATTCAAAGGTTGTGAATGATGTAGTATCTCCGAAGCACCTCCTGCTAGATAGCACTGCATTCCTAGGAGTCTTAAGCCATATGTTGGCTCCATATTTCTCTCACAACTAGGTTGTTGTGAGCCCAAAATAAATGTTACATGTTACATGTTGCCTAAAACACATGGGCCAGTTACTAAGATCAACTCCACATTCTCCTTTTCCTCCCGTCCTCCAGCACACTGAAGTGGACACAGTTCCCAGTAGTGTCCATCCTGAAGAGCAGAACAGAGGCCTGGAGGCACATGTGGGAAGAAATCATCAGATTTGTTGCTAATAGTAGGAAACCGAATTTTAGGGAATGTTATCTGATCAAACCCGTGGAAGACAGCACCAAAACGCTTTGCAGAGATTTGCAAGTGCTGGAAGAGTTGCATCTTGCTTGAATCCTGGAAACTGGGACGTGATTTTCTTGCAACAGCAGATTTCATCAGCTGTTTCATCATTTTCTCTTCCAGATACTCTGCAGACAGGAACAACTGAAGCTGACTTGGAAGCAGTCACAAAAAGATTCCCTTTATAGTATTATTTTTTAAAAGACCGTAATACTCTGAATTATATGCAGCAGAAATCTGAAGTTTCTTTATAAATGCTTACATTGTGAATCTCCTTAAATGCTTCAGGAAGGCCAGAAGTCTACACTTTTCTCCAGAATGCGCAGCCTTTCATCATCAATACAGCTAGATCTCATGTCCCTGAGATTAGTATAATTGATGATGTATTGATTTTCTGTCTCAGAAATGCCTCAGCTGCTCTTAATAGAAAGAAAGAAGTAATTAAAGCATTAGGCAAAGTTTCTATGTTGCTATGGAAAAGGTTTTTGAATGCATTAAATAACTGACAAAAAAGGAATATTGAGAGGGAAATAAATCTACCAGTTCACACATCCCTTTTACGTGATATGTGAGTGTCCCTACCCATTGCAAGCCCTGTGCATTTGGGGGGGGGTGTGGATAAAATTTTGTTTTTTTAAATAAAATACTACGCAACAAAATGAAGAGTTTGAATTCATGACAGTTGAGACAAGTCTTTGGCTTGAAGGCCGCACCCAGAGAGTTGGTGTCAATGGCTATGTCCAGGTGGAGGCCGGAGACGAGAGGTGTCCCTCAGGGGTCTGTCTTGGGACCAGTACTGTTTAATATCTTTATCAACAACAGTGGGATCGAGGTCACCCTCAGCAAGTTTGCAGAGGACACCAAGCTGAGTGGTGCAGTCAAAACAACAGAGGGAAGGGATGTCAGCCAAAGGGACCTGGACAAGCTTGAGCAGTGGGCCCGATTGAACCTAGTGAGGTTCAGCAAGTCAAAGTGCAAGGCACTGCAACTGGGTCAGGGTAATCCCAGACACGAGCACAGACGGGGAGAACAATTCATTGAGAGCAGCTTTGAGGAGAGAGACTTGGGGGTTCTGGTGGACGAAAAGCTCGACATGAGCCAGCAGGGTGCGCTTGCAGCCCAGGAGGCCAACTATGTCGTGGGCTGCATCAACAGAAGAGTGACCAGCAGGGTGAGGGAGATGGCTGTTCCCCTCTGCTCTGCCCTTGTGAGGGCCCGCTTGGAGTGCTGCGTCCAGATCTGGGGCCCAGGAAAACCTCCCAGTACCCTACTTTCAGAAATATATGTATCTTCCTACCGTTTTCGTTATTCTTTGTACTGAAGTTATTACCAAATCATCAACGGGTGCTGTGCTGCAGTTCCAGAACACTTTTTTTTTTTTTTTTTTTTTTTTTTTTTCCACATTTTCTCTTTCTTTTTATGGATGGAAGATTTGTTTTCCTGGTAAAGCAGTGGAAGAGGATTTCTCTTTCTGGACTGCCAGCCAGCAACAGAAGTGTGTAGTCAGCTTTGTGGTGATCTCTGGAACTATAAAAAGCAAGCAACATTTTTTCATCACGCCTTGACACTTTCCTGTTCATGGATATGAAACCAGCACTTTCTTGTTATCTTCTTTGCTATTAAAAACAAACATATTAAAGTCCTACTCAAGAAAAGTAATAAAACAGAAAAGTGATGAAAAATGCTAGCAAATAAAAGAGATTTAATTTGTAATTTCACATTCCGTCCTATTCTGTAACAAGAAAATAATAACAAACTTGCATTAAGCTCTCCTGTCAGGGAAAAATGCCAGTTTTTGCCTTTAAACGTTTGCATTTCAGTTCTTGCCTACCTGTTCTTTTCAGATCTGTTGCTCAAGCATTCAACACTTTACGTGCTTCCTCCATTATCTACCTGCTCAATCAAGATTATATACATCAATTGGGAGATGATAAATGGAGCATGAAGACAGGTCACATTACTATGAAAATCCCCTCCTACAGCTAGTGAACAAATGAGAAAACCTCACAGAGGGTTGACAAACTTAATTTACTCTGCATGTCCCATTCTGTCCAACAGGATGACTCACCGCCTATCTCTGAGCTATGGCATAGGTGAATTCAGAAAAAAAACGTACAAATCCAAGCAGGTGCACTCTCTGGTTTTAACAAGCTCCCTTCATTTTTCCTACATCACATGCTTCTCTTTCACCAAGACGCTACGAATGCTTTGCCTTCTATTTATTTAAGGTAATGTAAGAAAAAGGTGTAGCAAATTAGAAACCTGATGGAAATATAACCTCAGAGGGCATGGTATTTTTTGCCTTACATCCCCAAGGAGGCAAGAAGTTCTCTCCCAGAAAAAAAAAAAAAACACTTGAAATCATTGGGCAAAATCCAATCCCTTAGTCATGCTAGGAGGCAGCAGCCAACCATTTAATCAGACTGTGTGTATTGGCTGGTCAGCTGCTGACTACACAACTCAAACGCGGCTAAAATTCATGCTACCACCTGAACCATCAGAGGGAGAGGGGAGAGAGCTGAGATGTGATTTTTTTTCTGCAGTGCCACTCCCTTTGAAAGACAAACCCATTGAAAATACGAAGTTGTTAGATCTGTTTCTCATGGAACAAATATTTTTACTGAAAGAGGACAAAAAAAGTTCTGTTGTAGGTAAGTGTCTGAATGCAGATTGCTATTACGACTTTGTGGACACAGACAAATAAGTATATTGTGAGGTGAAATGTAAATATACAGCTCAGCAGCTGCTCTGTAAGTAAATCCCAGCATAGATGAACACTGAATCTGGTTTGAAAGACCCAGGCAAACAGGCTTGTTTGCTACTACATGGTCCCAGGTATTGAGATACCAGTTACTGCATAATTCTCAGTGAATATAAAGAAGAGGCTGGCTGTCTTGGATAATGAATCCATCAGTCCCATTTCCACCACTGGGCATGGGCAAACGCTGAGGGAAGAGGAGAAATGAGGCAAATACATGATACCTCCTCTGCAACACTCCCACAGCCTCCAACTATTTTCAGCTCAGGGGATTTCCGGAGCCTGAGGGGGTGTTCATTCACTATGATAAGCACAGCCCTCTTCCAAACAGTTGGCGCATCTGCCCCAGGCGCCAGAGAAACACCTTCTATACATTTTGTCATTCAGATAGGCACTGA
>CM021729.1:57276251-57288648 GCA_011074415.1 Stictonetta naevosa | reverse complement strand
TTTCCCTCCATTTCCCACCCTCTTCCCCCCACCCCCTCCCCCCCTCCCCTTTTCTTCCCCAACGCGTCTCGCTGGATTAGCGCGATTTCTGGCGCGTCTGCATCCATCGGTATTCGAGCGGCTCGCGAGCGAGACGCGATGAAAAAGGAAGAATTTTAAGCCGCGGAAGTGGGACGCCGCGTGTGCCCTTGGGCTTAGCGGCTTTTTTCCTAACCCCTGGTAAACGCTATTTCCATTATTTCTTTCGGGATTTCGGGTTTGTAAGACCTATATAAGCCTAAATTCGCGCGGTTTCGTCGGTTTGGGGGAATTTGGAGGTTTTTGATACCCTTTATGCCACGATCTGGGCGCTGCTGCAGTGTCAGCTTTTATCGTTATAAAACGTTGACGCCAAGTTGCTGATCGTTCGGTGGAGGATTTCGACATATTGCCTCGTGATATTCTTTCTCCAAAAAGCAAATGGAGAAGTAGGAATCCCAAAATAGATCCACTTTCTTCTCTGGGAATGTCTTTGTCTTGCTTTGTTCTGCTCTGAATCAACTGCAGGGCCGTTGGTGCAGTGTATCTCTTTGTTAGAAATCACCACCGGATTTCGTTAAGAGTATAAACGGCTAGCAGCCTTTACTGCTTTTCGGAGGCTTATGCTTTTATTTTTTCTTTTTTTAAAAAAAGTAGATCTGGGATGCCTTTGCACTGGAGTCGTTTTTGCTGTATAATTCATAACGTCATTGTCCTAATAAAATGCCTTTATGTTCGGGAGTACTGCTTTAAATTACGAAACGTGATGTAAGAGCATGGCTACGCGAAGTACTGAACCGCCCCGCTGTCGCTAGCGAGACTGAATTGGGATAAAATGTCGGCTTTGCTAGATTCAATATGCTATAAATGCAAACACTATTAAAAATGTATGATGTTGCATGTCAAGATTTAATTTTCTATTTCAGGTATTATTAATGCTCTTCACCGCTACCGCACTTCAGCTTGCAAAACTGTATAAAAACACTAATTTTCTGCTAGGATTTTTATGTTACTGTTTAAATAAGCGTTACTTCTAGCTGCGGTTACCTGAATCAGTGTTTCTGGGTGTCACATGGAACATTAAGCAGATGGCGATGACGCTGGAGGTGATCTACCCGGCGAGGATGCGGCCAGGAGTGATGGCCGGCACTGGGATGAGCCTGGGCTTGGAGCAGTGCTGAGAGGGCTTGGGGAGAGGATTGTAGTGGAGCTCCATCCCCATTCCACTCCTAGCAGCTCTCTGGCCATCCACCTCCATTTCTGCCAGCTGGAATGCGCAAGAGCCTTGCCAACTGCCCCAGGCCTCCGTTGAGCTCTTTTTGGGAGAGGCAGGTGTGGCCGAGCTAGGAAGAAAGCTGGAGCAGAGCTGAGTTGGATTGTAATGCCAGTGCCGCTCCTGTACTGCTTCCTGCTCAAGCCACCTTCCCCTGCCGACACCCCCTTCTCTGATTTCTCCCGTTCCTGCCTGCATGTCTCCTGCATATCAGGTCGTGCTTTGAGGGCCGGAAGGGAGGAAGCGGTAGGAGGGGTTATAAAGCACCTCATGGGGAAATGTGGGGGAATTTTCTTTCTCTCTTAGCAATTGTTAAGTTGAAACAAATGTGTGTGATCTTGAATGTTGAAATCTGATACTAAATACAGTGAATATTCTAGAAAAAAAAAGAAATATATCCGCAAAGATGGGACTGCATGGTAATGGTTCTGAATTTTTACTGTATCTTTCTGGAAAACTTTAAAGAGGAATGAAATGAGCCTGTAATGAATAGTATAAAACCAAATGTAAATTTTAGTAAAGTTGCTTGTGATACCAATTCCATATGTTTGTGTTTAACGTGGTGGTAGTTCCTTTTAAAAAAAAAATCTTTCTTTCCATTAGCACCTGTGCTAGAATTTGACTATCTCATCTGTGGAGACTGTGGCAAAGAATTCATGGATTCCTACCTTATGCAGCACTTTGATTGGGCAACTTGTGATAATTGCAGGTATTACAGATAATCAGGAGAGGGAAGCTTTATTTTATGTAAAGATTGCTAGCTATAACTTAGTTAATAAGCCTTTAATTAAAAGGCTGTTAGCAGAGAGGTGTCTCAATAACTTTAGACTTACTGAAAAAGTAAGAGGAAGTTGACTGATGTCCTTTGTATTTTCCATTATGAAAGTGAAGAATGGCAGCGTCACCTCATGAGCCTGTGTTCGAATGCAGGACCTAAGCAGATGGTTGTGTAAAGTTCTAGAAACAAAATGTCTGGGAGTGGCTAGTGAGTTTCAGCATGCAAATTCATGCCTGGTGGAGGACACTTTAAATAACTAAGCTATATAACATGGTGTCTGCTTAATGTGGGGCAGATATTGGCACAGAATTCACTGTCGCAGTGCATCAACTTTAATAAGAAGTTAGTGCTTGGTAAGCAGAGGTGGGCCTGGAACATGGCAGCCAGAGAGCAGAGCCCAGCGCGGGAGGCTCGAGGGTATGCAGGAAGGCAGCCTGGGGCCGGAGGCAGCCCCCCTGCTCTCTTTTTAGACGGGGGGGCATGTTCAGAAAGCCACTGGGATCAATGGGGCAATGAAACAAAGTGAGGCAGCCGACCACTCTAAGCGTAGGAACAAATGGGTGAGTGGATTGTGGAGGAAAAAAGATGGCTGCTAGTGCGTTCGGAGAGCTTCCCAGGTAACCACGTGGAGTGGCAGAGTGCCTGCGTAAGCCACAGGCAGCAGCTCATCGTCTTCAGGGACAAAGTGCTGCCTCTTCGGGGTGGAAAAAGGCACGGGAGGAGAGGGCCTGGGGACTTGAAGGCGCTTACCCTTTGGACTAGTAGCTCTCGGAGCTGAATATTCAAGGAGTCGGTGGTGCAATAGCCTTTACTATGAACTTTGAGATTTGGTAAAGCTGTATTTACAGCAGTACTTCCTTGATGACGGTTGCTAGCACTTCCTGCTTGGCATACTGTTCCAGATGAAGCAGTTCAAGTTGTCCTTAAGTCAGGATTTTGTAAATTTTTTTCCATTAATTGGTAAATGCCACTGCGGTTAGACAGTTTTTCATCTGTCTGGTTGAAACTGCAGCATTTTAAGGTCTTTATTTGACTGTTTCTCTGTGCTTGCTGAATTGCATTTAGAATCGAGTTCTGTGTGCTAATCTCTTGCTGGGATCTAGCAGCATATGGAGTGTGTATATTCTGTCTCAGGTGAAATGACCTGTCTCAGGTTACACATTCTTGTTCTCTTGACCATGTGTCAGGCTTGTACTTTTGTCCTCTGAGTTACATCTGGGTTAGGTGAACAGCCTAAAGCTGCTCATGATCGGTTTCAGTTATTCCTAGTGTAAGAAAATAAAAAAGCCCTCTAGAGAAACAAAGAAACAGTTTATATTGTCTCAAATTGGAGGGTTTTCTAACTTAATTCCAGTAAACCTATATTGGAGTTCAGCTAGATTGTTGGAATTCAAAATTAATTGCATACATTAAAAACTGAGAGGATGAAGGCTGCCGGTATTTCAGGAATGCTTGGAGATGCGATGGGGATTTAAACTGATAAGTAGTTTTCACATGTATCTTTTTCATGATTGTTTTACATCTTCCAGAGATGCTGAAGATAAACATAAACTTATAACAAGGACAGAAGCAAAAGAAGAGTATCTTCTTAAAGACTGTGACTTAGACAAGAGGGAACCAGTGCTCAGATTTATTGTGAAGAAAAACCCTCACAACCCTCGGTGGGGTGACATGAAACTTTATTTAAAATTGCAGGTATAGAAACTGTTGGAGTATTTCAGACTCTACCGTTGTGTGACTTTGATGACCAAAATTTATCACTTCAGTTCTGATTGCTGAGTCATTTTGATAAAGCTAGGTATATTAAGTTTAGCCTTGTGTAAATTTTCTTTATGGTCTAAGTAGAGAGGTATGGTCCAAATTCATGAAAATGTCCGTGTTTTAGGGCCTTTTAAAGACATTTATGGACCAAGATCTCAGTACCCCTGTTTGCACAAGTACGGGTCATAAAAGTTAATGGCTTTTCAGTGCTGACCTGAAACGCGTTGGGCAGCAGCTGTTGCCTGTGGCCCTTTGTGGCTCGCGGCCTCGGGTCTGCAGCTCTGCCCTGAGAGCGAGAGCAGCAAGTCGATTTTACAAGGCTGTAATTTCCCGTTCCCTCCTTTTCTCAGGAATGCTGCTGCTTTGTTTGAATATGCACAAATTCTGAGCTGGGTTTGGTTTAAGTAAGTTAATCTAGCTGGTGCTAAAACAAATCTCCTGAGCTGTCTGTTGGTGTGGAAGGAATGTTCACATTTGCAGTTCAAAGGCGAAGAGATAGGAGGTAGAGACAGGATTCTTGGTGGTAGGCTTGACTTAGTTTGCATATGTATAGGGGGAATTTGTGTCTGTGAGTTAGAATAGTTTATTTTTATCGTTTCAGGGGAAAAAGAAACACATTTATGTCCATCCTGTAGGTAATCAAGCGCTCTCTTGAAGTCTGGGGTAGTGAAGAATCATTGCAAGAAGCAAAGGAACTGCGCCGTGACAGCAGGGAGAAGATGAAACAGAAGAAGTTTGATAAGAAGGTTAAAGGTAAATGCTTATATTTACATCATGTTATACTTAAAGGAACGTCCAATTCTGTGTGAGTTTATTTCTGTATCTGATCAAAGTGGTTAGTTTTCATTGTGACAAAATGGAGGCTTTTCATGACCCGTGTGAGTAAGCCTGGAGCAGTCCAGTCTGACCTCATGGCTAGCTAACTCTTCTGAGCAGAGGGTGGGACTAGAGATCTGAGGTCTCTTACAAACTGAATTACCCTCTTGTCCTGTGGAAGTGCTGTAAGTGATGGAAACTATTTATAAAAGTTCATTAAAGTGTTTTAAAAATTCTTCAGTAGGACCTAGGACGTGCCTGGGATTGTCTTTGTTACTCTTCGTGATTTGAAGAAGATACGGATTTTTTGTAAGCGGGTTATAATTCAAAAATCATAGAAATCATACATGTGGAGTGACTTTAGGTGGGGTAACTGTAAATGAAGGTAGAAAGTGCCTTTTCCCAGTGTTCACAATTTTCCAACTCACATTTTTACTGGTTGTCATCCTTATTTTTCCTAATAAATTAATATTCAGGAGAGTATTCAGCGGGTCGGTGAAGCTACAAAAAAAAGGCTTTCAGCTCAGACATGCTGGTCATTTTAAGAGCCTGTGTGTCTGTTTCTTAGCAAAGCTGAGGCTTGCCATGGCATCGGTGCGGTGCTGCCTGCGTGGGGCTCATGCTCGGAGCCAAAGGGCTCGAGTTGGCTGTGCTGGCATTGTCTGGAGGAGGTAGCACACAGAGCTGAGCAAACCGGAGGGATTGCAGCAGACCGTGGCAGAGATGATGGAGTTCAGGGCCAGGACAGGCCTTAACATGATGGCGTTTGCAACCTAAATGACTTGGCTGGAAATGTTACTACCCTCTGCTGTTTAGTATTCTTGCCACCCACTTGCAGCATCCAGAAAGTAGTATGTCAGGCTCGACCGCGGGGCGCTGACTTTACTGCAGCTGCTGTATAGGCAACTTGCTACTGGGCATAGAGCTGAGAGAATGCAGAGTCATTTAGGACAAATACTGTGACCCGAATGAGAAGTACTTTTTCTTAGTCATGTAAAACAATGAGGTGCTTCTTGCTTTCCTCCTCATTCCAGCCAACCCTTCTAGATGGCTTTGAAGGGCAGCATGTATGAGGCAACACCAGGTGGAAAACCTGCTGGGAGATTTTGTCATTGTATTTCCTGTCCTTTAAAACCATGTGAACAAGGCGAAATTGACTGCAAGGCAAATCAAAACTTGTTCTTGCAAACTAGTATTGCAAGAACATTTATGTCAGACGGGCAGAAAGCGGATTGTCAAGGGTAGGCCTCAAAAGGTGGGTGGTTAAAGTTTTATTCACCAATGCTTCTCACTCTTAAAAAAAAATCTTAACTTTCTCATCAGAGCTCCGTCGTGCAGTGAGGAGCAGTTTGTGGAAGAGAGCCGGCAGCATCCATGAGCATGAATATGGACCAGAAGAAAACATAGATGAAGATACTTACAAAAAGACGTGTACTATATGTGGCCATGAATTAACTTATGAGAAGATGTAATTTTTTTTTTTTACTTTAATTATCTTTTAAATTGTATTTTGTATTAAAGTCAAATAAATGTTAATGACAAGCAAACTGTGGACAAGTTCTGTGAAGAATGTTTCTTTGCAAGAAACTCTGTACAAAACAGTAAGGGCTGGCTTTCCAGATGTTGGGGGTGGAAGATAAACATTTTTAACAGTTCAAGAAATTGTTACTTTGTTGCTGAAAGATAAGGTGGTATCAATGTACTTTACACCCTGATTAAATTAAAGGAGGAAAACTTCCCCCCCCACACTCCTGTTTGTTAGGGGAATTCTCCATGGTTTTGGCTCAGCTGTTGGCTGTTTCCCAGTTACTGAGACTTGTCATGGGCATGGGGTATAACTGTGAATGAAGGTAGGAAATGCCTTTCCCCACTGGTTGCAGTATTCACAGCTTGTGTTTATACTGGTCGTCATCCTTGGTTTTACCTAACAATATCGTGAAACAATATGGCTGATGAGGTACCTCTCCAGTGGTTAGCAAGTCAGGAGGCAGGCTCTCCTTCCATGTGGACTTGGAGCTTCAGCCTGCAATGAAGGTGGTTTCTGGGTAGGAAAGGGGCATTCTTCAAGGAAAACAGCCTGCTGTGAGGGGCTGTGACAGCTCAGCACCACATTTCATAGTGAAAAGCCGTCTACTGCTGTATTTCTAGCTTTGGCCCAGGGAGCACAAGATGGCTCCCGCAGTCTGTGTTCACCTCCATTTTGGAGGTGTGAGTAATTCCTGGCAACTCCCTCTCCTTCTGCTGAGCAAGGCTGGGAGCAGCATTCCACTGCAGCACTGACTGAACATACCTAACTGCTATGGGCCTGCGCAGGGGGACATTTAGGTCCCAGCGCACCTTCTTCCATTTTTTGAGTTTTAACTGCTCTTACTGCTGAGGAATGCACATGGAAATGGCTGCAGTGAGGCAGCGATCTCTGGTCAGCCCTGCCCTTTGTCCACCATGTTTACATAGAGCAGGCCTCAGGGAACATGCTGAGGCTTTTTAGAGGCACCAGGCCCCCTGCAGCAGCGCAGCACCAAAACGTGGCAGGGAAAGAGGTGCAGGGAGGAGGGCTGACAGTTCTAACAGACTGTCACTGTCTGGTGGCAAGGAGAGGGAAGGGTTCTGTGCCAGCCCTCTCCTGGCACCAGGCAGCACACACACACGCCACCCTTGGCTGTGGGGACCAGGAAAGCTTGTCAAGTCAGCCCACAGCACACAGTGTAAAGGCAGGCGTGGTACAGGGCAACAAACTGGTCCTAACCCGACTGCACCTAGTGTAGCATAACCCTCTGATGACTACTTGCTTCGGTGGCCCCCCACAAACAGCTAGGACAAACACTCCCAGTAGCAACCTGCTTCACCTTCATTTATTTTTGTCTTTAATTGTGCATTTTTTCCAAGCACACCACATTTCTACAGCATCTTTCCACTATCCGCCAACCCCCATACCAAGTTCCTGCAGTTAGCTGCTGGTATCGTTATGTTAAAGCATGTCATTCATTCTCTTTCCTAGAGATCCAACCGGTTTCCCAGCCCAGTCCATCCAGCTGTATGCCGCTGGACTGACAAGGAATACCAGGCTTCCCCTAGACTACAGAGACGTAATCAAAGCCCATGCGCACACTGGAAGTTCAACCAGTTGTGAAAGACATTGCTATTTGGTCTTAAATCATAGGATTATGCTGTCCATACGCAGGTATTTGCAACTGGATCCCCAGAACCATTATTTGTCCAGGCTCAGAGGAAGTTACAGGTTTGCAAGTTTTAACTGCATTATCACTTTTACAGAAATCACATTACAGTCAGTTAGATCCCCACCATTAGTTAGTATCAGAACTCCTCATTGATCAGAAACAGTGGAAAAAAATCAATTAAGCCCTCTACAACGCTAAATGTTTCTTTAAAAAAAGGCTATTTGATTACTCAATAACATTAACAGAAAGATCTGAAGCAGAAGTCTGTGCATGACTGACAAAACCCTTGCATAAAGCAAATTCTTAACACTTAACAGTATACTCTAAAAGAAGGGAGGGATCAGTCAAATCAGAGGGTAAGCAGACAAAGCAGAAGTAACAGATTTAATCTATGAGATATATCCAATTGCTACAGGCCACATACAAGCTTGTCACCACTCAAAGTAGAAAATGTCCTTTTTTACCCTCCTCGATCAGGAGGTCAACTCATTAATATTGGGATGAAAGGCATTACTAGGCATAACACTGAAAAAAAATTGAACAGGAACAAAACTACCCAAAATTCATCACTTTTGAGCTTGAACTGAATAGCACTGGTACAAAATTCTTTAAACATTCACCAGCAAAATAAAGAGACCATAAACAGCTTGGAAGTATGCTGCGCAGTACAGACCTGAGCACCTAAGGCAGTGTCTTTGCCATTCGTCACTGCTTACCATAACACAGACTGCTCTGATTTGGCATTTATATAAGTAAAATCATTTGCATAACTCAAAACTAAGGCTACTCTATTTTCAGGTTGTGTTTCCCCAGTCTAAGTCTCCTGTAAGATATCAATTAAGTCTCCTGTAGGATATCAATTTAGCATTAAAACGCTTTCTGAAGACATGGAAGCCATATGCTGTTGCCACTCTTTAAAGCAAGGGAAGGGCAGCAGATACAGCCGCCACGAAGCAGTTGTTACTAAGCCAGATGAGGCGAGGGCACTTGGTTTATCTGCAGCTAGTACCAGAAGGACTTCTGGGATCTCTGCAGGTGCAGTCCAGTGCAAGCTTGGCAGCCCAGCTAGTTACAGGCTGGAATTAAGGAACAAGCTGGACACTGTCCTTCCCTCTCCACTGGCACGTGGGGCTGGAGTCCCCTATACCTCAGTGAGGTGTGCAGTACAGTAGTAGAAAATCTGTCCCACTCCAAGTGTTGCTACTCCAAGTGTATCTATCTACCAGTGGAGACTACTGCCAGGAGCAGTTCATTATTCTTTGTCCATACTGCAAAAAGGATTGCATTTTTCAGAAGATGTACATGGAGTTCCTCTACTGATTGTTTATAGCTACTGGAATAAGACACCAGACAATACATTTAAAAAACATATTTCAATTGTATTACAACCATGTTCTTTCAAACTCTGAAAATCTAGCTGGCTTGATAATAAATCCATATGCTCTATACTACTTTGAAAGCTTAACTCAGTGTTTCACATGCCCAAAATTAAGACACTTTTTCCTGTGCCATTCTAGAGAACTTACCACACTGTTCACTGAGAAAGTGCATTCCCCTTCACACTCACAAAACACTACAAATTGTTTCACATTTTTGCAATTCCTTTGAGTTAAGGGCCAGGCAGAGGTAACAAATTCTATAGTAGTTTTTGCCTGGTTTTCCGTTTTATATAAACAAAGGGGAGGGAAACAAAAATACTATCATGAAGTCAAGAGTCAAACCAAATTAAAAGACAGATTAAAAGAATTTATATTTTACTTTATGTCAATCCCCTATGAATCGTATCTAGTAAGGCTTATGATGCTTACACAGTTTGCTGTAGGTTAGAGTACTGTATTGTTTTACGTAGGAGCACATGAAAGCCAGTTTTAGTCAAAAAGTTTTTCATCCCCATGTTTCGCATAAAAACAAAAAAATTCACTGAAGTCCTGCAGGCATGACACTGCCACTGCCCACGAATACTCCTCAGGCCTGCAGAGCACAGAACTGCTGAAACACAGCCAGTATGTGGTGGTCCAGTTCAGCTGTAAACAGGAGGTTCTCCAGGGTCACCATGTACTGCTGGATTATCTGGTGATGCTGGCAGATAAAAAAAAAAAAAAGCATTGTTTTCGTTTAACTTTATATTAGAACAGAAAGAGAAGTCAATACATGTAAAAATCACAGGTCAAGTATTTTCATCAAAATTGCCGAGTGCATCTCATTTCCATGACACATTAGCCATTGACAAGAAAGGCAAAATGCAGAACCACCACTGACTGCAAGAAGACAGAAAGCACACATTGATAGCCTGTTTCAAGAAGCACTGTGCTCCCTGTGGCTTTCCACTCCTGAACACTGAATTGCGTGCAGTATGCCATGTCCAGAGGCAACTGCGAAGATATCTTAAGGGACTCAAAAATATTTGCTGTACTCTGAAGTCACATCTATGACCAGGAAAGGGTTCAGCCCATGGCATAATTACACTGCCACTCCCTTGCAGTCACCCATCTTTTGATATACCTCCTGCTCACACTGGTACAACGTTTCTAATACTGTAGCTTTCATCCATTTATCCGTGCTTGTTACCTGATTTAATACAGAGCCAAGAATTCCTGTCCGAATTTCTGATATATTTATGCATCTTACTAAACGGAATTTTGCAGTATTTTCATCCACTTATTTAAGAGACTTTTATTTTAGTATTCTTGTTTGCTCAGAGCTTTGCTCTTACTATAAACACAATTAAAAGGCGCTCGGCTAATTTCGTAGTCACAGCTCAGAATCTATTTTGCAAGATCCAGTCTCTCCACGAGTCTGTGGCAGGGAAGCAGCCAGAACCAGAAAGTTATGACCAAGCCCTGCACTAGCCTTCAGAGAAGATGTCGTGCTGCCACCTACTGCTGCTCTAATGGTGTGCTCAGTTCTCCAGCCACAAAGGCTTTTCAATCCAGCGGCTGCCTGCCCACACCCTTCCACACCGAGAAATGAAACTTACTTGTAGGAAGATCTGCTGCAACCTCTCAATACAGCTCTTGTACCAAGGTGTAAATACATCGATTCCACCGGTTTCACAGCGCACTAAGTGCTCAGTTAACAACATAATGAAACGCTTCAAGAGAGGAAAAAAAAATAATTTAATCTCATCAAATGAAAGCAAGTTCCTAACTTCAACTAAGGGTATCTTGGGGACAGAAACTTTGAACAGCAACATGAGAATAATTATTTTGCTTGGCAGATGCTGAATTAGTACATGAACAAAACCAACTTACCTTCTGGGTGTTCAGGAAACTATATACTAGCAGAATTCTGTTTCTGTGCACTTGAAACTAAACAGATTCTGCTCAGCAGCAGTCTTCGCTGTGGGATGATCTGGACTGACTCTAACCCACAATAAGCCCATGAACCCCCTTTCCTATACCCTCATCCCAACAGTATGTCTGAGATACAAATATCAGCAAAAGCATATAAATTCAGGAACCTTAAAAACATGAAAGTGGGATGAGACCTTTCCCATCATTACCTGGAATATAACAAGGAAGAGATTCTTCTGCTCACTCTGAGCTGACTCAACTTTCTCCTGTAAACGCTCTATCTGCTCTTCTAGAGGTCCATCTTCCCGATCACTGCTTCGGTCGTCATCATCACTGTCTCGCTGTAAGTGACAACAACACACTAACTAGCAACCTGGCTACCTGTGGTACTATTAATGCCTTCTGGTTTTACCTGTGAAAAGGTCTACAGAGAAATTGAAGAGCAGCACATGATGCTGCTTTTTATGTTGGCAAGAATTAGGATTTTTTAGGACATTTACTTTCAGTATAATACAGAAAACCCATTTGGAAGAAAAAACACCAGTGTGGAAAAGGCCTGAAAAAAAAATCCAAGTATCAGAGCAGCCAGAGAAAGCTTAAAGATTTACTAAGCTTTTACATACTGGAGAAACAATAGAAGGTAATATACCTGCTGGCTTTAGCATTACCAGATAATGAACAGCTTTAAGAAAAAAAAAAGGCCTAGATGTTTTAAATTGTGGCCACTGCTACAGGACAGGCAATTCATTCAAGTGAGCAGTTCTGAAGTCTCAGGACTGCAAAAGTGCCTTTGTGCTAGCGGTCAGATTAATCTGGCTTCTTGGTGCACAAGGAAAACCAGCCATTTTAGCCCATGGTGCCAAAGTGGGACCTCCCCTTATTCATGACCAAATGAGACTACAGCTCTGAGACTACAAAGGGACAGGGTGGAAACCAAACTAGTAACATGCAATTTTCTCATTGCCTGAAGCTAAACCAAACCAAACCAAACCAACCACCCCCACCCCCAAAGAAAAACAAACAGGAAAAAACCACCCCACAAAATAGCCACAAGTACATGGTATCAGCCTGCGATCTCAGATAAGAAAGTTTTACACAAGACTAAATGGGATACAGGAGGATGGAGAGAACAAATGGATTAGGATACATTCAGATGTAGATATTGCTTCACACAGCATGGTTTCCATGTTAAAAATACCTGTACAATTAACAGCTAAAACCCAAAACAATTGGTTCTCTCCATCCTCCTGTATCCCATTTAGTCTTGTGTAAAACTTTC
>CM021729.1:57127280-57274901 GCA_011074415.1 Stictonetta naevosa | reverse complement strand
CAGATGTGAATTCCGCTAAAGATTTTACTGAATTCTTAGGTAATTGCAAACTTCAGAAATGTGGATTGAGAACACACATTCAGTTTTTAATGTTTTAAGTGCTACAAATGACCACATCTGCATACATGCTTCCTGATAAGCATATTTATCCTGTCCTTCCCCAAAAGCAATTGTGCATCAGTCTGGCTGCATGCAGGTTTGTATAACTTAGCTTAAAATAATTAAAAATTACAAACAAATTACTCACTCTTTTGTGCTGTCTGGCCAATCTTGCCTTAGTCTCCTCCAGTTCCTTATGAATCTTCAGAACATGCTTATTCATCTTACGAATTGTGGAATGTAAGATTTCCCAGATATAAAACCTACATACACAACAGAGTAACAATCTTTGCCTAAGAACATTTTCCAGTGTTCTTCCACTTTGATATGTTTAGAGACTACTTGCAAAATGACACACTAGCAACATTCTTGCCTGGTGTCCTGGTTTCAGTTAGGACAGAGTTAATTTTCCTCCCAGTAGCTGGTAGGGTGCTATGTTTTGGATTAGGATGAGAAGAGTGCTGATAACATGCTGATGTTTTAATTGCTGCAGAGCAATGCTTACACTAAGCCAAGGACTTTTCAGCTTCTCGCTCTGTCCTGCCAGCGGGCAGGCTGGGGGTGCAGCAAGAGCTGGGAGGGGACAGACCCAGGACAGCTGACCCAAACTGGCCAAAGGGGTATTCCATACCATCTGACACCACGCTCAACAATAGATAGGGGTGGCTAGCCAGGGTGGGGGGCCGGCTGCTCGGGATGGGCTGGGCATTGGTCAGTGGGTGGTGAGCAATTGCACTGTGCACTTGTTTTGTACACACTATTATTATTATTATTTCCTATCTTAATAAACTGTCTTTATCTCAACTCATAGGCTTAATTTTCCTGTTTCTCTCCCCCATCCCAGAGAGGGAGGGGGGAGGGCGAGCGAACGGCTGTGTGATGCTGAGCTGCCGGCCGGGTTAAACCACAACACCTGGTCATATAAACACACAATGCTAACTCAGAAAGAAAGACGCTCAAGTAGGTATTTTGTAAAAGGAACGAGATTAATTGTACCATTCGCTTACACTACTCAGTTTTCATAGATGTACTGGCCACTCAAAATAGTAATTCAGAGAAAAATAACAACCTAAAACAAGTTCGTGTTACCTAGTAAAATCATGTGCAAGCTCTGAGGAGAAGATCCAGTTTGCTACTGCAGCACAGTCAACAATTTGTGTCCGAATCATCTTGTCCACAAGCACAGCAATCATCTATATTTTGTGAAAGACAAGACAGTCATTTCTATCGAAATAAGAAAAGGTCTTGTGGTAACATTCAACCTATGCAAAGTACTCCAGCCTTAGAGGTGGTTCAATGCAACTCA
This sequence comes from Stictonetta naevosa, assembly GCA_011074415.1. Classification (NCBI taxonomy): domain Eukaryota; kingdom Metazoa; phylum Chordata; class Aves; order Anseriformes; family Anatidae; genus Stictonetta; species Stictonetta naevosa. Next base: position 57,273,496 of record CM021729.1, on the reverse strand, counting down.
ATATTAGTGGTATTACGGGGTAATTTCAAATACTTAAAAAAGCTACTGCTGTCTAGAGATGACATCTGGTTAGTCTAGCCTAAAGCTCCTTACATTAGAGGATCTGTATGAACTGCATAAGAGAAGCATTCTCATTTTGTTTAATAACCTTTTTTTCTCCTTGTGAAAATATCGCATCAATCTTCATTAAGTTATGTATTTCCATGCACAAGCAAAAACTACAAGCATCAGAGTTGGAGGTGAAGCATCATGGACACAACTCCAAGTATTGTCATCGAAGTACTAAAACCACAGCATATATAACTGTTGTATCACCATAAAGAACAACTGTTGGCCTACTCTCTTCGAACTGCAGTAGTTTTCAAATGTGACAATAAGCTCTTCCCTACAGGAACTATTCATATTAGGACAAAGCCAATGCTCTGTAGTCAATGGAGGTGTTTGCCTGCTACAGGCACTGTCACGATTCCAGAAGCTTTACAAGTAATCTAGTAGGCAACTGTAGAGAAGAGTTACAGACTAAAGCAGTTAGAAGCTGTTCAAAAAAAGAAAAAAAGGCTTATCTTAGTTATTCATGTGCTTGAATACCACAACATCTGAGAACCACAGCCTGTAATGTATTTATCCTCACAACCAGCCATTGTCACATAAGGAAGTGTAACAAAGCTCCTTTTAAGGAAGGAAAATTAAAATAACTGGATGAATCATACAGAAGACTCAGGACTCAACTTTCAAGTCCCAGGATAGCATCCTGTGCTCTATTTGTCTTCCTGTAATGCCAAGACGAATCTCTGATTACTTAGCCTGATCTTCCAAGAAACACAGGCTTAGAATTTGGGGAACAGATTTCATCTCAGTGTTGAAGTTTCTCTTTATGAAGTCACCAACACAACCTTTCTAAATTCGTCCAGGGACTACTGACTCCTGCTGCTAAATCACTATCTGCAACAGAGATCACTCATTAGTATTATATGCCTCAGAAATTCTACTGATAGTCTGAACCAAATCAAAAGATGTTCCCATTTATATGGGAGTAAGGTGAACTGCATGAAAACAGACTCTGTACAGAGTCTATGTGCCAGAGGTTGTGGACTCACAGAGAAGAAAGTGCTTACTTAACATGAAGCAAAAAACTGCACTGCGATACATGCAGGAGAGGAAATTTAGGCTCCATGATCAAGGCCTTCATAACTTGTTTTAAAGCAATCTTGATTTATTCATAAAAACCTCGCATAACCATTAAGTATGGGTTTGAAACCTCCATCTCAGCTTGGTCCTACTGCAGTACAAAGGGATGAGAGGATATGGGTATTAGATTGCAGTAACATAATTTCTTCTGATCCAGTTAAAGGACAGTAGTAAGAAGTAGGTCAGATTGCAATCATCACATTTTCGAGGTCAGTATTTTGCATAGGAAGTTTAATATATTAAAAATATATTTTTTGATTTTTTTTTTTCCTGTACTTAAAAGATATCTATACAAGATCTTACTTCTCTGTTAGGCACTAAGCTTTTACCCTTAGGAGCCCTAGAGAACAGACCACAGGTCCAGTAGCAGATGCAGGAATTATCCATTGCTCTCAGTGGAATTACTTCAGAAAGTCTGGACTATGCAGCTGTGAAATACAGTCCACTTTCAAACACGGTTATGTGTAACATAAACACATCAGTATGGAATACATGAAATAATTAATGCAGGCAAATTCAGCATGAGTTCCTTATCGATTTCTATTTATAGAAGAATGACAGCTGGGGGAGAAAACAACTGCTGTGAGGAAACTGAACGGCTTAAACAAGTGAGGTATTTCTCATAGGTCTTCCAGGGTGTTATTTCCTCTGGCTCAAGATTGAATGTAATCATGGTACTGTCAGACTGATCTGTTCTGAACATCCACTGACTGCAGCTCTACTCACTTTGCACATGCACAACAGTGACTCCAACCTGATATTTGTGAAATAACTGCATAGCTTTCACTACCAAGTGAAAAAGTCCTAAAATCAGGTTTTCTCATTTCCAAAAACTTTGCCTGCTTTTGTTATGAGATCTACATCGTATTTTCAATTTAACACATCAACACCAGATTCCATTTTTGATCAGAAACAAGTTTGTAGCAAAACTTACTCTTATTTGACAAAAAACATAGCATGAAGCTCAGTCAGAATGACAGCCTTTGCTCTCTCATGATTTACTGAGGAATAAACGGCTTCATAGTATATACTTCACCTCCAACCTTCTTTTTAGGCACTACTAACAACAGTAAATACAATTTGAACTTTCCTTCAAATAAGACAATAGTCAAGAATCTTTTAAAGGATATAAAGCAAACTGTACTGCTTTTTATTTAATATGACCTCTATGAGTCAAAACTCACAATGATACTGCAACCTCTTACCTGTGGGTGATTCTTCCAAACCTCATATACAACTCTCAGGACATGGAGTTTTCCCTCATCACTTTCAGCAAGTGTTTTAAAGACTTCGTGAAACCTTTTAAGAGATACAGAATAGTCAGTGGAGGGGTTGGGATCAGGTCAAAAGAGCATGAGATACGAGGCAGGTGGCTTAGACAGCCCAAAGGAGAATTCTGGGACTATCAGCAACAATTCTTGAACAATTAATCTGCAGAAAATATAATCACTCTGAGCAAAAAAAAATAAAAATAAAAAATCTACGTCCTAAAAGCAGCTTGAATCTTGGTGGTAAACCTTCTCCCTGATGGCAGACTACGTTTCTCATACTCTTAGAAGCAGGAGGCACTTTCATGCTTGGTGTACTTAGCTACACAGCTGAAGCAAAATTTGCTTGCCTTTTTGAGCCTTAGACCTTCTTGACATGTGTTTCCATAACTTTAGACACTTAACCACTCTGCCTCTTTTTGACAGAAACGCAGCTAAAGCCTCAGTTTTAGCATAGTTATGCTCAATGCTACACAGCATTCACAAATCGGCTTATTGTAACGTAACTATAAAGCACTAAGTGGACCTTTTTGATCTCATGTCTGCCACTGCTGGTCTGCAGCAGGGAAAATATTATGGCTCTGCTCATTTACATCAGCCTGCCTCTTGTACTACTGATTGCAGGTTACTACCAACAGTTTCTTGTAAGCATGGCCTTTACAGAGCTTCCAAGAGCAGGTTTTTGTATTACCTTTTTGTATTTTTACTGGCAAACAGAAAAATAATCCATTAAGATGTATCGAATTACCTTTCCTGGATCATGGCTATTTAAGAACATCTGAAAATTACACAGTACTAAAATGAGTTATTTTATCTCATTTTGCTGAAAAAAAGGTAAAGTAAACTCTATAAAGAATTTCTTGAAGGGGTGCTCTGCAAAATACTCTAGAATTGATCTTATTTTGTTTTGGTACATAAAGAAGTTTGTAGCAAGCTGCTTTGAAATTTCATGTTTTCTTTTTTTTTTTCTCCAGACTTCACTGTTCGTTAGTCATACCCATAGTAAAGATACCGTGATGGCACTTACCCAGTCATTCAAACATGAGGAGACATCCCTTTTTCCTCATGCTCAGCAAATGAGTAATTCTAAAATGGATTTAGGTTCCAAACCTGTCTCACTCATTTGATGTGCATCACACAGCTGCGATATACAACACAGCTCAATGAATGTGATATATACCTTTGTTAACTCCATTCACATATGTAAGCTAGCATTTACACTACCATTCCTTCAGTAAGCAACACCATTAGTTCTCCGAATCCTATTGCATTGTGAAGCACCCAGAATATGGTTGAAGCTTGCAGATCAGTTTTCTTGTCAGTCATTTCACTGTCAGAATTAAACAGTTCTGTCAGCCCCAAAAGAAAGCACATATTACACTTACTTTGCCAGGGCACTGAAGGAGTGGCTGAAAGACTTTGCAGCTAGATGGAGAAGAGTCTGAACAAAGACTTCTATTTTCAGAGGGTTGAAGGTAAATCCTTCATCTGTAAGTTATTTGAAGTTTAAACCGTAAGTACCTCAAACAGAGCATGTGAACTACACACAAAACTGGAACAGTAACTTATGGTTTTAACTCATTTAGCAAAAAAAGTTTTGGCAACAGGGTTGTGCAAGGCTGAGCAGGAAGCTGGTAAAGATTTTCCAAGTACTTATTTTACCAAGTATCATACATATTGCAGATATTCACACTCCCATTTTGTCACAGGAAAAACATGCAGGGTGAATTCCAGGCCAGTGAAGAAGGTATCAGAGACACACTACACTACAAGGACGTAACAGCAGCCATGGACAGCAGCAGAGAAGGACAGCCAAGGAGGTTTGCATCAAGCTGAAGGCCTGGTAGACCATAACGAAAGGACAATGGATGAGCACAGGTGAAGCTAAGGATGATTAGAATAGGATGGCTATTTCTAATATGGGAGAAAGGTCAAGCAAGTGTGCACAGAGAATATGGGTACTAGAGGTGAATGATGCTAAATCCCCTCTTGAAGAACTACAGATGAAGACAAGCCGGACAGAGAACACTCATTACTGGGTGACGCCTAAACCACATCAGGAGACACGACAGCAGATTTCAGGACAAAAAACAGATTTCTGTTCCTCTCTGCTTGCATGGTAGAGCAATTCTTTTACTATGGAAATATACTATATACTATTAAACTGTCACCATTGCACAGATCATTTCTCTTGTCTTCTTAGAAGACAAATTCTCTATCTTGTACTCATTCTTGCCCCGTAAAATGCATGGGCTTTAGCAATCAATACTGTCTGAGGCTGCAAAGCTCAGCAGAACTTGTGTGGAGTCCCATCGTGAGTTTCTATTGTAGGAGGAAGAGAATCACTTTCTATGCAAGAGTAACACCAGCATGCGGCTGTCTTATCTGCCATGAGACAGCACTGAGAGGAGGAGAGCTTTTAGACAAAGGCAAAAGCACTGAATTGCCAGGGCAAGGCAAACAGCACAAATGGTACTATGAAGGCAAGGGAAATGTTAAATTCCTTCATGATGCCTCTGACAATAATTCCAAGAAAACCCATCTCGAGCACTGGGTTACCTCTGTTAAGAAAAAGAGGCTTGCTTCTGCATATAATACGTTTACAACAAACCTTAATAATGGTGTATTATTTCAATTTACTAGCACATTAAAAGCCAAATATAAGAAGGAAGAGGCAAACAGTTCAGTTAATCAGCACACACATAGCTCTAAAGGAGTGTAAATCAGTGCATACAAAAGTAATTAGAGCCTTGCAAAACCTAACAGATATCTTACCATCATCATCATCCTGGTTTGGATTAGGCACATCTTTTAAAATGCTGAAGATTTCATCATTACTGGCCTTGTTTTTAATTGCAATTGTTAAACAGAGTGCCACAGTATATCCAGGAAGAGACCCTAAACAAAAAGGTCAAAAAAATCAGCAGGCAATTGAGTTTTTTTATCATCAGTTTGCCTCTCAGAGAAGCAAGTACACTTCCCAGATACACCTAAAACTAGCAGTTTTTGATATCATCCACACCACTATTGCATAAAACTGCTCAGCAGGTTTCCTAGTCTTCATCTTACATTCAAAACATTTGGTACAACCTTCAGAGCTGAGGTCAACAAATCACTTTCCCTTTCTGAAGATACATTTCAGCTTCCCCCAGTTTCCTAAAGATACAATACTGCCTTGTTTTTCGTCAGCTCATCTTTGATGGCGAAACCTTTATGTTTAGGATTGTCTATTATTATTATTTTTTTTAATTGGTTGTATTATTGGTTGTAAAAAGTCTCTACATCAATCTTCACGTTATTTGCTGCATCTGTGTGCTTCATTAAACCCAGTTTACTGATAGAATGCTCTACTGTTTTATGAAGGTAAAAAAAAGTAAGCCCATACTATCATTTCATATGCTCACTTCTGCAAAGGATTGTGCCTGAATTGGGAAAATAGATGAATTTTCCAATTTTAGTCCTCTGGCAAACAATGCAATACTGTAAAATGCCACAACCAACTCAGCAAACATAATTTAATGTATCTGGATTTTCTTTTCTTTTACAAAGTAACAACGATTATAGTACAGAGATCCAGACTTTGTATTAGTCGCTCATATGGAACATATTTGCCCATATAAAAATCACTTGTATTTATTTCACCTGCATTTTTCTTTATGAGCATATCGGATGTCTTCAATCTAGTGTTTTCACTTGCTCTGAAACACTTGAGCTCAATCACTCAGTAACCTACCACGTAATACTTACTATTGCTTTCATCTCCATATTTGTAAATGCACACTGGATTTGCAGGACTGAGGACAGAAAAGCTTGCAGGAACAATGTCTATTATTCGCTGATGGTAGGAGAGTCTGGAAATAAGTTTCACAGAGCAGAATGAAAATGGGTATGTATCCTGATTTCTGCTAGGACAGAGTTAATTTTCCTCCCAGTAGCTGGTAGGGTGCTATGTTTTGGATTAGGATGAGAAGAGTGCTGATAACATGCTGATGTTTTACTTGTTGCAGAGCAGTGCTTACACCAAGCCAAGGACTTTTCAGCTCCTCGCTCTGTCCTGCCAGCGGGCAGGCTGGGGGTGCAGCAGGAGCTGGGAGGGGACAGACCCAGGACAGCTGACCCAAACTGGCCAAAGGGGTATTCCATACCATCTGACGTCATGCTCAACAATATATAGGGGTGGCTAGCCGGGGTGGGGGGCCGGCTGCTCGGGGATGGGCTGGGCATTGGTCAGTGGGTGGTGAGCAACTGTACTGTGCATCACTTGTTTCGTACACGAGTAGTACTAGTAATATTATCATTATTATTATTATTTTCTGTCATAATATACTGTCTTTATCTCAATCCACAGGCTTCATTTTCCTGTTTCTCTCCCCCATCCCAGAGAGGGAGTAGGGAGGGTGACCGAACCGCTTTGTGGTGCAGAGCTGCCAGCTGGGTTAAACCACAACAGTATACCATCAGGGCCAACACTAAAGTCATTGATTTACAATGTTTTTCTGGTATTTACTTTTCACATATGTTTCTTCAATACAATGGTAGCTTCTGCTTGTTACTAAAAGTAACTTGCTAGAAGATGTTTTCTATTCAAATACCTTGATACTGAGAGTATCATCTTCACAACTGAGCTTGTGAAAAACTGCTTGGTAGGATGTTTTACGCAAAAGTCTAAAATGCTTTCTAGAAAACTAGTAAGACACTGGTAATCCAAGCAGAAAAAATATTAAGTGTCTTCATGTCTACAAATCTCTTGATTTTACTTTCCAACTTATTTCATTACTGTAAAGGCTTAAATTTCACTACCAGTTTTCAGTGAAATGGAAGAATGTAACAGAAAAAAAAGCATTCATTTCAAAATACAATACTTCCACACTTCCTATACTGAATTCACTCTAAAATTGATTAATGTTTCCATGTGGGATGCTGAACAACATAGGCTTTCTGAACATTTTGTTCTTTCTCCCTTTTATATCCTTCTCTCTGTAGAATCCTAAGTCTAGTCTTGATTGTATACTCTTATTGTTGGGCTTCAGAGACATTTGTTTGTGGGTTATTACTATTATTATTTTTAAATACAAGCAATATCATAGAAACCCAGAAGAATGAAGACCGCATTCTTAGTTCTTATAATAACTAATGATCAGTTCCCTCCACCTCTGTGAATGCCAAATGCTTTCCAGAAATACTGGCTGAACTCTGTTTCTTTCCATGCCTATGGTGAAGCACATCTTTTCGTAAGCAGAGGTGGGCATACCTAGAGTAGCTAGTTCACTACCATTTGCTCCACCTGTTTCTCCCTCTCTCCGCTAAAATTAGTGTTCTAAGTGTCCTACAATATGTAGACCAGAATAAAATAGTACAGACTTATCTCTTAGCTGAAACTGAATTTTAAGAAGAGACGTGTAAGATAAGAGTCAAGTTAAAAGGAATCTGACAATATCCAGAAGAAAAGATCAAACTTTGTGTATCTAAAATGCAACTGTCTAAAGGTGTTACTTACCGCATGCATTTTTCCAAAACCTCTCTCACAAATTTGGGTTTGGGCTTTTCAAGGTCCTGAGTAAGACAATCTGACCTATCAAAGGACAGAATTGCAATAGTTTTTAGTGAAAGAATTTGTGATTTACTCTCTTTTTGGCTTGGTCTAATACGTGTAAAACAATCGTGGCCTAAGCGTAGCTGGACTGCTTAACACTCTGTTTTACAGTGTAGGCATTTTTAAGACAATGAGGTGGTTTATCACTATTTCCTTATTATCAGCAATCTTGAAAGCTTGTCTTTTGTGTGCTCTATTTTTAAGTAGCACTCTTTTCCCCACCAGACCAAAAATAACTTGTGCTGATGGTTAGCTTGCTTTTTCTTTCCTTAGGAAAAGAACTTAGTGTGATTTCATAGCCTGTTCCTCCCTCACAGGGATTTCTGAACTTCTGGCTTATTTCAAATGCATTTCAGTTGAAGAAAAATCTCAAATATAGTTTCAAGATTTGTGAAAAATGGCAGCTTGTGATAGAAACCCACATAAGCATTCCCATCAAGGAACATCCATGCAAAGAAAAATCAGCTCTTTGAAGAGCACCAACTGGTCAGCCAGCATGAATGTATACTAGAGTAACCAGCAAGCACTTAACTCTACAAGGACAACACAATAAACTTAAGTAATGCCACAGCAACGTATCTGAAGAAAGATTGCACCCCTCTCCATGACACTTGGGCAGATCAGCTATGGAGAGCGTGTATGGTAGCAGGTAGCAGAAGTTAGGTCTGTATAGAGGACTTAATACCAAGGTGATCTTGCTAAAAAGGTGAGTGTGAGCAACAAGATGGCAGTAAGGAGCCAGCATGGTGTCTGGAACACAAAACCTGGGAAACCTGTGGTTAGACATTGATAGAGTCCATGGATCTCCAGCCAGGAATGCAAATGCAAGATTTGGCATGACAAGAATGGGTAGCTGGGGCAGCTCTGGTGGAACTTTGTGTACTAGGATTTGGCAGGAGGGAAACAGACCCCAAGTTGGTCATAAGGACAAACGTTAAAATGAAAGGTTAGAGTAGGACAGAGAGCATCATCACAGACTGAACACAGGATACAGAGAGGAAGCATCAGAACAAATCATTAAAATAAGGAGCCATTTCAGAGAATTTGCCAACAACTGACTGAGGGCACAGCATAATCCAAAGAAATTGTGTTTCTACTTCTCCTTGGGGCACACTTGCACTTACATGAGATTCATCACAACGCTAGTCAAGGACAATACAGTAACTAAAAAGATTATCAAGATAATCTGCCACTGAATGGTGGTGATCAGATTATAAAAAGATCTCTGAAAAGTTAGAGGAAAGCAATTAACAGGGCCACTATACTGTGACATTTCATGAATAAGTTTGAAAGTTTAAGGTTTTTGCAATATGAGGTTCAGATTAAAAGGAAGGAAACTTACCAATCTTCCCAGCTCCAACGGAACTGGAAGTTGCTCAAGTGGTGAGAAAACCAATTAATAAATCTTTATCAAAAGAAAAAAAAATCCATTAAATAGCAGAAGTGTAGGAAAACTTTCGATTGAGATTTTCTTGTATATGTATTCTACCTGTCAAAAGCAAGCCCAAATTCTGAAGCCATTATAGCATTACATTTATGTTGACAGATATGAAAGACCAAGTTCAGAGAAACACAAACTAGCTATTTTGGAAGAACAAGACAGCCTGTCACATTCTGTTGTTCCATACATACAGATGACATATTAAGCTAAAAAAATGTAAACTTAGTGTGAATATGCAACTTTCACATTTTTGATGAGTAATTAGCTCTCCTGCACAATGCAGACTTCACTCAAACAGCAAAATGACAGTCACTTTCCTCCTCTGGGTGGCACACGTGCTGCGACTCCATTTCCCACTCGCTTGCCAGACCGCTAGGGAGCAGGCATAGTACCAGATAAAATACCATTCAACTAGAAGTGAACTGGAATACCAGGCTGGAACATGAAAAGTTCTCACCAACACTCCCATGGAGTGTTTATAGGAAAGGAGGCCATGAGTCCCCTACTTTCTATTTAGACTGATCAAATCCAGAGCCCACAAAATCATTTTGAACAGCACCACGAAGTTCTAACACGGATTTCGGATTATTCCTTCCATAGATTCCTCAATGCACAAGAAGAACGAACAACATTTTCCATCATCTCCAGAACACTTTTACCTGTCTACACAAGTTGTATTCATGGTATCCAAACGCATGTAGAGCATTTCTGTGGCTTGTGCAAGCTGAAAGTTTCTTATTAAGGTTAACAGAGAAGCATTAGATAAGTCAGTTGTAATTCTTTTCAGTTTTTGAATAGAATGTTACCAACTCTTGTAATGACAGCTCCCTGGGTCTATTCCAAAATCAGGTAAATCACAGAAAAACCACAGTGGAAAAAATGAAGTCTAGAGGCCAAGAAGTGAGTTCTACCTTCTAATCCCAGTCTATTTTTCTTCCATTATTGTAACAAGACTACGGGCTTCTTCTACAGAAAGTCAGAATTCTCATCACATGAGAAGGGAAACTGCATTGATATAAATGGACACCAACTTCTTAATGGAGTACTTCTGTAATCTCACCATCATAGCTTCATAGGCTGCTGTCGATGCAATCTTTGATCAACACTGAAGTCTTGAGAAAGTATGTCTATACTGATTTCACCCAGAAGGGCTTTATCCTTATGCCCTCCATATTAACATTAAAAACTTCCTGCACAGAGGCCCACATAACTCTAGGAATAGATTAAGCACTGATCAATGAGATTGTAGGATTTTCAAAAAGTGAGTGATATCATGAAATATAATGAAAATTTGTGAATGAAGTTACCAGGTATCTGTTAACAGTCCTCCATTCTCAGAGTCTATAGCTTGACCTGAAATGATGAGCTAACATGATCTAAAATGGCAGCACAACAGGGACAATGTCATAGTCAGAATTAGCTGGGAGTCATGCATCCTTCTTCAGCAATTAGCTACTCTATCTGTGCTGACGGATGATTAGTGACCTTTCAAATGCTCCTAGTGGGAACATTTGAGTGGGAACTCAAGCAAGTTCCTTTAAATCATCTGCTACACTTCCTACTGGAGAAAAAAAAAAAAAGAGTAGGAGCACTCACTTAGCTGTTAGAACAAAAGATCAAGTTCATCACTTCCTTTCTTTCTCAGCCTGTTATGCATCTGTGACCATGCCACACATTACCCAGAACTAACTGGCTATACTGACAAACAGGACAGATAATATTTTATCCCCTCACTAAAACAGCACGTCTTGGGTAGGTGAGAGAAAGTAACAGAAAAGTGTCCAGAAATCTGAAGAGTCCTGCCCAACCAGCAAGACTAGATCTGTGCTATGTGGGCTGTGTTGTTCTTTCATGTGAGTGTAACAGGCATTATTACTGACAGTGTTTATTGCTGTCTCCTCACCCACAGAACAAATAACATAAAGATTCCATTTTAAAAACGCTCTCCAGCAGCAAGGAAAGGATACGACTTGGGGCAAGGAACCAGGCTGAAGCTTGCACAGTTCAATCAGGAGCGTTGTGTACATGACTTCAATGTGTGGTGGAGATGGAAGCTGAAACAATTCTGCAAATATTACCTACAGGAGAGGAATGCATAGAATTAGAGCACAGCCAGACGTGGGCCTCCAAAACCCTCAGCTCCAGAACAGTGACATCAACCTTGAACGACATACACAAATGACTTCATATTACTCTGTCAAACATATGCTCCAGGAAAAAAAAAGGTGAAACTTATAAAGACAATGGTAACTCTACATCACACAAAAACAGCGAACAACTGCCCTCATCATTCAAACTAACACTACACCATCGCAGCATTATACATGTCTAGCAACGTGCATGGTTTTAATATGCCATATTGCAGCATCACCAAATGATCTGAGCAAACCAAAGCTGAAATTATCTAATCCTCTTCAGTAATAAGTTTTGAACATACCATATGCTTAAGCTTCATTTAATACGAAAGACTGTTTACAAGAAAAATAAACCTGTACTTTTCCACAGTGGCCTCTTTTCTCCTATACAAAAAAACTTACATAAATAAAAGCCACAACTTGAAACTGAAAATTACAACCAGCATTCTATACAACAAAAATATACGCCCTGTGCCCCTTGGCTGAGGATCCTTGTAAGAAAGCCATAAACAGTCCTGCAGTCCACATTCATGTTTTATTTTCAACTTCGCCTAAATAATAGGGCGTCAACCTTTAAGGGCTATGAAGAAATCGTTACTATAAAACATTCATATCTGAGCTTCTGTTTAGTCTGCATGCCATTCTCAACTAGATTTAAATTACATCACAGGAATCAGGAACCTTTGATTCATTATAGTTGGTAATTTTCCTCACTGACAACTTCTGAATAAACACGGAAGAGAAGAATTGAAGGTTAAACGATTAAGCAGTAGATAATCTTACTAGTGTAAGAAATCAACATCCACTTATAGACTTCACAAACAGCATATGAAAACACAGTGACTAGAACTTTATATTCTGTGGATGGATTTAAAAGCATAAAGAGACCATAAGGAACTGAAGAACCTTTCCATGACAAAATAAGTTGGATGTACTGTTGAAAAACATGGTAAAAAAAATACAGAGGGGACCCTGTCAGGAAGAGAACTGCTCCTATTCTGAAGATGGAAAATAGCAACAATTGGACAACCACTAGAAGTCTGTTTGAGACACTCCTTAAGACAATAGTTCTGATGTTCATCATGGGTTCATTATCAAATGTTCAGATTAAGTGTTTCAAACTGGCATAGCGAAAATAACCAGGTCACAAGAAAGGTCAGAGCACTGACAACCTGAACGTCCAAACTCTGTCAAGAGTAAGTTGTACCAAAAGCTGTAAGTGCACAACAGGTCATACCAGTACAACAACCCAGTAACGCTGCTGAGACACTCTGTTCACAGCTACCAGTAATACCACAAATATGCTTATAAGCAGCTGCTGAAAGGTGCCACGTTTGAGAGTATTTTGCACAGGTTCTAGGGAGCACAGACCATTCTGTGCTCGGCCTGACAAACTACAACATGCAGCCTTACAGACCTCAAAAATACACGTATTTGGGAAGATACTGAGCAGTGTCAGGCTACATTTACTTCTGCCTTATGGTTATGGTCTCAATCTTAAAGAACACTTTATTTGTTTTATTAATTTATTTGTTAGACAACATTATATTGACTGTTCTGTGTCACAGGACAAAAGTTAGTGAAATTTCATAGATGAAAATGCTAAACTGCTGTTGAAAGCAATAAACTTTTAACTTGAATGTTAAGAGAGACCTTACAAAGGAGTAGTAGCAAGCAAAATGAACAAGTCTGCAAAATGCACACTAAGCCTTAAAAACTCAGCAGCTTCTTTAAAAATATGCAGTCATAATTAATTAACATTCTAAAACAACTCAAAATTGCAAGAAAAAGGGAATTGTGACAATTACAGCCATACAATTCATACACCAATCTTGCTTTTCTCTCCAGTCACTTTGTCTATGCAGACTTTTTAATTTCACATCCTCTGAGTCTTTGAATCAGTGGATTTCCAAGGTGTTTAAGTAACTTATTTCATCAAGAATTGCAGTAACTACTTGCTGGCAGTAACGCTGAGCTGAGCATAAAGCACCCAGCCATATACCCATATACAGCACCAGAAGATATTGAAGATAAGACCACTGAATATATTTCAATGTTAAGACAGAAAATTATCGTCAATTTTAAGATTCCTCTCTTCTGAATTCAGAATACAAATAGAGCAACCTGACCAAAAGTAACACAACATACAACATTCAGAATATTTGGCATTTTGGTGCCGACAGGAATTCTCAATCCCATCTTTATTAAGATACATCTTCTACATAAGATTATTTCTTGTTATAATTAACTATGAAATTCCTCCTTAGTTACTTCTTCATAAAGCCTTTAAAAATTAGGATTATTACTAAAATGTGTTAATTCCTTTCAACTTTTGATGGAAATTAATGAACTTTTATACAGCTCTTTATCATGAAAACAAACTTTTGAAAAGAGGCATTACGAGAAAACCTACACTGCTCTTCTGATACACATTATGTTTACGTCCCCTTGCCCAAGGCAGTGTCACCTAGAACAGGTTGCTCAGGGCTGCTTTTTGTAGGGTTTTATACTCCAAGGATGGAGAATCCGCATCTTCCCTGGGCAAGCTCTTTCAGTGTTTAACTACATTCACTGAAGAAAAAAACAAACAAAAAAACACACAAGAACAAGTTTTCTTATGTTTAAAAGCAGTTTCCTCTGTTTCAGATTTGTGTCTCTTTTTTTTTTTCCTAAAGTAAAAGTGACTCAATTGCAGTCAACTCATAGACTGTGCGATAAGTTAGAAGCAAGAACGTTTGGGAAATGCCACAACATGGAATACCAGTACACTAAGAAATTTTGGTACTTGACTAAAGCTCCCATATACCGAGTTAAAGTTACAACAAAAAATATATATATGTATATGTATATATAGCTCACTGAAGTCATTGCTAGAATTCAATGAGGTTCTGATTGACTCCCAAATCAAACTGTAATTTAATTGATCTATCATGGAGCTAATTGGGATGTCTTATTTGTGAAATAAGGAGCTACAAAATAAGTTACTTATACAAGACATACCTCGACTATGTGGTAGTTCAAGGGGATCTTGTTATTTCCTGGATAGCTCAACAGCTGGGCAGCACTGCAAAACCATAGGTACGTTTAGTTCTGAATATAACACAGCAAACATGATGTAAAGATCAAGTAACAAAGTTACAGGAAATGCTTAATTCTGGGCAAGAATTCACACAAAATCAGCACACACACAAATCAACAGCCCTTCCGAAGACTGTCCGTTGTTCCACAGGACACTTAAAACATAAGCAGCACAAGAGCACTGCCTGAACTATGACCTGTAATGATGTATTTTATTTCCCTTTAGTTGTAACGTTTGAATTCTGTATTGCTAAGCAAAGTAGTTTTGCATGGTGATATGAAATTCTGGCATGCACATATGAAGGGGGAAAAAAAACCAAACTGAAACAAATGTTCAGAACAACTTCAAAGCACAATTGAGCTAACAGGTTATATAAGAAACTCCCAAGCTTCAAATGCTTCCTCTTTTAACCAGCTCATTATCACCTATCATCATTTCATAGCAAACAACTGATACTCTCTTTTATTTCTACTTCTGGCAAACCTTGAATCTGCCTTTCACTTTCTCAGGGAATTAACAGACTCTTCCAATAACTGCAACAACCCTGAATTTCCAGTTCCTGAGGAATGAAAAAGCTGCAAGCAAAAAACTTTATCACATGCCATCAAGCATTGATTCTGCCCATTTTCTGTACACTATACCCAGTTGGTGGGTTTTGCATGGAAGCATGACACAGACAATTAATTACCTGTGGCAAACATCCTCAGTTATCAACTACCCCTATCAGATATTACCCAGAAAAAAAATGAAGAAGAAATGTGCCTTGACTGGTTACTGGCACCTCCAAATTCAAACACATGAAATTTGCTGACCCTGCAATGACTACCCAGTCAGTCATTGGCTCAATTTTCTCTGCCATGTAATCCCAAAGAGAAGGGTGCAACAAGGAGTAGGAAGCAAAAGCATGTTTGTGAACATCAGCTCAGTGCTCATCCTGCCTGAACAAATAAGCTTCTTTAAAACTCCAGGAAGAGTAACACAACCACACTCTCCACAGGGCTCCAATGAAGAGTTATGTGTGTCTGTATAAGTTTTTGCACCACATCCTTTGTTGCCAAGTAATTCCCTTCTGAAGAAGACACTGTTCCCCCGACCCCAGGATCATATGTAATCCTCATTATCAGCATATTACAGCCCCACAGTACTACAGGTAACAGTTTTAATATAGTTAAATGTAGTAAATGAAGTTAATCAAACGCTCTAGGAAACGTTTAATCTCAAGCTCTTGTGTAACCAGTGCAGGACTCTGTATCCCTGATACTGCTGAAACCACAGTAGTATGTAAGCACCATGGCCCCATAGCGTAAGCTATTCCTACCAAGTTTTTCTCTCTTTCCAGTGTGATTTGATGATGCAGTGAAGGTTCTCTTCTATTACAAATCGTTCAACAGAGTGGCTGCCAGGCATGACAGGGCCCTAGTTCAAAAACAGAATGAAGACTCATTAAAGTTAGCAAGCTACACTACTTATATGTACACGTGGAAAAAACACAACAAAACAAACAAAAAAAACATTGTGAAATCCCAGGTGCTCTATATCCTACTGAGAAGTTGGTGTGACACAGTTCCATGCAAACCTCAGACTTATATTTAAAACAAAATGAATACAAGGGGTCATGATAAAAGGGAACAGCATTAGAGAACATAAGTACAAGTTCATGGAGCATCCAGTTCTTCCTTTGGTTTATGTAGCAATGAGGCAGGCTACTAACAAGCTGCCCAGAAAAAAAAACATGCTTGAGTGAAAATATGATTAAAAAAATGGCCAGGATGGAGTGGAGAGAATAGAATCATGGTCTCAGTGATGGCAAAAATTGAGGGCCAAGAAATGAAGGTAAAAGGTGGCAAACTTTAAGCAGAGGTATAAAAATACTTGGGGAAATCAATATATATTCTTTTCTATTCCTATATACTTTTGTCTACGTATCTGCTGCTGACCAGTGTTGGAGGAAGACTGTTGGGTTAGATGGACTTTTCGCCTGGGCCAGTGAATCACACCCTTTTTTTTTCCACTATATGCGTGAACCACTTTTAATAGAGGAGTAAACAATAGCCTTTTAAACACTGCAATGAACACCTAGACGGAAAAAAGGTCCAAGTCACCAACATTATGGAAGGAAATGCTGCATCTGTGAATGTAGTTCTACTACAGACATAAGATAATTTATTCACCCCTGCCATTCTGAATCAAAGCATCAGAAAGTCTCATGCCCTAAGTTCTGCCCCTCACAGACTTCCTTAGTAGAATAACATGGTCATCTAGTTCATTTCTGCAGAAACACTGAAGTATAATCACTACTAGTCTTAAAGCCGCTAACCATCCTGGGAGAGGGGACATCACGTTTTGACCAGTATTGCCCCACGAACCTAACTGTAAAATCAGCTCCTCCACAGGACTCACATACCTCAGGGTCATCTGTGTAGTCAAACATCCTAAAAATAACCCTTGGCATCGGATACACTGAATCTTCAGTGTGAGGCGGAGGAGTGAACGGAGGCAGATTGTGTTGCAGTGCTTCACAAAGAATGCTATCAAAAGCCAAGTAGGGCCTCAGAATGTGTCGCTCTTGCCAGCGGTCTTTTTTCAACTTCTGAATCTGAGACCAAAGGCAATCTAAATACTGAAGGAAAAAAAAAAAAGAGAAACATCAGATGTGCTGAATGAGTAACAAAGCTTGCAGCTCGTGGAACAATCAGAAATTTATGTCTTAAATTCAGCATTGCATTCAGAAAAAAATAAACAGTTGCTTTAACCGCTTATTGCGGGATCTACTGATTCAGTAAACCAGGAAGTAATTTAGGAACTCTAATCACCAGAGCTGTTCCTAATTCCACACAATATTTTGTTAGCAAAACTTAAACACTGATACGTTTTTAAATACTAAAATGCAGCCCAGGAGAGCATGAGAGCAAGACTACAGCAACAAGACTGAAACTATTAGCAAGACTACAGAGCCACTTTGGTCAGCGCTCACTAGTGGTAACTAAGAGAGATGTAGTATCATCAATGCTAAAATTGAAGAGACATCCTGTATGATTGCCATGCTGTTCCCAGAGCAATCAAAGCTACCAGCTACTGCATGTTCAAAACAAATGTAACAGTACCAAACATTAAATACCTTTGCTATGATTTTCAATGCAATTCGAAGTCTCAATGCTCTCCCAGAGGTGGCATGGACCTACCTGTACAACAGTTTGCCTTGTTTAGTTGCTTTCTATACTCCTGATAAGAGCAGTCCAGGAACTCTGGAGGCCACAAGCCACTACAGTCTGTGGCCTTACTGAACGCAAGTTTCAAGGTATAACCAGTGCAAGAAGCATCTTCATGAGAAAGTGCTTTGCATTTACTGAAATCATCACACTATGAAATGGAAACATAACTAGTAAGGGCACCTAAAGTGAATAGTAATGTTTACAGTACTCTGGATAACAGCAGGTCTCAACCGCACTCTGCTAATCTCTTCTTTATTGAACTAAGTAAGGAAATCTAGATATTGGGTAGGCAGAACACTCATGTTGACATATCAATCATAATCAGAAAGACCATTTCTTCAAATTGTGACTAACAAGGCAATTGTTAAGACTGGGAATTTAAAAATAGGCATCTGACTAAATCAGAACAGTGAACAAAATGTACAAAAAGGCTCAAGTTCCAAAAATTCTCAGAAAATCAACAAAATTTTCATTGCTTTCCAAAGAAAATTATCCTCAAACTCAAGGGAGGAGGAAAAAAAAGAAAATAGAAAAAAAAATCAGAAGAGGCAAATTATACCTAAGCTAGCCAGATGTCACCTCTTCCATCTAGTATTTTTAAGTTTAATTGTGAAAGATGACACAGTAACTGCTGCATACAGCTTCTACATATTTGTTTAGCACTTCCTGGAGGAAGCAAAGCCACTTGAAAGGTTTCTTTCTTGCAGGGGGGAAACAGTAAGAGATGAGTAAGTAATTCCACCCTGCTTGTCATAAAGGCCCTTTTAGCAAGAAGCCCTGTACATGCAAGTCCAAAAAGAATACTACAGCCTACAACCATTCTTCATTTAATAACATTTAGTCAGGGACTTGTCAGCTGTCTCCTACTCACCCCATAAAACCTTATGCTTCGGTCCAAGACTTAAAAAGAGAACTCCTTGTCTAGGACTTCTCAGAAATAATGACAAACAGGAGATTATTCAAAGCATTAACACTTTCAGAGATACCTCTTAATTTTATAGTTCTGATTAAAGGACTCTTCAGGCAAAAATTGTTTTTCAACCTTTCTGAAAGAATGTAAAGTAAAAACCATTCACCTCTTCTTGTGGATGTGGTTTATCAGCAGTCCAAACTTGAAGCATGGGTACATGAATCTTCTGGCGGCGTCTGTTTACACAGAACAGAAAACTTAACTATTAAAGGCTAATTTAGGACAGCATTTTTTGTGTGTGACTGACTGTACTACCACTTAGTCTCTTCAGCTGATGAAGTCTATAGTACACAAAAAGAAGGTTTGTGATTATTTAAAATACCTCTACTATCACACCTCAACAGCAACGTTAACTTGAACCATCTGGACAAAAACTGCAGAACACTAAAGTAACCTATCAGTATTCACATCACAGTTGAGTGTGAGTTGGGCAAGACCTCCAGCATACCCTAGCACTAGACAATATAAAAAAAACTTTTCAAATTAGAAACAAAATCTATCCTTCTGTTCTATTTTTCAATGTTCCCTCCCCATATGACTCAGACATAAGACTTGACAGCATTTTTATATGAATAATCAAAGCTATTAATTCATGCTTGAATAAGTAACTTAAGGATTATTTTAACGGTTTATAACTTACTTCAGATAGCTTTCTGTCTGAGACAAGAGGCGATCCATCTCAGCATCCTTTTTCTCATATAACTCCTTTCCAACCCAAGGCAAAGATGACAGAAATGCAAACATGTACCAGTCACATCGTACCTACAAGAAGGAGAATTCTGAAACCTAATCCTACAATTAAGCTAAATTTTCATACATACATCCCATTTTAATTTAAACTAAAACATTACCAAAACTATTGTTTTGTGGGAACATAAAGATCAGCAGTTAGACTGGACTGGCAAACCATGAAAAAAGTGTGTTCTTGGAACGTATTTTTAACTTAACCATGACAGCCAGACTTGGAAAACTTACCACCTTCACAGTCCTTCTGCAGATTATCTATATCACACTGTAAACAAGCTTGGCAGAACAAGCCAGGCACTACACAGTTGCCAAGGTAAAGTAAAAAGAATTTGGTTGAGCTACCTCAATATAAAGGCCCATACTTTCTCACCATATGCACATATTTTCTAAGCACCAGAGGCAACTTCTACTCATGACAGTCCATTTAGGTTGCTATCTCTTAAATCTTCCCTGTTTCAAGCTTAAGTATAGAAGTGATGATCCAGTAACACTGCCCATGAAAACAGCCCCAGAGAAGCCTATGGATCTTATGCTTACTTGGGGTACATCTTCCTCCTGTGTCACACTCACAAAGTTCTCAAACATAGCTACCATTGAAGGTGCAGCTATTACGTGACAGTTCACAAGGTCAGATAAAAAACGAACCTAAAAAAGACCAAAAATGTTTTACATGAATATATTTTAACTGACTGCACACAAATAAACATTGCTTGAACAACAACAAAAAACATTAAACAAATAGTATTCATTCAGTATAAGGAAGGCAGAAACACTGCACTGTGTAAAAATGCTCCCGTCAACTCCAAAGAACAAGTAACAGAAGCACTGCCTAACGTTGTTTGTTATGTCTGTAGTCTGTTCCACTGTGTTAACATCACAAAGACGATATTCCTGATTAAGAAATGGTAGGAAACACCAACATGCATTTAAAGGTGCGCAAACTGATGCTACAGAAAAAAAGAACCCACACTTCTCTCTTCTCTACATGCAAAGGATCACTAAAATTACAGAAACAGGAAAAAGAACTAAACTTCTAAAATGCTGAAGGTGGATTGATCCATTACTTCAGGAGTCCAGAGGTGTGCCAAGAACAGCAGGGCTGAAATCTGTATACCATTTACTCAAGACTTTCATACATGTTGAATTTCTAGCTGTTTGTTCACAAATATAGTTACATGGAGAAAGCCTATGCAAAGTGCTGTTATTTTCAGGTTTCAGAAAGACGATAAATGGATGGCATGCTGGGAATCAAAAGGCCTTAACTGCCTGAAAAGAAAAAATTATCCATGACAAAATATGCCCTTGATTTGGCTGCATACTATTAAGAAATCCAGACTGACAGAAATGGCAATTTAGGTAGAAAACATCTAGGGCACTGCAGTGCTACAGGTTACGCTGGGACCTACCTGGGGAAGGGTTTACTGCAGTTTTTTTTTCTTCACCAATCTTTTGAGATATTTGTATCCGGCCTTCAAATTAAACAAGTTCCTGGTATGACCCAAGCTCTCACAGTATGACCATAATCTTAACAAACAATATAGGCTGAAATTCAGTGCTAGTAATGACAACCTCACTTTTTTTTTTTTTCTTAAAGGCTTATTTTTTCTTAATGGTGTACTCACAAAAAAGTAGTCAAAAACCACCACATACAAAACATTTTTTTTTGAAGGCAAATCATTGCAAAGTCTTGAGGAAGCAATCTGAGCTAAGCACAGTGCAGTACTCGAAGAACAACTGCAACAGATGAGAGTAACAAACTCTTACTTTCCTGGTATTTATTGCACTGAACAGTATTTAAAAAAGTCTTAGGCAAAGCTGAGGACAGCTTTCCACTGCCACTATCTTAGTTGTCATTCCCTCAGAGGGGAATTGTAAGTAAGCACGACCAGAGAAGGTGAAGCTGAAAGCAAGGGACAGTACATTCAAAGTTCTAATGAGGATTTTATTTGCAAAAAAGTCCCACTGCTCAGAGCAGTCACTTGACAAAATATACTAAAATACTAGAATTTTAATTTTCTCCCGTGGGCTTCAAATGAAGCATAGGAGCTTGCCACTGGGCTTCTAAATCAGACATATCTGAAGTTCTAATGCAGACCAAAACTACAAGCAGTGAGAGCTGAGCAAGTAAGTGTTTTAAAGACAGATAGCATACAAACCTGTCCGCTTGATTTTTACCCCTCTTTAGCAGAAGGAAAACGCAGCCCTGGTAATAGCCATGAATCAACTGTTAAGAACAAAACTTTCTTCCCCTCTCCATGGGAGTCACAAGAAAAACATACATCTTTAAGCAAAAAAAAGCATGATTTCCATGCACCTTCTATGTTTCACTGGAAAGAAGTGAAAAGGTTAGGGTTAGGGGGAGCAACCTCTGCTTATTGCAAGTTAATTTGTCACTGGGAAAACATACAATTGGAAGTCAGTTTTGCAACCTTAACATGACTTTTCTCCCCTTTGGAAGGAAATACTTCTCACATAACAGACGTTTCCTCTTGGTATATCTATAGTGCACTAGGTGTTGATGCCAGAAAAGAATGTAATACACGCAGAAAGGTGTCCTGGAACAAAAAATGTGAAAGGGAATAGAAAAAAAGGGATGAGGGAAAATGTAAAACAACATAAATAAAAAACAACTTACTAAATGGACAGCTTCATTGTACATATTGACTTTCAGACATTCTTTAAGCTGACGAATCATGGCTTCTACAAATTCCCCACCAAAGTTGTAGTTTCTGGCATTCAGCAACCCAACTAGTGTCGTGTAAACAGTAAGCTTTTCTGGTAACAGACGTGCACTGACACAGAAAAAGAAACACGGTGTTAGAAGTTTATTCATCATGTGCCAAGTGGCAACTGCGCAGCAGCTCAGAATTTGCTTACAGTAAGTTAAACTTGTTTCAGGTGGAAATAAGAAAAAGTGCTAGCAGAATCTTTAGTCCTGTCCAGGCGATCTCTTTTTCAGAATTACAGTCGTTTAGAAAGGCAGACATCACTTTTGACAATGTTTAAGACATTTATTTCTAATTGCTAAGCATTCTGCAGAGATCGCCAAATAACATGACAGAACTTACACAAAGACAGAAGATATTAAGTTCATAATTTAGGGTAAACAGCAAGACTGTACAAGAGATGTACACATTTCACACGCTTAACTTTGATCCCAAGTTCCTCTTGTCAAAGTAGCTTAGCTTTAGTAGCTTTAGGGACAGCAGAGGGAAGAAATAGAAAAGGCTGGGTCCTACTATAAAGAAATAATTTTCCTCAACCACATGTTGTACAACTGTAGGCTAACCCTTTATTTTAAAAGGTGTGTTGTACTGCTATAGAGAAAAAACAGCAAATATTCCTACAAAATAGATTTAAAGCACCTGCAAAACTATAACGTAAGCCACTGCTCGAACATTCTGCTTCCTCACCAAGCTCTTCCTTCGGCCTACAGTAGTGTATGAGAGCAGTACATGTGGGACCCCTCCCTCAGCCCCATCTCCAGTGACCCGACACAGGCCAGCGCTGCTTCTGCTCCTTGCTGGGAGACAGAGGAGTGCTGTCAGCCAGGGGGAGCCTGCTGGCAGCTCTTCCACATTCCCAGCTCCCCACCTCCAGAGAACGGGCTTAAGAAGACAGGGGCATCACATCGCCAGAGGAGAGGAACCAGCAACAAGAAGAGAGCACAGTAAGATGAAATAAGTATTAGCAGCCAACGGCTTTGGTGCTTTTAAGTATTTTGTTGGGGAACAGGTTATCACCCAATGTTGCCCTATTTTCGTTGCTGCTGAAGAGCAGCTCCCAGGTTCTTTCATCTGCTTTAATCCCTGTATATGTTTCAAGTGAAAGCACTATTAAGAATTATTTTCCTTGAGTTATGCTGTGTACTTGACGAGCTTATCCCTTTATTTGCTTTGTCTGTAGGGAAACAAATTCTGTTATGACTGTGTTTAAGAACTGATAGTTATTGCTGGCATTCGAACCACCTTAAATGAAAACTTATGCTTTTAGCATGGAGCAAAACAGCATCTCCCCAGCCCCTACGCGTTCTGCATACATACACAGTACACAGAATCCTCAGTATCTTGCTTTTGTAGTTTGGTAGATCAGCTTCCAAAACGCCAGCTAGGCCCTCCAAGTTGCTCTCCAAGGACGAATTACTCTAAGGACGGAGAAATAAAAACACAGTCCCATCATCATCAGGCAACGCAAGCCAGCCCTCGGCCCTCACGCGGAGAGCGATGGAGCAGGACGGAAGCGCCCCTTACCCCAGCGGCTGCGTGCGGGGCCCAGCCACGCGTCTAATTACACTAATTACTTAACTAACGCCTCACACAGCGCTGCCGCAGAGCCCCTCCGAGCCCCGTCCCCTCACCACGGTCACCGTGTCCGCCTTTACCTTCTCGCCCACCCTGCAGATGAGCGACTCCAGCCTCTCCTCGATCTCGGATGGCTCCGATGTCCTCCGCCGCTTGTGGGGCTGCCCTGCTCCGACACACGGGGGCGTTACCGTTAAAAACCGTTACAGCCGTTAAAACGGTTACCGGGAGGGAAGGGGGTGAAGGTGGAAGGGAGGGAGGGGAGGGTGCCGGCCGCTCACCATCGCTGTCGTCGCTGTCGTCGCTGTGCCGCCGTCGCGACATGTCGTGAGGGGCTGAGGGGGGGCTGGGGGCCGCTCCGGGACGCGCCGCGCGGGACCGACGTGAGCGCGCGGCCTTGCACCGCCCGCTTCCGCCCTGCCCGCGCCTCCGCTTCCGGGGCGGGGCGTGCCGCAGGGGCACTTCCGGCGGCCCGGAGGGGGCGGAGGTGGAGGAGGAGGTGGTGGTAAGATGGCGCCGGGTGAGGCGCCGCCGGCGGGGCCCGGAGCAGGGGGCGGCGGGGCGAGGAAGCAGCGGGCGTCGGCCCTCAGGGCGGCCTTCTCCGCCTTCGTCAAGGCGAGGGAGGTGCCGGCGGCCACCGCGGGCGCCGTGTGGTGGCGGTGCTGCCGGCAGACGTTCCGCGAGCGCGGCGGCATCCACAGGCATGTGGGCACCCAGCACGGCGCCGAGCTGCGGCCGCCGCCCCGCGGGCACGGGCAGGGGCAGGGCGAGGCGCACCGAGGGGCAGCGGGGCCCGAGCGCGGCGCGGAGGTGTGCGAGGAGCTGCCCGACACCCGGCATCTCGGTCCCGGGCAGCTGGAGAGGTAAGGAGCGGCCGCGGGGCGGCCCCGGCCCAGCTGCCGGCCGCGGGAGGGGTTTTCTGACAGCCCCCGGTCACCGAACACCACATGTACGTTCCTCTTCGAACCAACAGCTCTGTGTGTGTGTGTGTGTGTCCCTGCCGTCACTTGTCTCGCTTCAGCTCCCTTCCAGTTCCCCTCACACCTCCACAAAATACAGAGGTGCCACCGCACGGGTAGGCACACCGCAATGTTCTTTCCCGTAGTAACTTTGTGGGAGCAAGCTGTCAGAGCTGTGTCTTTGCACCTTGTTGAAGCGGGTCCATTCACATGTTTGACAGCTCAGGCTTGTCGGCAAGGAAAGACAGCAGTAGGAAGGATTGGAACAGCAGGAGATGCTCTGCCCAGGTCCTTTCTCACCAGACGTCCACAATATGTAAGGGTTCATTACTTTTGAATAACTAGATTCACATTTTTTTTCTGACAGAGAATTCAGCTCTTGCTGCTCAGAATGCAGGCACATGCAATCTCACTGAAAACTAGTTTTTTTCTTTAAATAGCTTGAATATTTGGTGTGCAAGCTTGCAAGGTTAAGCACTTAATAAGATAGTAGTGGGCCCAGGAAAAAAAAAAAAACAAAACAACAACAACAAAAACAGGAGTTCTTGTAGCCTATCTGTTGAGGGAAACTTGAGTAGGCCACTGTCAGAGATGTCCCGTGCTGCACAGGTAAGTTCACTTTGTGACTAGTCCCAACGAATGTATGAGCTTCCCTTAGTCCATATTCTTTCTCTTGGAAGTGAATCAAACCCTGCTGTGCTAACCCCTCAAAGTTTTGTTTTCTCCCCACCATATCCACCAGAAGAAAACTTCCTGCTTTTTGGAAAGTTAATGCTAATAATGTATTTTTGAGCTTTCGACTCTAACATCCTTTTCCCGTTTGTTCGTCTTTGCCATGCTGTGGGCAGCAAGGTGGGAGAAGTACTTCTGTATTACTGCTACTGCGAGGTGAGGGATCCAGAGAAAATCTGTGCTTGGCAAAAGGCACTGTGCAAGCACCTGCATCTCACTGGCAAGGTAAGGTTTTAAGCAACAGTTGTATTCCGTACGTTGTCTTCTTTAGTGCAGGATGATGGGGCATGTGGGTCCTTGACTGTTTCTTGACTGTTTCATCTGTTACAATTCCATTAAGATAAGCACTCTGACTCTGCAAAATATCATTTAGAAGGCCATTTATTAAAGCTAAAGCTGCAGAGAAAAAGAAACTACAGGACATCTTACATCCCTTTTGATGCTGAGAAGCATGAGTTGTGCACCCGCTGTCCATGGAAGGGTTAACCCGTTCTGGTCATTCAAACTGCTGCAGAGTTTTTTAACAGGAAGAGAAGTCCAGCCATCGTTCCTGCTGTCAAACAAAAAGGATGCTCACTTGAGAACTTCTGGATGAGCTATCACACAAAGCCGAGGGCACACGCATGCCACAGTCGCTGCTGTGGGACTGTGGGAGGGAGCTGGCTGTGGGTTCCTGGGTTGTCAGGCGGAGCTCAGCCTGTGCAGCACATCCCGAAGGCCAGGCTGCTCGTGCAGCGCAGCGCAGCGCAGCCCGGCTGCGTGGTGTGTTGCTGCCTCCTTGAGGTACAGCGGGCTTACAGGCAGAATCGCTGCACCCAGCTGTAACCCACGCTGTCAGGAGTGAGAAGGGCAGCTTAGGTAACGCCACAGGGTATCAGTGCTGGTTCCTGCACAGCGTCTTTGTTCTTTTCATTCCTTGGAGGCTAGAATAAAGAGTACAGCTGGCTTCTGGAGGCTGTGATTGGGAGTGAGTTTCAGGCTCACAAAGCTGATGTTCCTAGGCTATCTGTGGGGAGGAAGATTTTCCAAGAGGACAGCTCTGAGCAGGACACTACTTTTATCTGTGACTTGTCTTTCTGAGTAGCCTTTTTCTTTCTATGCCAGTGGTAGGAGACCAGCCTCTGCACCCTGTAATTAACTGTGTGGGTACACTGGAGCCACCTGTCTGCACTCCTGATACTGGCAGATGTCTTCCCTTTCTTGGTCTGAATCTCTGCAGAGGATATCTGCCCCATTTCCTCCTATTTGGAATTTCTACTTCCAATCCTTTTTTTTTTTTCTTAACACCTACTGTGTTTTTTGTTTCTTACTTTCTTTTTAGTCCTTTGCTTCCTGTACTGACTTTTTTTTTTTTCAATTCTGAACATTCATGTCAGCTCCTTCTGGCCTAGCTTCATAGAAATTATTGTATGGACAGTGTCTGTATGCTCTGGTGCAGGATCATAGCTATTTAGGTTGGAAAAAAACTGTAAGATCATCAAGTCCGACTGCTAACCTAGCACTGCCTAGTCCTCCACTAAACCATGTCCCTAAGCACCACATCTAAACGTCTTTTGAATACCTCCATGGATGGTGACTCAACCGCTTCCCTGGGCAGCCCGTTCCATTGTCTCACAAACCTTTCACTGAAGACAGTTTTCCTAATATCCAGCCTAAACCTCCCCGGCACAACTTGGGGCCATTTAATGCACAGAAATACAGAAGACTCAACCAAGATGGACTGTACCATCAAAGCATTGTTGTATTTTTTGTTTCCTTCCCAAAGTTTTTATTACTCCCTGTGCTTCGTTTTCTCGTTCTTCATTTTCTGTATCTCAGGAGTGGGAACAGAAATTTCTCACAGCACTCTAACTCAACTAACAGATTTGCATCTCGTCTCTGACAATTTTCCTAGAGCTGCTGCTGTTTAAAACTGAACAGATTGTACAGACCTGCATGCAAAGCTCTGCATTGTACAAACCCAGCCTTACTTTCTCAGAAGGAATGAAAGGAACACACCGTCCCTATTCTACATCTGCACAGTCTGGGGCTGAAATATCCTGACGCATTAGCTTTTTTTTTTTTTTTGATCAGGTATCTTGTCTGGTGGTTGGGTTTGTGTTTCTTTTTTTCCCCCTTGTTTTTTTCCATTGTTTTTCTTTTCCAAATCAGGTTCAGCAGTTGCCTTTTCAAGCACTTTTTTTTCCACTTTTGTATTCAGTCTTTTTTTTACCACCTCAGAGTTTTTCTTCATTTACGTCAGTACTGTAGGTAAAATGACTCACAGTGACATTTAATATTGCATGCCATATTATGCATATCCACATTTTTCTTTTATCATTGAGCGCATCCCATTGTTCCTGAAGCAGACTTCAGTGGGGATTTTAATTCTGACTGCAGGATTTGTTTGTTAACCAGTTACCATTTTATTGCTCAAGCTTACCTGACTCTCTTGATGTCAGTCTTCTGAAATGGCTTAAAAGCAATTACTGGATTTTTATTTCAGTTTTTGTTTTACTGTGTTCTTTCTGTTCAACTTCACTATAACTATTTTCCTTCCTTCCTTCCTCAGTAGTCTCTTTTCTGAACCTGCTTCTGTGTCTGCCTTTTGTCACCCAGTCATATTTTGCTTGTTTCACCATAATCTGTGTCTGCTGTTACTCAACCTTAGCCCCAGCTTCTCCTCTTGCCTTCTAGGTACGAGTTGCTTCAGAAGGAATCAATGGAACAGTTGGTGGAAGCAAAGTAGCTACCAGTCTCTACATTGAAGTTATGCTTTCCCAGCCTCTGTTCAAAGACATTTTGTGTCAAGATGATTTCAAGGTACAAAAAAGTAATTTCTGTGTAGACATTGTTAATACAGGACATTTAATGTTTGAGAAATGAGTACACTGCTTTTTGTTAGTACGCTTTTGCTCTAGCAGTTCTGCTCTTGCCTGCACTGGTAAATTCCTAAACTAACTTTGTTTAGGTATCTGCTTGTGCAAGCTGTTGTAGAAGGTGTTGTGAGCAGTGGTGGCAGCAGATGCAGTCATGCAGGCTGCACACAGGTGAGGGAGGGAACACAATTCTGCTCCACTATTCTTCAACAGGCATTTACTCTGACTGGACTGCCAAAATGTAGGCATCACAGCTTACACTACTCTATGCAAAATATTTCCCCACTCTCTTCTTCACGCTGACGGGAGATCCTCACCTAGAAGCCTACTGGTTTAGGTTTCTTGCAGGCTTTGATGTCCCGATGCTGTCCACTGTCAATTCCATGAATTGGATGTGTTTTCGAAAAAAATACGTGGGCAG
This sequence comes from Stictonetta naevosa, assembly GCA_011074415.1. Classification (NCBI taxonomy): domain Eukaryota; kingdom Metazoa; phylum Chordata; class Aves; order Anseriformes; family Anatidae; genus Stictonetta; species Stictonetta naevosa. The sequence goes on along the minus strand of CM021729.1, from coordinate 57,244,592 downwards.
AGTCAAAGAGCTTCTTCCCTACTCCAGGCATTGCCTGACCTGAGGGAGGGTGGGGTGCTGACTTCTGCCTGAGCCTGAACACATTTGTTGATTGTGGTGATGGTGGCAGATACAGCTGGCACCACGTGGTGTTCTGGTGGGCTTTTGCTGCCCCATCACTGTACATACTTCCTCTGTGAGAAAGGAAAGCTGCTGCTTTTACTACCGTTTTCTTTTCCGCACAGTTTTTATTTGCAGGGAGTACCATTTTGTCCTCAGCATATAACTAAATCAAAGGGAGTTAGTGAAGCTCGTGACACTCAAATCTCACATAGAACTGCAGTGCTGATTCAGTCTTAGCTCTTCAATTGTGTGTTGTGTTTGGATGAATTTCAAGGATAAATCTGACCTTCTAGTTACAGTGATGTGCGGTTGCAAAAACAAAGTGGGGATGGAATTTTACTTTGGCAAAATCTCCAGCCTTGCATTACCTCTCTGAGCACCAACGCTCTTGCATTAGCATGTGGTGGTATTTTTTGTCTCATGGTTCCTCTGCATGCAGTATAGCCAAGTTAAGTGAGCGTTTCAGGTTCCTATGCCAAGAGGAGAGGGGAATAGAGGAATGAAAATTGGGACTGAGGTTGTGAAAATTTTCAGTGGCCACTGTAGTGGCTGTGAACTGATTTCTGTGAGAGCTGGGATAGTGCTGCACTGTGCTTGCGTTGGGGAGTCATAGGAGCTGAGGAGAAGTGCAGGGGATGATCAACATGATCCACCACTGAAAAGAGGTTATTTGTGTAACCTGCCTGTCAGGGTCAGCACGCTCAGTAGTGGCACTGACTTTCTCATGACAGATGCTAGTGACGTTGCTTCTGACTAAGAACAGCTTTCTCAGCCTTAAGACTCCGTGGTGATTCTGTATTTCATGCCAAGTGGTGCATGTTTCACCTGCTGGGTAGTCACTGGGACTAGGGCATCTTTCTGTTGGGTTGCAGGATGGGACCACTCCCTAACCCTCTAGATTCAGAATGTGGATCTTGGCAGGATCTTTCCCCCAGCCACCAAGATATTTTCATATTACAGTGGAAATTGCAATGAGTGGGTGTTTTTGATCTTGACACCTGGCAATTGTGTTGGATTATTTCTGTGTTTAATTTCCTAGAGAAGTGCAGGAGGAGCTCACTGTTTCCCAGACCTTCGAGTTGGAGTATTTAAAGAAATTGTACCTATGGGCATCGATCCAAAAAAAGTCTCTTATAAAGAAACTGGTAAGTTGATTTCATGAAAAACAAAACCTCTCACCTCATTGAGAGGTAAGTGAAGAATAAAGTATCTTCACCAAGAAACGCTTCCTTCTGTACAGTGGCCAGGACACGGTAGATACAGAAAGCATCTGAAGTAGATAGAGAAATTGATCCCTTACTGGAAGTCAGAAGTTACTGGCATAGGGAATTTGCTGGCCCAGTTTTTGTTATGCTAAGTGCTTAGCTGCTTCAGAAAGCTGAGAGTTAACTGTCCTTTTTGTAGCAAATTGTAATAGTTCAAATGACTTCAAACTGTTCTGGAGTAAACAAATACTTTGTTTTTTAGTCAGGGAATGTCTCTGGACACCTGCTAAAGGCAGATGTAAGGTGAGATTACATGTGATGATTGGGAAAGACACTTCAAAGCATGAGAGTATTTGTTATAAGTATTCTGTAGGTGCTTGAGACTGCTTGTCCAGAAATGGTAAGTACAAAGAGGTCAAATGCTCCATCAGCCTGCTGTAAGAACCAAGTTGTATAGGAAGAGTTTTCTGTAGAGTCTTGTGGATCCAGTGGTTTCTCGTGCTGTGGATGCAGAGAGCTGTACTTAACTTTTTTTTTTATAAGGTGCCAGAATCCCTCTGAAGCTTACACTTGAATATTTATTTATATGCACATTCCTATGCTAGGGACTGCAGACCTGACTTTCTCTGTTGAAGTTAACAGCCATGCTCCTATCACAGTAAAGCAGAACCAGGTTTTGTATCAGGATCACACCAGCCCCTGGCACAAGCAGCATTTGTTTTCTGCCACCTACAGCTGCTTAGTATGGATTAAGCCCAGTAAGAAGTACATAGCTATGGACCTGCTATGAGGACGCTTTTAATATTAAAAGTATTAATATTAAAAAGTTAATAATGATAAAACTTTGAGAGGTCTGGCTGTGAAGTTTATCCCAAATAAAAGAACATTCCTTTCAAGTAAACGCTAACAATCTGATTGTTTCAACTCCCCACTTCTGAGCTAAGATAATACTGGATGTAAAACTCCTGTGGGCTATGCCAAGAGCCATCTCTCCATGTCGCCATGTTATTCACATTATTCATGTCTGATTCCTTCTTGCCATTACAGCAGTTAACAAGCTTCTTAAGGAGCCCATCCCTCCCAAGAATGGATACCTGCCCTTGTGAACATTTAAATGATTGTTTAGAGTCTGTCCCTCCCAGCTGGGGATACCTGGCTTTGTTAGCATCGGAGTGATTGTTTTCATCACCCCTTTCTCTTTTTCTAAAACAGTGTATAGGTTGGGTCTCTTTAGTCACTTGGCTGAGAAGGGGGGCAGAGGGAGAGCTGCTGTCCAGATGTTCTCTTGCTGTGATCATAGTTCATAAACCCTCTGTGAGCTGTCCTAAATTGTATTACTATACTCATGGACAGTAGGCAGTAGCTCTACAAATAACAATTAGCTGAGCAGTTCTGGACATGTTTTTTTCTGTCAAGAAGTTCTGTTGCTGGCAGATTCCTATAAGTAGGGGATTTTGGTGGGGGAGACTTTGTTTTGCAGTCAGCTGGGAGTCCTGAGCAACCTTAAAGTTGAGAAACTTTAACTGAGTTCAGGTTGCATTGCAAGTAGTACATGCTCACGGAAATTTTCCATTTTGTTCAAAAGGGATTCATTTCTGTGAAGAAGTTGTGTCTCTGTAGGGTTCTGCCCATCCAAATACAAGGAAAGATGAGCCAAGTGGAAGGAAACATATTACTCTTTTTTTTTGTGGTTGTAAGAGTTGCCAGGGGAACAAAACAAAGGTCATACAGACAGGCAACTGTCTGCTGCTTCTTCTGTCACGTGGAACAGCTGGAACAGTGTTGTGTTTTCATTCATTCACCAATAGAAGCTGAACACAGATAAACTTAGGTGGTTGAGTTGGGATGCAAACTCGGAATAGTCGCAGAAAAAAAAATAGTCTTTTACGTTAGAAGTTTGAGGAGATTCTGAGTCAGTGAGAGATCATCTATAACATATTGTGGTTCTGATTCTCACAACTTCTTTATCTTTGTCTTTATTTATTTTTTTTTTTTCTAAAGGAATCCATTTATCCCCTCAGGAATTTCATAGAGAAGTAGAACAGTATCTGTCTCAGGCCAGTCAAGGACAAAGCGATACCATCTTGCTGGATTGCAGGAACTTCTATGAAAGTAAAATAGTAAGTGTTGTTTGCTTGCTTCTTGTAGTGTTACAGGTGCTGAAGGGAAGCAGTTCACGTCGTAGGGACGTACCTTTACTCAGGAGGAAAGATCACATTGACTGAAATAGTACCACATTATTTTAGCAATGGCTATTAGACAGAAGCAGTGGAGGACCCTGCACAATCCTGTGGAGCAACCCAATACGGATCCTGCCTGGCAGGGTGCTTTTACAGCTTGGGGCAGGAAGAAGACTAAGCAGCCCACAGAACAAGAGCAGTGAGAACTTTACTGTTCAAAGTAAAAATAATGTAATTTATAAGGACATGTTCTAGCATTTTTGCACTGCCCCATATGCCAAGAAGAGTGAGGGCATCCTGTCCTTCCATTTCCCATGTATGAGCTCTCCTGCACTGGTGTAGTTTATCCTCTCTGACAGGGGAGGATAAACTAGCTCCATGCTTGAATGAGAAGTGTGTCCAGAACTTTATTGTAGATTTTAACAGCTATTTTGTTGCATAAATGCAGTTGAGGAGCAGCCTAAAGAATCACAGAACCATAGAATGGTTTGGGTTGGAAGGGACCTTGAAAGTCCCCCAGTTCCAACCCCCCTGCCATGAGTAGGATGCCACCCACCACACCAAGTTGTCCAGGGCCCCATCCAACTTGGCCTTGAACACCTCTAGGGATGGGGCATCCACAGCCTCTCTGGTCAACCTGTTCCAGTGCCTCACCACCTTCTCAGTGAAGAACTTCCTCCTAACATCCAATCTAAATCTCCCTTCTTGCAGTTTAAAACCATTCCCCCTTGTCCTACCACTATCTGTCTGAGCAAAAAGTTGCTCTCCATCTTTTTTATAGGCCCCTTGTAAGTATTGAAAAGCTGCAGTGAGGTCTCCCTTCTTCTTCAGGCTGAACAGCCCCAGCTCTCAGCCTTTCTTCCTAGGAAAAAACACTGCATTGTTGGGTGTGTGCAGTGACTCAGTTGTCCTGGCCCCAAAATTTGTTACTTCCTGTAGCCTGAGGTGTAGACCTTGCCATGTAAGACAGCGTATAACCACTCACATGCCCATCTGTTGTTACTGCAGGGACACTTCAAGGGCTGTCTGGCTCCAGACATCAGGAAGTTCAGCTATTTTCCCAGCTATGTCGATGAAAACCTGGAGCTTTTTAAAAACAAGCGCGTCCTGATGTACTGCACCGGAGGCATTCGCTGTGAAAGAGGCTCTGCTTACCTACGGAGCAAGGTGAAATGTCATTCTGAGGGCACAAGTGTCGGGAGTTGAGACTGCTGTGAGGGTGATTGTCTTCCTTTTGTTGTTAAATTCTTACTGAGCATAAGGTGCTCAGTGTGGGAGAAGGGTGTCTCACATTTGCTTTATGCTGCCTGTCAAGGACAAGGATTGTTTATTGCAGCTCAGCATGAAGTGCATGGACTGCAGTCAGCAGTGATTGCTCTGTGGAAGAAGTAAACCATTCACTGAGAAGAGGTATTTATTTGTAAGTGCCTCAACCATTGTAATGGTGTTTGAGGAGGGTTTGAGAGCATTCTGCTGTGTTTCCACGAGCTCTATCTAGGTTATGCTCTGTGCTCATTACTGCACCGCTTGAGCATTTCATGTGAGGAAAGTCATCAAATCAGTGATTTCTCAGTGTCCTGGAGTTAAATCCTGCACACATTTTATTGTTCTAATTGTGTCTTCCATCCCTACCTTAATGAGAAAGGGGGCAGCACACATGCGTGTTCTCCTAAGATGTAAACCTTGGTTCTTTCTATGCTGCACAATTATGAACCTTGAGAATTTCTGCTCCTGTTAACAGTTCAACACACACACAAAAAACAAAACAAAACAAAAACAAACAAAAAAACAGAAGCAACAGTGGTTTACAGAGGTTCAAAAGTGTTTAATCTGTGGTGCAGCAAACCTCCTTCAGCCAAGGTGGTTACCAGACTTTTTTTTAACTGTACCATCAACTGCTCCATTAGGCTTATGTCAACAAGCCAGCATTATGAGAGCCACCCAGTGGCACTGACTAGATGTGTGGGCACACCTGCTGCCATCTGATGGTCACTGAGAAACTGCTTCTTTTCTGTGACCCATGGTGTCATTTCCAAATCTGCTTTGGTAGCTCTGGCAGAGTCCCACTGCTGCCGTCTCCTTCAGCACTTCTGCTGTTGTGCTTGAAACAGGCAGTGTGCAAAGAGGTGTACCAGCTAAAAGGTGGAATTCACAAGTACCTGGAAGAGTTTCCGGATGGATTCTACAGGGGGAAGCTGTTTGTATTTGATGATCGTTTCTCCATTTGTTCCAATGAAGATGTCATCTCAGGTAAGACTAGATAATGTGAGTGCAAAATGCTGGGAAGCTATGGCAGAGTTTTCCACACAGATACGTAGAACGGGGGGACAGACTGGTCTGTGTATTTCATCCTCGTACTCACTTTGATCTGTTAGTACTGTCACTGTTCATGATGATAATCAACTCTAATCACGGTTTTGACACACACACAAGGGGGCACTAAACAGAGTTCCCTAAAGCTGGGTGAGTAAAATGAAGCCTCCCCTGCAGAACAGCTGCAGCTGTGAGCCATCAGCAGCTGCAGGAACGTCACACACTGTTGTTGGTACCCACTTGTTGCACACAGAGATGATTAGACTGTGGTTGGCCAAGTAACCACAGCGTTATGGAGTTCTGGTGGCAGCTGGTCTCTGTTCCAGAGGTCTGAGAACATCAGCATGGACTGACAGGCACTGGGGATGTGGAGGCACTACACTCTGCAGCAGTTAGATGTTTTTATGCTTCAGTAGTTTCTGCAGCCTGTAGAATTTCAGTGACCTGTAGTGTAAGTTGTTAAGAACATTGCCTGGTCTTCTGGCTGGCGTCACTCTTCAGCTATTTCAAATGAAATGCCCGTTGTCATCTTCTCTGTTGCTAGGTACAAATAGAAGGAACTTTGCTCTAGCTTTTTTTTGGATGGAGTGCTGTTTTTTCTCAGAGTGGGTAACTTTCTCAGGGTAGCCTCCCACTCCTCTGCATTTTACCATACTCATCTTGAAGGTTCCTGGCTTGGTGTAGCAACAGAACATGCACTGGGTATATCATGGCCGTTTTCTACAGAAGCTTCGAGGGGAAGCGTTGTAGTAGGCACCTTCTCAATGGTGCAGCTGAAATGGGCAGAAAGCCTTTTGTTAAAGGGTCAAAACCTGTCTGATGTTGTGGAAGGACTCTGCTAGGACTGCAAGTGACCCCCCATATGCCTCTGCTTTCAGGTGGAAAGGAGTCCCATGGCATCCCTTTCACTAGCAGGCAATGTTCCTAGGTACTGGGCTCCTTTCCACCAGCATGTGGTTCTCTATGGTGCTCCTGGCAGCAGAGATCTGCTCTGTCAGATCTGTCTGATCTGAGCTAGAGGAAGCAGTAGCAAGCACTTTGTCTGGAGAGACAGCTGTCTTACGTTTTTTACATCAAAATCAGAAGTTCAAAAATGAACTACATTCTAGAGTATCAAGCTAAAGCAGGAATAAAATACCTGGAAGACAAATAGATAGCCACTTAAATGAGATTTCAGCCTCCTGGTGCCACAGAAAACCCTCTGCAAGGGGAACAGATGCGACAGTGTGGGTGTTAATGTGTTTTTTTTTCCCTCCTCCCTCCAGCATGCAGGTACTGTGGGACGCTGTGGGACCAGTACAAACTTTGTTCCAGCCAGCACTGCCGGCAGCTCGTCCTGACATGTCTGAGTTGTCGAAATAAAGGTCTTACAGCTTGTTGTCCCATGTGTCAAGAGAAGGAGCTCGAGGTGACTTCAGGAGCTTCAGGAGAAACACTTAAGGAGGAGTGCGAATGTACAAAGAGAAGGCCAAGGGTACCTGTTGAACATATCTCACGAGGGACGCTGGATGCAGGAAAAGTTTAAGCTGTTTCATTAGTTAATCTGACATTGTGCTAATGCAAAGGGCTTCTAAAACCGGATCCCTGTCTGCAACTCAGCTAGGTTTGGAAGTCACAAAAATCTGTTGGCTTTGAAAGTCTTGTTTATAACCCACCTTTAAGTCCTGAAAAACTGTGCAATACTTGAGTGTAAATTACCAGAGTGCCCAACCTATCACTGGTGCTACAGGATTCCTCTTTCTGGGTACAGTCTTGTAGCAGGGCCTCTACCATGGGGATTTTGCAGCAGAGAATGTGATGGGACACAGCTGCTCACAATTCTAAAGAAACTGAAACCAAAAAAAACACCAAACAAACAAAAGCAAACAAACAAACAAATACATTCTGTTCTTCCTGCCTGGAGGTGGATCTGTCTGGCTGCTCCATTAATCATGCATTTGCTTCAATAGCTAGTGCTAGCATGATGAAGACTGCAGATTTATCAATTTCTGGCTATGTGACCAGTTTAGAGCTGAAGGTATTCCCATGTACATGCCATATGTGTGCATCTCTCGCTTTACACCAGTGCGAAAGAAGCAAGGGGTAGTTGCCTGAGTCACAGACTTGACTCCAGCGTAAACCTGGTGGAAGGGGTCGTTGTGTATGACCTATGGGTTGAACAGCAAAAGTAATTCTCATTTTGACACTTCGATCTGCCTGGGAACTGCTTCCCTCAGCTTGTCAGTACATGAACTATGCAGCTCTGCTCACACTAGAGAAAAGAAAACAGCTTGAAGCATGTTGGAACTGAGACCCACAGAGAGGGGAGCATGGAGACTGTCAAAATACCAGCGATGGCACTGGTAGCGATGCTGAAGTGTGGAAATGTCAGCAACAGCCATAAGGAGATGGCCAGATTCCTTATCCAAGTTAAATTACCCAAGATCTGGGGAGAATTTGTGCTTTGTAAACATGGGTTGAATTTTTCAAAATCTGAGAGATGTTTATGCAATTTTCAGCTCCTATTAGTAGAGAAACTTTGAAGGGATCCCACCACATAGAAGCACAGAGTACTTCTCTGCCTGGTGCTTAGCGTGCCTGATGCTGCAGAATGTGCAGGAAGGTTTTATTAGTAACGCAGAAGATGTGTCATGACTGAAAAACGTCTTTGAAGCTTACACTCTTTCTTGGTACTAAGGCATTAGGAAATCAATTTCAGTTACTGGTGGTTTTAGTTTTCGTTTTGTGTTTTAAACCAGCAACTTCTTCCAAAAGCAAGAAAAAAGCATGTTTACTCAGGTTTCTGTAGTTGCTTAGTGACAGTTAGGGCAATGTTACTTTCATACAGACTGTAACCCTCTCCCACAGTGCTGTGAATTCAGCGTGGCCACGTTGGTGTCTTGACTGGCAGCTTAAAGACGGGCACTGGCTCTATTGCAGCCAGAGCACAGCAAAGTACTTCAGCACTGCTGCCCTGAAGTCAGTGGTAACAGTCCTTGTGACAGCTCATTTTGTGAAGCAGGACTTTGAAACTTTGTCTACCTGGGGAATCATTCTAGAATGGAAAAAAAACAGTGATTCTGTATACTGCAACCCATGCTGGAGAGGAAATTGGAAAATTCCTACCAGTAGCAATCTTAATCAGAAGTCGAAGCAGGACCTGTAGTCTCCTGGCATCTCACCTCCTAAGTTTTTGCTGTGCTTGTTTTGAGGCCTGGAATATCAGTGGGAAAATACACAAGCTCTACATGCAGGCTTGGTCTAGAGCACTGATGGCAGTCCTCAAACTTGCATGCTATTCTCTCTTTCTGTCAGGTATTAAGTGACAAAGGACCAGATTTTATAATACAGTTTGTCTGCAAATCTGGAACGCTTTAGTCCCTGTGGAAGGCTGTGTTTCAGTTCTCAGTACAGAATGAGGCAGGGCAGACTGTGTTTTATATAAAAGCTTCTGAATCTGCTATGATGATAAATAACCCTTAGTGCTTCCATCATAGGTTTTGAAGTACCGCACAAACACACTTCATTTCTATGTTGGTGGTGCTTAATTCTGCAGCAGTAAGTGCTGAAAACCAGCTATCTGTCTGCCACCTGGGAGACATGGCTGCAAGGTACAGTCCTGAGAGCTCCTGGCACCAGGATATCCTACCTCAGAGGCAGAGGGGGGCCACAGTACCTCTTCCCTCTGCCATGGGGAGGTGAGGGGGAGGGTAAGGTGTATCGTTCGTCTCTTGCAAGTCATCCCATGAGCAGCTTCTGGATTTTGTGAAATTGGTACCAGTAAGGACTTGTCATGGGACCTGTGAGGTGCTGTGTGCGGGGATCCAGGCACCGCAGTGAGAGAAGCAAGAGAAGGTGAGAGTTACACGGGACTGGCTGTGACTGCCAGGTGCTGTAGTCACCGCACGGATTTTTTCCCTTTCCTAGAGAGCTGCTAGGACAAAACAGGGATCCATTTGCCCCTAAACATCACCATTTTGTAGCTCTATTGCTGTACAACTTGATGCCTTTCACCACAAAGCCTGGTGCTGGGCAAAGCAGCTCCATGAGTAAGGATCAGCTGAGGAATCTGAAGCGATCCCATCAGCTTAATGCATGTGTGAACTACATGGATAAAGTGGATGCTGATACAGCAAGACCGAGGAAAAAGTGTTGTTTTTAAAGGGCTTTTGTTGTTGTTTGAGGCAAAATGCTGCTGTCACAGCAGTGTTGCTGCCAGGCAGGTTGTCTCCTTGCATGTCCAAGTTTCGTAGCACCATCAGGATTTCCCAGAGCAGAACACAAGGTGCATTTGTTCTTCTTGAGTCAGTGGGACTGCCGAGCCCAAACCGTGCAAATCTGGGTGGATGGCTCACCTGGAACTGTGTGCCAATGGTCTGATGAATTAGGTGAAGTATTTGCAGTGCACATGGTAAAAGGCTGTCTGCCAGTTTTTTTTAATTATTATTTTTTAGTATGTCTTCAAGCCTTTTTATTCTGTATTATTTTAACCTTATGAGATGGAACTTGAAGGGCTGGGGGGGAGGCAGGAGGAAGAAGCTATAGTGAAGCGTTTTATTTGGCATCATTGGCATATTTATTAAGATTTGAAGAGCAACAAGTATGTTTCCCACATTGCTGACAGTATAGTGTTTCTCTGCTTTATTTTTCAGAGCCAAATTGTATTTGTGCACAAGCTCTGTAGAAATCTGGGGGCTTTCCTGGAGTACGTGCAAGAGGCTGCAGAACTTTACTCTTAACAGATGTATACAAATTCTACTGAATTTGCTAGGCTATGTTTCCATCAGACCAAGAATAAGGCTTTAGTACTGCAACACTTGTGCCAGGCGAGTCTTCGTACCGATCAGGATCCCAGCCACGATAACAGCAGGCATTTCAGATGGGACAGTCCTGGGTCCCATCCACAGCACGCCTGGGAGCTGCATGTTCCTGGGGGAATTGCTCCCGGGCTAGAGGATGGGTGGTAGGCTGACAAAAAGCTGCCAGGCTGCACGCAGCATAAGGTCACAGTTGGGATGTTTCTGTTAGCAGCTTTTCTAGGGTGCAGTGTTCAGTGTTGCATATATGCAGATGTTAGGGGGGAGAGTAAGCAAAACAATGCCTAGCCTAACAGAATTTAGTGAGCAGGATCATCTCAACAAAGCAATGGAGAGAGGATTTGACTCGTTTCCAGTGAAAATCTGGACACGCATTTTTAACATCGTGTAACTGAGAGGGTTGGGGACCAGAAGAGAGGACTGTCATTTACTGATTAGCTTGGCTATTTCTGGGGAGTTGGTGTTTGCATCAGGTCTCTATAAAGCTGAAGTTTTTATTCAGACATGCACAGGATAGAACAATATTAACCCATCCTCCAACATCAGTTTTTGAGAGTCTTATTTTGTAATTGGTGGCCTTAATTTAAATTTAACTGGGGGATAAGGGTAGGGAATCAATCTTTTCTAAGAAACACGGGGTGCATTTGATACAGCATCTCCAGCTAATTGACTCAGCAAATGGCATTAAAAAATTAACAATTCACAATTCCTGAAATCAGCCATATTTCTGGATAGCAGAAGTGCTTGTTAAACTAGTTGCTCCTCTATAGATATTTGAGATCAATTTTGAAAAAAAAAATAAAGTATTTTTTTAATACTTCTGTAATTTGTGTGAAACAGTTGAATCTTTCACTCATGCATATTACATCCTAATTATACGAAACACCGTGCAGAAAGCTTATAGAAAAGTTAGGTCCCAGGTTAATTAAGTCACTTTTACACTGGGATGCACTCTAGACTGAGATTGCATAAAATTGTCAGGTTGTTACTGGCTTGAATAGTTTCCAACTCTACAGAAAACACCAACAGTCCTACTGGATTAAAATATTCAACTACACTTAACTTAAACACTACTTAACTTAAACCTCTAGTGCATAAAACAGAAGTGAGGCACCACACATACTCTGTCAAGGCACTTTTGCCTTTGGCTTTCCACAGTGTAGCACAGATCACTGGGGATGACCTCCGTAGCCAGGAGCTACACTCCAGTTCTGCACTTGGGAAAAATAGGCCCGTTCAGCTCTGCAAGTCTCCTCTTCCTCACTGAAAAAGAAGAGGAAGAGGAGTCAGTCGTGGCAGGGGGAGGATGGGGATGGCAGTTGTGGCTTACCCGCTGTGAGAAAGATCTTGGAGACATAATTTCTGCCAGGAGAGAAAGAGAATAGCGTGAGCTGCTGAGTTCCAGCTTTAAGCAGCAGATACAGCCCTACAGAGTTTAAAGTTAAGGAAAGTAAACTGAGGTTTCCGTACCTTTGTTATGGCCAAAAGCTACTTCGAGCCTTACCTGCCTTACTCTACAGGCAAGTATATTTCATGCAGTTGTCTTGGTAATCTGACGTTGGCTAAAGCACCCCTGCTAGAAGGCATCTGACACTCACCAATGTGAAGACAGCAGGAGATGGATGCCACACGTTTTTTTCTGCTAGTTTTTCCTAGTCTCCCCCTCACATTAAAAAAATGCAACATTTTAAAACTTGTATCTTAAGCCTCCAGCCCTTTGATCATCGTTAATGTGGTCAAAGCAACTTTGTATCTACTCTTAAAGTTGATTTGCAACTCTGAGAGCTGTGTGTATGAGTCTTCAAGAACTGTGTGTAAGGATAAAAATGTGTAAAGAGGATGCAGAAGTTAGCTCATGGGGAAGAATGTAAATGCCGTCACAGCTGGCTCAGACAGGGCATCTCAGAACAGAAGCTATAGGACCAGACCAAGCTCTGGCAGCATCAGGTGATGGTAGGCAAGAGCACTGGAGTGGAGCAGAGAGCTATTGCTGACAGGGAGGAAAATAAAAGTTTTCTATACTTATACGTTGTCCAGGTGTAGAGCTGAGAAGCTATTGCCAGAGACCATGACACCGATGGATGCGAGCTGCAAACAAGAACCAAATCAGACACAAATGCAAATCTTAATGGCCAAAGAGACAAAACGTACAACTGCTGCATGGGAGGCAAAGCTGTTTACTCCTTCCTTTCAGCACAGGAACAATTAAAACATTAGCTCCAGATCTTTCAGTTGAATACTGTGTATTCATGTTCATTAAAAACCTTTCTCTACAAGACAGAAAACAGTAAGCCTTTCCTGGAGCAGCTCCCTAGTGACCAGAAATGCAGCGGCAGCCAGAATAAGTAACCCAGTGAACTGTAATAAGTATTCTGTGTGGTTAGTGAAGAGCTGGCACGTAGCTCTATGCTTGGCCATATTTCGTAACAGCATAGTACTGTCTGAAGCAAGAGTGCCTTTTTATTAAAATAAATATATATATTTATCATCTGTTTAAGTAAGACAGCCACCTAGAGCTATTTTTCTATGCTTTTTAAACCCGAAGTTGATTCATGAGGGAGCAAAAGACCCTGTAAGTGGTGAACCTCCTGCGGATTAAAATACAGGTTTCCAACTTTTCACCATTCCTTGCCAACTGGCATTTACATCTTAGGTCTTTCCTCAGACCCTGCCTGCTGACTGCTCCTTTCTGGAGGTGCCTCAGCTGCGCTGGTGGCCGGAGGTCCCTGGGAGAGGGCTCTCCCCAGCACCAGGGCAGGGCAGACACTCACTTCATCCCTCGGCGCTGGTATAACCTCTAGGGAAGGGCTTGTCCCAGCATGCAAACAATTGGTCTGCAAACTTCTGCTAATTTCTCCCTGTCATGTTGTCTGTTGCTGCTCAGAAGAGTTTGGAGGTCATGTTTATAGCCACCCTGTTTTACCCAGCGGGGCTGGTACTTCCAATATCACTCACTCCACTGGACAGGTTTCCAGTGCTCTACAGCACCTTGAAGCCAAGCAGTGGAAAGCCTCTGCCACGTTCATTAGCTGAAACAGCACTTTACAGGCTTGCCCACGTTTTCCTTCACAAGCAGTTCTGATCACTTCATTGAGAGTATAAATATAACTCCAAGCCATGTGGCTTCCCACCTCTCCCTAGAAAACTTCCAGTTTGCTTTACTGAGGGGGATGGGCCAAGCCCCACTGCCTTCAAAGTTCAACTCTCCTATTTTTCATCTCCTTGTTAAAGTGGAAATGAAACTGGAGGAAGACGAGCAGTTGGCAGGAATCACAAGTGCTGTCAGCTCGCAACCTGTGTGCCATATCACGCACGTTACTGCTGAAGCACATTAACAGCTCTCACTCCTTCCCATCAAGACCCTTCGTTACGGCCAGAAACACTCTCTTCTGTGGGTTTGGGCTCCACAGCATCTTCAGGTTTGGAGCACAACTGGTATCACCAGGCCCTTCAAGAGCTGGTATCTGATTCCAGCACACCCACCACAGCCTTCAAGCTTTTTAACTTTTTTTAGCAAGGCTCTGTCCTTCTCCCACCAGGGATTGCCCGCAGGCAGCCGCGGGGCCTGCAGCCTGCCCCACTCACCGAGGTCATTGTTGTTCATCATGGCATTGGACGCGCGAAGCCGGGGACCTTGCTGGGTGAAATGGTACCCAAACTTCAGCAGGGTGGTGTTTCTTTCCAACATGTTCGCAATTTCCATTTCCACGTTGTTGCCCAAGGGCTGGCTCTGTGGAAAGAGAAAACAGAGAAGCACATGAGTGCAGGTGTCTTGTTGCTGCTGCCAGTTCAGCGCCAACCCTCAGTCCCTCAGCTGCCACCAGCTGGCCGAGGGATGGACCAGCTTCTGCTTCTCCCTTGCTATGTGGGGGATGCTTGTGTCTTTTAAAGCTTAAATGTTTTACTGTTGTAGGCAACTTGCCAACATCTCTGCTTTGAGATGCAGCAAATCTCACAGTCCCTGCCAAGCTGGTTAGGTCATAGGGCGATTCAGAACGAGCAGGTATCTGCTCATCTTACCTCCTCCCCTCCTGGATCTGCTGGTCCATCCAGCATCCCTGACGTGGAGCTGCTGGAACGCTTGCTGGCCTGTTCCCGGTACAACCCAGTGGCTCCAACTCTTCCAGCACACACCTCACACAAGTTATCTTGCCCATAGACTATTTCTTAAAGAGACTTGCAGTGAAGAGGAGCCCAGAGAACATCACTTTGACCTCACAGTCACCTGCCCCAGAGCTCCTAATAGCTCAGCTGCTTTACTTCAACCCCTGGTTTGGTTTCTGGAGAAGCCAAACTTGCCAAGGCATCTCTACTGCTGCATACTCTACAGCCCTCCTGCCGTGTTATCTGCCCCTTCCCTGCACTGCACTAAAAAATCCATTTTTACTAAGTAACCATTGTTATTTAAGCCCATGGCCACCTTAAGTCACTCTCCACCTTGTTCAGCCACTTGACCTCCAGCAAACAGGACATTTTTGCCTGACTAGAGCTCCTGACCATTTATGCTTTACCTGGTTGTCAATCCGAAGCTCCACCAGGGCTGTGTTACCCTGGAGTGATTCAACGAGAGCCAGGATGCCGGATCCAGAGATGAAGTTTGACTCCACATTCAGGCTCTTCAGCGTGTTGTTGACCTTCAGCATTTCTGCCAGCGCCTGCGGACAGAGGTGGACAGGAAGAACTGACATGAGACAAGCAAGGCCAGAGCACCCCGGAACCCCTCTGCTCTGGGGGATACCTGGAGGACCTGGTGGCAAAGGGGATTCCCTCCTATTCCTCGGGCATTCTTGCACCTGAGTGTCCTGGAGGGCATAGCAATGCCTCGTACAGATAAATGTTTAAGTCCACCCCAAAAGGTGACAGTCCACACCTGTGGCTGCCCTGTGACAGCCCTTCTCCTTGTCCCTCTTGTAAACCCAGCATGGTGTTGGCAGGGGGTCAGCCCTGCCTCCTCCCCACACTGCTCCTGTGTGGAGCTGCAGTGCTTCCTATCGCAGCAGTCAGGGAGAAGCCTCTGTCTGGAACACAGGCACGTTCCCTGCATCCAAGACTTCCTCCACAACCATATCACCACAGGTCTTGCCCACCACTCTTCTTCTGGAAGAATCTTGCAGGCAAGTATCAGACTTAGTGGGACTAAAGGACTGTGTTCTGGAATAAACAACTGAAACCTCCACAGCTGAAAAGGGAAGTGAAGGAACTGAGGTCTGGTTCTGACTTTCATTACTACTTAAAACTAAAACACCTGCACCAAAACCTGAGGTGCAGAACATGCCCAGTGTGACTTACAGTGATGAAGCAGCAAATGCGTGAGTCCAAAAATACCTTGCCCAAGAACAAGCTCTGTCACAACATTAACACAAGTAGCTGACACTGTGTGGCATCATACTTACGAAAGCAACAGGATCGTTGCTCCTTGTTCCAACTATGCTGAACTTCTTCACATAGGTGTTAGTTTTCAGTGCTTCAGCACAGGCTTTTAAAGTTGGTATGGGAATATTCTGTGAAAAGAAATGAAGAAAACTAGTGTTAGGTTATCATCTGTATGAAGGATATGCAATACATTTGAACAGTATTTCAAAATTCTTACTGAGATAAACACCAACACACTGAAGTAATTTAGGAAGGGGCTGATAAATGTTTTTTCAAGTTCTCTATCTATAATTAACATATAATGAGGACTGTGGCGATGTCTTCATCCCGTTTCCCACTCTGCTGATAGTTCACTCCCATAATTTCAAGATGCAATGTCTCTGCTGTTTAATTACCTAGAAACTCAGCTACTTGTGAACGGGCTCATGGGGGTGTGTGTAGCTAGGATCCATGAGCCTACAAAGCACTGCTCCTGTGCTTTTAAGTATAAATGACAGCTCTGAGCAACAGCCATGTAATGTTACAGAAAATACCCACCTATAGAGCCTGATCCAGAAAGACCTGAAATGATCTCCCTGTAGAACAAACTACAGTCACTTCTGACTATAATAAACCAATGTAAAACAATGTAAATGTTGCTATAAAATAATATCTTTCTGGCTAACATTTGCCATACTAGGTCCCAGCCCAGAAAATAAATCCATGCTGCTTTTTCTGAGTTCAGCAAAATGAGTATTTTTTGCTTATTGAACATTTTAGGTACTCTTATCAGATGCAAGCATTTTCATCGGCCAGATCACATGGCTGGAGTCAAACACATAAAGGTAAAAACCTTTACGTTACAGAAAGGTGCAGGTGGCATTGCACAGGTGTTTTTAACATGCACGTGCTGTTAATGTTCCTGCCATATGAACGCATCATTATTCAAAAGATCCCATGGGCTGGGGGTCCTCAAGTCAGGATGACAGACAGTAGATATATTTTTCAGTACATGTATGTATCCGGAGGCCAAGTAAAAAGTGGTGCCGTGTCCTGGTTTGCTTTCTACAAGAAGAAAAGGAGCCCCAAAGAAGGGATGGGTGGGAGGTGGACTGGGTTACATACAAGAATGGAGGTTTCTTCATATTTGCTTGGCAAGTGTCAAGATTAAGAAGCCATTTTCCTCCCACCATTTTACCTTACATAAACATCCCCTCCAACAAATGTGGCTGACTAAACCACTAAAACAACTTGGAACACTTCAAACCAGACAGGCTGGAGGTGGTTTTCTGCACCTGCCCTCAATACAACACAGCTCCTCCAGGCAGCTGATGGCACTCTCCTGCCACCAACTCCACATCATTATCCCACAGCAGGCAGCAATCCCTCTTGCCGAAAAGGTGGGAAGTGCTGGGGCTTCTTGTCTGGCTACATGCAGTAGTATGGCATTAATACCCTGTGCAGCAAAGCACGCTTGGGCTCTGCCCTCTGTGTAGCAAGTGTTTGGTGCTGTTGGTGAGAGAGGAGAGCAGGAAGGAGCACATACCATAATATTGTTAAAGTTGACTTCCTCGAGGTCAGGATCGTTGTTCTGTATTCGTTTCAGAGTTTCTTCCACGTCCGTCGAGTTTGGCTCCTCATCAGGAACTGGCTTGTACTGCGTGGGTTTAATCACGCCTGCAAGTGAAAAGCAAGATGGGCAAAAACAGAAGCAGCCAGAGCAGCAGCACGTCCCCCTTAGGTGTGTTGCCCCTGTTCCAGGAACAGCACTGGGAGGGAGGTATGACCTGAGAGGCAGACACGAGACGCAAGACTGCACAAGCACTTGCCAGACCTACCCACACTCGTGCATGTCCTGAAATGCTGCCTGGCACTGGGGGCAACCTGCACAGGGCAGCTGGTGCCTGCTGCCATGTGCTGTCAGGGACCAGAGCTAGTGGCAAGCATGCCACCCATGTGGGGACATTCCCCGGGCTGTGCTCCTCCTGGGTGGGGACGGGGCTGGGGGCACTGGTGGGCACATGGCAAGGATGCACCAGAGCCTGTGCCAGCAATCACAGACTGCTCTGAGTCCAGCTTTTGAGGTGGTCCCACACAACATCCGTGTCTCTAAATTGGAGAGATGTGGATTTGATGGACAGACTGTTCAGTGGGTAAGTAATTGGCTGGATGGCTGCATCCAAGGGGTTGCAGTCAATGGCTCAATGTCCAAGTGGGGATCAGGGATGATCTGGTGCAGCAGCTTCCTCAGCCAGGCAAGCTCTGGGAGCATGGGGCACCACCACCATTCCTCTGAGTGGTTCCTGTCCTCTACTCCTGGGTTTCATTTGGAAAGACTGACAGAAGAAATGTTTTCACCTCCTTTGGAAAGTGATGTGCTTTACCTTTGACATGAAGAAACGATTTTGGCAGGAACAACTGTCCAGGAGACACCTTTTCTGCTCAAAGTGGATTAACATTTCCAGCTGATCTCCCCAGGTGAGGTGTGAATTGTCTCTGGGAGGAATCGCCTCCAACCACAAGGCTCCCCTGGGAAGGGACAACGTCCCTGAAGAGCCATTTCCCCAGTGAACACCAGGAGATGGCAGACTGCAGAGGAAGCGTCTCCCTGGCAGGCACCAGCCCAGGGCTGGACAGCTGTAGCAATCGCGTGCCAGCCAAGGAAGGGGTCTTTGCTCACACACGAGCATGGCAGGGGTGGCAGGAGTCCAGTGAAAATAAAAACCCAGCCCTCGGCCTAAAAATAATTCCCACTTTGCCTCTGTGTCCAAGCTGGCAGGCAAAGGCTGCAGCCTGTGAAGTGCTCTGGATCACTTACTGTTAAGCCCTTCTTTGTTCACGATAGTGCTGCTCCCCAGTGCCTCGTAGTACTGCTGGTTACTCATCAAGGTGTGCATGCCAAGGATGGCTGCAGACAGAAGAAAAGGAGAAAAAACTCGAGTTATTGCAGGCTTCACAGCCAGGAGAAGACACTCGTGCCCATGCTGCCCAGGATGGGGTCAGCAGCACACTGCATTCTTCTGTACAAGCACAAAGCAACGCACCAAGGTGGGATCACCCCCAGCTGGCACAGACACACAACAGGGCTCAAATGCACTCTTATTCATGCCAGTACAGCTTGACTCAGAGAAGAGAAATGTTGCTGCATGGACAGCAAACAAACTGCCAAGGCTTCCAAGCAGCAGCCTCAATTCTGCATCATGTGAAAATACAGTGGGGAAGACAAAACTAAAAAAAAATGCCATCACTGGGATTTAATCTCAGGGTCCAGTCCAGCAGGAGCCTGTACATCCTCATCACTCTGCTCACCTGGGCATGTGCCACACCAGCTTTTGAGATGGCTGTGCCACACACACAGATCCAAAACAACCCCTCTGACAGCTACACATGGGTGACTGCCACACGAAGCGTGGCAGCACAGTCTGCCCTAGCCCAGCAACAAGCAGTGTGGTGCTCTGAGTTGGTCTTTGTAATTCTTAACACATGGAAGTGGACACTGAAAACTTAAAGCTCTGCTGGCTTGGTTGAAATGCAGAAAGGGATGGCGTGGACACAGTTCAAAGACTGTAGGAACCCAAACGCCAAACTTATGACAATTTGTGCATCAGGACTGCAAAACCAACATGCAGATGCACACAGAAATATGCCCGTGGGGATATGCTGACATTCTTGCTGGCTGCTGAAGAGCAGGGGGAAGCCAATGGCTCAGAAACAGTTGGGCAAATATACTGCTTATAAAAATACTACTGTTACTCACAGAAAGTTTATCTTTGGAAATAAATGTATTTTTAAATAATTGTGTTGTGTTTTTTTAAAAAAAATAACTATACGACTTCCTACAGAAAAGTGCAGGCATGTGGACACTTGTTATAAACAGGCACATACAAACAAATGTTGACCTCAGGATGGGCACAGTGGTTAAAACAAATAAAAGACCAACCTCTGCCTAAAATTCAAGCCTGCAACACCAATGCAGTTCATTTCCCCTTGAGCCGCTCCTCTGATGCGTGGTTGGCACCTGTCAGCCACCATTTGCTCAGAGCTTCATCCAAGAAGGGCTGCAGGAGCAGAAGGCTATCCCTGACACCCTTCACGTGAGGGACATGTGTTGTGGTGCCAGCCCACCACGACTCCCAGCTCTGGGCTGAAAGCACAGGGGTGGTGGCAGCAAACTGTGGCAGCAGCCACTGTCATGCTTCCTCTGCTGTGCATCCCCAGTTGGATGCCACACAGCCAAGCAGCTTTGAGTCCATTTGTCTCCATTTTCTCTGCCATGGACTCAAATTTTCAGGAGTGCCAGGCTGCTAGGAAAAGTAATTTGCAGGCTCAGCACTTTGGACACCCCCCATATGCAACAAAAACCCTCTACCAGCCAGGACCGTAAACATCTGGACTGCAAGCAGGGAAGGATTTGCTATTACAGCCATGTGGTTTTGCCCTTCTGCTCTCTTTTTGAGATAGATTTTATGTTGGTAGATGACAGGGACCTGCAGCATTTGCAAGTCTGGTGCTTACCATTCATTATCCACGAGCACACAAGCCAAATGAAGGCATCCAATTTCTGCCTCCCCCACTGGACCAAAGGCAGAGAAATCCTTCCAGGACTTTTTGGGAGCCACCAACAAGAACTGTCCTACCGGGCTTGCCAAGGAAGGGAGCCAATGTGCCACGGCTGACAGCAAGCCCTGCTAAATAGGCAGGAGCTGTTACACAGCCTTGGCAAACTTGGAAAAGCAACACTGTCAATATTGAGCTTTCAGCACAGCTTGTATCACATCAGCTCTCAAGTGTGTTCTCCCCAGACCTGCAGAACAAAGTGCCCTCAGCAGCATTTCTCTGTGAAAGTAATTGCTTCACAGGTCTGGGGCTTAGAAAGATGGATTTTAGAGAGAAGTGCTTTACAGGACACTAGGGGCAGCGTAAAATACCAAAACCAAGAGATGCAATGCTCAGCCAGGGCAAGTGCATTGGAAGCCCTACTGCAGAAGTGCATTTCTGAGCCTGAATGTGTTATTACCGCATGGAAGATGTTTGCTTGGTGTGGTTATCCTACAGACTACCTCGCAGCAAGGAGGACACTGCTGCGGAGTATGGACATCAGCAGGAGATAGAACCGGAGGGAGAAGCCAACAGGAGTGAATTCCCCATCAAGAGCTAGACCAGTAGGAGATATGAGCCTGGTAAAGCAACCAAGAGGTGTTCAAACACTGCATTGGTCGAGGCATTTCCTATCTCAGCCACAGAGCTATGTCCACGCTGCTGGCTTTGGCAAGATACTGACACTGCCTTCTCTAAAGCAGGACAGCAAGGAGGCTTGCAGGGGGTCTCCTCCACTCAGACACCACAGCCTGCAAAGCAGCAATGGGGCACTGCTTGAATTTAACCCAAACAGAGGCTTGAACCCCTCAGAGGAGGGACTATGCCTGCCCTTCTTGGTTTGCGTGGGGCTTGGCTGCTCCAGTCAATGGCACACCATGCTTTCAAAGACCCCAGCCTGACAGCTCCATTAATGGGCAGAACAAGAAATTCAGGTTTCACTGGGTCTGTTTGATTGTTTCCTAAGGGTTTGGCTTATAGGGGGCTGTGTTCCCAAAGGAGATGGGCTGCACTTTGCAAGGTTCAGTGGCAGAGAAAAGAGAAATAAGCAGCCCATGGATAAATCGTGCTTCTCCTTCTTCAGCTCTGGTCCATGCTCCTGACTGAATCACACGGGGGTGCTGGGCTGGAAGTAACTCTAAATATATGTTTCCTTTTTTATGAAGAAACAAATCCTGTCAAAACCAACGGCATTCACATAAACAGCAAAAAGCTCAACAGCTCACGTCCCAAAAGAGCAAAGATAAATCAGTAGCTAAATAACTCAAACCCCAAATCACGTGTAGCTGTTTTACCAGCAATGTCACAGAGCTCTGCATCAGAGGCATTAGCGAGGGCTTCCTCCAGCTCCGGCTCCAGAGTCACACTTTCCAGAACAGGATCCATCGGCTTCTCCTTGGGGATCCAAGCTTTCCCTGTAAATGCAAAGTGAGGTCACGCTCAGCACAGCCACAGCACCCATCCCACCGCCACAGAGGAGAGCTGTGCTGCCCTTGCCAACGTGTTTCTGTGGCGCGGGATTCATATGGTGGACAGGGCAGGGGGGCACGAGGACCTAGATAAAACATCAGAGCAGGTAAAGAACCCCTTCCCATTAGTAGGTCTGTGTCCTGCTGCAGTGTGACTGGGAAATGTGCCAGACACCTCCCGCTGTGGAGCAGGATGCTTTTATCAGTGTGGTGGCAATACCTGCAACAGCCTCATGGTACTTTCATGCAGAATAACTTTACAATGCATGGTGCTCAGAAAGCACAACCTGATACAGAAGAACTTCACTTCTTTGAAGGCTGCATCACAGAAATGTAAAAGGGATGCAGGTTTGCCAACATTTGGGTGGACCAAGGGAGGCCAGCAGCCTGGATCCGGCGCTGTGTAGGGCCAGTCCTGTCCCTGAGACCTCTCCAAGTGCACAGCAGCACAGTACTGAAGCGAGGGTGGAGAGGAGGAGGTCTGGCAGCAGGCAGGGACAGCACTCAGTCATCAAGTGTGCATGTGGGCAGCAGAGACACAAAGAGAAGCAGGCTCAGGGCAGCTGGTCTGGCTCAAATGGGCTGCAGAGGACACCTGGGCAGGGGGAGAAGCGCAGAGGGCACTTGAGACAGATGCCTCCCTGCTCTGCCTCCCAGGACACCAACGGGCCAAGGATTAGGCCTTTTTACCAGCTGAAGGTACAAACCAATGGGTTTGCTCCCCCTGTTGGCATCCCCTTTCCTGTCCTTCCCTGGGGGAACCCGACAGCTCTCTGCTGTCCCGCGCAGGAGCCTGGTTCCCTGTCCACACGCCTGAGGGCAGTGGCAGGTGTGTCACCCATGAACCACTCTGCTGCCACCCTGCCATGAGCGGAGCAGGGGCAAGTGGGAAGCAGCGCTCCCCTCTGCAACCCTTGGGCTTCCGAAGGTGGACACATGCTGGGCAGGGACACCTCCACCATGCCTGGCCAGGAGAAGGCTGTGAGGAGACACCAGCAGCGGGGCAGGCAGCATCCCACAGCAGCCCCCTCCCCTGCGACAGCCCCGCATCACCTAAGGGAGATAGGGAGCGCAGAGCCTGGCATACCAGCCGGGGCTATTTTTGTCCCCTCTCTGAAACCAGAGTCAGCAACTCCGGAGGGGAGAAACAACAATCCAGCCGCTTGGGGCTGTGCAGACGCAGAGGCAGCTAAATTTAGCCCCAAGGAAGAAGCAACTGCACGGCAGGCTCTCCCGGAGAGAGATGGAGGTGGCTATAAACAGCGCCGGGTGAAACTGCTCATCTCCTCCCAGAGGGGCCACAGCTGCTCTGCAAAAATAGGCAGCATGTAATTTATATATATATATATTATATAAATAAAATATGTATATGTGCATAGATGTGATATGTATATTATAAAATAAAAATGTAATTTACTGTTTCTGGCTGACACTCGATACAGTGTCTTCACTCAGCAGCCTGTTACAGGTGAAACGATGTTTAACGTGTCTGAAATTGCATCAGGTTGAAGTACAATTAATTCAGCACAGAAGCTGAAAACCCAAAGTGCCTCTGGCTGAGTGCTGCCTCCTGCTGCTGTGCTAGCCAGGCTGGTGACCACAGCTGGGCTCAGGAATGCTTGAAGCCGCTAAATCTTCCTGATAGGGCTCAATGACATATTTTTGTTTGCATCTTTCAAGGATAACTTTTTTTTTTTTAATATATATAAAACCGTTTTAAAATAAGCTCTCCCCCAGCAAGGCACAGGGATCACTAAGAAGGGGCAGGAAGCTTTGAGGAAGGCAGCACTGTGGCCCTTGCAGTATTGACAAGCGCACATGCTCACACCGTGGTGCGAGGGATGACCATACCTCTCTTTTTGCCTGTGACAGGAACCAAGTCTTCTCTGTCTTTAACGTCTTTTGCCTGCTTTTCCAGGTGGGCCATGAGTTCCTCCCTTTTGAACGGGCCAGTTGGTGGCTTTTGTGTCTGATCCCTCTGTCTGAGCCCCGCTGGCAGCAATGCGTTCTGGGCACAGGGGGAGAAACATGGGTCATCTCTGCAGGCCAGACCTCCATCCCTCACACACTCACCCCTATCCACTTCTCCTCTTGCACCACCTTTCTTCCACATTGCTGGACAATTTCCTTCTCAAAACCTGTCTCCATCCAGCCCCAATGACTCCCATCTCAGCTAAGACAAAATGCTCCTTCCCTCCTCCAGCATGGGACTTCAAACACCAGCTCCACGGCAAGATCTCCATGCTGCCAAGTGGATGCTTCTCTACAACAGCAGCTCCAGACCTTTCTCTGGGGGCTCTCACCATCCCCTCCTGCTCTTCCTAGCCTCTTCCCACATGCTCACCATCTTTGATACCTTCTAAGCTCAGCAGATCTCCTCCCTGTGCATCTGTCCACATGCCAACAGGCCCCACTGGAGGTGGAGGCTGTGCCCACTGGTCCCATGAACATCAGCCTGGAAAAATCTCCACGTCTTTCCAGCAGAGAGTCGTGGTGGTCCCTGCTGCCGGCCATGACCCATCACACATCTGCGGGCAGGGCCTCACAGAGAAGGCCAGCCCAGGACAGCGGTGGTGCCTACAGCTCCACAAGCCCAGAGCCCCAGCCCTTTTTCAAGCTGTCTCCTTGTTACTCAGCCACGTCAGCCGCCGCAGGAAGTTGCTTTGTGCCTGACAGATATGGCACGTAAGCACCTGCTTATATTTAAATATAGAACAGCCTTAATGCAATAAGTAAGTCTGTTCCCAGATCTGACACTAAGCATGTTCTTTAAAGCTTTTTTGGACAAAAGGCAACATTTATTTTTTTAAGACATCCAAGGTGATTTTCAACAAGACGCTGATTTTTTCATGCCCACCTAAGTAATTCACTTTAATTTAAATCTGTTTCAGTGAAAAGCCTGGGAAGAATGATTACTAATGGCAAGTAATTAGCCACAGCCAACCTTGGTAGGCAACTCAGCAGAACACCACTAATGCACAAGCCAGGAGACGTAAGGAACAGCTTTCTTCCCCAGGCTTCATGCTGTGTGCGCAAGGTGAGCATGCAGCTCGGGTACCCAGGCCACACCTGCACTGAAGGGCTTTCACCATTATTTTATCTTTACACACCTTTCACAGAACCCTGTCCATCTCCACATCTCCTGGGTCAGCTGTAAACAGCCCACCAGCACACAGACATAATCCTGGGAGGTAGCCTGCCACCTCTTAATTATTCTTCTGTGTTGACGTTGCAATTAAAAGCACTGATGATGCAATCTGCACTGCCCATCATTTACCCCCGAAACATTAACCGCACTTTGCAGGAACAATTTCTCACTTGACAGTGCCCAGCCTCGTCATCTAACGCTGCTGTAACCCAAAGGCCTGCCAGTTGGCTCTGCACAGAGAAGCCTTGCCTCCAAAAAGGTTTTCACTGCTTGGCATCAGCAGGCCAAGCATTTGTGCAGCTCCAGATGATGTTGGGGGGCTAGAAAGCAACTGGCCCATTTTGCAGAACTTTGGGGTTTGCTTTCTAACTAATGGGAGGAAAATATTGGATATTTGGAGTTTGCTATGAAAAAAACCATCCAGCCCACCAAACCCACAACACTGCCTCAATGTGGCCTGATGAGAAGCAGTGATCCATTCCCACAGGTTCCTAACTATCAAGGCAAATCTTCCTAAAATATAAGGGTGTCAGAACAGTGTAAGAAGCTCAAGCATAGGCTAAGACCCTGCCGCAAAAAGCAGTGTACAACAACAAAACTATCAGCAGGTTTTACTCCAAAAGCCTGGCAATTTAATTATTGGGCCAGAGACCAGGACAGTGCTGGTCACACCACAGCATGCACACCGGGCACAGGCAGGGGGACACTGCAAAAACAAAGCCCCACGTAGAGCCTGTGCCCACGGTGCAGGAGCACAACTGCTCCTGCCCATCTGAGGCCAGCCTTCTACCAAGTACAGGCTCTGTACAGGATCCCACCAAGGTACAGGTTACTAACACAGCACATTTGCCCACAACTGTGTGGGATTTACCACCTACCAAGCCGCATTTCAAAATGACTTACATCAGGATCCAGCTCTTCCAGTTCATTCTCCAGCTTCCTGAGCTCCTCCTCCGTCAGGGCACCAAGAATCTTGTCTTCATCCAGGTCTCGGTATTTCTCCAGCTCCTTTCTGTAAGACATCTTAGAGCAGTCCTGTGAATTTCACTCTTACGCCGAAACAGGACCTGAAATGAAAACACGGAGCGTAGCACTGAATGCATGAAACATGACCCCGCAGCCCTGCTGGCGGGGGAACGCTGACTATCACGGACTTGCACAAGATTTATGCTCAAAGCGTGGCTGGCTCCAAAGCCAGGTCAGATTGCTCAGGGCCCCACTGCCCACTTCCAGATGCACATAACAACCCAGGGCCACAGCAGCAGCACGATGTCGGGAGCACCTCACCCCACCAGGGACTTGCAGGGCAGCACCAAGGATGTATCAGCATGGGGCTCTGGCTAGGGACACCCGCCTCCAAGCAATGCTGGGTGTTAACAAAACATCCCAGGCATTCATTTCTTTGGGGGACAATAAACCACAGATGGTAAGGCTTGCAGCTTGCCTGCCCTTATGAGCCCCCAGTAGCACCACCTTGCACGTGGCACTACCAGCAGAGCTGTGGCCAGGCGGGAGAGGGGATCTGCAGCATCGCTGAGTCCCTCTGAGCCCTACAAATCTCCATGAGGCTGCAGACCTGAGTGCTCCTTCCTGCAGGGCTAGTGCCATGAAGCCACGAGTTGATCAGGAAGCATTACTTACTCCTACTTGTGCACTTAAGTGTGCTGCTAGTGGCCCACCCTCAGGGAACACCATGCATCAGTAAGCAGCTGACCTGGGTGCTACAGCACACCTAAGCACACCCTGTGAGAAGTGGCAGTGATGTGCTCATGAACTGCTCTGGACCAGACTCCAGGCCTGGGACTTTTGTGGGAAAGCCAGTGAGAGACCCGCTGCGGCAGCCAGCGTGCTCACAGCATGCAGCAGGGTGAGCTGTGCAGCACCACGGCACATCTCAGCGTGTCCACCTCCTGATTTTTAGCAGAAAGGTTCCTCCTGTTCCACAGTCCCATATTTACGCTTTCTGGCTCGCTTCTCGCAGAGGATATTGAACTCTTAATTTATTTAAAGCAAGTTTCCCTTGGAAGGGAGGTTTCTCCACACGACTTGTAAGGCAGCTGAGGCTCCAGATAGGAAAATTATCTTTAGCCTGCCCACGAAAGGGCACATTAACGTGTAGCGGCTCAACAGCGAGCCTTAAATTTAGAGCAGTCATCTGCTGGGAGGCTCGGCCTCCCCTGGCGCGACCGCCCGCCCGCCGTTCCCACATTCCTGCCACTCGCCACCTGGGTGCGATGCCTTGCTTATCAGGAGCCGCCAGAGGCAGAGCTGGGAGGCAGGAGGTCCCAGGGGACCCCGACCTGGAGGCACACAGACGGTGAGGAGCTGTGTTTGTGCACCTCCATCTCTGTCCCCGTCCCGGGGAGAAATGTCCCGCAGGCGCGGACCTGGCCATGAGGGACGGAGGCTGTGGCAGTGGGAGGCGAGCAGGCCAGGAGCCCGCAGGCCGCACGATAGATGTTCCTCCACACACTTCTGGGCATTTGGGAAAGAATTAACCCGGTTCACCACAGGTCTGTTTCACCAGGCCTGTTCTCAGTGCCTTCTCAAGACTGCAGCTTTGAGCTCTTGTTACTTTCAATTAAACCTACCGATACTCCTTGTTCAGGCAGTGAAAGAGGCATCACAACAAAACGCATGCACAATACACAGATGTGAAATAGGGCTGACTCCATCACAACTTTAAGCAGATGTTCCTCAAAAAATAAATCAGAATTTGTATGGACCCCACCACAGCAAGACGTTAGATCTCAGAGTCTGAAGAAGACATCTGACACACTGAAAGCGAGCCCAGGCTCTTGTCCCTGTTGGGCCAGAAGGGCACAGAAGGGGGTAGGCATGACAATTTTGGAGGCAGAGACCATCGCCAGGAGCAGCACAGGCACTGCTGGAGGGGGGGACCTGCAGGACCACCTCTCAAGGTCCTGAGGACCCTAGCAGGAGGGAAGGACAAGAAGGCAGGCTGCAGCAGAGGCAGGGACTGCAGCACACAGAGGGCTTGGGGCATCCTAAGCCACTGGTTTTAAGCAGCATCAGAGGCAGGAGTTAATCTTCTGAGGGACAGCTTGGCTTGAGAACAGTTCCCATTTGACTCAAGCTGGGTTTTGATTTATGATTACTTTTTTTTTTGCATGGCTAAGTGTAAACCTGAGACAAAGTTCGGAGCTATTATTTTTACAGCACAAAAATAACAAACCGATGTCATCCAACACCTCTGTCACTGCTACGATTTCTTGTTCTTTGGCTTTCGGCATAACTTAGAAGATAAATATTATGGTTGGTTTTTAGGTGGGTTCTTTTTTGACAAACTATTACCTCAAGTGACCAATTACTACAAACTCAAGAGAAGTGTTTGCAATGCCTGCCCTTAGCCCCCAGTCAATCACCCAGGTGCAAACCCAAGATGCATGCTGTGCAGATGAGAGGAGCATATTAGCTCCATCTGGTTTCCAAAATAAAGACTGCATTCTTACACATCCTCTCAGATCTTTGACAAAACTAAAGCCAACTTAAACAAAATCTCTTACAGGACTCAAGCCCCAGCTTGCTGTCAAGCAGCACAGCCAAACAAATGGCCAGCTGTGGAGCCAGCCCCGACACCTCCTGCAGCTGACGTGCAGGGAACAAAGGGGAGATTTGGGGTGTCTGCAGGAGCAAGGAGGGCACTAGAAGCACCAAGAGAAGGGGGAGCCACTCCCTGTGGCAGAGCTGGGGCAGTCACAGCAGGGACATAGCAAGGAAGGACATCAGTCCCCCAAAAAGCGAGTCTTCTGCTGGTTCTGCAGCCCATGGGACAACTTGCTGAGCCCTGGTGATGAGGGCTGCAAGCGCAGGTGTGCTGGCAGAGGACATGCCCATGTCACTGCTGGAGCCAGAAGGCCCACGGAGGGAGTTACTCCCTCTGCTAAGCACCAGGGGGGCTGCATCTGGACACCGTGTCTTGTGTCTTAACAAGCTGAAGGACTCCAGTGCAGAGCCATCAGGATGGGCAGGGAGGAACACAGAGCATATGAGAAGCTGAGGGACCTGGACATCTTCAGCTAGGAGAGGGGAAGGCTGCAGAGGGGTCTTGCTGCAGCCACCTCCTGCCCAAAGGGGAAGGACTTACAGGGAAGATAGCACTAGACTTCTCTCAGAAGAACAGGAAGGGGAAGCACAAAGTGCAATGGAGACAAGTAGTGGCATGAGGAATTCTAGTTGGGCATCAGGGAAAAAAAAATCCTTGCCACAAGAGTGGTACAGCCCTCTTGTACAGGGACTGTAGAGGTGGTGGGATCTTGAACAACTCTCAGCAAAACAGATGTTGACATCCACAGCACCTACTCAGAGAGCAGTGTCCATCCGTCATATCAGATCTTCATCCTGCTGATGAGGGAAGCTCAGGCTCCTCCAAGATCTGCAGACCCTCTGGTTTCATAAAACCATTACAGCCAGCAGCTGTTAACCCAAGACACACTGAAATTCATGTTCATCTCTGTAAGATGCTTGAAAAGAAACATCTGGAAGGTGGCATTTTGGATCTATCAAAGCCCGCCGTGACTTTGCCAGTGACACCACACTTATGCTGGCTGTGCTGTCCTGGCCCTTCCTCTCCGTGGCTGCTTGCAGCACGCCAGGAAGAGCAGCTCACCCAGATCCTATTGCCCGCAGTCCTCCTTGTCGCAGCCCCCCACAGCCTGCAAGCCATGCAGCTTGATACCAGCTCTCATTAAGCAGCCTTCATCATCAGGGCCATCTAGCAAACAGCTAGGTGAGACCATCTATTAGCGACCAGGCAACAAGCAGTGGGGTCAAACTCCGCCAAAGTCCAAATACAAACCATCCCCTTGGTATACTTTGAAGGCAAATACTTGTAAACATAGCTGTGTGTTCTCCTGTTTGGGTGACCTTCTCTCAGGCACCTGGGATCCACTACTTAATTGCTTAATTTCTAATTTCTCAGCAAAGCACATGGGCACACTCGAGCCATTAGTAATGCCATACTTAGTTGTTCCTGCTCCGTAACTTGAAATTCTCCACTTGAAGCTTCTCAGCTCCCCTCCCCTGAGAAGGGATCCTGGGCCACCTGCCTGAATGCTGCTGGCCGTGCGATGAACACCCTTCACGTAAGTACAGGCCCTGCCAGACAGCCCCGGGCAAAGCAGGGTGAGCAGGTGGGTAGCAAGGGCACCTCCGCGTGTCCCTGACCTCGTCCTGCTGCTGTGGACCACGCGCTGGGGCAATGCCCTGAGAGGGTGCCGCTCCTAAGGCTGAGGCAGGCTGATGCCTAGCAAACTCAGGAGCAAGGTGAGTACTGTTCCAGCAGCAATAAGCATTTGGGGGAAGCTGTGCGCCAAATTTGAAGGAAAAATTTAACAGAAGTAGGACCTTCACACGACCTTTCAAGGGCTAACGGAGCAAAGATGCCACCTCTGGCTCTGAGAACAGAGAAACCAGAAGTTGCTGGAGCGGGGCAGTGCTCTGGGGGCACATCGCTGTGGACTTGTTTCTTTGCCCTTCCAAGCGGTTGCTGCCAACTGGGGAACCCTGGGCTGGGCAGACTTCAGTCTGACCCAGGACAGCACTTGTGGGACGTTACCCCGCTCACCACGACCGACCAGGAGAAAAACTCCTGCCGGGCGGCGGGCGTCGCCACCTCCAGGGGCTCCTGGATGTGCCCGTACAAGGAGGGGAGCGCTGCTGCGAGCCGGGTCGGACCCCAGCATGGCCCTGCCGCGGTGTCCTGGGCAAAAATCACCCGGCGGCTCAGCAAGGGCCAGGCAGTGACACCCAGCCATGCTTAAGGGCAGGGAGGAAAAGAGCCCTGACGGCAAACGGAGTCGGCGAAAGACACACACGAACGAGGGGCACAGGGGCTGCCAGGGGCACCGGCGGAGGCTCCTCCACCCGCTGTCAGAGGCACACGCGGCAGGTGCCGGCGCTCCAGGCAGCCCGGCGAGGGGGTCAGGCTCAAACCCCCCGGCTTTTCCTCCACGGCCCCGTCCCGTCCCCCCGTGCCTTGCCGTGCCTGCCCGCCGCCCCGCTTACCGCAGCCGCCGCCGAGCCGCGCCGAGCCGAGCCGGGGGGCGGGGGTCCGGCCCGGCACAGCACGGCACAGCACGGCCCTGCCCGGCCGTCACTCAGCGGGGCGGGGAGGGGAGAGGCCCCCGGCCGCCCTCCCCTTCCCCAGCGCCATGGCAACTCTCCTCAGAGCCGCCTTCCCCTCGCCTGCCTCTCCTAGGGACGCCCCCGGCGGGGTGGCGCGGCCCGGGATGGCCCGGGGGACGGGGCCCGGCCCCGGGCCGCCTGTGGGGCAGGCCCCGTCGAGGCTGGCAGGGCCGCAGGGCAGAGGCTCGGGGGCTCGGGGTCCCCGGTTTGGGCAGCCCCCACACACAGCACCCCGCTTTGTGGGGCACCGAGCTTCATCGGGAGCCCCCTGTGGGCTTCACACACCGAGACTTCTTCCCCCAGGACAGAAAGTGAAGAGAAGATAATACAAATTATAATATATAAAGCAATAGGTGCACGGTGCAATTGCTCCCCACCTGCTGGACAATGTCCAGCTAGGCTCCAAGCAGTGATCCCCACCCATTTTTATTGTCCCACATGGCGCCCCATGGTACGGGACATCCCTATGGTCCACTTGATCAGCTGTCCGGGCTGTGTCCCCTCCAGCTCCTGGTGCACCCCCAGCCTCCTCAGTGGTGGGGCAGTGTGAGAAACTGAGAAGTCCTTGGCTCTGCGAGCACTGCTCTGCAACAACTAAAACATCGGTGTGTTATCAGCATTGTTCTCACCCCAAATCCAAAACACAGCACCATACCAGCTCTAAGGAAAAAAAAAAATAACTCTATCCCGGGCCAAACCAGTACACCTGCTCACAACAGCCAGTCTAAAAAAATAGAACAACATACGTGAGAATTCAGAGGAAGCATTCAGGCATTGCAAAGGTCTGAAGTGAGTTTTTCTCATTGCATGGTTTCTCATCACCTTTCTTGTCTAACACACTTGGCACATGAGAATCTCTGTTCTCAAATGCTTTCCTGGTGTGTGGCACCTGTGAAAACACAGGGTAAGTCTGATGAAAAGCCAGAGACAGAAAGTTTTGCAACAAACAAGAATTAGGAAAGGGTAGTCCAGCAGAGGGAACCTCAGAGACAGGAACTCATTTGCAGAGAGGGAGCACTTCAGGCTGGCAAAAGGGTTTTATTCTCTGTCAAAAAAAAAAAAAAAAAAAAAAAAAGGCTTATTGGAAATGATCTGGTGCAACCACAGGGGAAGGCAATGATAAAAGAGGTAGTGATGCTGATGGAGCCCATGACCTGCCTAAGCAACTGCTTTCCTTTATTACTTTCACTGTGCACAGGCTGCCTTCTCCCTCAGAGGATTTGACTCTGCTGGGAGCACCCTTTTTTCACACCTTCCCTCAGCCTGGAGGAAGGGGCAGCCTCAGGTAGCTGGCATCTTCTGAACCTCCCAAGTTACCCTGCCAGCACAATGCTTGAGCTGAGTGCCTGAATCCAGCTCTCTAGGCACATTCCAAGTGCTCCAGACCTTGTCATCTTTAAAAAGAGGTGGGGTGGAATGAGCAGAAAAGAGGTGGTTTGAAAACGCTTATTGTTCACGTTCTTGGGAAAGTAAGAGATCTGCTTAGCATTGTAATTATTAGTTTCATCTGTTTTCCCTAGGTAACAAGCACTCCTTTTCCACACAGTCGTCTCCAGAGTCTGAGGGCTGGTGCCCCTTTTCCAGTCGCTTTGTCAATGCCCCACTCCCTCGTGAGGGATCCCAGCTGCCTGGCTTCCCCACCCTCTAATTCCAGGCTACTGGCCCCATTATCCCAGCTCTGGAGCAGCCAGGTGACAGTGTGCTCACCTGGATGACAGCTGAAACCTTTTTACGTATCTCATAGCCCACCCAGGGTGGTTTCTGACTCATGAGATCTGCCTCTTCCCCCTCCTGTAGTCACAATGCCCCTGCTGCAGAGCAGCCTGCCTCATCCTCTTTTTCCTCCTGCTCCCTCACAGAAAAAGCTTCTTTCCTTACTAAACAACTTGATTCCTGTTTCTACTGTTTTTTCATGCTATAGGGGCAACCAATACCATTAAGGGCTGGCCCTCTGATTCAGCCACAGTCCAGAGACCTTCCCTTCCCCTTGAGGGTGCTATTGCTTCATCGGCACGGTGCAGCAAGCCGTAACTCTCTGGCACTGCCAGGGTGGGGGCGTATTTCTTCCAAACATTCCAACAGTTTCTTAGGAGTCCTCACTTGTTCAGGGGTGAAGACCAAAGGTGACAGTGGTAACTGTGACAGATACTTGCCCACATCCTCCCTTACATCGCACCATCCTGCCTCAGTGCAGATCTCTGGATGATATTCTAAAATATTCTTAACCTTTGGGGGAAAACGAAAACAAAACCAAAAAAAAACCCACCACATTTTAGAGACAGAGAAATAGGAACATGCTTGTTGAACATCCCACAGATGTTCAAAATACGTAAGTTACTGTAACTGGCCAGGAGCTGGAGGAGGAGGGGAAGGTATCATTTAATTGTCTCCTCCGTGGATTGGAGAAAGGTGTAATTGTTAACAGTTTACAAGAGATGGTTCCCAAAGCATGAGGGTGATGGCAATACTGAGTACAAATAACAGATTACACTCATGGCTAGTGCTTTTATCATATAATAAGCGAATGTCACGCAGTACAGCAAGCTAACAAAACCAAAATCAACCTTTAACAAGCTCCCAGAGGTGATAAGCAGTGAAACTGGGAGCACATACAGCAAGAAAGGAGTTACATAAAACAACGTTGTGAGCAAATAAATCAGCATTACAACCAGCAACTATTTAAAAATATAGTAACTATAATATAAACAATTTTGTTCTCTATCGCACTTTAGTCAGACTTACCAATACCTCAACCCTTCGAGCCCCACGTTGGATGCAAACAGACTGCTGTGGTTTAACCCCAGCAGCTCTCCCCCCGGCCCCCCAAAGTGCAGTGGGATGTGGAAGAAAATTGAAAAAGGTAGAAGTGCAAGAACTAGGAGATTGAGACAAGGAGAGTTTAGCATGAAAGAAAGAAAAGACCAAAGAAAAAAGTAAAAACAAGTGCTGCACTATGAAATGGCTCACCACTCACTGACTGATACACATCCACTCCTCAAGCAGCAGCAGCCCGTCAGCAGCAGCGCCCCATTTTATTGTCCCACATGATGCCACATGGCACAGGACATCCCTTTGGCCAGTTTGGGTCACCTGTCCTGTTCCTGTCCCCTCTCAGCTCCTGGTACGCTCCCAGCCTGTCTGCTGGCAGAGCAGCGTGAGAAACTGAGGCGGCCTTGGCTCTGTGAGCACTGCTCTGCAACAACTAAAACATCGATGTGTTATCAACATTGTTCTCACCCTAAATCCAAAACACAGCACCAAAACAGCTGCTAGGAAGAAAAATAACTCTATCCCAGTCAAAACCAGGACATTATCATATGCAAAAACTAGTTCACCACATGGAAAGCAGTGCTCCTGGGTTTGATCAGTTAGATAGCACTTGTGTTTCATCAGGTACCTGTTCTACCCCATGGCACCACACAAAGCAGCCCAGGTGAAGGCTCCAGTGCAAAGGCAATGAGGCTGAATGAATATTCTCCTTGCTTCTTGTCTGGGCTTTTTAGACTCTGGAGCAGCTAGCTATAATCAAGGAGACAGTGAAGCATACCCTAGGAGGATAAGACAAGCAGCTCAAAAAGCATCCTACATCTCCTGAGCATCTACCAGGCTGCTTCCCCTGATACTACAAGTGTAAATCCCAGGTCTGCTCCACTGCATCAGTTTGCAGGTGCACATCTACTACTAGCCAACAACACATCAGCAAGCCTCGAGTGTGTGAACACAGCCTGGGTATTTTTCAAACAACCAGACAAACTTCACTACAGCTCCATGAAAATACCCTGTACCATTAAACTTTTCCATCAACATTTGCAAGCTTGCAGATGTAGGTGTCATATGCTCATAGACACACAAGAAAGCTCTCCCACTCTTCAGAACCTCAGAAAAGTGCTTTTCTCATCCCAATGGCCCATACCATCCAGATTTTTTTTGTCTCAGTAGCAGTCCTACATAACAAAAACCTCTTCTGCATCAATGTTTATCCTACAGCAGTTGAAGATCACACTGATTCTTTCACCTATATTCTTCACCTCTGCAGCTGAGGAAGGAGGAACTAAAATCTTGGAGGAATGATTAATAAAAAGCAGCTGAAAGCTCTTGTAAGCCTGATAGTGACCTTGCTAAAACTGCAACCAGAAGCTGTATATGCCAGGTTATACACAATGTTGCATGCAAAAAATAAATAAATCACTGGAATTCTTAAGAGGTTAGACACATTGGCAACCCAGAGAGGCAGACGATACTGTCCTTTTCCATTTGTCTTTGGGTGCTGTGCTCAACAGTCTCTGGCTTTGTAGTACGATGTCCCCCTCTGCTTCCAACCCCAGTAGTCACTTACTGAAAGGAACTCCTGAAGGGAACCAAGACAGTTACTGAAGAAACAGCTGGCTGTTAAGATGAGTCTGCCTCACACAATTTTAGCTGAGACATTGCATTATGTTTCACCTGTTAGGGCACCTGTGCCTATGCAAGAGCCAGCATAATGTGTGGGTGAGACTACCCTGCGGTTTCTGAGTACAGGAAGGAGTGGTGGACTACTGAATGCTCTCAGGCACAACACACCTTCCATTTCAACAAGTACACTTGAGAATCTCACCGCAGTGCACTTAACTATGGACAGAACCATGTTAACTAGCAATTCATGTTGAAGTAGCAGTTTGCTAGTTTATCACTGCCTGCTCTGCTCACAAGGGCTCTGCTACACCCTACAAAGTCCAGGCAGAGGAGGACTCAGTGCTGTTAGCTCACATTTGCACCCTCCTGGATAAAGTCTGTCTTGCATACTTGAACAGCTTGTTCCGTCAGAATACCTGCATGCATTTTCTCCCATCTTGCCGTTACGCACTGCATGTTTCTGAGCCATAATTTCCCCTCTGTCCATTTTCCCTTACCCATGCAGGCAGCATGCCGGCAGCAGGCTATGAGCTATAACAACATCTACACCACCTCTAAATTTTCCAAGGTCCTTGCAATCTAAAATGAAGGCAAACATGCTGTGTTCAGAGCACTGATCTGGGTGCTTACGGGACATTGTTTGCTCCTGTCTCGTGGGAAAAGCAGTTGTTTAAAGTTTCTCAGAAGCAAAAAAGATAGCAGATTATCAGAAAAGGAGAGAAAGGAATGCCTTGAATTTAGCAAGCGGGGGAAATGGGGTAGAATTCAGAAAAGTGGTATTATTCCTAAAAAACAGCAATCAGACTAGTAAGCACAGGAAAGTCAATACCTTTCTGTGAAAGTGAAGTCCTGTAATTGCAGTCAAACTTCTCTACCCCAAACAAGGAATTTTCAACTATTCAGTTCTTAGAAGGTTAAGGAAGGGGAAAAACCCATCAAAAACGCATATCTCAGTCACTAAATTCAAAGACATTTAGGACTGCTTCCTTGTTTCCCAAGCAATAAAAAATTATAGCTAAAAAAAGGGGAGTAGTATCCAGTAATGGTTAGAAGTACTGACCTAATAGTTATGAGATATGCCTCCCTCCCCAGTCAGGGAAAGATCACAAGAACAAGTCACCATTGCTTTATTGATAAATAACTTTTTCTTTAGTATTTTCACCCAAACTCTAGCATTTCAGTGGTAAACAAAGTGCAATTTTTCATAAAGTCAACCTGAAGTCAATATAACCCAAACTTGTTAAACAAATCTTTTTAACTGAACACACATTTTTCAAGTTTATACCTTCATGTCATCAAGGCAATGTAAGAAGTTACATTTCTCTTCAAAGCCTGTTATTTTATTGCTAAAGAATCTGAGCCACTACATTTCAGAAGTGGTGATTAATCAGCTTTTGAAAGTTCCACAAGACTTTGAGACACAAAGTCATGAATCCATGTATCAGTATCTGGAAGAGACGTGTCCACTAAATAAGTCACTATTTTTCGATCCCAGGAGTTAGTGCTTTCATTAATTGCCTGTATCTGTGCCACCAGGGGTTTCTTCTCTACTCGATTCCGAAACATTATTGATGCCTCTTCTGACCATTGCTGGCTTTTCACTCCTAGGACAAATGTGAAGCAGAAGAGTATGTCATTTACAGACTAGACCAATCTAAGTGATCAAGCTTATACAGAAGCAGGGGGTTTAAAACCTTGAGAAAACAAATATTCAAGTACCAGTGAAGGCAGCTTAATTCTAGGAAAAAAAACACAAACTCACTCATCTCCCACACAAACAATGTTAATTATTGCAGAGACTAGAACATTTTTTTCTTAAAGCCTAAGTCTATGGATAGCCTCACAAAAGTAAGAGGCAAACACACTGACTCAGTGAGTTTTTCCAAGTATAGTAGCTATGATATATGACCAAGCCATGTTACTTAGACAAGAAGGAAACTAAAGATGTTTTCAGAATAAACTAGTGATTTGTATTCTGCCTGAGGATGCTGAAGCAGTAGCCTTGATTTAGGTTTTCTTCATCTCAAAAGAGCATTAGCAACTAAAAAAACCTGCCAAGTCTTCAAATCCCAAACTAGATCTGCAGAGAGAAGTAGTAAATAGAAATGACTCCAAAATGTCTCACGACTCCTGCTATTTTTTGAGATTGGCATCCCACAAAGGTGGGCCTGCTCAGGGATATGATGCTAGAATCCAACAGGATTTGGATATGGCTGTGAACCATCAAGGAAGAAGCAGCTCCTGCGGACTAGGAATTTAGTCTCCCCAGACCACTGCTGGTGTACAGCACCTAGTCACAAAGGACTCAAAATGTTGTGCATGAATTCCCAAGAAGCAAGATACAGATAAAGGAAACAAAACAGAGAAGTGACAACACGGCTTCTACTATTATCAGCAGCTTGCTGATAACAGGACAGGACACCAGAGATACGTAAACCCTAACAGGTTACAGAAGGAAAGCCAGGTTGGGAAGCAAATAGAATTGAACAAGAAAACAGACCAGAGTCTGAAAGACAACAGATAAGAAAAAAAGGGAAGAAAAAAAGTGGAAGAATAGGAAGAAGGTAGTTATTTGTCTTCTGGGCCCAGGTGGCCTACTTTGACTATATGTGGCAGCTCAGAAGCCAGCTTAACTAACTACTCAGGATTCTGTGAAGCAGGAAGAATTGATGACTTGCAGGCTCTCTTGGCAAGATCCTGTACTACCCCAGTACACAAACAGAGCCAGAAATCAGCTTCATTTCAGCACTGAACTCCTAGGACCCCAGCCTAGTGGGAACACATCCAACCCGACCTGTTTAAAGCAGTCCCCAAGGTCACACTGAGGCTATGCAGGGAGGCAGATCCACAGAAAGCAACCAACAGAGCATGGTCTGTCACTTCAAGCAAGTGTATTCTGTAACTGTAGTCTAAGCTAATGCTAACCAAGCAGAAGTAGAAAGTAGCAGGTGAGTAAGAAGAGACATAAATCTGAAAGCAATGCAAAAATTAAATGAGTCGGACCAGGAAGGAAAAGACATTAAGGAGGGAACAAGTTGTAACTTTCTATTTTTTTTTTTTTTAGATATATGCACACCCTCTATGCCCTCAATAAAATTAATGTTACTTAAGTTTGATGAAAGCCCCCACCAGCCCCATGGAGTTTGTTTGTGACAACCAATGTATTTCAGGCAACTTTGAGTTCCAAGCATGCACTAGAAAACAGTAAGTTACAATATGGACAAGATATAAAAGAAGAACGTCTCCAGAAACTCAGCATCTTGTCCCTAACTTTATGTAGTCTGTAATAATCAGAACATAAGTTCTTACCAAGAGATATAATATAACTTTCACACTTCATAATAGGTTATGCTTAAAGATCCAAAAAACATTTGGGTTTGATTTCCCTGTGTCCTTTGCATATCAGCCACCACATACATTAAAATGGTAAACATTTATGATAAAAAGCAGCTGCTGTTAAAATTTAAGCAACCTTCAGTTTTATACATTCTAAAAGTGCTCCATTAAATAGGTAAGAAAACCATCACCACCCATGTAAAGAAGAAAAGCAGATCTACTTTGATGGCATAAGCATGCATGCATGAAGTATGTTTTTGCAAGTAGGTACATGTTTACTCTAGAAAAAAAAAGTCACTAACATTTGGCTTTGTCCCCTTTACATTTATAGACATTTAGTATCCTCACTGATGTAAGACTTAAAATAAATAAAAAGAAGAGCAAATGATTACCACCCACCTGCAAGCTGAGCTCTTATAGCTTGGAAAGGTAGTTTTCTGAATTTATCCAGGAGCGGCTGTACCTTCTCTATGCTGACAAGCTCATGTTTACCATAGTCCAGCTCGTATACTGACAAAAAGCCATTTCTGAGAATTCCTTTTATTATCACCCTGTACCAACTGAAAAGAGGGAGAATAAGAATAAACACAATTTATATTCGTACACTGTCAAGGCACCAGAAAAGCAATACACGACAAAGATTTTAACCAATGTGTCTCAAGCTTCCCAGATCTGGTATCTGAATAAAGTCCTTCCAACTACTGCCTGGAAACATGACAAGACTGCAACCTCATTTGCTCCCTTAGTCTCCCAGCTATCGTCAGACATCTGCCACCTTGTTAACAATGCAGACAACAAAGCATTTCCCCCAAAAAACTGCAACAAGGCCAAGCTTTAAAGAAAAATGTGTAATTCTGTCACTAACTCCAACACAGCTATGCATGATGATTTACCAAGATTTAAATACTGCTGTAGGTAAAAGCTTGCTTTCACAGGTTTTTATTTAAGTATATACTTACTGATTTTCAATTTTAGCTGCATACAACTTGTTTTTTTCAATGTTCACAGGTCTCTCTTCAGCCATGCTGTAGTACAAGATCATTTCTTCCATTAGGGCTTCCAGGTTATGTAGCTCTTTCCAAGGCTGGACAACAAAGTGACCTGGATGGCATGCCACTGAGACATAGACATCCATGAGCCCACCAGCCTTTGACAAGGGTAGGGGTGGAGGCATATCACTGGCAGACACTGCACTACTGGGCTCCAAAGCAGGCTCAGTGGAATCAGAGAAACTCTTCGCTAGCCTTCCCCGATTTAACTGCAGTGCTGAAACTGTATCACCTGTCACTTTTGCAGAGCTGGTCCCCCTGGGCGTAACGCTCAAGAAAACATCTTTCTGATGCTTCCACAAATCTGCATTTACAATCTGACGATTGACGCTATGATCCTTGTCAGGGAAATTCTCTGGAGCAAACAAGTAAACGTGTGCAATTCCCTTTGAAACATCCTGTTTAACCACCTTTAGAAAGAAAATACAGTTTAATTTTTAGTTAACAGCTATTAAATGCACATCTGGCGTTGAACAGAAGAATAAAGCCTTAACAGAAAAGCAGCAACAGTTTATTTCTGTGAAGTATTTTAAAGATTCTCTCAAATAAGTTAACGAAATTGCTGGATAGTAAGCCAATCACAGGTGCTAAAAATTGTATTGATATTTATTCCACTAATGTAAAGCATATACAAAGCTTGAATCAAGTTGTGTTCTGCCCAACTGGTTCAATCTCAGTATTGCTTGGCACAAGCATGTATGATTGCAGTTTTCTGGAAAACATTAGCCAAAATTCTAAATTAGCCATACATTTCTAAAAAATTAAGTAATGTTATCAAATATTAACACTCAATCCTTCAGATATCTCTTCCTGTCATTATGGGAGATGAAACCTAGTAAATTAAGAATGGACTGAAAAAAGATGAAAAAAGCTTCTAGGTTTGTATCATGCATAATTTTCAAGCACTGGCATGAAAATATCCTATTTAAGAGCATTTATCATTGGCAGCAGCTAGCATTACTGATAATAAAGCACTGAAATTTTCATATGACAAAGCATGTAACATTTGTTTACAGATTCCTCTGTTGATTTTTCTATTCCTTCCTCTAATAATCTGCACAGGATATTTCTACATATAGGCAGCAAACGGGATGAATAAAATCTTTCCAAAATTAGAGCATATGTGTTTCTTCTATTATCTAATCAAGTAAAACTAATACCAAACTCAAATTATCTTGAAAAAGATGTTTAGAAAAAGCAGTTGCAACAGTCACAAGTCCCAGACTACGTGAGCTATGTTTTAACTGCACAGCCTCCTGGGTTAAAAGAAGGAAAATATTATAAAAAAGCTACAAAACATACTTTCTAAGTGCTCTGTCAGTAGTTGGAATCAGATTTTTAAGAGGAAATCAGCTTTGTTTAGTCTCCAGATAGCAAAAAGATTTCCTTTATAAGGGTGGCTTCAGTTAACTAAACCGGAAAGGAAACATGGCCAATGGAAATAATTTTATCTCAAAGATAACAGAAACCCTTAAGTAAACGATAGCCCATACTAAGTCACACTGGATTAGAAAAAAAACAAATGAAAACTAAAGCTGCTTTCAAAGACCAGAATGAGAAAAGGTTATCCTCACTTAAGAGGCATAAAAATAATTTAAGATCCATGGAACATTTACATATTTCTATGTGGTAAAACATAAACAACTGCTTCTTTCTTACCAGTTCATAAAATAACTCTAGCTCCATATCTGGACTGGCACAGGAAAATGAGAAAGGCAATCAGCTGCTAAAATTCTTCAGAGGAAAACGAGAAACTGCTAATGAGCCAAATATTCTTATGCCAAACATCATAAGAAAGGGACTTTGTATTGCACTTATGTCCAAGAGATGGCTACAAACTTTTAAACTTCATAACAGAATTCGGATGAGTGGTTAAGTTTTCAAAGTTGTTCTTTCAGTGCTTTTTCCACAGGCCTGCGGATTTAAGGTCATACAGGCATTTTGACTATTTACCTTCATGCTAAATTCAGGACAACTCATTACTTTATCTCTCAGCCACAGTACAGCATCTGGAGTCCACATGCCAGTGTTGGGAGGCAGATCTGCTAGGCAGCATTTTACAGCCTAAGAACAGAAGCATACAGAAATATGGAAACTAGTCCACAAGTTCCTGTTCTCGGAAAATTCATTAATTGTCATTGATTCAATAATATAAGACAAACAGAAATAGACAGAGGGACATTCAAAACTGGTATAATTACTAGTACGTTATTACCAAGCATCCTGTCAGTACACAAGACTACATTACAAGTTATTTCAGGCAAAGATGCATAATGAAATGCACTCCATTGTTGAACATGATGAAACAAACAAAAAAAAATCATAGCATAAATCTAGAAGAAGCACTGCTATCAAGAGATCTAGTATAGGTCACCTTTAATTTGCTTTATACCTGAGGAGGTATTGCAATTACTTCTCTCAGGAATTGAGACGGGATTTCTCTAAGGTCTGAAGCTTCTACAGTTGCAACTGTTCCAGTGTCCACAAAGCGTACACCAAGTGCCCGTCTACTGTGAATGATTGTTATCTGAAATAAGATAGGAAGACAATCATTTTAAAGGTAAAAACACAACAGTGAGGCATACACTGTAAAATGTTACAAGGAAAGAGAGAATTCAGATTTAGCTGAAGAGCCTTTTCTGTGTGGGAAAACTGTTGCTGTTAGATGAATGCTTCTTACCTCTACACGTGCCCATTTTCCTTTGCAAGGTAACAAGCAGATTTTGCCACAGAAAGGCAGTGATACATTAAACTCTGATGTCTGCTGCAAATACAAAAACAAATATTAAAATGCATAGAATCATTGCTAGCTGACACTCAACTAGACATTTCAAAAGCCACAAATAGAATAAACAGTTCTGAGAAGCAACAGAGCTGTCTCAAATATAAAGTTTCCTTCCAGCCTCAGAAGCATTTTCTGTAACGTTATTTTACGCTTGCCCCATTAATAAAGCTTTAATTCTGAGCTGTGTATCTTACAGTGGAACCAAGAGCTCCAGGAAAAATACATTTGGAAGCACAGAATACAAAGATCACTGACCACTACACCTTTAATGTTCTGAAAAGAAACAGCACTGTGGAACTGTGATAGATAACTGAAGAATTTCCTATCTTATATTCTAAACTACATTTAGCGTGTACTCAAAGCCTCATGGGGCTGACATTCACTGTGATGATCCTTAATAGTGTTAGAAGACACTGGACACATTGCAAAAAGCATGAAGAGGTTCCCATTGGAGACTCATAAATACCTTACTGTGATTAAATTATCAGACAAAACAAACAAAAAAAACTCATGAAAAACTGAAAAGTCAAGGTCTGTCTTTGACAGCAACAAAATCCTAATACACTGTCCAGCAAATCTGGACAGCTGCCTGCCTTTATGTAGCTAAACCTTTCAGGGTATATCTTATACTCTTTCCTTCAGTGTTCAGCTTGCTTGAAACTGAGCCTTGATAATCAAGAC
This sequence comes from Stictonetta naevosa, assembly GCA_011074415.1. NCBI lineage: Eukaryota > Metazoa > Chordata > Aves > Anseriformes > Anatidae > Stictonetta > Stictonetta naevosa. The sequence continues at coordinate 57,201,041 of CM021729.1, read as the reverse complement.
ATATGAAGTACTTACACAATATAAAGTACTTCCAAATGGAACGTGTTCCAAAACAGACCTAAAGCACAACTTCTAAAAAAAACTTTGTAAAGTTAGTTTTACAAGCAGTAGTTCTATCAGAGTCTTACTTTTCAAGGACCTGCATTTCATGATTTGATTCTCTAACATTTCAACTGGATGTTGAACAAATTAGATTTTCTAAACATTTTTTCTTTTGCATAAAATCTTGACTATAGTAAGGCTTGTTGCATGTGTGTGTAAAAGGTAGATGAGATATACTTCTCTATCACGTGGCTACTTTAAAGCAACTTAGTTCTTTTGAAAATGTCTTCTATACATCAGTTCTGATTGAAATTAGACACAACATTTAAAAGCTAAGGATACAAAGACAATATACACAGCACATCAGGTCAAGGCTGTTGAATACAGAAGGAAGCCAGACTAAAAAAGAACAGACCTTGGTCACACTGCGTTTATTGTCACTTTGCAAAGAGTGTGCTATAGGTCAGGCTATTCATACACCTTAAATCCATCACATAAATAAATATTCCAGAAAAAAAGTATGGCAGAATGTCCACAGGTTTTCTATCAATCTAGAACAGTTTCTACAGGAAGCTTCCCATTATGAGCATTTTGGTACTGTTTTTACTATTCAAGCGAAGTTAGAAGTAGTTTTTGAATCCTTTGAGACAGCATTTGAACAAAAGAGCATCAGAAAACATTTTCACTCTGAAAACTGCATGCATAAAAACTAGAAACAGACTTTTTAGCCTTTTTAAGTGTTCATGTGTCAGAAACCTGAGCTTTTTGTGGTAGTTTTACCATGCTAGGCAGCTGAACACCACCACAACTGCTCTCTCACTCCCCCTCCTTAGAAGAGGAGGGGAAGAAGTAAAGGAAAAAACTCCTGGGTTGAGGTAAGTATAATTTAATTAAAGGGAAAAAATAATTATTAAGGAGATTATTATTAGTTAAACAATTTAACTGAAGGGAAAAAAGGGAAAGGGGAAAAGGGAGGAGGAAAGGAAAAACAAAACAAAACAAGTAAAGGCTATGTGGAAGTGCAGAGGAAAGAAATTACTCCCTACTTCCCACAAATGAGCAATGCTTGACCACGTCCTTGAAGCAGGGCCTCAACACACGTAGCCGGTGTTCGGGAGGAGGACAGACGTTTTCGCAACAAGAGCCCACCCCTCCCCTCTTCTTCCTTTTTCCACCTTTTATTGCTGAGTGTGACATCATATGGTATGGAATATCCCTTTGGTTGGGTTAGGTCAGCTGCCCTAATGATGTTCCTTCCTCACTTTTTTGCCCACCCCCTAGGAGGGTTAGAGAGAGTCCTGATGCTGTGCCAGCACTGCTCAGCAGCAGACACAACACTGGTGTGATACCACTGCTGTTCTAGCTACAAGTGCAGAGCGCAGCACTGTATGGGCTGCTGACTTGTGTACAAAGAAAAGGACTGGTGCACTGAAAAGGCCACGACTTGACTTCTCCCTCATCACTGACCTACCTTGTGAAGGAAGTAGTCTTCTGTCTTCTGCAAGATTTCAGAAAGCCTAGACAAGCCTTTAGATGGCAGTTGGCAATACAGACTTCCATCTGAGAGAACACTGGTTACTCTGACATTTGTATATAGTGCATCTACCTGGAACAGTAAGATTTTGACAAGAAAGGGGACACACACACACACAGAAAGTTAGCACATTTTTGAATACTGTTTTTTGTCCATCCAAGACCTTGTGGTCCATGGTTTTTAATGAAATAAAAAGGAAGGAAGCACATGGTACCTGTAGGTGCAGTTCGAAAGATTTGTCATACAAGGCCTTCAGACAAGTAGCATTAATGTTGATGTCATCTTCTCCAGAAGTGTCATAGAGAACAAAAAGAGGTGTATCACTCCTTTCCAGTATTTCCACTGCAAGTATCTTGGAGCATGTCTGCAATTCCACAGCCTTTACTAGGGCAGGATCATCACAGAAGACTTCCAGCCCTGTAAGACACACCATACTTTTTATGTATTACTTTAATGAAGGGAAATAAACAGGTGTGTTCACAACAGGAACCTTTCCAAGAATCAGGATGTAGTTGGAAGGTTGTACCGCACCTCAACTTGCGTTCTACTGTCTTCTTTTTTAATACAGAAAACCATCTTCAAGAGGAAAAAAATCCTCTTCAGAAAGAATCAAGGCAAATATGTTGAAAAAAAAAAAACCTGCATTGAAGTAAAAAAGCTTATTCTTGTCAATTTCAAATATTTAAAATAAAATGTTCTTAGAACATTTTAGAATCGTAGAACTAACATCTTAGAAGTTAGAAATGCCAACCAGTTTCAGGAAATTAAATAATTTCCAGCACAGTCTAGGAAGTCTGCAAGTGCTAAGAGGGGACAGATCACTTTAAAAATAACAGAATGATCACATTAGGTCTCATTTGTGGAAAAAGGAGTCATGCTAGTATATGCTTCACACAACAAGTGTTTTACTTATATTTCTTTAGGCATGTACATATTAAAGGAACAAAGGCATCCAAGCTAAGTGCAGAAACAACTAAGCTCTATTAGAGCAATACTGGGGTCTTCTGATATCAAGGTTTCTTTATAAAACTCCTCTTGACATCCTTCTTTCCACACACGTCTGCTTAGAGTAGCTATCTTGGGCAGAATCTACTACACAGAGTTATCACGAACAAGGATCAGAATTCCCAAACTGAGATGGTTCAATCCGTAAGTCATGCAGCAGCAAGCTGTATAGACAATACTGGCCTTCTCTTACCTGCCAGTTTGCATTTTGCAACTTGAAATGGAAGCGAACAGAACTGTTTGTGTAGTTTGTACACACTGTTGCTTTCAATAACCTCACTGAAGCCATGGTCAACATAGTACACCTGATAAGGGAAAGTGAGATAAAAGCATAAGATCATTAATATGATTTTAATACATTTACTTAACATAATTTAATTATTATATTAATATAATTTAATGTAATTTAAATAAGATTACTAATTATAATATACATTACTTGATATAATTTTAATATATATTAATACAATTTTCAATAGACATTCTTGAGCCTGGAAAGTGTGTTCAGCTAACACATTCCCTGTGCATCCATTGAGCAGGCATAGCATTTTTCACTAATTATGGTGATATAGCTATGTAACACCATTACACTAATATTTATTTCACTACTTGAATATTCAGAGCTTTCAAGGAGAGTATATCAAGATTTCTGTAAAACCATCCTCTCTAACAATCTTGCCCTTTATAGGAGCAGCGCTGGAAGGACTTAGCATATTAACTCAAACCACATGAACAAAGTTAATACAGTGGCAATTTTAGAGTTTTCAAAGTGTTGAAGACTCGAGCACTATGTAAGTGCCATAGTATGTTTTGCATTTTGTTTTAGAGCCTTAGGAGGACCTTGTGGAGTTATATTTCCAGTAGCTTTGACACAAATACCACAAACATTGCAGGAAGTCAGTAGCGAAAGTGTTGGTTGGCAGCAGGTAATCAGAACTGAGGTGAGAGAAAGAAGGCTTACATAGGGCTTTTTACAACTATTTTCTAAACTCTATCATGCAAAATATCTGCACAACAGAGTTTCAAAAGGGAGTCCGAGCAGTGGTGGATGATCAGCAAGCAAGAGCTGCAATGTAGCAGTGGTCTTCTTTTGGCTGCTAGCTCTGCCTAGACAAAAATCAGAAGTAAGCTTGCTATTTTTCTCTGAAGCCGATGTAATCTTTCACAAAACTGAGCTCTGTGACAACCTGTTCCTTCAAGTTCCAGCTGAAGGTTATCATGCTTTCCGAAAAACTCATTCTATTTCATGTGTTATTTAAAAATTTATGAAATGGATCAGTTTTGAAAGTATGTTAAGCAGGTCTGGGTAAAAAGTCACCCAATTATGGGAAGAAATGAAAAAAGTTATCATTAATGTTTGACTAAGCAAGAAGTAACTGGAAATGTTGTTACTGTTCTTACAGTTCACTTAGTTCAATTATATAGTCTAGTTTCTCTGTGGATGTCAAGAAACATCTCCTTGGCTCAGGAAACATTTAACAGAGGAGTTAAATAATCTCAGAGGGGTTTAATTAACATGCACACCAGATACAACTCCCAGGATACCAGATTTGTCTGGAAGGGAAGTTTAAGCTCAAGTATTTCCTTCTCACTGTCTTGCTAATTAATGTATCTGATAGATACTTCAGTACAAAACTTCAAGCAAGATCTGAGACCTATTGGCTCTTGAATTTTCTCCTTTCCCAGTCCAAATAGCACTGCTACACTCATTCTTCCCATTACTATCAAAGGTAAATTTTCTGCACCAAAGTGCTTTAGTGCCCAGCCCTGTGTGAAATCCCAAACCTCCACCAAATCCAAAATATCTGTGGAAAAAAAAAATGAAAGACCATTTATTTTTGACAATCACACGACTTAAAAGAAAGACTTTTAAAAATACTCATTTTTCCTATAACTGAAGAGAAGTACTTCAGGTTGGGGAAGGAGACAATGATAGCAATGCACCATGTTTGGGAATTGACTGTGTACCTAAAAAAAACAAGAACATTTCAAATCTTTCACAAAGTGCCAAAACAAATAATTGCTTGCCTTTATTCTCTTGTCTTCCACAGAAATTATCCGAGCACGCAACCAGGCCTCTTCTTCAGTGTGTACAACAACCAGTTGCCCAACACTCAGAGACTGAACTTGTAACACTGTGCAATTCTGACTATAGTATGCTCTCATGTCATCTTCCATTTGTTCCTGGGCATAAGAATAATCTTTCCCCACATACCTACAGTATTTCAGTAAAAACAACCAAGCAGACAAACAAACAGAAACAAAACACACACACAGGAGTTAGCTGAATAAAAGCTGAATAAAAACCTGAGAACCTTTATACACATATATGAATAAATTATGGATATATACATATTTTAAGGACATTGGTATCCAGACTCTTTTCCATTAACAGGGCTATAGGAAAGTAGTAACTGACAAAAGTTTGTACTATTGTTCATAGTTAAATGTGGTCCAGCACTATAGAATCTAGCATGCTCAACTAGATCTTTAGTAAGAGATCTTACATAATTATTATAAACATGTAGAGGAAGTTGACCACAAGAGCAAAATATCTGGAAAGAAATGTAAAAAAAAACAAACAAAAAACACAGAAAGAAATTGACATGACATCTCTGAAGTTATTCAGTCCTTAGCAAACACCAGTTTATCAGCTTTTCACTAATGTCAATCAAAGCACAAGACATCTAGAATAGTTTGAGAGGGATCTGTAAAACTACGTGCTGTTTACTCTTGGCCTTTAGAACAAGCCTGGTATTAGGCTGCTGACCTAATGTTTTATACTGAAGTAATTTGAGTTGGTGAATCTTCTCATCTACTTCACAGTGGACATGTAGTGGGACTACACTAGCAGGTATAGGAAGCTTACAAGTTCACTTCTTAGCACTGGTTTCATAAGGATATTTAAAGGACAGTAGGAGTATTGAAGTAGAAAAATCATTCAAAACTTCCTGCCTCTATTTTCTGATAACAGGTAAGGATCCTACCAAGGGAGATTTTGGCTGTTAAAAGCCAACTGGAAAGTTATTTTTCATATTCTTTAGAAACGAATCTTGGAAAACAACCTCAAAAAAGTGTTATATACATGTGACCAGACTCGAGTGTGCACAGCATCATTGCTAGTCTCAACTGGAACTGCTTCCAAGTAAATAAAGCTTGATGCTTCACTGTGTAAGGAACAGGGTTGTTGTATTCTGCTATAGCAAGACAAGCTATGCAGTTTTCTATTCAAAAAGATAAACAGGAAAAAAAATCCACACCACAGCACAAACTCAAAAGAGCTGAGAATAAAAAGTGAGATACATATTTCTTGTGAGAAGTCAGGTATTGCATCTAGCATAACATCTAATCACACTTGTAGATGTACACAGAGCAGCTATGAGAGCTTCAATCACCTCACTTTCATTGACAAGAAAATTCTTGAAGAATTGTACCAAGTCTCAAAATAGCACCAAGCCTTCCAGTTTCATCTTAATTAGCATTGCAGTAGAGAGATTTCAGCTAAGCAACAGTTAATCATATACCAAGAAAATAAAGACATATTGCTCCATCCCCAAGACAGGAAAAGGAATCTTCATTTTATCTATCCAGCAAGAAACACAGCAACTGATAGCCACTGCACAGTGCTTGCACAAATCACATGGAAGTGACTGTTACTACATGCATAGGAAAGGTGAACCCACACATTGTTTCTTTCTTGTATCTTGCAGGAACATTTTATTGCTACAGCAGAAATATTTTTCCTTCAAGTCCAGTTTCATCTTGAAGATTAATGACCTTGCCCATGAAGTGTATGCATCTCTCAGCACGCTGCACTTGAGGCCAGGAAGGCACTGATCACTGCCAGGTACCTACGCAGAGCTGACAAGTTGAGAAACTTTTATTATTTAATATTGTCCAAAATACATGGTCCAAAATTTGGGAACTGCCACTTTAGAGGAAACTTAACAAAAGCAGACTCGGCTCAGCGTCACACAGCAGCTTCATCTATGGGACTTGGGGCATTCTACGTTATTCCCTACACACTCATTAAATGAAATTATTAAGGCAGTCATCCAGAGTCAGAGTGCAGCTATTACCAGAGATTTACTATATTGTTCATTCTTAAGAGAGACAAAAATATTATTTCCTGGATAGAGCCAAGTTCCTTCCCCTCACCTGGGCCAATAAACTGGAGACAACAAGAAGGCTGCATTATTTAGTGTTCTGAAGCAGGAACTTCAAAAGGTCACAGAAAATGGGTGAAGACACCAGTGACAACATCAAATGTTGCACTTATCCTCAGAAAAGACCAAAAATAATATAATCTAGGGAACTCCAGGCAAGTATGATTCACTTTGGTCCCTGGAAAAATCATATAGCAAGTCCTTCTGAAACACATTTCTGAGCACATGAAGACTGTGAAGACAGATGATGAACAGCCAATACGGATTTAGGAAAAATAAATCATGCCTGATCAACTTCAGTGCCTTTTGTGATGACTGCATTTGTGTAAAATGGGGAAAGCAATGGATATCATTTACTTCAGTGTTTGCAAAGCCTTTGACACAGTCCCCCACAACATGCTGGAATCCATGTTCTGAAACTGCAGTGCTGAACTGTGGATGAATTACAAAACAGCCTGGTGGTGAGCTCAGAGGGCAGAGGTTAATGGGTTATGCTTTATCTGGAGGCCAGCAACAAATGGAGAACTTTACAGATCTGTCCCAAGACTTGTCCTGTTTAACTTATTGGCAACCTGGAGGAGGTAACAGACTGCTTACTCCAATTTGCACGTGACAACAAACTGATGTCACAGCTGATATACTCCAGGGCAGGTCCGCCATTCACAGAGACCTGGACAGGCTGAGGAACAGGCTGCCAGGGCAGTCACGGTATTTAACAAGGATTAGCATCATGTATGGCACCTGAGAAGGAAGAAACCGTGGAAAATGGTGGGGACAGACCAGCTGCTGAGAAGAACTGCAGAAAAGGGTCTAGGAGTCATGGCAGATGCAAGCAGAGTACAAAACAGCAGCATGCCTCACTAGCAAAGATTCTGGCAAACATCTTGGCTGTATTAAGAGAAACAAAGCCAGGCAATGGAAGAAAGTGAATATCCTTCACTTGGTATTCAGTAGATCACATCTGAAACATTGTGTCAGCTAAGACATCAAACAAAACAAGGTCAGGAGAAGGGTGTCAAGATAGCTGGGGACTAGAAGACCTGCCACGTGAAGAAAGGCTGCGAGAACTGTGCTGTTCAGCTTGGAGAAGAGATGGCTTCGGTGGGACCTCGCAGTGGTGTTCCAGTACATACAAGGAACTCACCACGAAGACAGAACAATGATCTTCGTAGCACTGGTGGGAAGAGGCAACAGTCATACCTTGAAACAGAAGAGGGCCAAACTGCATACAAGGAACAAACTCCCCCTCATGAGGCAGCTGAGCAGAGGGGCATGCTGCCCAGAAAGGTCATGCAGTCTCCATCCTAGGAAGATTTTCAACACCTAACTGGCTAAGCCCTGATCAACCTTGTCTGACCTCAGAGTTGACCCTGCTTTGTGCAGCAGGTTGGCCTAGAATCCTCCCCAGGCCATTCAGGCCTGATTTCTGTTGAACTGTAATGAAGCAGTCATTCAGACATATGTTTTCCATGAATGTAAGAGGCAAAGATGGCATCGCTTAAAGAACAATTTATGTGGGTGACCTGTGAAGAATTGCTCAGAAAAGCTTCTCTAACATTCAGTATTCAAACATCCTAAACTGCCTCCTGAAAAAAGTCCTGTTTTCTTTCATCATGACCCCAAAATCAAATGAAATAGATTACTAGTCTGAATTAGTGGAGGACATCTCATATTCTTCATAAGAAAAGCAAAACCACTAAATCAACAAGCATTAAGCCAAATGCAAGTCACGCTATGAACCCAACCAAATGAATCATTAATGCAAAAAAAAAAAAAAAAAAAGCTCAGTTCAGGTAACCTTGTAGCTGGAGCCAAACCATAGAGAGTGAATATTCATCAGGAACAGTTTTTCCAAACCAATTACTGGAAACACCCTTAAAGTGACAGATTAGAAAGCTAAGATACGTTACTCCACATATAGAGCAAATTACCATGCAGGTAGAAAGGTTACAAAATAAATTTATAAGACACCTACAGAAACAGAGAAAAAGCACGAAATAGGGATTGTGCTAGCAGCTGAAACGAAGACAGAAATTTTCATTTGAGAATGTTGCCATTGTAACACCCCACTACAAGTCATCAACTGTTATTGTTCCATGACTTCAAGGAACCAAACTGATGGGCTGACACAAAGGAAGTTCAGTTCTTTGTGTTCCAATACATTAGTGACAGCTAGAAAAGAAGAACATCTAAATATCAACCTTAATTCTAGTGTGTTGAATACTTCCAGCCAGTAGTGAGGAAAAGGGTATTAATTGCATAGTGAGAGGATCTGTAAGTCAACTGCAAACGTACTTACTAAGATCCTAATCAAAACCCTTGAGAATGACTGAAACTATCTAGTGAAAACTGAAACTGCAGAAACTGAAGGGAAAAAAACAGAGAGCTGTCAATTTAGTATATTATCAGACAACTATGCAATTCATGCTCTGAAGTGACAGACCTGTTTAACAGTTGAATTTGAAAAATCCTAGAGAAAAAGTGTTACTGCTTTTTCATTTTTTAAATCCTGCTAGGATTTTTATTTTTTATCCTAACAATGAAGTATAGTTGTTTCCTGAAAGAGTACAGTACCATATACATAACGTAATGATACAATCCACTTCTTACACTGTTCTCTGAGGCTGGACTGACAAATCATCCAGCCAAGAAACACTAGCTGTTTGTTATTGAATGGAAGCTCAAAAAGTGAAAACTGCACTATAATCTGAACATGCACAACTCACATGTAGTTAGTAACAAGTCAGTTACAGAAGAAAAAGAAAAGACTTTAATAGATAACTACAGCAGTATCTGAAGACTACCTCCAATATTACTAGTGTGTTACAGAAGGGTTATTCTAAAAAGTCAGATCTGCTTTGAGCCTCAGATAAACTAATGCTAGAACTGATCAGCTCAGAGTTTAGCAATCTTCCATTTAAACACAAATAGAAAAGAATTCTTAAGTTTCATTATCAACACAGGTAAATAAACTCCTGCAGATCTGCACAGTATGAGTTTATGAATTTATAAATTAAGCAAAAAAGATAGATTCTGAAGTGTGAACTTGCCTTATTATAAGCTCATTGGTGTTGTTCAATTCTACCACCATGACGGACACAGGTCCTTCTGATGGAATGAGTAGAGGAGGAACAGTTACTTTTTCTGGATACCACTCCTTGGATTCTTCATACTGTTGTTCAGCTGTGGCCTTCACATTACCGGGTGTCTGGACCTTCTCAGTGACATTCAGATTCTCCTCAGTGCATCTTTGGGGTTTAACATAGAGGATGGCCTTTTTGGGGACATTAGATACATAGTCAACAACGCATATATCTGAGAGCAACTCCAGATTATTTAGAATGCCTTCTGGAAATTTTACTTGGTAAGTGTCTTGGTACAATTTGGGAAGTGCATTAGCCCAGAGTCCACTGGAATACTTCTTCAGGATATTAACAACTTTTTGCTTGAAGTCACTACTAAGTGAGGCAGACTCAGACTCCACACTTGCTTTCAACAGTGGGTCCACTTTTGAAGAACTAACATTCTGAGATGTCTTTTCTTGCTCTGTATCACTTTTCACAGTTGGTGGTATTCTCTTAGCAGGATAAAGAAGCCCATCTGTATGATCGCCTGTGCATACTTTCTCCACCTTGGAAAACAAAAAGCAGAATCAATGATCAGTTGCATCTCTAAAGTCATAATCATTTTAACAACTACATTTTTGTAACGTGCATTTCATACAGACTTTGAGGTGGACACCCACAAGGAACTAAACCTGAGCCAATTACTACAGAGAAGTCATTTCTTGTAATGCTTCCCGATTTTGGGGAAATCCAAGCAAATATGACGTCAGGACAGAGCAAATATGAAAGGTGTGCATTACAATCAGGAGTTGGTTCCAAATAAGTTTATCTCCTTTCTCCTCGAAGAAAGGAAGGATACACACTCTACAAAACTTAAGTTTTTCGCATGTAAACCTTCCTGCCCTCCCCCAGATCTCTTCCACCTCTTCCACACAGAAGCGTATTATAAACAAGTTCACAGTTTCCTTCTCAGTTCTCCAAGTGAAATGGGATTTGACTGCATACTTCAGAAACAGAACACTTGACAGGCAGTGTTGCAAAAGCAGCCTGCTATTGCACTCAGGGAATGGTATTTTCTTTAAAGAAGTTCTGAAAAGAAGGAAAAAAATTTTGGATCATAATAAATTTAAGAAAATCAATTATGCAATTTTAAACCATGCCCATAACCTCCCTCTACACTCAGGATGTTTTGCAAGTCCATATGTCCCTACTCTTAGCCAGTTTCAATAGTGAGCATCCCACATGGTCTGAAGTCACAACCATGAAAGCACCACTTTAGAACTGCAGAAACAAACTCACAATAAAAATTAAATTTCCTAAAGCTACAGTTTCAACTAAGATCAATCTAACTGTGGGTTAGCAGGGATACCTATGTAGAACTGTGGTAACAGAAGCTATCAGTGCTTATGTTGGTCCTGAAGCCTGACCATCTCCTACAATAAAGATTTTTTTCTTAAGTTTTACATAACTCCACTTTGATGTTCCTTCCTCAGAAGAAAATAACTCACATCAGTTTCCCAGGTACACGTTATGCCAAAGACCTTTTCAGAGAAAGATCAGTGAAGAACAGAACAAATAGTTAGATTACTTGCTATTACTCAGGCCCAGCATCTACCTTCAGGATAGTGATATCTGCACCCATCAGAACTTCATAAACCTTACTAAAATCACTCTTTGCTGTTGTCTTAGCAACTTATGATGGAAGCATAACAAGAAGATTTAAAGTACTACTTTACACAAGAATAGTATGTCTCTTTATCAAGACAGTATTAAGGAGACAAGGACACTTAGTTACAGTGCATTGAACAGCTGTAAAAAATTGCCATTACTGTGTCAAGAACCAGACATTTTCTCCTATGCACAGCTACTCACACATCCCAAATTGCCGCATGCCCCACATTGTTTAGAGTCAGCAAAACCCACTACGGGCTACTATATATCCCGGCTGCAGCTAGGATCATGTTGTTTTCTTCGCAGTATCTGGCATCATGCTATGTTTGGGATTTAGGGTGAAAACATTGAAAACTCAACGATGTTTCAGTTGTTGCAGAGCAGTGCTCACACAGAGCCAGCTCCTTTCCAGGCGCTCGTGCTGCCCCACTAGCGAGGAGGCTGGGGGTGCAGCAGGAGCTGGGAGGGGACACAGCCAGGACAGCTGGCCCAAATGGACCACAGGGATGTCCTATACCATGTGGTGTCATGGTCAGCAATAAATATGGGGATTGTCTGGGGGCAAGCAATTGTGTTGTGCACCACGTGTTTTGTGTATTGCCCCCCAGCCTCATGCTTCCTTTTCCTATTGAACTGTCCTTATCTCAACCCAAGAGTTCTACCTTTTTTTCCAACCGCTCCTCCTCCCCTTCTCACTGGGTGGGAGCAAATGGCAACATTCTCAAATGAAAATTCCCAGGGAAGTGGTTGAGTCACCATCCCTGGAGGTCCTTAAAAGACGTTTAGATATAGAGCTTAGGGATATAGTTTAGTGGAGGACTTGTTAGTGTTAGGTCAGAGGTTGGACTCGGTGATCTTGTGGGATCTCTTCCAACCTATACGATTCTGTGTGATTCTGTGAGTGATACTGAAGAGTATGTATCTACTACAGGATATCAACATACAAAAAACATATAAAGGACTTCAGTGTACCAGTGGAACTTTCATGAGGTTCATAGGGATCTCTGCTAGTTACCTTGATACAAGAAGTTACAAAACATGTCCAGCCATACCAACTAGAAGGTCAAAATACGTCTACAATGACATCTACAATGTCAGGAGGAACCTATATATGGTTCACTATTTTCCAATAAAGGAAAAGTCTGTGTTGTCAGGAGGTCCCTAGTCCAACCCCCTGCTCAAAGCAGGGCTGACACCAAAGGCAAATCAAATTGTTCACAGCCTTGCTCAATGAAATTCTGAAAGTTTCCAAGGATGGAGATCCCTGTGGTGTTGCACCACTCACATGGTAAATATTTTTTTTTTTTACCATGGACAAACAGAATTTTTCTTTTTACAGTCCTAATTCTTGTTCTTTCATTAAGCACCTCTGATTTCGTTTTCTCCATATAACCCCGTTAGATAGTGGAAGACTGTAATCAGATATCCCCTTTACTTTCTTTCCTTCAGGCTCTGCTAAACTGCATGAGATCGTCAGCTCTCCAAGAGAAAAACCTTGGCTGTCCTGGAACCTAGTGTCATTGAGCAGCCTGTCCTTTGACCTGGATTTAAATCTGAAACTTTTTTTTTTTTAATTTAAACAAATGTATAGATTTTAGAAAACAAATGTAACCACTACATTTTAAGCTGAAACTACATCTTCTGAGAAAGATACAGAGGTCAGGGCCTCAAAAGCAGTACCTCAGAAACTGAATAGGACAGTTATAGGCTGGTGACATCTCACTGGAAGTTTTAATGCTATTCCCAGTTAAAATTAGTGTCTAAGCTCCAGAAGATGCTTATCTGGCTGCTACTGTTGATTTTATAGTGGGGGGGAAAAAAACAAAATGAAAACTATGCTCTAATCTGGAAGGTTCTTGTTACCTGACCCAGGAATGTCACAAGAAATGAAAGAGACAGATTATAAGTAAAGAATGTGTAAAAATAAGCTCTTAGGTCTATGCCTCCAATCTTTGCTCTTTATTATTTGTAAGTAGTTGCTGTAAAGACACCCATCCCTTAATGAATCAAGACAGATTATAAGACCTGAAGATACAATATAGTTAAGTTGAAATGGGATCTTGCATTAAAAAGAGCCTCTGAAGAAGTTTACAGGCCTTTTTATTCCTAATGAAGTTAAGCCAGAGAAGGACTGCAGGCAATGAAGTAATCTCAATTCACTTTAAACTCCCTTAGCAATTAAAAAGCCTCTTCAACAAGCACAGCATTTTATCCATACGCAGATGAAGCTTTTCCCTTCAAAAACTGTTATTCCACAACATAACTTAACTACAAGTACAAGCACAAGCACTGGTAAGAAGGGAAGACAGGTCCAGGGTAAAGTGGAGCTTGCAGAACACACAAGACCTGCTAACAGTAACACAAATTTCAATTGGAAGGCACCCCGGCAGCCACACAATCCAGCCAACTGCTCAAAGCAGAACCCTCTAGCTCTGGTTACTCCAAGCCTCATGCATTTGAGCTGGGAAGACCTCTGAGGGCATGCATCCCATAGCTTCTCTTCCAGAGTACGAGCACCCTGTTAAGGAACTAAGTACCCTTCCAATCTGCTGGGAATGTCCTAAGCTGCAACCAACCTGATGTTTATTGTCCCACCACTGTGCACCACCAAGATAGTCTAGCTCTATATTCTCTCCCCTTTGCCTTCTCTTCCTTAGTTTGAGGAAAGGCCTCTCTCAAACTTTCCTTGGACACACTATTCTTTAGCCACCTCCTCATTTAGAGGACATCTGTGAACTGGCTTCATTGAGTTTGTCTGCCCTGTTCTATCTCAGGGAGCCCCTGAACCTAGACACAGGATGCCAGGCACATCAGGCTCACAAGTTAACAACATGATGGGAGGAATCCCTTTCCCAAACCCTTGTTAAGACAGCCAGGCCAGTGTCAGCCTCCTGTGCTCCAAGAGCCCCTAGCTGACTCCAGCCTGACTTGCTGCCCACCAAGACTTCCAAGGGTCTTTGCTGCGCAGCTACTCCCTATCCGTCAGCTACAGCACGTGCTGCTCACCAGGCCCCCTCAGCCAGGGGCAGCACTTGGCATTTGCTTGGGCACTCCACCCCCTCACAAAGCCTGCTAAGAAAGCAGATACACAGACCTGTCCCCAGCATCAATCCTGAAGGGTTGCCCCCTTGTAAGAGAGTACTCACTACACCTCATACTGCTGAAAACCATTGCAGACCAGAGGTGTCTCATCAGTTTTCCACCCCACCTTTTGGTCCACTGATCTGATTTATATATTAACCCCACCTGGTGAACAAGACTATAAGCAATTGTGTCAAGGGCCTTTATAAAGTCAAAGAAAACATCATGAACTGCTCATGTCCTCAGTGAAAGCAACTGGACTGAGACGTACTTGTACCCTCTGGCATGAGGAATCTTACTGTGCCCCTAGAACCTCAGCCAAAGAAAGGAGCTTGGTTTAAAAAAATAACAAAATCAAAAAACAAACACAAACAACTAAGAAATCCTTGCAGGTGCAACACCCCACCTACAAAATACACTGAAGAGGCCAAAGTATAACAAATAGCCTAGAAAAAGAATCATGGCACACTACCTTGGCAAGTAATAGCATCATAGGCACAGAGGACTTAATAAAGATATCCTAACTGGTCATGCACAAGACTGAAGAATTTGCTTAAAGGAGCAACCAAGGAAACTTTTAGTTCCAGAAAATACTTGGCATTACCAGGACAACGGTCTGTTCAAGAAGGCTGCGCTGGAATGTATTGCAGATCATCCTGAAAGACACTGGAGGCTTAACTTTACCTTTAGGCACCCTGCCTCTTGGCTAGCTGTTTAACTAGTGCTGCAACAGAGCTGAACACATTTTAGCTGACGGGACTATTAAACTTTACACGCTATAGACTGGCAGCAGACTAAAGAGAGAAGATCCTTACTGACCTTTAAGCCTCTTAACTCCAATAATAGCTCTGAGGTCCTCTAGGCATCGAAGCTCTGTTTTGATGAGAGTGTAGATAGATGCTGACTGAGCCAACAATTCAGAGGCAGGAAAATGCCCCTATTTCAGTAAGCTGTTTCCACATAACTTCAGTATAATTTAGCTCAGGTGGACATTATTGGGCTACTATTTCTTGCACAAAAACTGATATTCAAGAAGAAACAGATTCCGTCAGTCATTACTATGGCCAAGAGACCTTCAAGGATGCACACCACTGCAGAAACCTTTAATTATAAGCAAAAAGCTTCACTTGTGAGCAACTATCCAAATCAGCCACCTTTATCACAAATATCTCAGCTTGGTATCCAGCAGAGTTTATAGCTTTACCTGCAAGGTTCATCCTATTAACATGGCTGGCAGGCCTGCTTTGCAAGCACACCATGCCTGCCGTTGCTTCTCTGTTGGAGTACAAGAGAGTGCCAACAGCTGTCAGAACGTATTATCAAGGGCAACAGAGGCTGAATCATGCTACACAGAAGAAAAACATGTTTGTCCTAGGGCTGAGTAACAGAGGGAGCTCTTAAAAATTAATATCTGGAGTCCAAAATAATAAAGCTTCAAATAAAAAAGAGATTCCAGGCTAAATACTGACACTGCAACTTAGTAAGCCAAGTAGAATGGAAAAGAAGAACAAGTCAATTCCTTTTCATATACATGTACAGAGTAATGAAGGCAGACAAAATCTGGTATGTATTGCTAGGAAAAAGTACAAGTGTGCTTGATGATGTACAACTGAACCACTATGCTAATACATACACAAAATCAAAAGAAAATCCACTTTGCTGTGCCAGAATGACCAAGTAAGGCTGAGTCTCGTTTAAATGCTGTGCACAATGATGATGAAACAACAGGTATGCTGGCAACCTCCCTAGAGCATCAGGACACCTTCCAGGAAGGAAGTGGAAGAAACACCCTAAAATGAGTTTTTAGTCAGAAAATGTCATTCAGTGACATTTTTCAAGGCTCTATTCACAATTAGCATATGCAGCTATTATCTGCCGTTCTTCTGCAAGGGAGGGCAACGAAATGCACAGAGGAGAGCAGTGTTCAGTGGCAGATGCAGAACATCATTTTGTGGTGAACGGGAAAAGCCTGACTCCATTATTCTTGGTATAAAACAGGTCCTCAAAGACTGCTCTATAACACCCTTATCAGAACTGTCACACTGATTCGAACAAAATAACTTCTCACAGTCCCAGAAGGGCTGAGGTCTGAAGGGATGTCTTGATGCCATCTGGTCCAACCCCCTGGCTCAGACAGGGCCAACCAAAGCAGGTTGCCACCTCCAGGTGGCTTTTGAAGATCTCCACAGCCTCTCTAGACAACCTGTGCCAGTGCTCAGGCACCCTTACAGTTCAGAAGTGTTTCCTGATGTACAAAGTAAACCTTCCCATGTTTCAGTTGTGACTACTATCTCTTGTCCTATCACTGGCCACCACTGGAAAGAGACACACTCCATCTTCTTTGCACCCTCCCTTCAGGTATTTTACACTGTTAAGATTCCCCATGATCCATCTTTCTTTTGTAGGCTATACAGCCCCAGTTCTCCCAGCCCTTCCTCATAGGAAAGATGTTCCAGCCCCTTCATCTTTGTGACCCTTTGCTGGACTCTCTCTGTTATGTCCGTGTTTCTTTTGTACTAGTAAGCCCAGAACTGTGCTGGATGGATGCAACCAGATTTATAGTCAACATACAAATGTCCAAGTAGCAACCAATAACAAGGTCTTCAGGAAAGAGCACAGGGTAGAGGACAATTGTAATTACACTTCTTCCTCCCATTTTAGAGATCCCATGGTTCAAGCACTATTGATTAGAGACAGTTTCTGAATAAAAAAGGAGCTCATGACTACTGAGACCAGGGATTATCCTGTGAATGTATTCAGTTGCTTTTGAACCCAAGAAGATCACTCCCAATTTAACTTCTCTAGGTCTCTTACTATTCTATAGCCTGTATCTTCATCTTTTCTCACCTAAATCAATTAACTTAATTGTTGTTCATACAGTATCCATTACTTAGCTTTACCCTGGTCATCTTTCTGAATCACCCCTTCATTCTGCTTTATCTCTCAGGAAGTGTTTGAGTATTTTCTGGGTGGAGTCTGGAGAAGCACATCTGATTTTGACATGTAGTCGCAAAACATATTTGCCCAGTGGCACAGTGTTTGTTCTTTTGTTCTCCATTGCTTTTTGTGTGCTTCCTTTCACGTGCATTTTTCCAACCGAATATTTTCATGAAGTTACTATAAAAGACAGTATCACTTTTACCAAGTTTATTCCAGTAGGACTGTAGTTGCTGTAGTTAAGTTTCAGCTGCAATGTTATGGGCTAGCTATCTGGTATTAGGGAGTTCTGCACTTCAGAGAGCCGTGGTCTTTGTAACCTGGAACAGCCCTGCATCATCAGCCAACTCAGCATGTATTCAGATCCTTTACCAACTTAACAGTCCTGACCAGCATGCATCCAACTGCAGCCCTGTGAAACTCCAGAATGATTTCCTGACTTTCTGAAAAATTAACCATTTCAGTTTTGTTAAGTTTACAATCTCGGACTAGTTACATGTTCATGCAAGAACCTTTCCTATTGCCCTAGGACTGCGTAATTCTCTAAAAGCTTTTGAAAGAAAACTCGGAAATTCAACTGTTTTGAGAAAAGATGTAGGAATTTCATCTTTCCTGAATCATCCCATCCTTGGTGACTTGCAGAGAAGTTCAGATATTTGAGGAGAGCTGAGCAAGTGCAAGGAAAAAGTCTTTAAAACATACATGCTGCTCAGTAAGAAGGTTTATAAAGGGACTGCAAAAGATACCACAAAACATGCAGACAGTACCAAAAGTAAATTATTACCTTTTGATCATTTGTGATTTCCAAAAAACAATGAACTTGTTTGCTTACACGTCTGCATCCCACTCACTCCCATACCTCTGCTGTAGTGTTCTCTCTCCCTCAGAGGTTCAGCTGCCTGCATCCCAAGGATTCAAGCCTAAGCCCAAACACAGCAGAGCTACACAACTTTGGCTCAGAGTTCTAAAAAAAAAATTAAGTTGTGAGAAAGACTCGTGAAAAAATCTGTAGAAAGGTAAGAAATGAAACAGGGATAGGATCACTGAAATGAGTATAATTAACGGCTCAAAGATGCATGGCAAAGTAATCTGTCAAATGGAAAGGTGTAAGATTTTGAAAGAAAAAATGAAGGTGTGAGTCACCAGCAGTCAGATGGATCCACCATAGCAGTAGTCGTGCTGGTGATGGAAGCAGACAATTCAGCAACACTCAGGATCTGAATGACAGAGCTGTTGAAACACACCTTTCTGCTCCTGACTGAGATCTGCCCGGCCAGCAAAGACCTTCTGCCATTGCGTAAGGATGATCAGCCTATTTATTCTCAGCCCAATTGCTCATAGATTACAGCCAAACTTCAATAAGTAATAGCCACTAAATAATTACTTTGTACTTCTGTGTCTAGCTGTGCAAAGTGAGATACT
Source organism: Stictonetta naevosa (assembly GCA_011074415.1). NCBI lineage: Eukaryota > Metazoa > Chordata > Aves > Anseriformes > Anatidae > Stictonetta > Stictonetta naevosa. The sequence goes on along the minus strand of CM021729.1, from coordinate 57,182,118 downwards.
ACAAGCAAGATGCTCAAGCAAACTAACCCAAAGAAGGGAGGTAGCAGACCAAGGGTAACAGTCACCAACAGTTGTAGGAGGTCCTCTTGACTGAAAGTTGAAGACTGAAAGCAAGGCCATCTACCTGTAAATCACAGCAATTTCTGGAGGCTTCAGCTCACTAGATAGGAAACTTTTCCACTACTCTTGGTTGTAACCTAAACATGGGAAAGATCATTTCCCTAGAAGGAAAGCATGAAATTCCTTCTTTCTAGAGAAAAAGTTAAGGATGTGAACTATTAAGAAGTGACACTGTCCAGGGCAGAGACCTCAAACAATTAATCTGGTGACACTGAAAATGTAATACAAGGCTCACTAAGCTACTACTGATCAGTTGACATTCAGTAAGAGTGTGTGTTGTCTATTTAAGATGCTAAGAGAAACACCAGGCATTTTTCCTGTTCTGAGGCTGGCAGACACACCCATTGCAACTATCAAAAGAGGTAGAAGTAATTCAGAAATTAGTGATGAAATCATCTTTATTGATGCCCAGAGAGGCTGTAGAGTCTTCTTCCCCGAAGACACTCAAAAGCTGCCTGGAAAGAATCCTGGGTAATGTGCTTTAGCAGACACTGTCTAGTCCTTCAGGAAGGCAAGACTAGAGGATTTCCAGAATCCTTTCAGTATCAACCTTTCCTTTCCCTTTCAGTATCAACCATTCTGTGATTCTGTGACTCTGCCCTATGGCATTTCAAAGGATCTACATTGTTGTACACCTGCAGGCCACTTGTTTGAACCACAAATACACAGTTTAAGACTTGCATGGCAGCCTTCATACAAGGCAGCAGTTCAAACTTTTCCATGCCAGAGTCATGAGTATTCTTTACACAAGTCAATAAAGTGTCCAAGTCAGACTCTACAGGCTCATTAACAGTCCTCTACAATAAGACTGACTGTGCCAAGGCAACTTGATAGCTCTGATTGCTGTGGTACTGTGCTTGCTGTGTTAGAATATTTCCACAGATTTAATGACCACTTATTTACACTAAAATGAATGTATTTGTTTGCTGGAAAAAAAGAGAGAGGCCCAACAGATAACAAGCAAATGGAAAGCAGATACAGATAGAAGATCCTGCATGAACAGTAACATCTGTCTGGAATATTAGCTAAGAAAAAGATAAGACTAAAATTTGCTGCATGAATTAAGCAACTAAATCAGAACAGCCTGCTGTATGCGTAACATAGGAGCCAACCATCAAAACAAATTGCCGCTGTTTGTGTAAGTTACTGCTGTCTGTAATAAGATGTGACAAATGCATTTTATGTATATGTTAGAACAACATGTGCTAATAGCATGCAAATGATGCTATTCCTGAAGAGCAAGTATTTATCATCAATGGAACTTATTTAATGTTTACGATAAAATACTTAGCAATATGGAATGAAAATCACTTCAAGCAGACACAGGTTCTCATTACTTTAAAAGCATTCTGGTGTCTTGGTTTGACAGATGTTGAAGTTCACTGATATAACTGGCCTTTTAAAGTAAAGCTAAACAAAGCCTTGGTGCAAAGTAGCATTAAACCCTAAATGGATCCACCAGCGCAGAGAAAGGACAAAAGCACAGCGACTGAAGATCCTTAACCCAGTGGTGATGGCAACAAGGCAAACCTGTAGGCGTAGGCTAAGTCTGATGCCAGTTCCTAATGAAAAGGATGAAGATACCCCTGGTGAGCAGGAGATAACTGACACCCGTGGAGGGCAGGAAGGAGGAGAGCTATAACCCCTTTCCTCAACATTATCACTTAACTTTCAACTAATTGCATCATAAGCCTAACTTACACAAAAAAAAAAATCAAATAATCTTGACTTAAGATGTGGGAAGTATCTGTTAAAGAGTCAGTAGGAAGATAAAAACTACTGAGAGACCTAAGACTGTTCTTAAAGAATTTTTTGGCAGCTCAACGATCTAGAAGGGGAAAAGAAGGCCCCACAATGTGGAAAAGCAAAGAGGGGGGAAATAAAAAAAATGCAAAATGCAAAGGAGGAAAATAAAAAACATTGCATGGTAGGTAAGTGTCATTACCTATTGTTTGAGTTATCAGCGTTATAACTGGTGTCAAAGGTGGCAACTTGGCAACACTGAGCGCTTGCTGCAGGAGGCCACAAAGGCTGACCTTTCTTCTCCAAAGCAATGCCAGACCAGTCAAGAATGACTTCTTGGATGTTGTTTCAAAGACACTTTTTTTTTTTTTTTTAAACACAACTGTTACGTATCTTGAAAGAAAATGCAAGGCTACCTAAAATAACATTTGGCAAATGAACACTGAAATCTGAAGGGTAGTGACATCTTCCACAAAAACGATATTCAATACTTACTGTGCAGACATGAGGCCAGTGCTCAAGCTGACGGAGCACTGCTGTGTTAAGCTCGTCCCAGTACATTTCCTGGTAAATCTGTGCCATCTTTGATACCCAAATACCATTTCTGTACTTGTTCAAGATCTCCTTAATGCGGTTTTGGACTTCATTAATATTAGGAGCAGAACGGCCAGAGGCAGCAGTACGTGTTTCCACAATGGATGTATTTAAGTTATCTGTTAAATAGAAATAAAACCATGAAGTAAACAGTCTTATCAGCAGAGACAGATGTTCACCCACCTACTTAAAATTAAATATGGAAGCTGACAGCATTACACCAACTCTAAAATGCTGCACACTTGTACAACACAACTGTTTCGAGTTACTTTCTAAAGACCCATGAAATTGTCAGACTAATTGGCCTGAAGATAATTTTTCAATCACCGTAGTTATTTTCTTAAGAAGGTGGTAAATGTTTTTTCAGAAAGGATCCTGGAAAATCCAGAACTTTTATCCATGCTACTGCTGAGAGGCTGCACTGAGGCAGTATCCCAAGACAGATTGAGGACAGTTTATTTTTGAATACAAACATAACAAAGATGCAGCAAAATATCAAATAATACCTTTCTAAATTCAGAGATGTACAAAACAGAACAAAAATTCACCTTTTATTCTAATATATGTCATAAGCAAGAGTCTGAATCCAGCACTCAGTCCTTCTATGCTACTTCATGCAAGCAACCCCTCCAGCCAAGCTGGGAAATAGACAGCAGCTGTCTAGCTACTCTGGATGCACTGTGCGTAGGAGACAGGCATTCATTATCCCAGTTGGAAGTTCACATCACCAGCTTGAGTGCTCCCTCATCTCTACCCTTTTTGCCCCTCAGAGGGGAGCATTCGCTACCAGATCTGTAGCTTCACAAATCAGCCTGGCAGGTCCCAAAGAAAGCAACTATCGTTTGCCAAGCCTGACCACCACACAGCCACTGTGAAGCAGGCAGGCAGGAGGACATTTTCTGGACAGCCAGGTTAGTTTGCTGGGATTTCTGTGCCTGTTTCCTTCTGAAAGCCAAGATTTCACCCTCCTCTATTATATCCATACCCTGGCAGTGAAGTTAAGCATACTCCTCCAGTTTCCAAGCTACTCACTCATACTATGTGATTGGCTTTTACATTTACTACACAGTGATTTTCCTAGAAGACAGAAACAAAGAGGCAGACAAGTAAGCACACGTACCCTCAGCACCACGAAGTCAAAGTGAGGGGGTCTCTCACAGAACTTCATACCTTACCCATAACCATCTTCATTCAAAAGAAGTACTGAAATGGATTTTTTAATCCCAGTAACATGGACCAAAAAAAACCAACAAAAACACCAATTTGCTTGATGGGCAAACTTACCATTTGAATCAACAGAAGACTTTCTGGACAAGTGAACTTGCAGCTCCTTTTGAAATCGTGGTGGGACAGTCAGTCTCTTCTCAGACCTAAAATTGAAAATAGAATTGCTTTAAATCATTCTCCTGGCTCTGAAAAGCATTCCATTTGCTTATATGACCTATACATTAAATAATATGTAGTCCGCAAACTTCTTGCTGGCCCTATGCACAAGAGCAAACTCACACTGTCCTAACATGGAAGACAGCTTGATTAGCAATAGCCAGGCAAATAAACATGTGGTTTCTAGTTTGCCTTACTACCCTGACCACTGGGAGGAACAAAACACATGGTAAGACAACATTAGCAAAAGGCCCAGCAACACAGATGGCAGTCTTAACACTTGACACGTTTAGCCTCGCTGTTTGGTCTTTCTTTTGGCCGGTGTCTCAGTCTTGCTGCTGAACAGGACTGCACTCACCTTCTTGGTTTCCATGTCAGTCTCCTGAAAGCATTAGGTTTCAGAAGTCAGCAGCACACCTAAAAATACACCGGCACTCAAAGTCTTTTTGCGGATGCTGCTTCTACACTGTTGAACACATTCCTCTCTGGAGGGGTGTCCAACATAAAGGATACAAACAGCATACTTGCAGGTGTTCTTCTGATCTCCCCCAGCAAGCAGTGGCTTATACTGGGAGCACATTCAGTGTAATAAGCTCCTGACCGCAGAGAGGTCACAACAGCATGTAGTATACCACTTACACTGCAAGCAAGAAGGAGTAAGAGTTGGAGAAAAAGGTTCAAAGGCAAGGACTAAGCCCTTCCCAAAGACACATATGCAAGGAAGAACAGCAGTGGAGCAATCAGGGTGACAAATGCACCAATGCAGCCCACCACACAAGCTTGTCAAGTTGCTGTCAACCCCAGGAAGCTCCAAACCACAGCAACCACCGCACATGCACTGAGCTGGCTCTGCAGGTGGTCTCCACCTATGGAGCCAGTGAGGACACAGGCCACCTCTGGAGCCCAGGGATAACTCTGGAGGAAACCACCAGCCACATAAACACCAGTGGAGATTCTCCCAGCTTCATCTGGGCTGTCTAAAGGTAGGACAGGGTCAAGTATTATGCTGAAGTCAGTAACTACTGCAACAGGAAGCCAAGGCTAGCACATTATTAAGGTGCCTTCACACTGACAATTAATTAGAGCAGAATCACAAATCAGAAAGAGGCTTCCTGCATACACACCCCTTCTAACCAGTATCTTCAAGATTTAACAAGACCACGTATCCCTTGCTTTTTTTGATATCCTCATGAAGCGACAAAACTGCTCCGTCATCAGCTATGGGTTGTAACTTTAACCAAAAGTAGTACTTCTGTACTGGCACCAGTCCTACAGCATTAGTAATCAGGACAGCTACTGTTCAGTGCTGTCATTTTCAAAAGCCGGAGAGGACAGAGCAGCAGTGCTGAGCAGCAGATTAGCTACAAGCACATTTGTGAAACACAAGTGGGATGAGGCTTAGAAGTGCAAAGATAAAGGTCACTCACACCAAACCCGAACAGACATTCACACACAGCTCTTGTAGCATACATGAAGAGACTCTTCCATACGCTGGACACATCACAGGAACACCTATCTGCTGGGCACAACCCACACCCCCTGACAAAGTGGCAACAGTCTCTGCTTAGGTGCCTTGTGACTGGCTACGTAGACCCTAAAAGAAAGCCAGGATCCTTTTCTCCTGCAACTACCTCTCCATATATGTATTTATCAGTATGGACAACTTCAAACTGGATTGTCACCTGAGAAAACAATCCCCTCAAGGGGAGAAGACATAAGTAAATAAATAAAATCTACCACCATGGCTAGTGCGGGCAAGTGCAGATATTCCCCTCTCCAGCCATGCCCCCTGGAACAGCTTGGAAAGTAGCCTGGAACAGAAGAGAGATGCTTCCCTTGTGTTAAGACATATGACAAAGTTGGATTTGGGACCCTCTCAGTATTAAAAGACTTAATGGGATATCTTCCTGTGTTTCCTGCTGTGGTTCAATAGCTTCCCATGGAACAGGGTGGTGTTCTGTGCCCAGCTACCACCAGTTTTGAGCCCTGCGATCAGACAAGGATCCTGTGATGTGCTGCAGTCTTACCTCTGCAAAGACGAGATGGAACAGAACTCAACACTCATGGGGGCAACGTACCTGTCACCAGCATGCAGACACGAACAACTCAGCTGCCTGCAAGGCCTCATGCTCCCCAGCTGTTGGAAAGTGCTCCCAGCAAGAGGACTCCCAACCACACCAACAAGAGAAGACATCAGCAGGAAGGCTCTTCACAACTTAACGCTTGGCCAGCCATGCAGCCCTGCCACATGCCCATGCACAGCCACAAGGCAAGCAGCCAACTGCACTTGCCTCAGCCCACAAGCCACAGCCTGCTCCTTCAGGAGAGGCATGCCTTTCCCTGCCTATCACCTTACCTTGGCGAGGCCCACGCCGTTAAACTCAGCACTGTCCAAAGGCCAGAGACCAATCCCAGGAGAGGAGCCAGGTGGAAGGCAACAGCAAGCGCTGCCTGCTGGTCCAAGCACGGGGGTCCACCAAGCATCTCCACCTGCTTTCATCTGTGCCACCGCTTTCCAACTTCAACGCCCCTGCAGTTTGCTTTACAAGCAAAGTCTTTCTCCTGTGGGCTTGCAGGGCCACAGCAGCATGCTCAGGGCAACACGCTGGCATGAGCTTAGACTGCTAACTGACTGCTGATTTAAAGGCAGTCTCTCAGAACCCTCAACAGCATCTGCAGGAAGGCATGGGAGCAGAGCAGGAAACAACCTGCTGCAACTGCAGCTACCTTCAGCATCTCTCCCTAATCATCTGTGTGTGATAGAGTAGGGAGAAGAAACTGCTGGGTTCCCTTCACCCAAAACAAAGCTGCAGCAAGCTCCAGAAGCTATGGTCACAAAAATCTCCTAGCAAAACACAAGAGAGCACTGGAGAGGTGAGACGCTGACTTGGGAACCACAAGAGAGCTGCCACCTGCTGCCTCGCTGCAGGGCTTGGCTACAAGTTGCAGGGTGGAACACTGAGATGGGTCAGCACTCAGTCTGCACAGTGGAAAGACATCCTGCCAAAGCCAACAGGTCTGCCATCGCAGGAGAGATGCTCCAAAGAGAGGGGGGAAACAAAGACACCTAAATATAGCCCTGAGAGCACAGATGTGTTTTGCTGTCACTTCAGTAAATGGAGGTGTGAGACAAGATTGGGCAGGTGTCAGGAGACAAACCCAGAGAAACTGCACCAGGACAGCTCCTCACCCCACACAAGGAATTGGTGCCACTCAGCTTGTGCTGGCTGCTGAAGAGCCTGGTCAGAGCCAAGGCTTTCTGGGGATGCTGGTCACTCCTCTGCTCACTTGCAAACTGGCTGGAGGCCAGGACCTCCTGGCTCCAAGCAGCTTTCCCTCCTGCAATCCCCAAAGCCCACGCAAGCAACCACAGCAGCTCTGGAGACACAAACATCCCCAGCAGCAAGGACATCGGATGTGGATCTTGCCACCCCTGCTTCACACTGGAATAATTAATCCAGTCATGTGGGCCATAACACAGCCTTATGTTACAACACCGTATGAACCTCTCCTCCACAAGCACAACCTCTAGCAGGTCCCCATGCTAAGAGGTCAGCATTTGGGCTCTTCCCAACAGCCAAAGTTGTCTTCTCCACAGCTACCTTGGACAAAGCACACTTCTGTCGCAGTTTCACCTCCTGAGCAGTAACAGATGCTAGAAACGAAAGGAGAACATAAGACGTTCCCTGAAAGGAGCAGAGGGGAACCTGCAGAGAGGAACAAAAACGGAGCACACTGTCTCAAAGTGTCAGAACAGGGCTGTAATACACCTAGTTTCACTTCAAGCACTGCAAAACTCTGAACTCCACAAAAATACTTCTAGCCTTCCAAAGATTCAACTGGGCAGAAGCGTAACAGCCTCTGAGGCTCACGGCACCCACACGAGCTGACGGAGCAGAGCGCTCCTGCTCTCGCATGGGGTCTGCCCCAAAGAGCAGCACCACGGCAGGATCAGGCCGTCGCTCTGCCCCGTGCTGCTCACGGCCATGCCAGCCGGGAAGCGGCTGCCTGCTCGCTCGGTGCCAGCCGGACTGCTGACCGGCCCCAGGGCCTGCGGGGGATTACCGGCACAATTGGCTAAGGCAGACCCAGCGCGGCCACAATGGGAACAGCAAACGCGGCCCTGCACCGTCAGCTGGCGGCCCGGCCAGCAGCAAGCACCACACAAAGAGAAACGATGGCCCAGCAGCTCCGTAAGCCGCCTGCATTGTGGATGCTCACGCAGGAGGGACGCAGCCAGCGGGGAGTGCCAGCCCAGCAGATCGGCACCTCCAGCTCACGGGGCAGCTGCTGCCTGCACGCTCACCCCAAAGGCACAGAGCGACAGCGCTGCTGCAGCTCACCCAGGCAAGGGGAGCTGCTTTCAGAAAGGCCACTCAGGTCACCTTTCTCCCTACACAGCACCTACTCACATGCCAAAGTGACTTGCTCCAAGGCCTCTAGCCCGGATTCCCATATCTCAAAGCACACTTGGGACATGGCAGCATCCAAGGATCCACCACGCTTCACTGCATCTCTCTCTCTCACACACACACACACACTGACCTGTTGACCACAGTGACATGCCTCTGCATCGGGATCTCTTTGGATGGTCCGCTCCCGGTGGCTGGAGGCAAGGCAGACCGGGCACTCTCCATGGTGGGCTTCACCACGCCACACGCCACACCCGTGCTTCTCGGCACGCGAGGAACTGGCTTCTTACCACCTTCTTCTGGCATGCTCAAAGACTGGGGCTGTCTCAAAGTTCCTTTGGGCTTCCCTGAAGAGTTTGCAGATGTAGCTGTGAGTAGTGCTCTCCTCCACCCAACCCAAACAGGCCTCACATAGAGCAGGTATCTCCCTCCCAGGAACCCCTGCTCCTCCTAAAGATCTTTATGAATTATGCTGTTGGCTACAACCATGATCTCCTTAGGGGTGTCCCTCACCAACCAAAAGTAGTGGCAGCTTCCACAAGCACAGCACCTGCAGCCTTTCTTCACCTCCCCAAGCACCTCCTGACAGCACTCCTGCTTCCTACTCCATGTTTTAAGAGCCCTGGCAGCAGGGCTGGGAACCAGCAACTGGCAGCCCTGCTTTAGCTGTGTCCCCACTTACAAGCTGCAGCCTGACCTGTCTCCGGAGGCACCGCAGCACCAGGGTCCCTCTGACCCTCTTCCTGCATCTCCAGAACACTCACTGCCATCTGGGGAATTCTTCTGGTTGCAGAGGACAAGCTCAAAAGCCCCCTCTAAAATGCTGGCAGAGGAAACACATGGGTCCAGGTGGGATTACCACCCCTCCAAGCACCTGGGCAGCACTACCAGCCTAGCACCCACAGCGTGGTGAGGGGAAAACAGCTGCAGCAGTGCACACAGACAGGCCCAGTGGAGCAAAGAGCAGGTCCTGGACATCAGCTATGTAGGGGCACCAGGGCACTCACAACAGCAGCAGAAGCTGCAGAGACAGCCACAGCTGACGCTGTGTGGGCCCCTCCTCACCAAGGGAGCATAGCTCCTAGCCACGGGCCTAGCCCATCCTCTAATATCAAGCACTCACCACCACTCCACTCACCCACATCTCCCACAAAAGCATGACCAGCTGAAATGAAGCCAAGTGACCTTACAGAGCATTGTTTTCAAGAATATCCAAATCTTGTGCATGTTGGAGAAGGCCTTCCTCACAGACCTTGGCTTGGAAGCACAGACACCCTCTGTTGGCACCGCTTCCCACTACCTGGAACCTTCCAGCGAGACCATGCAATTTGTGGCTTTCAGTGGTGCACCTCAGGGAAAAGACTTTTGCTTCAGCAGCTGCACGACTCTTTGACAAAGGCAGGCCTGTCACAGCTGCCTGGGGCTTACCTACAAGTGTGACTGGAGACATGTTCTTCAGCCTCATCTGGCAGTTCACTTGCCGACCCATCTTCTTCTTGGAACTCCTCTGCCGGGCTACCAGTTGAGCAATTTGCACAGTCTCAGGACAAGCAACAGCATGGCAAGTCATCTGCGTGGAACAGGAAGGGGATGGGGGTGGAAACAGTCATCAAGGCCCAAGCTCATCCACAGGCAGCAAGTTTTGTATTTGCTGGCTCAGAGGCCAGCAGACACTTTGACAAAGGATTCAGCAGCAGACACAGGAGACAGCCTTCCTCTGCTGCCACAGTGCATCTCAGAGACCAACAGAGCAGACAGCCAAACCCACTCAAGGCTCTCCATCCCTTCCCTCTTTAGGTTGGGCCATACCTGTGAAGAGCCCGGCTTCCCACTTGCATCCTACAGGCCCACGATATCATTTTACAGCACTTCTCTGCCCTTTCTTCATCTCCAACCAAGTCAAGTTGTTGGTCCAACAGGTGCATTAGACACATCATATCTGAGTCCCAGGTGGCTCCAGAAGGGTAGCAGGGTGTCACTGAAGTGCCTTTCAAAGCTGTTGTTCTCTGCAGTGTTTCCTAAGAGTGCTGTCACTGCACACTCAGGTAGCCAACAACATGCTTCCTTCTGCCTGAGATTCCAGCAAGCTTTCTCCAGCCATCACTTAGGTGTGTTTTATGTTTTGTTTTGGTTTTTTGCTCCTCCAGTTCCAGCTCTCCTTTTTAATCCTTAGCCAATACTATTTGAGAGCAAGAGGTTTCCAGTACTGCTGTACTACGCAATATTTCCAAACTGAAAGTGAAAGATGAAACTGGACTCCAGCATGCAATGTACACCTCCCTTACAGCAAGCGTTAACAGACTGCCTGATTAACCGGTTATGCGTACATTACAGCTGGTCTGTGTGGTTTTCTGTTAAGCCTTCAAGCATTTTAAGTCTGCAAGTCATCAGCTCCTACCCATTTTATCACTTTACGATGACTGCAAGAGCACAGCTTTATTATGAGATCACTCTGTAACACTATGCTAGAGATTGGCTTTTCTGAACAATTCAACCCAATGGCCTTTGCAATATAAAGAACAAATTCTGTCTGTGAATAGGCATGGCCATTGTAAACCATGGGCTCCCTGGAGAGCATGTGAAAAAATCTGCAAAACTAAGCAGCTCATCAGATCCCTTCACAGAGACGTGTTCAAAAGAGTGCAACAGAACCCTCTTGTCAGAATCTTATTTGGTCTGCATGGAATAATGTGGCTCCTTTGCTTAGGCAGGAAGGACATCTGTTAGACAGAAATACTCACTTGTCTTTAAAGCATCTCAGAAGCAGCCTGTTCTCTTTGAATTTGGTCACACTTTACTACAGCTTTTAACAGACTCACTCAAGTAAGAGAAGAACTTGGTCATCCAGTGGATGATACCAGAGCAAGTCTTGCCTCACCTCTGTGGAAAGGTGAACCTGAAATCCTCAGCGCTTCACCCTTTCAGAGATGCCTGGGCAACACTCTGTACTCCATGCTCTGAGCACAGATGTCATACAGCTATGGTGAAATGCAATACAGAAATGTGTTGTAGCTGATTTGCTGCAGCTTTCTTATAGTTGTTCTGCTGTTCCTCTGTTTTCTCCTGTTTCTTGGACCAGCTATTTCAGAGGTTTTTTCTTCAGAAGGTTACTCTCAGAACTGGCAGTGCTTTGGAAGCTGTTCTGAAGGTGATGGCATTCTGTCTTGGTTTTCATACTGTTGAAGTATAAATAATAAATGCAGTCTTTCTTATCCCCTCATCTGCACGTTTGGATAGATATCTCCCAAGTCACTTCTCCCTGCTCCCACTTTGTGCATACTTCCTTTTAATGGGTTAGTTTAATCAAGAGCTGCTTGTTCATCCATGTAGGATTCCTGACACCTTTGCTTATTTTTCCCGCTTGTTGAAATGGACTATTCTTGAGATTAGAATTGATCCTTGAAGATCAGCTGGACCACTCTTGTCTCTAGGACTGCATCCCATGGGATTCTTCCAAACAGACTCCCGAACAAGTCAAAGTCAGCTCTCCTGAAGTTCTTCATTGCGACACTGCCATTTGTTTTTTCCCCTTCTTTCAAGATCCTGAACCCCACCACCTCGTGGTTACTGTAGCCTCTGTGAGGACAAGGAATTGCTAAAGTAAGGCTTCTTGCAGGTGCTTGAAGGTGTGGCCTACTTCATCTACTACTTCTTCTGGGCCAGCTGTCAGCTACCACAACAGGTCTCTGTAACCCCAGGGAGATCACAGCCCTGCTAATGTGCACAGACCTTAAAAATTGCTCCTGTGCATGCCCCATTGTGCTCATTTCCAAAGAAAGTGTGAGACTTCTCCTCGCAATCCTAACAGACATTTCCTAGTTCACACAGATGCGCTTGGGATGGACAACTGTCAGCCCTGATTCATTGATTACAGTGTCCCTTCTGTTTCATTCACCTCACACATTTTTCTTTCTGCTTGGTCCTCCATTCCCTCACATGACTGGTCATCCTCCCCCTCCATCATTCCTGGTTTAAAAAGGCATACAACCAAAAGGGCATCACCTGAGGGCAAAGAATCCTCCCCCTTCTGCCTCTCCTCACTCTTCACAAAGGACACTCGGAACAAGGAAGTTCCCAGCCCCTGCTGGTACACAACCACGCCTGTCACCCTCCGCTCAGTGTCTGCCCGGGTCACATTCTGTGGTGGTTTTACCGTGCTAGGCAGCTGAACACCACAACCGCTCTCTCACTCCCCCTCCTCAGATGAGGAGGGGAAGAAGTAAAGGAAAGAACAACTCACAGGCTGAGATGAGGATAATTTAATTAAAGAGAAAAAAATTATTAAGGAAATATTATTATTTAAACAATTCAACTAAAGGGAAAAAAGGGAAAGGGGAAAAGGGAGGGGGAAAGGGAATGACAAAACAAAACAAGTAAAGGCTATGTGGAAGTGCAGAGGAAAGAAATTACTCCCTACTTCCCACAAATGAGCAATGCTTGACCACGTCCTTGAAGCAGGGCCTCAACGCACGTAGCCGGTGTTCGGGAGGAGGACAGACGTTTTCGCAACAAGAGCCCACCCCTCCCCTCTTCTTCCTTTTTCCACCTTTTATTGCTGAGTGTGACATCATATGGTATGGAATATCCCTTTGGTTGGGTTAGGTCAGCTGCCCTGGTGATGTTTCTTTCCCACTTTTTTGCCCACCCCCTCGGAAGGTTGGAGAGTGTCCTGAGGCTGTGCCAGCACTGCTCAGCAGCAGACACAACACCAGTGCGATACCAGTGCTGTTCTAGCTACAAGTGCAGAGCGCAGCACTGTATGGGCTGCTGCAGGGATAGTTAACATCCCAGCCAGACCCAGTACACATTCTGAACAGCAGACACAGGAGAGTCATAAAGCAACAACATGGGCTCAGTCTTCATGAGCAAATCCTGCCTCCCAGGTTTTCAGAGTGCTTCCTTTTAGTTGCTTCAGTCATGTAGAGCATTAATGGCACACCAAAACCAAAGTGAGCCCTACAGAACTACAAGAGTCTTGTTTAGTTTCCTCCTCTTTTTCTACCTTGTAAACTACATTTCAATCTCTTCCCACAGCTGCCTCAGAGAAGGCACCGCCTCTAGCATTACCCAAGTGTCCACAGAGCTCAGCACACATCGCATTACTGGATAAGCAAGGCTCTCAAGGGAAAGGGAGGATAACAGATTACACCCTGCAAGGCCCAAGTTAGAAACAGATGGCTATTAGCCAGAGCCACCATGAGGAAGCATTAAGTTGCAGTACCACAAACTGTCCCAGAGGTATCTGCATTCATGCTACTGGCATAGCTGTAGCCAATGCAGACTTGGGGCAAGCAAAAGAGAACCTCAGATTTCTTGTTGCAAAAGTGCAAATTCTGACAGTTGCAAAAAGGCAGCAAGGGATCCGCTTGCTTAAGGATACAACCGCTTCTCCAGGCATCTCCATAAAATCTGAAGAGTTACAGGATGCTTCTTACCACACTCTTCACAGCTAACCAGGAGGACCTAGTTCTGAGCTCACAGATGCCACCCTGACCCAGCTGAGCCAGTAGATTAACTCAGCCTTAATCACTGTCTCTCCAGACCTGGTGTTACAGCCATCCTATGTTGTCAAACATCTGCTAGCTTACTCCTCTCCCCAGGTTGACACAGATTTCAGAAACGGCTCCAACCAGCAAGAAGCTTCAAGCTCTCCTCTCTAACACATCATCTACAGTCACACAGCTAACAGGTCAACCATCAAGAGAGATGCAGAAAGGCATAGCATTGCCTTCCTACTCACAACCAGGAACTTCAGACTCAGACGAGGAGGCCTCTGGTTCTGGCGAACTGCTTCCAAGCAACACAGGCTATTGCAGCAAGGCTGAGGAATAAAGGAAAACTTCTACCACACTAATTTTCTCTGATGAGCTCTGCTCTACCTCCTTCACAAAAACAAACAAACAAAACAACAGTGGATCCATGACATCTGCACTGACTGCTCATCCCCCACAAACTTGCTAAGCTGAGGCACATCATAACACCTCACTTGCATGGGCTCTTCACAGACCTGTATGGCAAGTCTTCAAAGTCCTGCAGCACTGCAACTCTTGACAAAAAAAGAAAAGAAAAAGAAAAAGAGCACTAAGCCTCAAGAAAACACTGTCAGGCTTCTAGACAATGGCACCTACAACAGTTTTGGTATAGGAAAAAGATGCCAGAACCGCATCCTGAAAACATGCTCAAGATACATGCACAAGAGTGAATGTTCTGTTCCCATGACAACCCGCTGATATTCCCCCAGAGGAAAATATGTTGAAACAGGGACCACAGCTCTATTGTCAGGCAAAGTACCTTTCCAGCCAGAAGTCCTGCACGGGGGAAAGTCCCCATAACCTTCCACCTTCTGCAAATAGTACTTTCTGATCCATATGTAGACTCATGAAAGTAAGGGGCACCTGGTCTATGCCACAGATTCTACCTCTGATAGCATTAGTATACCACACACACTATTTTTCTCAAAAAAAAAATAATGACATGTGCAGAGGTAAAATTACGAACTCTGCACACTTTACAAACACAAATGCCATTTCCAGCTTGCTGCATCTCTCATTTATCATGGATGCTTACCTCTCCCATTTTATTCCCTTCGATTCTGACCACTCCTGGGATGCTCTTCAGGTAGCCTTCCAGAGTGTTATGTCCTAAGTGCCTGAAGGGAATCCACTCGCCAGTCAGCAGTTTGTATTCACTCTGAAGTTCTGACAGGGGTATGCCATATTTATTGGAGTGAAGAACAGCTCGCAGCGTTTTCGCGACCAGGTCAGGCTCCTGCATCTTCACCTATAACCCCTCCACTCCAAAAAGAAGAAAAAGAAGCATTTTAACAAACACAAGCTAACACTACCACCACCACTCACTGCTCAACCTCCCTCCCCAGGTGAGTGGCCACAAAATGGGTTGCTGACTTGGAGACTTTGATGTATTTGTGGGGATGTTGGCAGGGGCCAGGTCCTGCAGGTGGACTGTGTGGTGGCATGGGCAGATGACGGGCTTGACAGAGCCGAAAACAGCAGTAACCATTCCCACACACCATGCGGGATTCCACCATGTGTGGTAGGGGCAAGGACCCACTGCTGGCTGATCACAGAGCAGCTCTGTGGCACGGAACAAAATGGCAGCCCCCTCACACAAAATGGCAGCTGGAACAAGGCGGCAGCCCCCTGCCCATGGATTGGGCTGTGACAAGGGCTCCCTCCTGGCCAGGGCAGGTGGCCCTGGTCTGAAGATGGGTGCTGGGGGAGCTCCCATCCCTCATCCGCTCACAGACCTGGGTCCACCAGCTGCGGTTACAAAGCACCAGGGAGCTCCTTCTCCAACATGCACTGCTGCTGCTGGTGCAGCCGCTCCTGGCACTCTCCACTGGCATCGTGGGCTAAACCCCCTCATGGTCACCAACCCAGCTCACACCTGGCCTCCACTGCGATGCTGAGGGAAGAAGGTGTTTGGGCACGGCCGGCGAGACCAACCCCAGTCAATGCCTGAGGGCAGGGCTGCACAGATTAAAGCAATTTGGTCCTGACCCAAACCAGTGAGGATAAATTCTGGGCAAGGCAGCCAATGTCCTTGGTCCTATAAGACTAGTTGCGCTGTTGGCTGGTCCCCAGGACACCTCTCCCCATTGTTTCCCTTTTTTGGGGGAAATCACACCAACTTGAAACAGAAGAGAAATCCCAATCCTCAGCATGTTTCAAGCGCTACAGTACACATTTCAGTCCACACAGACATACTAACACCATGCCTGCTTTGGTGCACCCCAAGCACACGTTGGCACAACTCTGGGCAAGAAAGCACAGCATTAAGTTCAACTCTTGATCAGCTTCTTGAGCAGTTTTACTTCATGCACACACAGCAGCTTACTAACCTGAGCTGGTGTCTCTGTATTCTGTGATCACATATGCTTATATTTACACACCTGTAGATCCACGTATCACCACACGAGCATACAGCACTGTGTGTGAACATGTGCTTACAAAAGCAGTTTAATCAGCTGCTACAAATCAGCAGAAGAGGTCACAGAAGTTTCAGTATCATTGGAACAACACACACCTTTTCTCTTGCAGGAGGGCAGGTTGTCACTCAAATCACATAGATCAGTGTCTCTCTGTCAACTTGTAAATCCTCACAGCATCTGGTAAATGGCTGCGGCCGCACTTAACTCTGCTCGGGGCAGGAGGGCACTCCAAGCAGTCACCCCAGCACTTCCTGCTCTTGCAGAAACACCAGTGCGTTTCATTTACTACTCCTGGAGCAGCCTCTACCACAGACACCTTCACAATGCTCCCAACTCCGCTACAGACCACAGAGTTAGAGCGCCCAGGTGGAACACATGTTGAACACCCACATTTACACTCCTCCTGGAGGCACCGGGCAGCAGCCCTGCCAGACACGGCTCCTTTTCTCTTGTCAGCCCCAGCTGCTGGTGAGCTGAGCTTCATGGGCACCCCCTGAAGAGGCAGAGGAGGTGCTGCTCACCTGCCAGCAGGCAGGGCCGGGAAGTCCATCTCTCCTGGGGACACTCTCAGTGCTACGGGGACGCCACAGCCCGGACAAGTGCATTAAGTTTCGACTTGACACTAAAAGTCTCGGTTGCATAAACGAAACACCAAGCGGGCAGCTTAGTTTGCAATTTTGTTCCACGTCACATACATTCGAGAGAAACAGAAAGTATTTGGCGTGCTCCTTCTTCACTCTCTCATTTAAATAATATATTCAAATCCTTACTTCCTTAACACGACTCTCAAAAGTCCCCTTAACCTGAACTAGCTGAATTGAGCTTACTGTGTTAACATCTGCTCAGGGGAAACAAACACGACATGCATTACCGAGGGGCAAAGACTGAGAAGTAGGAAAAGTTGCAAGCAACCTGGGAAGGCAGATCCGAGAGCTGATTCCAAAGGAGCTAAGTGCAGTAAGGGCACTGCATCACACCACCACCAGCGAGCTCTGCCGCAGGCTAATAGCAAGGAAATAAGTTGTTACGCTGCCTGGAGTTTCTCATACAAAATATATCCTCTTGCACGTACTACGAGGGGTAGCCGCGGAGGCGCTCCGCTCGGCGGAGCCGGACGGCAGGCAGCAGAGTACAAAGGTGAGAGCCCAACGCAGCCTCCAGCCGCGACATCCCCACCCGCGGAACCCGCGGCAACAGCAGCGGGCTTTAGGGCTCACGGTAACGCCCGGCAGCCCGGGGTCGGGCTCGCTCAGGGCCTCCCGCCGCCCCTCCGCGCCGCCTCCCCCCGCGGCGGCGGCCCCGCTCCTCCCTTACCGCTGCCTCGCACCGCTCCCGCCGCCGCCGCCGCCGCCGCCACCTCGGGGCCGGGCAGGGTCGGGCAGGGGCTGCCCGTAACGGGGCGGGGCAGGGGGCGGGGCCTGGCTTCACCTCCTCCTTCCGGGAGGGGCGGGAGCGAGGGCGGCGCCCAATCGCTTCTCGAGGCGGATGGCTCCCCCGCCCGCCCGCGGCCAACCACCGCCCCCCGCTGCGCCCGTCGGCACGCCCCGCCCCCGTGTGGCGCGCGTGCGCGTTGCTTAGCTCTCCCCTCAGGCGAGAGGGGCGGCCATCTTGTGGTGCCCCGCCCCGCCCGGTCCGCCTCAGCGCCCCCTGCCCCGGGCGGCGGGACCGGGGCTGTGCCCGGGTGACACGTGGCAGCGGCTGAAGGAGGGGCTGCGAAGCTTGGTTTAAGTTAATTCGCATAAGCAGCTCTATTTGTGATTACTGTGAGCGTGGTGTATTCCTCCTTACACCTGCCAGCCGCCCAAAGCAAATAAAATCACCATCCTGGCCCCGTAACCCCGCAGCTCGCCCACAGTAACATCCCTTTCTTGTCCCCAGCAGGGCAAGGGGAAATGGCTTCAAACTGTGCCAGGGCAGGTTGAGGTTGAATATCAGGAAAACCTTCCTTACTGAAAGGTTTGTGAGGCAATGGAAGGGGCTGCCCAGGGGTGTGGTTGAGTCACCACCCCTGGAGGTATTCAAAGGACGTTTAGATGTGTTTAGGGACGTGGTTTAGTGGAGGACTTGGCACTGCTAGGTCAACAGTTAGACTTCATGATCTTAGAGGTCTTTTCCAACCTAAACAATTCTGTGATTCTGTGGAGATGTGCTCTGCTCCTAAGGACAGTATTTGAGGGGACATCAGGCCAAGCTTCACGATGGCAAATCAGTGGAGGGCTGCCAAAGCCAAGCCAGCAGCTGGCCCCACAGAAGCAGGCCCGTGCCACAAGGAGACTGCAGGGGCACACACTGGGGACCGAGGATGAGATGCTGAAACCTTGCTTGTGGTCTGTACTGCACTGGAGTGTGCATGTAAAGGGCTCCCAGTAATGGCTGCCCAAGACTTGCTGACAGCTGCCTTCTGCCACCACCATGACAGCCTCTAGAGGCTGCTTCCTGTCAGAGTCCTATGTTCTCTGATGAGGCTTTTCTAGATACTTCACACATGGAGAGTTCAATGCTTAATGTAGAGTTTACTTATTTGAGGCTATTTGCATTTAAAAGGGATTTTGGTTTAGTACAATGATTCATCAATCAATGAAAATTCACATTGCACTTCACAGACTATTGCAATTCCATTATGTTGTTGAATTACAGTGTAGCTCTAAATCTCATTATTCGTCTCCAGAATATGCTTTTGGTCATATTACTGACTGACCCTAATTGCAAACAAGACATATATGGATTGTCACTAGTTCAAGCCTGGAGTTCACTTTTTAGAGGTCCTTTGTTCATTGTTTTCGAGGTATTTGTACTTGCTATTATACTTGCTAAATTGTACCCTATTATACTTGCTGAATTACTATCATAAAGCAAAGAGGAAAGCTGAGAACCTGTGCTGCTGAAGACAACTAACTGTCCCACAAGTGACATGTAAGTGAGCATATTTCTTCCTTCGTCACCCTCTGCGTCTGAGGGAGTGAACCATGCATACCTGCAGCTTGAGGCCACAGCCACTGCAGAGCGAGGTCCTTCTGGCAGGATGTGTAACTCAGCTCCTTGGGCTTCGTGGTGCTTGTAGTGCAACTTCACCAGCTCCCAGGCAAAGGCAGAGTCACCACTGGCTAAGTCCCTTCCTGAGTGAATGACAGGGCTCTACAGAAAAGTAAAACAATAAGCTAAATACTGGCTGTAGTTACCTGTGTAACGAATAAATAAATATTGGTCATAGGATCATAGCATTTAGCATCTAGTACATACACACATATACAAGTTACATTATTTTAGCAGTATGTACACCCCCTAAAACTAAAGCAGTGTTGCTCTGCTTTAAGTCTGCATTTCTTGAAGTCAGAGACAGCCAGTTACACAACTGGTTTTTATGGTTAGCTCATTCCAACTGTCTAAAACAAAGGCACCCTCTGGTTCTCTCTGGTATTGAGATATGTTTGGCTATTTCTCCAGCAATTGCGGTCAATCACTCCATTATTCTCCCTTAAGCCTCGAGGACATTCAGTCTCTTTATCTCCTCAGAGCATTCCTCCCTTGCCTGTGTGTGGTGGGGGACAAAGGGGTTCCTGAATCAGTCGTGCTCCCCTGGCTGGAGTGGGAACTGAGCGACTCTTTGGAGCTCACGAGATACTGGCAGCTTTTGTGAAGCTTGTCCTGATGAATGTGTGGAGATACAGCCAGGCCATTGCTGGGGACAAACAGCTTCTTCTTGCCAAGGTGCACCAAGCAGCTCCTCCAGGAGCTTTGTTAGCTCTTTGGTCCTTACACAGCATGGAGAACTACAACCATGTGTGGTTGATGTGCTCGTGGCAAGCATGAAGGAAGCACCTCAACCTCACCAAGCCTGGCTGCTGCCACAGAGGTGGTTGCATCTCAGTGCCAGCCCTGGTCCATTCCAGTCTGGTAGCCCTCAAATCCCTGGGCACAAGGAGCTTCCCAGCACTTTGTACGCCATCACTCATAAGGTCCCTGCAGCACCATGGTTTCCCCAGCAGCCATGGCGAGGCTCTGATGATGGAGCATATCCAGAGTGCCCATGTGTTCAGCTGGAGTCCTGGCAAAGCCAGTGTGGTCTCCTCTCCATTGTCCTCCTGCCAAAGGAAACCAGCTGGCGATGCTCTAACTGTTCCCATGCTGCTCCTGGGAGGAGATGGAGCTGCAGGACAGGCAGAGGGAGGGCATGGCTGGTTGCTGTACAAAGCCACTCCACTCTCAGCAAGGGGCAGGCAGTGCTCACTCCATCTACTCAGGAGGAGGAGAACAAGCAGTCCCCTAGGACTTTCCACCACAACAATACATGGTCATAGCTCTAGCACTGGGAAGGAGTCTGGGAGCAAGGCCATAGTGCTAGGGAGATGGTCAGAAAGCATACAGGAGCAGGCACAGGAGACAAGAAAAGGGCAGAAGAAGAGGTCAGGACACTGACAAGTCACAAAATAGCCAAAGAGGCTTTGAAAATTGTGAGAGAGGCCAGCAGGTCCCAAAGCTGCAGAAAGACTTCATCAGGAGCAGCTGAAGGAACAAATGCAGGAATTGTTAGTCTGGAAGAAATAGTGCTCAAGCCAAGACTAGAAGCTGGGGGGTGAGGGAACACACTGATGGGTATGGGACACTCAGGGCATGGGGTCAAGGACAGAAGACTTAGAGAGACCCAGACACAAGGAAGGATGAAGGAGCATCCATTGCTTTGATTCCCCAGGCAGTAAGAAAGAGGTCTGTGTCTTGTACCCAAACTCTTCTTTCTCAGAGACATCAGTGTAACGTGCTCCTCAAAACGTCTATGGATAGGAATAGGGCTGAACTAGGTGTGTGCAGCATGAAGCTCTTCTCTACCCTTACCAGTCCAGTCAGGACTTTCTCTCTGTCATGCAGCCTGTTCCAAGTCCGAATAAAAAGTTATGGAAAGATGGGAATAGAATCATTGTCAATGTGTTTCTTAAATGAGAAACAATTGTTTTCTGTTCTACTTTTGGACATTTCTACACAGCTGTGACAGCATGGTCCTGGGTATGGAACAAAAACTTAACAACCTGTGCCCAGGTAGTGCTTTGCTGTGAGATGACCATAATATGGAGAGGTATCCAGGCAGACTGCAGCACACAAACTGGAAGGGCTGAGAAGAAGTTTAGGAAGCTTCTCATAGATGTTTCTCAGCTCTTGGTTAGCAAGCCTTGGAGCTGGGAAGGTTTGCATTCAGCCTGATTGTGGCCTGACAGCTGGGATTGTGCAGAGTGAGCAGAAGCACTTCATGAGCTCCCTCGCTCTGGCGGACTCCGGCAGCACATCGGTTTGTGAGTCCCCCAGTTATGCAGCATGGTCTTGCTGCAGACTGAGCATAATGCAAGGAGCAAAGACAACCATGCGTCTGCCTACAAACTTTTAATTAACGCTTGGTGAGTTCCTTGGCCCTGTGCAGGTAGCAGAGGAGCAGTGGAGCCCTGCAGGAGGCCTCACCGCGGTGGGTAATATCAAGCACTTATTACACAGGCGGCTCTGTGTTTGCCCACAACTTTAAAAGGCTTGTGCCTTCTCAATAAACACACACAGATCAATAAAGGCACACAGGTTCAGGTGGGGTTTGGTTTGCACAGGCTGCGGCTGGCCCTGGGCCAGGCAGAGGAAGTGAAGGGACGTGTCTGGCAGACCTGCATTTCTGGGCTTGACAGGCAGAGACCCAGACCAAATGACTTTCACAGCGTGGTAATTGGCTGTGCCAGCACCACCACCTCAGAAAGGGCACTTCTGTGGGAGAGGCACTCGACTCAGTTATGGGAGCAGCTTATTTCCCTGTCCCCATGGACCAAAATGGCTGTGGCACGCTGGAGTGCCCACACAGCATAACCTGCCATGGGGCAGGCACTCAACACTGCTCGCCGCGACAGTGCAGCCCCAGCCACCCAGTCTGCTCTGTGCTGAATTCCTCTGAGCTGCCCTGATTGTCTCAGCGTGGGGCTGTGGGCAGGTGGCTGCAGGAGGAAAAGCTTTACATGCTTTTTACCATCCAAGCTTTAATATTGAATTGAGACTTTATGCATGTATCCAGGCAATGGCGTCCCCACAGCAACAAGGGGGTCCCCAGGAGAGATGGACTTCCTGGTCCTCCCTGCCGGCAGGTGACCAGCACCTCCTTTGGCACCTCAAGGGGTGGCCATGAAACTCACCAGTGGCTGGGGCTCTCACATGAGGGAAAGAGCCGTGTCTGGCGGGGCTGCTACCTGGTGCCTCCAGGAGGTGTGTAAATGAGTGTGTTTAATGTGTGTTCCTCCTGGGAAAAGCAACTATGTGTGTGTAAGCACAGGTGCACGCACTGCCCTATGGGTGTGTGCAGGTGTGCACACACAAGTTTACCTGAACACACTCAGACTGGTCATGGAGCGGGTACAGAACAGGACATAACGCCCTGCTTCGCCGCCCAGCACCTGAGTCAAGCCCGGCCATTTTGTGGGAGGCAGCTGCCATTTTGTCCAGCGCCACAAGGCCGTCTCCTTTGGACCAGGAAGTGCTCTGATAGGAAAGCATATACATTTACACACCATGTGTACACAGATAGGAATATACCTGTAAAGGAGCGTATAAGTATGTAAAAATACATTTTTAAAAAAAAAATTACTTATCTATACATACAGTATTTAGATAAATATATAAACCTACATTTACAGGGAAAGCCACATTGAATACATATAAACACGAAGGCATAGGTTTAAAGTGGGCAAGATTCTTTAGTAAAAGATAAAGGAATGAATAATTAAATATTCATAAAAAGTAATTAAATAAAACCAGAAGATGGTTTGTGTATAGGTGATGGCTGATGCTGAATGTCAGGAGCACTGGCTCTCTGCAGCAGGCTCCCCTTTACCCCTTGCCTGGGTGAGCTGCAGCAGCGCTGTCGCTCTGTGCCTTTGGGGTGAGCGTGCAGGCAGCAGCTGCCCCGTGAGCCGGAGGTGCCGATCTGCTGGGCTGGCACTCCCCGCTGGCTGCGTCCCTCCTGCGTGAGCATCCGCAATGCAGGCAGCTTACGGAGCTGCTGGGCCATCGTTTCTCTTTGTGTGGTGCTTGCTGCTGGCCGGGCCGCCAGCTGACGGTGCAGGGCCGCGTTTGCTGTTCCCATTGTGGCTGCGCTGGGTCTGCCTTAGCCAATTGTGCCGGTAATCCCCCGCAGGCCCTGGGGCCGGTCAGCAGTCCGGCTGGCACCGAGCGAGCAGGCAGCCGCTTCCCGGCTGGCATGGCCGTGAGCAGCACGGGGCAGAGCGACGGCCTGATCCTGCCGTGGTGCTGCTCTTTGGGGCAGACCCCATGCGAGAGCAGGAGCGCTCTGCTCCGTCAGCTCGTGTGGGTGCCGTGAGCCTCAGGGTTTGGGGCGCTGGCAGCATGGTGGTGCCTTGCGGAAAATGGACTCTGCAATCAGTAAGATTGTAAAGTAGGTATGTTTATTCAGCGCTGGGCAGCACAGGGGTAGTCCCGCCAAAGTCGTGTGCACCTGACGCAGCAACTTTCCTTGGTTATATGCAGTAAAGAGTTACATATGCAGGAAGTTTCACAATACGCCTATACATATTCAGAACCTGTCCCCGCTTCATATTAAAATTAGTTCAAAGGAGTCATTTCCATAAACTGCTCCCATCTGCGCTTGCGCAATGTATTCTGGTGGTGGTTGTCGGGGGTCATGGGGATGAAGATTGATGACTTTTCCTCCTCACCACTAGTTGACCTCTTGTCTCTACACAGACTCAGTTGTTCCTTGGCTCTTGTCTGTCCACAGGTCCAGTTTCGACCAGTTTCTTAAGATAGGCTCACACTCTTATTAGAAGACTGACCTTGGTGAAGGGCCCAAGGCTTCTTGCTTTAGTTAATTTGCACAATGCACCATAGTTAGCAAAGACACTAAGTAGCATCCTAGTTTTATGCCGTCAGCGCTCTATCTCTACTTGACAAGATTCTCCTAACTTTCTCAGTGGGGGTGTGCTCCCATCCCTCATGAGAGCAGCAGTGGCCCCGGATTTGGTGGCTGAGTGCAGCTTTTTGGTGGAGGTGATGGTGCTGCCTCCTGAGCCTCTGGTGTGCAGAAGGACCCGGCCAGAAATGGTTTCTGCTGGTGGTGGTTTTGGGGAAGTTTCCCCAGTGCACCACCGCTACTGGGTGGAAAAGCGGCACGTGGTAGTGAGGGCATACCTTGGGTTGCCCTTCGTCCCCTTGCAGTCAGGTGCTGGAGGGCCAGATCTTCCACCACAGGGGACAACGCCCCTTGTGGGGTCCCTGGGACAGGTGGGACCCCCCTTGGGGCAGCAGCTCACCTTGTGGTTGGGCTCAGAGCACCTCACTTCCCAGCAAGACCCATGGGTGATGCATGCTTCAGCAGCAGTAAGCCTTTCGGGAACTCTGCTGTAGGAAAAGGCTCAGCTTTCTCTCACCACCAAGGCACGGCACCAGCACTCATTTTCTCCTCCAGGTGGGATCAGCAGCTACTGGCCTGTGCTCTCCACGCTGCGCATGGGGTGGCACCACCTCTGCTCCCAGCATTGGTGATTAGTGTCCAGGTTCAGTGACACATCCTGGTGCATGGAATCACCCTGTGGAAGGACAGGGACAGGCACCATGGGGAAGGAGGCAGCATGAGGGACCATCAAAAACAGCTGTGGAGTCACCCTGGAGAACCTGCACCATCAACTCCCTCACTGCCTTTTTATTTCCCTCCCCAAAACATTGGTTGTTTTGGAGGAGGAGGACTTAGATAAATAAATAAATAAATAAAGTTACACATCCACCGATTGAATAGTTATGTTATAGGCATTTTTGCATAACTACAGTACACCATTGCTCTTACAAGTGTTTTCAACCAGCCGCAATAGCACACCCAGTGGGCCAGGCAGGGTTTCCCGAAAGCCTTCCCTAATCCATTGTAAGGTCTAGCTATCCTCAGTCAGAAAGCAAGAGGGCAGCAACCTCCAGTGTAATAGCAAGTGCAAGTTAGCTGGGCAGCAAACTCACAAAGCTGTGCCCAGCACAAGAGCAGCTTTGTTTATACCTAAGAAAGAATTGTCAGAATTAAAATCCATGCTTTGGCAGCACGGTACTTCATTGACACTCCTTCATTTTGTGCCAACACTCAGTTGAATACTTGGCAGACAGCTGACAAATAGTTATAATTAACAGAAACTGACCCCATTGGCAGGCAGGTGTAACTGAGACTTTGGACAGGTTATAGCAGGCTGTGGTTTAAAGTTTATAACCAGATCTGCTGACACACCGCTATTACAAATTTAAAGACACTGAAAAAAAAAAAATCCACATTGTGTTCACTTATAACCTGAGGAAACCTGAAAAACTGTTTGCTGTTTCAAAATGAGAGCAAATATGGCAAGCCACTGTACAGAGCTCTCTATAGGACTGACGAGGAGTCCAGGAAAAGGAATGGCTAACAAGGAGTTATGAGTAGGGTGGAGATACCAGCAGAAGCCAAAGGCTCATGGAGAGAAGGGCCAAGCTATCCAATTTTGCTGGAGAGATGTGGGAGCATGGCCTTCACTGTAAGCTGAATCCATCGTGTGGATGGATTAATTCTTTCAGCTTGGCCAGCTTGAAGCAGGGGTGGCAAGATCCACATCTGATGTCCTTGCTGCTGGGGATGTTTGTGTCTCCAGAGCTGCTGTGGTTGCTTGCGTGGGCTTTGGGGATTGCAGGAGGGAAAGCTGCTTGGAGCCAGGAGGTCCTGGCCTCCAGCCAGTTTGCAAGTGAGCAGAGGAGTGACCAGCATCCCCAGAAAGCCTTGGCTCTGACCAGGCTCTTCAGCAGCAGGCACGGACTGAGCGGCACTGTCCTGACAGCAGTGCCAGCACTTGCCACGACAGAGGCTGGCGTTCACAGCACAGGTTGGCTGAGGGAGGAGCCTGGGCAGGACACTCTGGCTGAGCAATGTGCCTGCTCCTTGCAGGGTGTTTTACCTCTCTGTTAAACTGTCTGAAATTGCTTTGTCATTGTTGTTCAATTGTTTCTCCCCTCCTCTCTCTCTGTGATCCCCCAGCAAACCTAAAACTGGATTTCCTGGTAAAGAGGTCTGAGAGCCAGGTACTGCACAGACCTCGTGCACGGTGCTTTGCGTGTGTCTGCAAACTATAAACAGCAAACAAAGCCTGCTTTGCAACAGGCTGGACCTGGGAAGGAGGAAACACAGCCCCTGCCACCATCGCCACGTGTTCCAGCATTTGGCCACCCAGCCCAGACGATCCAGATCCCCTGTGTGCCATAGCCCACTGTATTCAGCTGTGCCTCACAAGAAAGCATCTGCTTTAGGAGGCCAGTCATCATCTGATGAACAACTCGATGTCCCCAGTGGCTCCATCTGCCCTTCAGTTTAATTTTATAGTTAACTTGTCCAGAAGTTTTATCTTCTTACTTAGCTGTACATCATGGCACCTCGGAACCAGCTTGGTTCCTGGGTGTGCTATTAAACTATATAAATCTTAAAACTTCCACTGAAGCCTATGGCACATCACCCTGATATGACCTTGTGACATGGTAACTCGACCTGGTACCTTTTCTGCCCACAGGCCACTTCAGGTGTGTGCCATGCACTTAAAGATGGTGTGCGGTCCTCTACAACCCAAACACCCACTTGTCCCCCCGAGTGACAGTGAATTTCTGGGTCATCTGAAGCCCCAGCCTGGAAGCTCCTCCACTCACACTTCTTTTCTGCCTCCTCCTCTTGCCCTTTGCCAGTTAGAGAGAGTACTCTCGTTTAAGTTTGGGTGAAGGTTCAGAGACCTGCATGTAGCCTAGGACTGTGCATTGTCCTTATCTTCTGGTAGATGTCTGCAGGTGTGATGCCAGAGCCTCTAGCAGTGCTCTGCTAAGGAGGAGGAGTGCATTTTCATCATTACCTGCTTCTTCTCCGTTAGTGGGGAGTTAAATTGCAGTCTCTCTCTTTTCCAGGGCTAAGCACAAGGATGGAATTTGCGTCATGGCTCCTGAAGAGAGAAGTTCACCAGCTCACTGCATGTTGACCACAAGCCCACCTGCAGCATTTGGAAGGACTGCCCCGCATTGAGCACCCACAGAGATCTCCCTGGTCCTCAAGGTACTTGTGTTTTACCCGCTGGACACCCTGGCTGGCTCCCATAATTGCGTATTTGAAATAAGTGCTGGGTCGCGTCTGTAAACATGTGTGTAAAAGCTGAAGTGGATAGAATTTGAAGAGAAATGTTTTTGTGTGCCACAACACTGCTTGAATCTGAATAAGTGGAAAATGTGTCTTCACTTTTCCTAGTAACAGAGAAAGGAGCATTTTCCTTCCATCGTTAAAGCGAGCTGGTAGGCATGCAGCTTGGTTATATCATGAGAATCTTCCGGGGGGGGGGGGGGGGCAGTATTTTGTTTGCTCTTTTTAGATGTGATTGTAGCTACTTTGAAGCTTCTTGATTTGCAGACAGTCAAGGAACAAGGTGTACCCTCAGATGCCAGGGCAAGAACAATCCCTCCTCTATTTTTCAATAAATTGGGAAGAGACGAGTCCCTCGTGCCAGGGAAAGGGCTGATGCAGCAGGGATCTCCAAAGTGGAGATGCCAACGTGATGGACACCGTGAGAGGCAGGCCAGGAGCTGGAGGGCCCCGACCTGCAGGGAGGGCACAGGCTGTCCAGCCACAGTGGGGCAGGGTCTCCAGCTGGGCCAGGGCAAAGGGGCTCTGCTCCCCAGGCTGCCCTTCCTGCGGCCGCCTCCAAGGCAAGGTCCCTGCGGTCCAGCTCTTGCCTAGCTGAGCACAACGGGACCATGTATGGGCCTGTTCCCCACAGCCAGAGATCACCATGTCATGCCTTCCTACAGGAGTGCAAACAGGGCGAGTAATTGTATGAAACTACATTGGAAATTCGGGATCATCACTGGAGTAACTCACAAAACAAAGAAAAATAGCACAGCAGAGAGAGAACGTGTTAGGCGTCACAGATTTCAGCAGTTGGAGTAGGTGCTTCCCATAGAAATAACAGCTCCAGAAGTGCTTGACCCTTGCTGAGTGTGCACATGTAGCAGTGTGTAGGCGTCATTGTAGCAACTGAAACCTAAGAAATGAACAACACTGCTACAACGCAGCCACCCTCCCATGACCCAGTGTGGAGCAGGACCCAGCCTCACACAGCAAGGCTACAGAACACTTAACCCAAGCAGTGCCCGCTGGAAACCAAGTACACTGCCCCTCCACTAACTGTACTTCACCATCTTCAAAGAAGCAGAACTACTTCACAAACAACCAGGGTGAAACAGATACTGTATTTTTCACAGACAAATTCTAGTTATAGATCTCTGAACTTGTAAATAATACTTAGAATACAGGATTTCAAATCAGTGCAAAATGTACAGTCAAATTAAACACAAACATATTGCCAAATATATACAGAATTGTTCTCCAAACACA
This sequence comes from Stictonetta naevosa, assembly GCA_011074415.1. Lineage (NCBI taxonomy): Eukaryota > Metazoa > Chordata > Aves > Anseriformes > Anatidae > Stictonetta > Stictonetta naevosa. Next base: position 57,153,521 of record CM021729.1, on the reverse strand, counting down.
ACCCAAGGACAAACAGATGTTTAAATATACGAGGAAGGTCCATCTTCTATAAATTACTTTTTTTTTTTTTTTTTAAACCAATTAGTAGATTAGGTATGTTACTTGTAGACAAATTACCACAGCATAGTGATTTGCAAGGCAGACACTGAGAAACAAGTTACATCATTAAGACCCTGTTTCTGAAACCAATGCACAAGTAAATGTGAAAATGCATTACTAGTTTGAGGCACACAATGTGGAAGGTTTTCGAGCACTTGAATGCTTATGCTTACACTTTGTTTTCTCAGAATTATCAGGCAGGTGCACAAAGAATAAGCACTAGACAATAGCTAAACTGTTTGGTGGTCAGCTTACCTTAGCTTGTTGGGCCAAGCTGATTTATTAACAATGTGTTAGAACATTCACAAAAATGCTGTAAAACATCTTAGAGTTTCTTGATATTAAAACAGCACTTATTGAAAAACTGCTTGAAGCTGGCTGATTTAACCAGATGTGAAAACCACAGTAGCTGTAGTTTGAGAAGAGTTAACATGTCACGAGTGGTTTGTAAGTTGAGGGACACTGAAATCTATACTAAACGACAAACTCTGTGATGCTTTGCATTCAAAGCAGAGATACTCCTGTTAATTAGAACTTACAGTTTATTCAAGGTATTGATTGCTACTATCTACACCACTGATAATTAAACTATCTCAAGGATTACTTGCTTTTGGCATGTTCAGGAAGCTGGAGTTATACAGCTATTGCTATGATACAGATCCCCACAATTTTCTTTTAAAATAGCAGTGAAGGCATCATAAGCACCTAAAAGTACACAATAAATACTCAGTAATTCTTCAAGCACCTCTTGCTACCCAATTTGGCAAGATCAGCAGCACAAAGAAAGGGATGCCATGGCAAGGCAAGCTGCAACTGTTTGACACAGGTACCGGTCTGATTTATGCCTTATTTCCTTCAGAAAGCAGAAGGACCAACATATGGCACATCCTGTGGACAGCGAGAGATGACTCGAAAGGCCAGACAGTCAGACTTGTAGCATTCCTGCTGTCAAGCACAAGGGCAGGCTCTCTATCTGACAGTGATTTGTACAGGGAAAAGTTCAGCCTTCTATAGCTGGTGTTTACCTTTGGAGTTGCTGCCAGAAGTGTAATACAGGATACACACAACATAAATGAAGCCACGTCTTCTGAAATCAAGTCTTCTCCTAAATAACACACTTGAGCCACAGTGGCATGTTAAATGGGTGTGTTGCGAGAAGAGCTCAGAGGAGTAACTACACCAGTAAGTGTCCTACTAAAAATACTTTGCTTTGGGATACATCTTTGATATCTACATACATTTATTTCAAGACTTAGACCAACCTTTTAACAACACTGAATTGCTTATAAAACACTCTGATAAATTATCTTCACAAAAAATAAAGTCAATCTTTTGGAAAACACATTCAATACAACACTTGTGTCAGTACAAAGTCTGCCCTATGAATCAATGGCAGAAAAGTCATAATCCACATTTAAATTTCTCTACAGGGAGATAGCTAGGAGTCTAAACCAGAAGGCAACTATTTTATTAATTGTCATGGGAAGCAGAAACAGCACTTCCAGAATGTAGAAAGAGAATGCACTGTTTCAACTTACATGTATAGGTTTACAATCAATAGTCACTGTCCTGTAAACATTGAAACTGCTGGTCTAACTGCATGTTAAGATTAATAAATTGCATTTGTTTCACTGCATTCCATACTTACAATGGCTACACTGTTCAAAAATACAGTAAGTAGCAAAGGAACAAAGGCTTTGAGCTGGACTTCTCCTACAAGCCAAGTGTCAAGTCAGTAAATGTTGACATTATAAATAAACTTTAACATTACTCTAAAGCATTATAAAATCAGACTAAGAAGCCTAAATCTTAGAAGAGCAGCCAATTTGTAATTGTTTAAAAATATATGTGAACTTTCAGTCAGTCAGATATAAATACATACTGCGATGTGGGGAAGATACCATCTCTCATTCCCAAGCAGAGCTTTTGAAAACACAGTATCAGAGCTGGGGATCAAGGAACACTGCAAGTCAGAGAAACTTTTAAAACTTTAAACAGTTGAGTTCTACAAACTTGTGTTCATCATTACCTGAAAGTGCATTTTTATATCTGTAGAATCATCCCCGTATTTACAAAAAAGTACAAACATTGCAATTTTGCCACACCCTAAAACTATCTAACCTGCATTTACTGTTAAGTGCAAAAAGTCTGTGGAGTGATACATGCACTGATGAATACAAGGTCAAGGGCTGAAAACTGAGGCAGTGCTGCCACCACGAATCCCAGGCATATCAGTAGTTGCTGAATGCTGCACAGCTGCAAAATGGCTGAAATAGAAGTTGAAGCAGAAATCAATGAACAGCTTAAGGCAAATAGCTAGAGCAGACTTTTAGAGTTTTACACCGGGACCTCCATTCCCTGCCCTCTGCACGCCCTCACCAGCCTTTTAAAAAAATTTTATTTATTATTATTATTATTATTATTATTATTTTAATTAAACCAGCTCACTCACGTTTTTGTTACCAGTTTCAGTATAAAGGTTGGGCCCAAAGGGCAGGAAGGCAGCCTAGCAGGAGAGGAAAATGCAGAGTTCATGTCAAGGCAGTAAGGGAGAGGTATGGGGCGCAGATCAAAAGACACCTATCTCCTGGCAGCTTTCTCAAGTGCACAACGCCAGCGCAACCCCAAGGTTCAGTGCTGGAGCATGGGCAGGTGGCCATGCAACGCACAGCATACCTGCACACACAGTCGGAGCAAACTACAAAATACCCATGCAGCTACATCTGTTCTGTCTCCAGCATAAGTCCTTTTTAGGTGTTGCAGAAGTTCATCTTACATTCTCCTCCCTCAGAACCAGGCTTCATTTGGAAATGAGATGGTTACTTGCCAGCTGACTGCTACAAGGTAACATGCACACCTAACTGCTCAGCAATTCCACAGAGCTGATATTCAAAACATTTTTGACACAGCACATTATTAGCTCTTTACAGAAATGTAATCTGCACAATACGTTGAAGAGGGTAACTGTGAAGATTAATGAGCAATTGTCTGGAACTGTTCATTTAGTTTTGTTCCTTATCTAAGTCTTGCAGATGACTATACTACAGCTTCTAGTTTTTAAAACATTACAACAGCCATTGCCATTGATTTTAAACACATGAACACTCGATTAAAAACTAGGAAGAGTAAGAGGGGCTCAAACTGTACACATGCAGATACTATAAACACAGTTGTGCTTTGACTATATTGCTATCATGTCGGAAAGTACACATCCATTAGAAATGTGTGCTGAGAGCCTCAGTGGGGCCAGCAAGAAAGCAAACCCTGCCTTCTGATCAAAACTGGTGAGAGAAAGATCCAGAAGTGAGTGCTCTTTGCAAGAGCTGCAAAACCACACACCATTTCCTTTCATGGAAATACAAGGAAGACTATTTTAAGGGTGTGTGCATATATACGCATATGCATATATGTATAAACACACATATACGAATGTATAGAAATAAAATGTTTCTGGTAAAATAACCCAGTTTCATACAAGAATCAATGCAGGGAAAGCATCAGCAATTTAAACTACTCCAATCAAGTCTAAAAGTCATGGGAGAAAAACCAGCAAATTTTCTGAAGTAGTATTTTTATCTCAGGGATAAGCTTTTGAATTTAGGTTCTAATTCAAGACAGAGGTAATGTATTTGCCCATCAAAACAGATTTTAACCAACTGACCACCTTCTTCCTTGTCTGTGACAGTGGGATATCTGAAATGAACATTGACTTTCAGGACCCCTCTTCTCCTTATGCTAGGAAAGTGTAGTAAGACACCACAAAAAAGACCAGGAGCTCAGCAGGAAAGATGCTAGTGCTGTTCAGTGTGCCTGCCATTGTATGAAGCTGAGCTGAGAAGACAGTGCAGGATGAAGGTGTGTGCTCTAGATAGTAGCGAGCCTGCATCTCCTCCCTGTCCATAGGTTATGCTTTCTGTTTCTGTGTCCCCAATGTTGATTAACACCTGTCTGTTCAGAACTAAGCCTCCTTCCCAGTACTTTTCTTACTGCCTTATTTAAAGTACGTGGCCGTGTGAACACCAGGTACTCATACAGCGTTCCTCTCTCCACTCAGTGCTGAGAATCATGTATCAGCCCACTGTGATGTGAAGTATACTGCATTATGTTCAATGTGAAGGCTAAGTGAAAATGTTTCATATTAACTGCAAAGAGTTTTATCTCCTCTCTTCAAGGAAATCTCACTCCAATAGAAGAAAATAGTAGGCCTTTACAGAGAATCAGTGTGATAAAAATGTCAGAAAAACAAACACCAAATAAACAGGTATGACCCTTTGATATACTGGCCTTTACAGTACCTGGAACTGGAACGTCTTGATAGAGGCATTCAACAGAGAGTTTCTTCTTTTAAAAACTTTACAAGAGCTTTCCTATCTCCACCACCCAGGAATCTGTTTTGTCTTCAAAACATACTAAAAATCACTCTATGATGTGGACAGACCTTAAATGCCAAGTGTGTTTTTCTTAAGATACATTTTCATTCCAGCGTGGCACTCATCTACTCAAACAACATGTGGGAGTCAGTTTATGGAAAAAGAGAAAAGAGAAAGAGAAAAGAAAACGAAAAGCCTTCATATCTTCCGCTAGGATCTCCTTGGACAGTTGCAAGGAGAACATGTTTATATTTCTGTGTTGCCTTACTAACACAATGCTACCCTGAGACAGGCTCCTACAGCATTCCAGGTACAGAAAATCCCCATGGAAGGAAGGATATGTCACAGTAAGAGGCCCTCTGATTAAAATACTCAGGCCCAAGAGTTTCATGTTATTTTAGATAACGGATACTGAGCAACAGAGACAGACAGACAGGCCTTTAACGAGCCAAGAACATGAACACTGTCAGTTACATGCTGCAGGATGATGTCCATGTGAAAAACACGGTCAGACAGGCTTATTTACTTGGGCTGTAGAAGATAGTCAGTACCAACAAGCCTGAAAGTTTATGCGTGTTTTCTGTAATAAAAACTTAACAGTTTTCCTCTCCATTTTTGAGTTAGCAATCAGAAAGAAGGCCAATCAGTTTTTCAACTACCCCAAGGATAAAAATCAGTTTCTCTGGCTTTCTGGACAACTACAAACAGCAATGGATTTAAGATTTCTTCTCTAATTTGTGAGCTTCACCCTGAGAAGGCATAGCCTGAAATACAGCACACCCCTCCTGCTTGTAACACTGGTACCAGGATGCTGGAGGAGCTCTGGTTAATCCTTCCTGCCCAGGTTCTGAAGCAGAGACAATGTCATGTTTAATGATCGGGTGAGTATCCACACTATCTCCTCCTGTATTGTCCATGCTACTTCCTTCACAGCACGAATCTAGTCTGCATGTTGCATAATGATAAGTTGCAGTCCATGTGGTAGTACATGAAGATAATTCCTAAAAATTAAACTAACAATTGAAATAACAAGCTCCAATGAAAAGAGGAGTCCTCCAAATGCACCTCTACAACAGTAAGCACCTGTTAACAGAAGGAATCACTGGGCAGCAAGGAGAGACTGCAGGCAGCTGCCCTTTTTGCATCTCTGTTTTGTCTCTGTTTATAGCCTTAGCTGTGTACCTCTGTCTGATGCTACAGATGAATGTTTTATAGTACCCACATTCACACCCTTGTCTGTACCGTAACTGGAAAATACAAAACACAGGTAATGACCAGATGTTGCTGAAGATGGCACAGTGCTCAGAGTACAGACTGATGTCAACAAACCCAGCAAGAACTATCTAACCACAGAATGGTCTCCAACATAGGACAATGGCTTTTGCATGTTTCAAAGTTATAGTAAAGTTTCCTGAAGCAGCTGGAGATGTTTTTCTAGATATGCTAACAAGAGGAACCTTCCTGAAGCTGCCACTCGAGTGACAAATTCATGCCATCCACAGCCAAGTTTGTTATTACCATGCAACAGAGGACAGGTTATCACACTGGCTAGCTAAGTGGACCCTGATCCATGCCAGCACAGCTGAAGTAGCTCCAGGGAGCCAATGCACATGCGTGGCAAAAACATACAGGCCCCTTGCTCCACAACCAACTGTGCTCTGAGGGCACCTTGTTACGATGTTGACCTGAAGCGAAAGGTTAGTCACTGGAGGACCAAAGCAGTAAAGATGTCAGATGTCAGTAAAGAACAACATGAATGCAGCCACGGGGAGCAGATGTATGTAGCACATTACAGGACCAACACATCAGCTCTAGTGCCAGTCTCCAGCAGGTAGGTAGAAAAGAACTACTGGATTCCTGTGTCTTCAGCAGGTGCATAAGCACAGAGAAGTGATCTCAGTCTCACAGGAGACGAGAGGGGCAACCTCTGAGGAGCAAACACACATCCTAGTGAGAAGAGATAGTCACCAAGTCCCTGGGTCCACAGCTGCTAACGCCACCCACAGAAGACTCGAGAAGGCTGAGTAGATAAGTGAGTTTTCATGACAGCTATCACATCCCCAGTTTTCTGGAGCCTACAGAATATTAGATGCACGGTACAGGCTTCAATGCCTCCTCAGTCTTCTCAGTGAAGTTACTCTTCATTATTTCAGTTCAGCTCTACTGTATCACTGTGCAAATTCACTTTGCTGAACACTAAACGGTACCTGTTATACACTAATTAGTGACAATTCTTTTAGTCTTAGACCTTGTTAAATAACAGTCCAAATGTGACAAATAAGCGAAAATGAGATAACACAAGTAAAGGCAAGAAGAAAAGCCTGGTGTCAAAGATAATGGTCTCAGCAATAGAAAACAGTCAGTATAATGTAATACTGCCTCAGGTACTCTTGTTCGTTTTTTAGAGTGGTAGCTGCTGAAATTCAAATGTTCTTTAAAACAGGCTATTATCAACTTCAGTTGATGACTTGCTCTAGAAGCTGTTTCCCCTTCATTCACACAGTCTAAATACTGTTGAAATAAACTCTCTGAAATATTTTGACTCAACTGTTCTAGTACTTTCTTTCTTCCCAGTGCATAGGGCTCCTTTTATAGAAATAATCTCTCCTGTGTTTTGTATTTTTTCTCTTCTACGGTAGTACTGTTTCAGCTATGTTATTTGGACTTATCCAAGGAGTTCTCAGCAGCTCATGTCTTTGCCTTTTTTTGGTTTGGAGGTTACTATGAGCATTAATTTAAAACAACACATTTTCATTTATGGAAAGATACACCAAAACTTATCTATGGAATGATTTTCTTAAAGAAAAAGCTGGGAGGAGGGGAAGAGTCTTTGTGAACATAGATGCAGAAATCTCGGCATCTTGGAATCTCTGTTTGGCCTCAGTTCCATATATACTAAAAACTGGGAAATGGTTTATGGAAAAGCAACCCAAAGTAAACATCTCAAATGAGGCAAGTGGTACATAATAGTTATTTGTAACAATGAGGCACAATCTTTGAAAGACGAAGTAGAACCCAGTACTGTTAAAATGCAATGAAAGGCACGCTCCTAAGCAACACTTCTTCACCAGCTGTCTGCATTCAGTTTTACTGAACCATCTTGGTATCTACAGTAGTTGTGCTGCATCGCTTCTGAGCACAGGTCTCCACTTAGCGTCCTCCTTCAGATACTGCCATGCTATCCACTCTCATCTCTTTCAGGCTTCCAGTTTTTTTCTGTTTCTGCTTGGACTTTTTCAACATATGTACCTAAAACGGAAAGTTTTTAAAGAAGGTGAATGACTATTCAAATATCTGCAGTCAGATATATATAAGCAGATCTAAGGCAACTAATACATGAGCAAAATGTTGGAAATGCAACTGAAACACATTGAAATACACTACTGTCTGAAGTGGCTATCCTTATAAAGTGCTAGGATTAACTGATTTTTACATAAATATATATACACATGTAGGTACATGCATATGGAAGTGTAAGAATGTGTGTGCATATATATGAATGTACACACATATACATACACATACATACGGGTAATGCTATCAGTCACTAGCCTTAAAGACAGAAATATTTCTTACTGGAAGGACAACTTAGGTTTGTTCTTTCTCTCTTTCTTTTTAACAATTTCCTGCAGGAAAAGAACAAAGTTCTCAAAACTCCCAAACATCTGAGGTATGACCTCTTTTCTGTCATTTTTCATCTGCAATGGCTATTTTTCTGGTAGCCCTCCTTGTAGGGATATGTCTTGTCCACAGCAACAAATTCTCTGAGTTAAAAAGGTGTCCTTAAAGTAGCAACGAATCTGTAGACTTGTGCAGCGTCAACCATTGCAAAACATTTATTCACAATTTCAATATCAAAAGTTAATTCTTAAGCAGCTGATGCTCTTTTTTTTTTTTTTCTGTATATACACTGAAAGACCAGGGAAAAACAGACACCAGTTATCTCCAAAGACTCTTTTTTTTCCCTCAGCCTTTCCTCCTCCAGTATTCACTTTTCTCCTTTGCTGCTTTCTGACAGATCCGCCCTCCACCAGCACAGCCAGCAGGCTGTTTTGTCCCTTGCACACTGCAGTCCTAGCATGGGCTCCGTAACTGTGATTTATTTCAGAGCAAGCAACACTGCCTGGAGATCTCAATACAGGAGTGAAAATTAAGTCACTTGGCTGAAGCTCAGGACTACCAAGGATGACTTTCTTAAACACAAGCCTCATCTGACCCAGTGGAGAGGGTCCTCAAACCATTCTCTGTATAAAAGGCTATGTATTTATCCGACAGTTACGACACTGTGCTGACTAGCTCCTTTGAAGTTAAGCATCAGAACACAACTGATGAGCAAGATAATATATTAATATCCACTGCAGAAACAAGTCAGATTTCTGAGACAAACCTATAGTCATTACCTTTGGTCCAGCAGCAGAAATAATAATCTGTCCTGGGGCCTGAATCCAGGGCTCTCCATCAACTTGAACTGGAATTGGCTTTAGGAGTGTTACACGAAAATACGAACCCTGGGCTATGCGGATGCCTGATCGAAAACCACCTTGGACTTGACCCTGTTAGGAAGTAAAAGCCTGGATTATCAAACACCTCAGTGAACAAAGAAGCACGAATATTAGCTGCCCTTAAACTGGGTGGATACAGTTTTATTCTTACCTGATGTCTTAAGTTTCAAGCTAAAGAACTGCCTAGGCAAAATCTGCATAGGATGCCTTTACTGATGCAAAATTAATCATTTAATTAGTGCATGAAGCATAACTCATCCCCTTGTGAGCTGCCAGAGGCAAAATAATTTACACAGTGGAATCACTTGTACATTCACATTGGGAAAGGAGCATGCATTCACAAAGTCATGTTTGCTTCTACTTCCCTCCTCCATAAAGTAGTAAACACTTTCAAAACAACTAACCCTATACACAGACTCTGGTGCATGTGAAATGCCAAAATCTAAAAGCACATTATCATAAATAATGGAGACAGAGATTTACAATAGTCAACTCCATATTCATCTTCAGCTAATAGGATCAGTGTCAACCACAGAAAAAGATGTAAAGGCAACTCTGCTGCTAATAATTGTTTTGGGCAACATGTGCAAACATCAAACATACAGGTAAAAATTTTAATACAAGATCACAAAATAAGTGCATTAGTTTGTTAATATTTATATGCTGAAGCAGTATGTTCATTCCTTGGTGCTTCTAACAAAACAAAACTTTCAAGGATCTCTACCAAACCACTTCTCCTAATGGAAAAAATTATATTTGTCTTCCTTAAAAGAACTAAATTACAAAACCGTAAAGTTGGCTGACACCAAAGGTTGAGCTGCACAAATGATTTTACATACCCACCTTTCCATTTTTGGTGGTTGTATGGATTTGTTGTCTCTAATTACCTGACCACATATACTTTTTCAGGGCAGATTTCTTAAAATAGTGAAACAAATATGAAGAAAAGACAAAAATAACTCATCATTCTACAGGACTGCATTGCTAATAGCAGGCCGTTGAAAAAATACGTACTACATGGAAGAATGAAAGCTACACTGATTGAGTGACAATATTCCTTGCACAACTGGTATACCATCTGCTTCATGTAGCATTTGTATTTATCAGATTCTAAGAGACAGGTATTGGAATGCCTGTGGCAGATAATTATAAAGATACCTCTCTAAAAAGTATCTCTGCCCTGATTGAGGTATGACAAGATTTTGTGTACACATACTAAGTGAAGAGTGGGCGTTCTTATGACATGAAAATGAAATACTGCTTTCATCTTATGAACTATTTGGTTTTGACACCATGATGAAGGCTATTTATACATGCATATATTTGTGTTCCATATCTATGTATATTTATGCACCATATATGCATGCATGTGACTAGCGGTGTTTCCCAGGGGTCGGTGCTGGGTCCGGTCTTGTTCAACATCTTCATTGACGACCTTGATGAGGGAATAGTGTCTGCCCTCAGCAAGTATGCCGATGACACAAAGCTGGGAGGAGTGGCTGACACGCCAGAAGGCTGTGCTGCCATTCAGCGAGAGCTGGACCGGCTGGAGAGATGGGCAGGAAGAAACCAAATGCGGTTTAATAAGAGCAAGTGTAGAGTCCTGCACCTGGGAAGGAACAACTGGACGTATCAGTACAGGCTGGGGGACGACCTGCTGGAGAGGAGCTCTGAGGAGAAGGACCTGGGGGTCCTGGTGGACGACAGGTTGACCATGAGCCAGCAGTGTGCCCTCATGGCCAAGAGGGCCAATGGGATCCTGGCGTGCATTAAAAGTAGCCTGGCCAGCAGGTCAAGGGAGGTGATCCTCCCCCTCTACTCTGCCCTGGTCAGGCCTCACCTGGAGTACTGTGTCCAGTTCTGGGCTCCCTGGTACAAAAAAGACAGGGATCTCCTGGAGAGTCCAGAGGAGGGCCACAAAGATAATACAGGGCCTGGAGCATCTTCCCTATGAAGAAAGGCTGAGAGACCTGGGTCTGTTCAGCCTGGAGGAAAGAAGACTGAGAGGGGATCTCATCAATGTGTAGAAACACCTGAGGTGTGGCAGACAGAGGGATTTGGCCAACCTCTTTTCAGTGGTTTGTGGGGACAGGACAAGGGGCAATGGCCACAAAATGGAGCGCAGGAAGTTCTGCACCAACATGTGTTAAGAACTTCTTCACAGTGAGGGTGACGGAGCACTGGAACAGGCTGCCCAGGGAGGTTGTGGAGTCTCCTTCTCTGGAGATATTCAAGGCCCGTCTGGACGTCTACCTTGGCAACCTGCTCTAGGGAACCTGCTTTGGCAGGGGGGTTGGACCCAATGATCTTTCGAGGTCCCTTCCAACCCCTACAATTCTGTGATTCTGTATGTTTAAGGCCTTAGTTCAAAGCTTGCATCAAGCATTTTCCCATGATCTTTTAATAAGTACTTCACAATTCTCATACTTCCCATCCTAACACAGATTTCTTCAGTCTCCTTTCCATCTATTGTCACATGGCACCTAAATATAGATCTTCAAAGCAGGCTAATACACAGGCTACAAGGGGCACTGCGGGCTGTGAAAGGGCATACCAGTTACAGCTAAACTCCTGAACAGACAGCTGATGTTGCTCATGAACTCTCTTTATGGTCTGCAACCATTTCTGCATGAAAAAACAAGAGCTTGATTAAACGATGGTGTAACTCTAGCACTGATGCCTATTTTTAGAACTTGCAATGTACTGTTTATTATGAAGATAAACGAGTCTGAGAAAATGTATTTACCAGAGAGGCTCATTCAACTGGTTCACAGAAATGTGTTTCCTCTGTTCTCACTTGGTAGTTAACTTACCATGTGAACAACGCCAGTCACACCAACAACTTCCAGCAGGCCGTCATCGATGCGTGGTTTCTCAAAGCGGTCATCGCTGTCAGAGCCCCAGAGATCGGCTCCAGATCCCCAGCTGTGCAGAGAACACACCACAGTGACCACCCTGCCAGGATGTCTGGTCTGTCAGACTTCAAAAGCTAGGCCCTCTGCTCCCCACCAGTGAGAGGGAGATTTCCTGCACTGTGAGAGCAAGAAATGCTTTTCTAAAATCTGGAAAACTTCTGATCAGATCTTTGAGGAGTGAAAGAAGGATTGATGTAAGTACTTCCCATTTGAAAGAGCTCAGTAGTTAAGCAGGTGTTCCTGCACTTCAGTTGCTTCAAATGCTTCTGACAATTTAACATGGCGTTGCTTTTCATGCTGTATTGACCTTCCTTACTCAAATCACTTGCTTATTCTTTTGGTGCATAGACTGCTCAGTGCTAATCCTGATCTTTTCTTCTCCATAATTCTCAGGTAGCTTAAGGTTAGGAGTCTATTTGAAAAAGGTAGTATGGCAACACTAATGACCTGCTGTTACTGAACAAACAAACAAACAAAAGTCACTCATCACCAGCAAATTCAAGGAAGGCAGGTTTCCAAAAGAACTGCCATTCTTTCTTACAGAACAGTAATTCCACCTCCCTGCTGGTGTCAATATGGCCTCCACAACAGCTATCTGAGCTGCAGGTTTTCCACAGATACCTGGGTAATAGCATCACCAACTCCACATATATCTTTGATTAGGATATCATTCCAAATTACTGTTAGGACACAGGGCAAGAAATAGCAAATGTACAGGGGATTGCACTGGGAAAACAAGGTAGTACCTGCCACCTTTTTTGGAGTGAGATTGTGACTTTCAAAGGATAAGAAAAGCAATGTTAAAAGGGTATTAAGAGCTAGGCTCCTTAGGCACAGTTGCAAACCCACAGTTCGGCAATAATCAAAAATATCCAGGAACAGTCACCTATCAGCCCAGACCATTTAAATGTCAGGAGTGATGCTTAAGTACCAAGCAGTTTTTGCACACATGCATGCAAACATGTATCTACATAAGATCCTTCCCCTCCATTTTACCTCGGTATATTAATAAAAATGAGTCCTTCTATACTTGGCAACTCCACCTCTCGCTGATCCACCTGAAGCTTAATGTCTTTGTGAAGATTTCTGGTATGACTTATCTTCTGCAGCCCAACTTTCACATAAACGCCTTTGTTGTGAAACCTAGGAGCAGACAAGCATCACGTAACTAAAAGATAAGCCCCAGAATAGTACTATTTTCATTGAACATGTGCTAGCATAGCATTGTCCTCTAGTAGGTATGTTTAAATAGCTTTTCAATTTTTTATTGCAGAAACAAAGCATAAGCCACAAACTACTACTTTATGTACTTTTTACTTAGTAGAAGAATTGTGCTGTCAAGGCATGGGGAGATGCAGAGATGTGGAGAAGCAATACCTCTTTGAAAAGTAAGCTTCTATGCTGAAAAACTGTATTACTGATTAAGACATAGGAGATGTCACAAAACCTTTTTAACTGATTTATCATGCAATGGTAGAATAATTAAGGCAAAAAACCCATGAGTCTGGGCTTTACTACTGCTAACTCATTTAACCATACTCAGCTGTAGAAATTGAAAACATGATTAGTAGTTTGTGGCAGAGCTCTAACACATCTAATTTTAGAGTAAAGAAAAGATTAGGAAGATTTTATGGCATCCCTTGAAATGTCAAAGCATTTGAAGAATTACGTAAACAAATGTCAGTTAAATACAGATATTATTTTCTTCTATAATGGTAACCTTTGGATACATCGCCTCAAGACAACCTTAAAAGAAAAAGCATGAATTTTGATTATTTGACCCTATTAGCACATGGGTATCATTGGAATTCAACTCTGCAGAATGTCCCTAGCATTATGCCTGAATGATGGAGACATTCAAGTGAGGAAGAGAGACAATTTAGCATGTGGGTTACAGTCAACTCTCCAGACAGAGACTGTTCAGTTCTTTTAAGTTATTACATTGGGAATGATTCATCCTACATGCTAACAGTTTTAAACAGCACTGAATTAATGGTAGGTGAGGGAAGACCATTTAATGTATGATTCCACTCCAGACAGGACCAAGAGATGTGTCTATGCTAAGTCTGATTTGAATGTATTACATACAACTGAAAAATAAAACAGGTAGGAAACAAAATACTTTAAGTATCCTCAAGAATTACAAACTTTAGTTGCATGAAGTGAGAAGTCTAGAGAAACTAACAGAATATGACACAGTGACATAACTGCAGACACTGTTCTGAATTATAAGAGTTTTAAGAAAGAGTTGGCCTCTGAGGTCCACAGGATACATAGGGTAGGGCACCCCCGTGACACATAATAAAGTATAAAAATTTTCAGAGATCAAATAATATTACTCTTATTTTTGCACACATATTCCATTTCAGCTATGTATCCTATTAGAACATCCATACCAGAAAATAACAAATTGATTTCTGTAATGTTACCATGCCAATACCTACATGGGCATGGCATGATTTAGTGGGAAAGTCCAAGTGGAAGTTGTCAGTCCATTGCTAGCAGTAGTGCAAAACATACCAACTTGCGCACTTGGTAGAAAAATGAATAATTTCCTAAAACAACCCATTGTTTACATACATTGTACTGACAGTAGTCTCATAACAGTTAATTAGTAAGGCAGGAATCACAGAACTAATCTTTGAAGCAGTCTCTAACACCTTATTTGTGCTGAAGGACTTTGAGTTTTCGATTCGGAGGCAAGGCTCTGCTGTAAATGACTGATGAGGTTGACAAGAGGGAAGGACTTTATATGCAGGTCATCCGTCCCCATGGAGCCAGTGAGTCTCTGCAGAAGCTCAGCTGCAACACTTGCACCATTATGTCATCCCAGAATTATTTGGAAGGTTCTCTATAGCACAGATATCAAAGTAACATCCTACTGCTAGCAGACTAGTGTGGGGACCTGACTTACACAGCTCAGGAATCACCCTCCAGTTCATATTTCCACAAAAGACACTCTACAAATATAGCCAACATACTACTTAATGCCCCATTGGCCAAACTCATAAAGCTACATCCGACCAGAAAGGCATTCAAAATATTGGACTGATACTTCAATTTAGCTAATTGAGTAAGTCAGAATAGATAAAGTTAAAAGGTGATCCTATATAGGACCAGTTTTATGGACTACAAAGGTAAACAACTGTTTTCAAGCATTGCAATCCTGTGTTTATTCTTGAAAGAACAAACTGAAAAACACCCTTTTCTTTTAACAAGCCCATGACTAAGTCTCCATAGACTCAGGGAGACATCAAACCATCAACTATGCTGTAAGTTGAACTGTCTCTGTGGTTGTTGCCCAAGCAGCAAGAATCTCTTGTGGTCAGGGAAAACAAGACCCATCCATAAGCACTCTCCAGGCTTTCACAAAATCAAAATAAAGAAACCAGGTTTCAGGAGACACTAAGAAGCCAAGTGAGCTGATGCAAAAAGCCAGATTCTTCAGAGCTCCTGCCACCGCTGCATATGCAGGAGGGTAAGTTTGGGGAACTCTTTCATTTACAGGTGCTGGATAAGAACTCTATGTGCCAGCAGGCATTTTTAAATGAACTGCAGTTTCCCATGAACATTAATAAACAGCTAAAAAACATCTCTTGAAAGGGAGTTGGCATTCAGAATTTCAGCACAGAGTATGGAAAGCAGATCAAAGAAAACAAGGTGAGCACTTTTTATCTAGTCTTGCAATTTAATAATCCTACCTAGGAGATATCACCACTGCAAAAGCTAATAATCAGCCTCTGTTAGGGTGATTTTATTAGGGTGATGCTACTGACAGGGAAAGAGCTTTACTAGACTCACTTTCAACAGACCCAACATAAAAAAAAACTAATTTAGATACACCAGCTGTTGCAGCACTTTAAAATCCAGAACTGACAAATCAAACAATCAATACTTTCAAACCTTTCCCCCACCAAGAGGAGTTTTGTATCCTCGAAAGACAATTTTTAAAATGCATTAAATTCTGAAGAATATTCTCTCTGCCTAATCTTACAGCCATGAGAATGCCTGTCACAAAAACTTCCTGCCAATTTCGGATGACACAAAGGAATGTGGTCTCTTCCATAACAGGCTACTCTAAAGACTGTTCCTGGACCCCACAAGAACTGAGGAATGAAGGAGGATGCCCTGATCCGTAGCTTTATGCTGTGAAAAAAATAAATAAATCACAAAGCCTGGCACTCAACAATGCAGAAACCACCACTGCCAAAACATACTTCTGCCTGCTCAGTGGTGTAAGTTTGGCATTGATCTCCCTGCAGGGAAGTCGTCACTTCACTGTGATCTGATAGCCCAAGGTAAGCAGTCCTGAGCCTGTAAAGGCACTCTACCGTGCGAGGACAGAAAGCACAGTTTTCAGGACATTTACCAGGCTAAGGTCTTAAATCAGAAGAGCACACAAGCCTGTTTTCCTCCAATGGACTCTGCAACATGCAGACTCTGTTGCCACCACTTGAAACTTTCCATTCCGCATGCAACAGCAGCCTGTTCATTCATATGACAGCTGCTGTTGCATTTGGCATTAAGTAGCCATGCTTCTTAGTTAACTTATTGAAAAAAAAAAAGCCAATTTGAATAGCAAGTGTATCCTGATTGCATATCCTGGGAAAGGGGAAAGCCAACAGTTTTAACACGGCACTGAAAGGCACCGATTTCATCAGCACTGTTATGCTGCACAGTCTGTCCCCTGCAAATCCATACCTCAGTATCAATTCAGAATTCTTATCTCTTTCCCATATCTTGACTCACAGAAACATATAGCCCTTCAGATTTGAAACAAACAAACAAACAAACAAACAAAAAACCACCCTCTCTTTCCCGCACAAAAACACTGCTTACACCATAACCAATATACCTGGAGAAGGTCTGCAAGAATGATACCAAGTCATTGCCCATCACACTGCTGATGCTGCACATTATGGGCTTGTAAAGATTTGAGGGATTAAAAGCACGTAGGGAAATAAATGTCCAGGCATAACTCTTAAATACTGTGTCAATAACAAAAGGACACATCTTTTAAAGTGCTGCAGCCTTGCACAGTCAGAGTAGTATATTTTAAAGGAACAATGAGCATAACTCTGATTTACTTATATTAACTGCAGAAGTCCAGAACAATTTAATGGACTAAAACAGGCACTTGCTGTATGCAAACTTATGACCCATACTGTTTTTAATCCATTGGACTGAAAATAAAAACCAGTGCCTGTTGTCCTTGACACACCACAAACAGTATCTTACTCAATTTTTTAGGAAGTGCATGAGCAACACCTATACTGATAGACAGGTGAGACCTCACTTTATTACACTAATAACTGGCCAGAAAATATTCTTAATAGTTGGGATTACAATACTGTGTAGTTGTAATAGTTTGTTCTGGCAACCAAGGGACAGCTTAGAGGACATTTATTCACAAATGTAGGGGAATAAAGAGCAGTCAAGGACAATTTCTATAAAGAGCTACTCATTAATTCAACAAATGTGTTTTTTCTTTTTCCTCATCAATTTCAGTGATTAATGGAAATAAAAGAAGTACTATTATTGATTGATCTGCATGCCAGAATGAGGGAGGTTTCTCTTCACACCTTTTTTATCACTCTGTTTCACTTGAGATGCAGAGATCTTTTCCTAAATCATCATTACCAGCATGCAGATGCTAACACACCACTAAGCAAGGGTGGGAAATTTATGATGTGCTTATTATTCATGTAGCAGCATTGCCTTCCCTCCTGTTATAAGCTTTGAATAAGAGATATGTCCACTACCTTGAAATTTCACTGAATTCGACACTGAAGTTTTTGGCATATAAGTATACTGAATAATAATGACAGGGCTTACAAAAACTGCCCTGGTGCTCTCTGTCTTGGAAAAAAAAAATAAATAATAATACAAAGAAAAAAAAGCCAAACAAATTCTGCATCTAAGAGTTCATGGCTATTTTAATTCCTCCCTCTGTCTGCTTTACCTTAGGCAATATTATTTGTGAATACTTGCAGCGAGATTATCAGCCTTAGTGTAAGTTGGAAGTTAGATTGTACTACAGTACTTATCCCTCACCTTTGTTTTCCCCCAGGATTACCTGCTATTAAATTTCCCTGGTTCTTCTTCTCTAGCATGATGGAAGTCCAAGCTCAACTCTGCATCAATGCCAAGACCACAGTAATTGTTCATCTGTACAATCTGTCAAACAAACAAACAAACAAACAAAAAAGTTGTATTATTTGCTCAAGGCTTATGTTTATAAATAAAGAGTTTACAAAACTTTCCAACAAAAGCAAGAGTTGCAGATGATTCTTCCAAGTCACTTGCATCTTGACAGATTTAGGAAAATACTTTCCAGAAACACTGCACTAAAAATAAAGCTGTACAAAGAATTGTTGATATGTGTAGTTATTAATTCCAAACTATCAGAAACTTCAAAGTTTAATCTTAGTTGCTAGAAACAGGTATAATAAAGGCAGAAATAAAAGTAAATGCAGAAACAAAGACAATCCAACTTCTCCATGTGATTCTATGCAATAACTAAAAGACTTGCTGAACGCTAACACTGCTACTATTTTTGGCATCAACCAGGGACTTATCATGGTATCATTGGGAAGATCCTTTTCCTTAACTTCATCTTATGTTAGATGACCTTGGCTCCACCTACTCAACTGCATTTTAAATAGCTCTACATGTGGCAACTTTTTACAGATTTCTACTGTGTCTCCTATTGATTCTTCCTTTGCCTGCCAGCTCATTCCACAGCTTTTCTATCCTAGCCCGTGACTCTCTCACCTTTCATCTTTAAAAACCACATTAGGCACCCAGGGCAAATCTACCCCTGTGCTGTGGGTTAACCTGGCAGGCAGCTCAGCACCACGGAGCTGTTTGCTCAACCCACACCCAGTGGGATGGGGGAGAGAATCAGAAGAAAAGAAGATCCCCTTTTTGTATTTATATTTATTGCTGAGCATGATGCCACATGGTACGAGGCATCTCTGTGGTCCATTTGGGCCACCTGTCTGGCCTGTGTCCCCTCCCAGATCCTGGAGCACCCCCAGCCTCCTTGCTGGTGGGGCAGCACGAGGACCTGGAAAGGCCTTGGCTCTGCGTAAGCACTGCTCTGCAACAACTAAAAACATCAGTGTGTTATCAGCATCATTCTCATCCTAAACACAGCACCATACCAGCTACTAGGAGGAAAATTAACTTGTTCCCAGCCAAAATGAGGACAACCCACCTCCACCAAGTTAAAGATACCTGGAACCGGATCAACTTAAATTCTCCCACTGACAACGCCTATGATTTTCCAGCAACTGGACTAAAATCTTTGACGTGGGCTACCTTTATTACAATTTTCTACTTTCTTCTTCTATCCAGTTTCTTGGTTTTGTCTGAAAATAAACAGAACTAGCGTATGCACAAAGCTCTGAAGTCACCACCTACAAACAACATTTTTATTTTCCTGAACAGAAATAAGTAATACAAACCAAGGGACAGGGTGTTTCACTTCAAAAATATAAAACAGATGCTGCATATATAGATAGATACCCAATGGCAATAACTTGATAGAAGGATTTACTTCCTGTATGTTTTTGCAATTTACAGTCACTTTTTGATCTGTAACAGGAAAGATTAAAAGTAGTCTCTTTAATTTTATTTATTTATTTGTTGGTGGGTGTTTTTTTGGTCAACACTCCAGTTTCACTAGCCTTCTGGAAAGCGTTTGGCTTTCTTTGGAAAGCTTTTCTTACTTGAGAAATATATGTCCTCCTAAGCAAAGCAAATAGGTATGCCACTGCTGCATATACCTTTTCACTGATCTTCTCTCAGATACTTTCTGCCAGTCAATGAAGAAATGTGCTCTGCAACCAACCAGTCCTACCCAAATAGAAGTACTAGATCCAGATGCATGCTATGTTCACTACAGAATAGCTCAGCAAGGCTCAAACACTAGATAAGAGAGCAATAAAAGATTAAACGGTGCTAGTATCTATCTTCCTTGTCACTCTCAACAGAACAACAGTTCTTAAGAGTCAAAACCGAACAGTGCTCAGCTCACCTTTGGAGGCTCAGGTTCTGCTACACCATTCTCTGCACCATCAGCAGGTTCTTCAGCATCCAGAAGGATAGTCCAGCGATCCATAAGAACGTCATCTGCCTCGTCCACGGAAATCAAAATAGAGTAGGGGTCCTCCCCACTGTAGCCAGCTCCCCAGCGTAAGACTCTCCCTAAGTCATTACCTGGGTAACAATGAAGAACCCCAAAATATGACTACATTTTGTAAGCTAGCTAAAAGCATCAAAAAGTGTATTAGCCCTGTTCTACAAGATGGCGGAAACCCTGGGCAACCTGACCTAGCAGGTGGCATCCCTGCCCATTGCAGGGCAGTTTGGAACTGGGTAATCTTTAAGGTCCCTTCCAGCCCAAGCTGTTATATGATTCTATGAAATAAGTCATGAAAGTAGTGCAATTGGACTGAAAAGTTAACAATCATAAAAAACTCATGAAAAAATCTTTTTGTTGTGGTTGCATATCTGCTTTGTGTCACGTACACACAGGCTGTGTCATGTGAAAAAATCATAAAAAACAATGGAAAAACCTGTTACGGAGTTGGAAAGTTGAGCACTCAGACTCAGCAAAACCGCTGCTGATCATTTTTCACTCAAAATGTGACCAACATTTTGTTGACAAGCTGATACTGCATTTGCTATTCAGCAACTGCCAGAACTGAGTCATGGCATCCTCACCACCAAACCCTGTAGTTTGTTAGATGGATACATGAAGACAAAACCTTCTGGATGACAACCAGGCACAAAGCCTCACGTAGAAATCCATCTGGACTTCCAGCACCATACCAGTCCACAGACTGCAAGCAGACTAGTCAGCAGTGTGCTAGCACTGGCAGTTAGCCTACCCACTGAGCCCGGGGACATCTCTGTTATGAACCACTACCAAAAAGGACAATGTCTTAAGAGACAAAATGAAGGAACTATTAACTGAAGACTATGTGCACTACCACTCATGTGGTAGGCACAACTTCAGGCTGGATATGAGAAATCAGATCTTTCACCCACTACGCTAGGAAACTAACATTTAAGGAATGTGGCTAATAACTGTTAAATTCAACCCCAATTTAACAGTAAAATAAAAGCTAAATACAGCTCTGAGCTACCTGGGAGATAAGTCTTTCTTCTGTTCTCTGCCCTCAAGTCCATGTCTCTATGTTCATTATTTAGAGCTTATGCCTAAGAGAGTCACTTTTCCCAGCAGTTAGTCCTTCCAAACACAACAAAACACAAACATGAAGAGTGAGAGGTCTGGGACTTCAGCATGTGCCACGCAATTCTGCAGCTAGTGCTTGCCCCAATTCTCACCTGTTCCTAAAGGTAAGATGGCAACAGAGGGCTCTGAGCACACCAGCTTGTGTCTGATCTCCTCCAGCGCACCAAGAACCCAACCCACGGTGCCATCGCCTCCAC
This sequence comes from Stictonetta naevosa, assembly GCA_011074415.1. Classification (NCBI taxonomy): domain Eukaryota; kingdom Metazoa; phylum Chordata; class Aves; order Anseriformes; family Anatidae; genus Stictonetta; species Stictonetta naevosa. The sequence continues at coordinate 57,132,173 of CM021729.1, read as the reverse complement.
ACACCAGCACTCGGAAAGAAGGGACTTTTGAGAACGTGTGAAACCTCAGTTGAGAAATAAATCAAAGGGGAAAAGAAGCATTACAATGTAGTACAGAAAAAGCGAAGTCTCTACACATGTTATTTAAGATAAGACATTATTACTGGATTTTTTAATTCACCATCTGTCTCAGGATCAACTTCAATAAAGTGAGTGGAAATACAGATACTTTTAGATAAATCTATTTACAAATAGTGAAAAACATAATCTTCTATGATTTTCTCAGGTAGACATCAATTGTTAATCACTTCCTTCCTCACCAAAGACAAAGAGATCTAACTGTTCACAGTTTCCATTTGAAGATCTATAACTCTCTAAATCTTTGTAGAGATTTAGATTTTTTTTTCTAATTAGTAATTTCTATATGGTAAGTGTGGTATTTTGATAGGATTTCTTGTTCATAGCACTGTTTCATTTCTGCTCACCCTTTGTGGCTTTTCGTCCTACATACCAAAACATCCTGCAAAGGAATTTTTACTCACATTTCACAAGGAACAAAAAACAAGTGGAAGCAGTTTGCCATAAAGCTGCAGAAATATTTTATGGGGAAAGAAAAATGAGCCAATTATCAAAGTTGCAGCATCAACTACATTAGAAAGGCATCAAAATTACATGGCTCTGACAAAAAAGTTTGTGCAGTATGTTTTACTTGCTTCCTGCATAAACTGCATTTTTCTATAAGGGCTTTTGTTTTGAAGGTCTTGTCACAACAGTTCTTTGTTATAGCAGCACTGAAGTAATGAGGTTACTCTGACTAGGCTGCAAGCATTGCTTTTAGTTTTATGAAGTTGGTGACAAAACTGTGTTGATAAAATCAAGTAATTGGCTACTGCCTCCCTTACAAGCACATTATGTTCTGTTCCTTGTATTGAGAAATGCTGCAGCTGTGATCAAGCAGGCCCTGCTAATTCTGCAATTGTGGCCAAGTTTCAAGAGTCAAGATAGAAAATTTTATTATAATTTCCTCGTAGTTTCCATGAAACATTAGAGTAAATAAAAGCAAAAAAAAATGAGCATTCTTGTAAGGCAAGACATTTCTATTTTGGTCCCCATTTGATTATCAAATCTTTTTATAATTAATGATTATTAGACCTGCGTTATTGTAAAGTACGCATGACTTTCCCAGGATTTGACTCTATTAAACTTGATACAAGCATATACATCAGGAACTACTCTGTTTTCTTTAGAGAACTTGAAAGTTTAAGTCTGTTTAAGTAAGAACCAGCTGGAAGGACTGATCCACCACTTCGGACTCCAGGCACAAAACATATAAAATTTGTATCTTCATAATAAGAGAATCTGATCCTTCCTTAAAATAAAACAAAACAAAAACACTCCTAACAAAATAACATAAATAAAAATGTTAAAAATACTACAACTTACCCAGGCAGAGGGCCACCATTGGTAAGTTCAAAGACCTGATGTGGATTTAGCAGCTTCCTAAAACTGTACAGCAGATCCCGACCTTTTAAACCACCACTTTTTGGATTCACAAATACAAGAAGAGGCCAGCAGTTCTGTGGTATCTTGGAAGCCTGAATGAAGAAAAGAAAGAAGGATTAGTCAAAACCATGACTAGGCAGGAAAATTACTACTGCATCTCAAAAGTATTTCCTGATATTTCCTTGATGCTTAGTAAAAAAAAATCCGTATTCAATAAATAAAAAGATTCAACACCCAGACAATTGACAAGGCTAGCTGCTGATTTTGTCTTCCTGGGAAAATAAAGTTTCCCTATCCCACTCCAACTACACAGTCTGGCCTAATGTTAAAAATGAAGTCACTATCAGCAGTCCTTCCTACACATTTTCAGTAAAAAAGTTTACAAAATCACAGAATGGCAGAGATTGGAAGGGACGTCTGGAGACCATCCAGTCCAACCCCTTGCTGAACAGGATCACCTAGAGTACATTGAGCAGGATGGGGATATTCAAAACCCACCTGGATGCCAGAGAAGGAGACTTCACAACCTCTCTGGGCAACCTGTCCCAGTGCTCTGTCACCTTCACAGTAAAGAAGTGCCCTCTCATATTCAGCTGGAACTTCCTGTGCTTCAGTTTGTGCACATCGCCTCTCGTCCTTTTGCTGAGCACAACCAACGAGCCTAGTTCCATCCTCTGAACACTCTCCCTTCCGATTATTTACAGCTATTGATCAGGTCTCCCCTCAGTCTTCTCTTTCCAGGCTAAACAGGCCCAGCTCTCTCAGCCTGTCCTGGTACAACAGGTGCTCCAGTCCCCTAACGATCTTTGCAGCCCTCCTCTGGACTTGCTCCAGTAGCTTCACGCCCCTCTTGTGCTGGGGAGCCCAGAGGTGGACACGATACTCCAGGTGTGGCCTCACCAGGGCTGAGTAGGTGATGGAGCTTTATGATGAAGAATAGTGTGAAGGATAAAGTAATTTTCAGAATCATGTAGGATTCAAATATTTTCCTTGCAAAGAGAGAACTCCCTCCAAAAGTAATCAAAACATTTGTCTTAGGATTTGCGGTTGTCTTAGAATACATCTTAATTTACAAGGAGAAAACACTTCAGAATGAGGGAGTATTAAGAGGTTGAAAGCTTCTTTTAAAAAATACATGTTTAAATGAGACAGGCTTGGTGCCTGTACTGTAGGATCCTCATCATGCTGCAGTCACCACTGAAGGGCTCTCAAAGCACAGGAGTGCTGTGGGCATCCCGCTGCCCTTCCAGGAGCCACTCTGAGGGAAGTCCTATAAGGTAGCACACCAGGGATCTCCTGGGACAGCCAACTCACCATGGGGGCACAATCAGCAGAAACATCCCCCTCCCGACTGGTCTTCAATGGGCCCTTCAGCCATCCTGTAACACGATTTGTAAAGGACTCTAGAAAAACCACAAAGCTCTAAGGCGCCTTTTATTCATCCTGTCACAGGGTTTAGGGTTTTTACTGGGCTGTGAGGCAGGTACAGCTTAAAAAAGTCGTTTGGCCATTTTGACAAGTGTGCTTCGAAACAGAAATGTTTGCCACAGTCCCTAAGTAATGGTAATTTGTATTTACAAATTGGACAGCATTCAGAGAACAGCAATTCGTCATGCAGCTGACAGGATGGATTCAGGGAAAAGAACAACTGTGCTAAATATAAGGCAATTTAGACAAGAATGATTGAGGGGGTGGTGAAGCAGCAGCATGACAGCAGCTTACAAACATGTGAAGAGATACCAACAGCTACAGAGGGGAGGAGATCGTGCCTCAGCTGATGGTCGTACATAACCACCAGGGGTGCGAACTAATTCTCAGGACAGAGAAATCGGGATATGTAATCGAGTAACTGGGGAAGCAAACTGGCATCCAATGTTGAGGTACCCCACATCACTATGTGTCAGCTGGCTTAGACAATAGCTCAGGGTATCCCAATATTCAAGAGATTTCCTTAAATTGTGCATTCCTGAAAGGGCTGGGCACTGATCTTCTGTGCTAAGATACCCACAGCTACATAAAAATCTCTCCTCCGTGTCACTGGCTTCCTGAGAAATATCCTCCTTCATCAGCCATGACTGGTAAGCACAAAACACACCAGGAGAAGGTGAACAGGTAAGAAGGCTGACGGAGGAGAAATACGTATCTCCTCTTACCCCTTCCTTTCTCCTGGTTTAGATTCAGCTAAGCGGAGACATCCGGTTTGAATATGCTTATGTTTACTCCAAAAAAATAAGTCAAACAAGGATATTTTTGCTGACAGCAAGCCAGGAGAGCCCCAGCAGTTTCTAGCTGCTGGTGGAACAGAAACTGCCAAGACAAAGGTGGCACTGCTGACCGTGCAAGGACAGACAACCCTTAACCATGCTAGGACAAAATGAGCAGACAACCTCAGGAGAAAGCTCCCCTGAGGAAGCACCATCATGCCACACCGTGGAGGCTGCTAAGCCAAAACGCCCCCTGCCTCCACATTCAGGCTTCACTGGAAGAGGGGAAGAACTTCCTCAAGTGTGTGCAACATACAAAAAGGGTGATATGTTCATTTCTGTTATGTACATGGGAAGGATATTTGTAGCCAGCCGCGGAAGTCTAAGCAAAACAATGCATGCCACTGTCACCAAAAGGAAGTACTTCTTGAATTGTAAGGTCAGCAGCTCAAGGATCCACACATCCCAAAGAGAGGGGCGGACTTCCTCCCCTCAAGCCATCACAGCATTTAATAAAAATAGCAAGCAAAGCTCTGGCTTTTCAGTACAGCCTTCCTTGTTACTCCATCAGCTAATGCACTGTCATCTGCCTCATCCCGTTATGAATACTCCTTTGAAAATCCTGCCAGCAACCAAGGGTGGAGCAGTGCTGAAAGGAAACGTTGCTTCCCACTGGATAACTGTTCCCTTCCTACACTCCTTCTTCCAGTTTCTGCTCTGCCCTGCATTACCACCTGACCACTTCCCATCTCTTCCTCTTCAAAGCTTCTTTTTTACTACTTAAATTTGATCTCCAGTCATTTTAACTTTCTGAACAATACAGGTTATCTGAGACCTCAGGCTTGGTCCAATGACCAGTTACTTGTGGAATTTTATAAAACAAGGAGGTTGGGGGGAGAAGGTGAATGAAAAAATAGGAAAAAAAATCAGCTCTGCAGCTCAAAGTAAATAAAAACTTTAACAATAAAAGAATGAGAGAAAAGAAACCAGCCCAAAGCTTATGCCAAATACCCCACTAGAATGCAGACAAGGGTGTTTGATTACCTTCTCTTTCTTAGGAAATCAATTCTTTAAAAAATATTGGTTGTAGACATTTAAAGTGACACTTTAATCACATGTTTATATTACTCGCTTTCACAGACAAGTTCTACATATCAGTTCTAAACCCAAGCAACTAAAATAATTCACAAAGAACTTCAGAGAACCA
>CM021729.1:57059244-57126880 GCA_011074415.1 Stictonetta naevosa | reverse complement strand
AATTATAATCGTTTAGGACTGAAAGAACCCATGTAGACTAAACAAAGTATCCCAGAAAGGGCAGAAGCCCTCTCACGTGTGCTTACCCTTACATTTAACTTGCTTCTCTCCACTCGTGGTTAAAAGAGTAAGAAGCAAAATCCCTTGAAAGGGCCAATCTCTAAGAAAACAATCATTTTTTGGTAGGGTTTAAAAATTCCAGGAGAACAAGCTTCCAGGCTGGTACAGCAGAGCAGGGCTGCTCTGATGCTGTCTGAAAGGCTCGGGCCCTGCTGCTAGATGGCTGCAGGACAGCACTCTGATGCTGCAGTTTTTCCTGGTCCCTTAATAAAGCCCTGTGGGGACACTCTGAGAAGGGGAGGTGTGACTCACTGCCCGAGGACTCCCTGCTCCCTTTGGTCTTGACTTCCACACTCAGCTGGAGAAGCGAGGTCTGCAGAGGGGCTTTGTGTTGGCTGGAGTTCAGGAAGGAATTTACTGCATGTTTCTCAGAGTCAGCTAACGGAGGACGTGTGATTTAGGCACTCTGACAGTCACTGTGCATTGCTTAATTTGTCAGGATTAGCTCAACGTGGATGCGGGCTGGGGCAGGATATTTATTGCTCACGCTAATCCCCTCTCTGTTGCGCGCACTGTGTAATCACATCTAATGACAACAGAGAACAAGGCGTTCTGTGCCACGGGCCCGCCAGCACGACAATTACGGCGTATCTTCCAGGGTGGTGAGCTGTTTCCAGGAATGACAGAAATCTCTAAGCAGCACGTAAATTTAACATTTACAAGCAGGCTGTCTGCAGCATCTCCCATGTGCAAGGGCTCGTGACTCCCCCATACAAGACTCCCCGAGCCTGGCCATAAAGGAGGCACTGCACCCAACAAGGAATGACATGTAAAGTCTGTCAACGCAATCGGAGAGGCAGCTCTGTCCACATGGCAGGACCTCCAGGAACTGTTTCTTGACTTTTGGGGGACTGGGGAGGTGGCAGAAGGGTGGAAAGTAACGTTTCACAGTGTTTATGGCTAAGACGATTAAACTATCATGCGTTTAAGCAGACACATGTCTGCTTAACTGTGTTCAGTTTTGGGCCCCTCGCTACAAGAAGGACATGGAGGTGCTTGAGCGAGTCCAGAGAAGGGTGACGAAGCTGGTGAGGGGCCTGGAGAACAAGTCCTATGAGGAGCGGCTGAGGGAGCTGGGATTGTTCAGCCTGGAGAAAAGGAGGCTCACGGGTGACCTTATCACTCTCTACAGGTACCTCAAAGGAGGCTGTAGCGAGGTGGGGGTTGGTCTGTTCTCCCACGTGCCTGGTGACAGGACGAGGGGGAATGGGCTTAAGTTGCGCCAGGGGAGTTTTAGGTTGGATATTAGGAAGAACTTCTTTACCGAAAGGGTTGTTAGACATTGGAACGGGCTGCCCAGGGAAGTGGTGGAGTCACCATCCCTGGAGGTCTTTAAAAGACGTTTAGATGTAGAGCTTAGGGATATGGTTTAGTGGGGACTGTTAGTGTTAGGTCAGAGGTTGGACTTGATGATCTTGAGGTCTCTTCCAACCTAGAAATTCTGTGATTCTGTGATTCTGTGAAGAATTAGTACAAATGATTGAAATGGAAGGTTTCACCCACTTGGGTAAATCACAAATTTCTTTCTAATTCTTTTAAGGAACCCAAATATGGGTATTATGTTTTGTGAGATTAATAGAAATGAACCCTCTCCCTCCTCCCCCAACCAGGTTTCCTCCCCCCCATGCTAGGTTTTCATCAGAGCACGTTCCACTGGTAAGTGGGATTATAGGTCCAGCCACAAACATTTGCCCCTGCTGTGCTGGTATTGGCTTGCTACAGCTGTCTGATGACCTCCTTGCCGGCAAACGCTACAGAAACCATTCTGGTGAGTTAGCTATAAAATCAGTGCTTCACTACTGTGCTGCCTCCCACCCTTCCATGCTGCCCAAGACTGGAACCAAGTATCCCTTAAAAACAATAGCAGATCAACTTTATAAGACTGTATTTTTTTCACACTGTAACAAAAAGAGAGTATTTCCATATACTTAAATATTGTGAAACAAAACCATATTTTATTAAACTCTCACAGGCCCAAGATAATGAAACAGCAGATCACACTAATTGCTTGACTTTCTAATAAGCAGTTATCAAACTGCTTCTGTATTCAGTATTCTGTGTACAGAATCAAACTGATTCTGTATAAAAACTTTTCAGAAAAGATAAGAAGAGGGTTAATTGCCTCTGGCAGATGTGACCATGCCAGAATAAAACCAGGCTGATTCTTTTGAAGGTGTACCAAAACCAGACCAAGTAAATCACACATTGGGAAAATTACAGACTAACAAAACACAGAGCAGATGCTAACCACTAATTCACTTCTATGTTTCTATTGATTTTAAGAAGGGTTGTTTTGCTTTGTTTGTTTGTTTGAAGTTGAAAAAGCCATCAGCCAAAACACCGTGGTGTTTGAATTATCAGCAGTTCTCCTTCTATGGCTACACATTATTACTTCATACCCAATTTCTTTGTATTTCTCCCACAAAAGGAATGTCAAAACAGTATAAGTTTAATATTGTGCTTAGTTCTTGTACAAGTACTTCCTGTTGCTGCATTGAAATGATCACGTACATACTATATAAACAAAAGCTAATAGTATCACAAGATAATAGAATTAATCTAGGTTGGAAAGGACCTCAGATGGTCATCCAGTCCAACGGCTACCAAAGCAGCGTCAACAATCATTCTTCAGTTTACTCTGGGTAATTAGTGAACAGCAAAAGCTGCGTGGCCTAGACACAGACAAACCACAATTGAAATATTAGTCATATTAAGTCTTGGCTCATTTTAGTGAGATATAAGCAATACATGCTGAAATGGAAAGAAAATGTATGTGCACATGTACAGCCTCTTTCTCCTTCTTACATGTTAGAAATTCATCCAATCAGTCCCCTGAAATGGAGTTTCTAATAAGTATCTTGCATCAGATAAAAGACAGCATTATCCACATTTTGCTGGCATCAAAAAGCTCATATCAGACATTTGTAATGTCAGAAACCCAGACACACCAGCAGAAGAGTGGATATGTTCAACTTCACACACCAATACACCACATCTAGGCTCATGAAATATTTACCTAAAAAAACACCAAAAGCAAGTATCCAAAACCATTCCCATCTTTGTTCTGCATTCTATTCATTCTATTTCTGATAAAAAGTGTTGAAACCTAGATGGGAGGGGAGATTAGTTTCTAATGATCTCACAAAAACATAATACCCATGCACGCACAAGAACAAGTCTTTCACTTTTTTGGAGGAGGGATAGTTTGTAATATTGCAAGCTAAATGTAAGCACTGCCACTAGTATCTGCTTATATATATAAAAAAATTCCCATCAGAAAACTTTGACAAGCATAGGACTCTAAATAGACAAGCTGGCATTTAAGTATGCAACTAATGGCCTTACTCCTGCTATTGAACTTGACACCCTCCCACCTGAAGTTGTCTCACAGTTCTCACTAATAATGTATTTTGTGAAGCTTTCATACTTCTATGCAGTTCTAAAGAACAAGTCAAATCAAGATTCTCAGTTCATTTGCCATAATAAAACTCCAGAAAGACAGTAACTGCAAGATACGCAACAGGTCAATAGAAAGTAATTATGGCTACCCTGTCTTCTAGACAGAACCTACATCATACTGGTTCAAAAACATTTTGTTCAATCAACCATTTCCCTCTTCACACCCTGAATCTGCCTTATTAACATGAAGCCTATTATAAACCTAAGCGATTCATAGCAAAGGGGCTTGTAGCCAAGAAAAATAACAAATTAGAACCAAGCCTGAAACTGTGAAAGGACTCTTGCACAGTCTAACATCTGCATGAGGTGCAGATTTCAACAAAATGATTGATTTTTACCAGTCAAGGAAAAAAAAAGTATTTTTTACAGCAGTGAAGTCAAGGCAAGTGCTTTACTCAAACTCTTGCAGACCCAGAAATTATCAAGGTACACTAAGTAACACTGCTCTCCTCTTGGAAGATGTATCTTCTACTTCTTCCCTACCAGCCTCACACCCTTTAAACCAAGAATGAAAATTCACCCCACATCCAACTTCATTAAGTTCTTTAATGACCAATTTCTTCTTATTATTATTGTTAACACAGCATCCTGGAAGTATGGCAAAAGCATCTGGCAGATGTCAGATGTTTTAACTGAGTCATCACAATTATGTTAAAACCAATGAAGCTGCACATCTCAACTATGTCAGTCATTTACTCCCACTAGGGTATCTGTGTCTTTCACAGAATCACAGACTGGTTGAGGTTGCCAAGGACCTCTTCAGGTCATTTGGTCCAACCCCTGCTTAAGCAGGGACACCTGGGGTAGGTGGACCAGGACCATTTCCGGGCAGTTTTAGAAGACCTCCAAACATGGAAACTCCACAACCTCTCTGACCAACATGTGCCAGTGCTCCATCACCCTCACAGAAACAAAGTGCTTCCTGATATTCCTGATATTCAGTTTCTGCCCATTGCCTCTTGTCTTGTCCCTTGGCATCACTGGAAAGAGCCTGGCTATCCTCTCTGCACCCTTCCTTGAGTGTGTTATACTCACACTTCTTCATAACTCAATAGTAATAGGACAAGTGACTTAAGTCACGGTAGTATATCGGATATATTATGTACAAGCTCTCAATTACTATTTCTTCATCACACTACTTATATAAACTCACTGTATGGATTCCTTGAGCAACATGCATTTTTTATTTCCAGAAAAAAAGAAAAAGAAAAAGAAAGAGAAAAAAAGAAAAAGGTTGATGGTAGTGTTTTTTCTTTTAGATGCAATTTTAAGTTCAACCTCATCTCTTACCATAACTTCAGGAATCACCACAGCATTCAGAGGCTTGTCATTGACAGTTGTATCTTTAACTAGCATATATATTCTTTCAGCTTCAGAAAAACATGAAATTTCGAGTACAACAGCACCTGTAAAGATGTGTTAGAATGATTTTTTTATATTTTCTATTAATAGGAAATCAACAATATTGAATCACAGCAAACATTTACTTAGGGTATCTTTCAGTTGTTCCTCTACAACACTCGTGGTTGCTGGTTATCAGTGAATTGGGCATTTTGATTTGTTTTTAAGCCTTTCTTCACACCCCAAACACACTCCAGATTTTTGTTAAAAGTCTCAGGTACATAATGAACTTCAAGAGAAAAGTAACACAGATTTAAAGACTTCCTTTGGACTTCAGAAATATCATCTGTTTTCATATACTTTATCGTATCTAACAGGCTGTTCTCAAGATTTACAAGTGGCAAAGCTATCAAATTTCATTTTCTATCTCATTATTAAAAATTTAGTAGTTCAATTCACTGACAATATCTCAACTAAATACATAGAACTGATCTGAGGATCATTTTAAGATCTTTAAGTCAGTTTAGGTCCTGTATTGGAAGATGGGGGTGGGAAGGGGAACGGGACACCCGAATGTATACAAGAGAAATCTCAGGCATTTCTTTGTAAGCTGTACCAAATGCAGACCCACACCTGTCCACTACAGTAATGCTTTACAGAGACTCTGCTTTGGTGGCTCTCAGCAGCCGTATAGCTTCTCTGCCCTAAGTGAAATATCACTCATACAGGAAAAGCAAAGCAACAGCTCAAAAACAAGTCAGAAGATTCAAAGGAAGAATGCAGAGATGAGTATACTGATTTTCTTCAGATTTCCAGCCACTGAACCCCAGCTCAGTATTGTGCTAGAAACAGTGACCACAAAACAGTCCCACCAAGTTCAAGAGCAGCACCAAATTTTTGTGTTTCAGAGTCAAAATGAGGAGAGAACATTTGAAGGGCTTTTAGGAGTTCTGCAGTATTAGCACTATTCAGCCGAAGTGCAATTTCAAACCTCATTTCTCTGACAGATTATCACCACTTTCTTGAATAGGTGGCATGAAGCCAACCTTTTATTAATAAGGTAACACTAATCCCCTGCTCTCCATAAATATATTGGGTTATGTTTTATCTAAGTGGCTTTTTGCCTATGCAGTAAGATTCACATACTCTGAGCTTAGAACCTCTAGTATTAGACTGTAGTTTTGAAAACAGACATTGTTTGCAATACTTAAAATCTGATTGCTTACCTTGTGCTTGATAAACATGACTCACAGATACTACATTTGCTGCAAAGGGTAAAAATATAAACACATAAAACCTTGGGTACATTTAGAGTAAATATTTAAAATATTTTTAAAAGTTATGTAAATATAATATAAATAAATATTAAAAGTTATACAAATATAGGGAGAACCTCCAGCTAACACTTTCCCTCTTCTAAGTTTACTTTGCAAGTTAGAAAAGCTAAACTGATTTTCATAAAAGGTGGCTATGTATCCTTCCTGGCATTTACTTTAATTCCTCTTGAAGTTACATAAAAGATTGGGAAGAATACTTCGTTTCCTGAAACAAAAAGGATGACGCATTCCTGACACTGTTTATACAACACGTTGGTTGAAAGAGTATTATGAAAAATCAATTACACTTTGAAAAAGGAAAATAAATTATTTTCACTAAGTGCTTGTCCATATGTGCATCCAGACATAGCTCTTATTTCTCTGTGACCTGGGACAGAGTACATGGACAGTATGGACAATAGCTCATGCAAAAAGTTCAGATATTAATAAAGGTAAGGAACATTCATGCATATGGAATTAAATTGCACTGCCATAATTTCAATGCTGTAAGGTATGCTCAGTTAACTTTTAAAAAGGTTTTTCCACTAAAAATAATGTATAGTCACATATAACTCCAGTACTGTAACATCATCATTTGAATAATAAGCTGTCACATCTCTTGTGCAGCCACCAACATGCTAAAATAAACAGAAAGGCTCCCATGAGAGTAGATGAGAGACTGATTCTTCAAAAGAGATCAAAAAACATTATGAAAGAAACAATAAGAAGCTATAGATGCTACTACGATTAATTATGTACAGGTGAATAGATCTCCAAGCGCACCTGTTTACTTACTTTTGATAGCTAATTCATCCTTGAGAATATTTATGTATTCTTCAGGAGTAAGCTGAGGTGGAAGGCCACCAATAAATAAATTTACTCGTACAATGGACTTGCTGTTTTCCACTATGTAAAATCTTGTTTGATTCATCTGACGTATTGAAGTCTACCAAAATAATAATAATAAAAAATGACATGACATTTGGCAAAAAGATATTATGAAACAAAATCCCAAATAGTTCTGAACTTAGCTATCATATTGTCTATGCCTAGAGAATATCATAAATAGAAACAAACTTCAGTCCAAACACTTGGCTTCTCTACAGATAAGCCAGCTGGGGGTGTAACCGAATACGTATTTTTTCTGTAAGAAGGGGGACTCCCAGCTTGCTATAAAAAAGGGATCATGTTTCTCTTTCATGTTTACCTTTCTTATGTCCTTGAGTCTGTTAAGAATCAGTTCCTGACTGTCCAAGACCATGCGCTGAACTAGAGATAGAAAGAACATTAACCATATTTGAAACCAGTGCAAGTTATTAACAGGCTCAATTAAATTAAACAACAACAACAACAACAAAACAAAACACAATAAAAACACACACATGCCAAAATGTTAGGGAAAATTCACAACTCTTTACATGTCTATCATTAAGGACCATGCAGACTCATTATTCAAAGAAAGACCATGAAGTTGCTTTGCACGGTCTGAATTTGTCCACAGCTCTTTAAGACCTCCCACCCTTTAAAAAAAATTACAACCAAAGTAAGTGCTAGAAGATCACTTACAGACATGCCTTTGGTCAATGCTCCTTCACTTACCTTGCTTACTGCCCATAAGCACTTCTACCAATTTGAAATTCTGGAGGCACTCCGTCTGCCAAAAGATGGAACATGTAAATGTAGTTTCTAAATGAGATACTGTTTTGCCAGATGTTTACACTGATATTATGGTATCCATTGCACAAACAAAGCATGGTAAATTAAACATTTAAAAATCCATCCTAATGTTCTTCCTCTACCCCTCTCCTCCCAAGTCAGGAATAATCTTTATTTTACACATTCAGCTTCCCACATGTGGTGTCAGGCTCCTGAGCTCTTAATTACACAGGTCTCCTAGCAGCCCTGTGGAGAATTGATGCCCACAAAGCATGGTTAACTTTACCCACTTCAGTGGCAAGCAACTCAGCTAGGCTATTTCCACAGTGTTCTTCCACAACCAGCATGTAGGGTGGGGAATGAACCTGATCTTTGAGAAGATCAGCCAGGAACCAGGCTCACCAGGCCTCACCTCCTGGGGCATTCTACCAGCATTGATGGAAGGAAACCCTCCTCGTGTGCCACTGTTACTTCTCCAAATTGTACTGCTACACCAAAGGGAACATCCAATTCCCTTGTGGTCAGAAAAGCCAAAAGTTCAATCACTTGCTAGTATAACTGCAATCCTGGAAACATGTGACACTCAGGACTGAGGAAGTCTTAATTTTAGGCCTTGAGATTCAAAGGAAAAATTACCTTACTTTGCATGGATGTTAAAAGCAAGTATGGTTTTAAAGGTGTCAACTGCCAACATTTGCTTTACCTGGAATTTGCTGAGAACTATTTGGAGGATCTTTAGAATAGATAAATTCTGAATATTAAAAAAGAGATTTCCTATATGTGCATGTTCATACAGCCAAAGGAGAAAGTCCTTTAAAAACTGTCAGTATTAGAGTAACTGCAAGAGGTCCAAGGAATTAAGTCTCTCACAACTGCAAAATAGCTTTCCAAATACAGGGATATGAAGACCTTTTCCAAACAGGGTACCTAGCTTCCTTGTTCAACGGTTTCTTTTTTTCAGATGAGAGAACGTTTCAGACAAGAATTTCCAGGTTTTGTTAAAAGCTCCATAGTACTTGAGAAAAAGGGCTGAAACCAAATCCTAGAACCATCCCACCATGCAAAACAAGCTGCATGCACTACAGTGTATACATGAAGACCACAGTTACCTGCTCCAAACAGCCACATGCATGCTTCAAAGTGCCCTGTAAGTAACTGCAGAAGAAGGTGGTTGCCCTCTGTGAGCATGGCTGTTCCCTGGAAGGAAACAGCTGATCCACTGGTCTACTCACAAACTCAAACTCCTGAACAAAATGCACGCACTACAGTTTTAAGCCTCCACAGGTGTGTGTCTGATTCAGACTGCCAGTGCCTTGACACACTTAAAAATTCTACTAACGCATTTCCTAAAAGTCATGCTATCTTGCACCAGCTATATGACAGACAGGAAGACTAAAAAGAGATCATATTCCACAGAAAACGTGTATCTACAAGATTACAAGATGTATCTAATTGTTTTCCAACAAGGCCGGAAGGAGTGCAGATGGTAAACCATGCAGGTGCCATTCAGTCTCAATTCTTTCTTTGCATAGACAAGTATGACTGTCCTAACAGCCATTGATGAAGTTTCCCAACAACATAAGCAATGTACTTATATATAACCGTGTTTTAAGTATTTCAAGACATATACAGCCAGAAAAAATACACTGCATACTAAAAATCATTGTGCTCTTACAAGTAAATTTGCTTGACCCAGAAAGACTGAAGGTAACTTTCAGTACAGAGCAACTAGGTCCACCAACAAGACCGCAGAAAGTTTTATAGCAGTCACAAAGGACTATCAGGAATTAGCAATCTCAATATTAACATCAAATGGACAGATAGTATTTTTTCTACAGAGCATGCACATCCCACTTCAGGGTCACTCAGGTAGCATGTGGACATGTGTATTATCTTGTGTTTACCTGCCTTCCAAGTAAGGGGAGCACTTCTTTGATCACACTCTGTGTAGTGCTTTCCTTATTTACTCGTAGAGAAACGTATGCCATTCCCACCCTAGACAGAAAAGAGAAATACTTTTTTTTTTTTTTTTTGGACACTCATTTGACCTAACTCTTTTTTATCTAAATGTAAATTTTACTGGCAGTTAGGAAGAAATTTTTATTATCTGAAGAAATATGCTCACTGAGTCTAATGGCAAATTCAGTATTAGCCACACCAGACAAAGAACAAGACACAAGACAAGTTCTCAAGAAATTGGTCGTAAAAACTGTAGCACTGTAAATGAGTTTCTTACTATACACACAACTAAAACCAGGTCTTTGGTAAAGTTTGGCAATGTAGTTACATTAGTAAAATGTTTAGTGTTTACATTTTATCCCATGGCTTTAAAGAAATGAATAGGTCATCAGACAGTCTTGTTTTGACTGCTAAGTATGCTTAAAATGTATATTCTCTTAGTGGTAAATGGAACAGATTTTTTTTTCCTTTAATTTTACTTCTACTCTCACATCAGAAGTTGCACTAAATTCTTTCTATTTAATAATTCTTCCAAGAATGTCAAGCTTTCAATTGACATGTATCTGTCATCATTTATTTACATATACAGTTAAAATACAGTTGCATGTTTTTGGCCAAATGTACAGTAATAGAACTGCACAAGTTGCACGTGTTGTGTCCATTTTAAGAAAACTGTGAGCAGGTTTCCACATGCTGAAATGAGTCATATGCGTATTGCTCATTCAGAAAAGTAAACAAAAGTATCCTCTAGTACAAAAGAAAAAACACATTATTTGTTACACTTGTGAAATTTTCATGACTGAAACACACTAAGCTAAACTACAGAGGACAAACGTAGCTAAGCAGGATAACCTTGTAAGAGAGGAGGAAAGCACTCACTTCAGCCAGGCAGGATAAATTCTGATCACTTCTTCATCCTTTGGTTTGGCTCTGATGATCCAAGCTTCAGGAACAGATTCTCGGAATACTGAGCCTGAGTTGCTGTCCTCTGCAGCATCGTTCCTGTTGATAACGTCATCAGACAGCAGCGCCTGCTGCGTAAAGGTCTGCAGCTCATACTCCTGCTGGTCATCATTTATGTAGTATGCCCTCAAAGCAGCCTCCTACAACACAGAAAGATAAATTAACATTTTCTTGAAAAGACACCAATAATACCTGCATAGCCAAAGACACTTATAAATACCCTACTTACAGAATCAACTTTTACAACATGTTTTAAGCACAGAACAGTAGGGAAAAAACAACAACAATGTTGTAAAAATAAATTTTAGTAGAAGATATAAAAAATTGTCAATGGAAAATAGTAATTTGAACATTATATTTTTGTCTAGTGATAATCATTTTAAATTCATGTCAAAAGTAAAAACTCAGCACCAATACAACTGACACACAGTGCATGCAAAATCTACTCCACAAGGAAATTGGTAAATGACACTTGATTATGGCCAGTTCTGAACACATTATCTTCTTGAACTAAGGGGATACTGAAAATTAGTGAGCCTCTCAACCACAAGGCTGCCCTGAACACATACATCTGCGAAGAGTAAGTTAGGGTGCTGTCCTTGGGAGATGCAAGCAGTCAGAGGAATATTACATCCATTACTGGCCCGTGCCTGCAGCAACTCTGCACACACAGACTCTGCAGTGAATACAGCCCACCAAGTCACTTACAAAAAGTGGTACTAATCTGCCCTGGTATTGTATTCAGCATTCTGATGAAACACGCTTTAAAGGCAATTAGTAGTCCTAAATAAAAGTGTTTTCAGCACCGTATTCAATTTTCCTTGGACACCACTGACATACAGAACATTAAAAGCCATTTTCAAAATCCCTGCTGATTTTGAGCACACTAGTAAGGTAACAATCTTAATGAGCTGTGAGTTTAAATAATCAAAATTCTGAGTTAATACATTCTCCAGATTCGTGTGCCAAGTTCTCTATTGACTTGGAGTCCTCACCATCCCCATACTCCCTCTGGGCTTCATTCTGCACAACATGGGGTCTCTACCCAGTTATGCCCAGCCCAGTAAATCAAAATCTGTACAGAACACGTAGTTTCAGATTGAGTCATGTTTCCACCCAAGATGAAGTGCTGAAAAACCTAGAGAGTGGCCATTATGTAATCAATAATTCATTACTTTCACAATCAAATGGAGGTAAGTGCGGCATGCTTCAGTCTTCAAAGCTGATTAATTGCAGTGCAGTAGTGATGGCTAACCAATATGAACTTCAAACTACTAATGAGGACTTCAAACTACAGAAGAGGAATGAGATCTAAGAAGCTGGTTATCCAGTATTGCTCACATCAGTAAAATCAGATTTCAGGGTCACACCAGGAAAGAGAATGACTGCTGAACATATCATTTTCTGCTGCACATACTGTGGGCCCCATAAGCTATATATATCTAAATCACAATATCTACAAATATTCTAAAATAAGAGCACTACATGAAGTCAAATTACATTAAAATATTTTATACCACTTACAGATTTTGTTGTTGTTCAGTTACATTTGTACAAATAAGCTTTTGACTATTGGAATATATAATTATTTGCCCCTTTATGACACTGCAATATTGACCTTCACCAGGTATCTTACCACAACTTCTTCATTTTTTGCAATCCTTGGAACTGAAATCAGTCGAAATTGATTGCGTTTCACTGCATCATTCCCATCAAATATCTTTAATGTTTGTTTACCTGAATGAAAACAATTATTGTATTTCAATAACACACCCCTCAAATCATAAAGCTACCTGATCAGGAAGCATAAAATTAAACTATTAAAAACGTACTTTTAACCCACTGATTTGTTTCTTCATAACAAGCCTTGAGGCTGAACCTTTTTGTTTTGTCATTGTTGATTTAAAACAGGTGTACATTCATGGAGGAAACAAAGAAGAATATTTTAAGTAATCATAGCTTTATGCAGGGTTTTGTTATGGGACTATAGTGTTTACTTCTTTACTTCACTTCTTCATCCTCACCATTCAAGACTGCCTTTATTACTGAACAGTTCAACAACTAAAACCTAGCCATCACCTTCAGGAATAGCTCACAAAGCACTGCACGTTCTGAGAGTATCTTTCTGAAGAAAGTCTTTAAAATAGCTGGTCCAGGCAACAGGATAAAATTAAGGAACAGTAGAAAAGCTAGAAGAAAGCAGCTGCAGCAAATGAAGAACACTTTGCTGTTACAGTGTGTAATCTCATAATAAAGCTGTTATAAACAGCTCATGAACTATCCTGCAGTCATGATAAAGTGATAAAATGGGTAGGAGCTGATGACTTGCAGACTTAAAATGCTTGAAGGCTTAACAGAAAACCACACAGACCAGCTGTAATGTACGCATAACCGGTTAATCAGGCAGTCTGTTAACGCTTGCTGTAAGGGAGGTGTACATTGCATGCTGGAGTCCAGTTTCATCTTTCACTTTCAGTTTGGAAATATTGCGTAGTACAGCAGAAGGTACTGAAAACCTCTTGCTCTCCAATAGTATTGGCATTTAGATTTAAAGAACCACACTATCAAATTATCCTTTGTCATACAAGGATTAAAAAGGAGAGCTGGAACTGGAAGAGAAAAAAATATACCCAAACCACCCCACACCTAAGTGATGGCTGGAGAAAGCTTGCTAGAATCCCAGGCAGAAGGAAGCATGTTGTTGGCTACCTGAGTGTGCAGTGACAGCACTCTTAGGAAACACTGCAGCCAATAAGTGCTTTGAAAGGGCAGTTCAGTGACACCCTTCTGCCCTTCTGGAGCCACCTGGAACTCAGATACTCTATGTCTAATGCACCTATTCCTGTTTCAATGTTTATTGTCACTTCCCAGGAGACACTCTGCAGAATTAAAGTTTCATCCAAAATTATGTTTGAAGGCAGCATTTTTTAAACAAGACCCTCATCCTAGAAGAAAAAAAACCTGCTACCTTCATTCTTGTTAATTTTATTTCCAGTTATTTTGAAATGCAACAGCTAGACTTTTAAACTTCTCTCTGTTGAGGTTTCTCCATTTACCATGGCCTTTCTTCATTAACAATTCCACTAGGCATGGCACAGTAAATGAGCAAGGATGTTCTCATTAGGCAATATAATGATCTAATTGCACAGCAAAGCAATAACCACTACAGTCTCCCATTGCACTCTGTACTCATCTTATCCTTTACTGCGACAAAAGTGACAATGGTGATCAATGAGTGTTTCAGCAGCAGCCCTTGCCCACTAACAGGAGAAGAAGAATGGGTGGTACTGCTCCAGGAGCAATCCTCCACTCTCTGGGGAGATTTGGGCAGTACTTTGGTATAGCACTTCGCTCTTTGTTCATGTCATTGCACAACATTTGAGGTCCATCACAAGCTGAGACCACAGCTCAGAGCACATACAAGCCTGCTGCAAGGGCACACAGCCACCCAGCCTCTCTTCCTGGCTCTGGGAGCCTCTGTTTTGCAAAGAAGCTGGCTGCCTCTTCCTTTAATCCACTTAGGGACAGTGGGGCAGGAAAGCGACACACGTCGATAAACATCACAAGAAATTTATTCAACAAACACTGCTATAAAGTGGAAAGTATATAACACAAATTGATCTCAGAGCACTACGTTAGCTTTTTAATCAAAGGATTTTTGTGAGATGGTTATTGCCTGCACCGCAGATTGCTAATTGATGCTGAACAAACCGGTTGTGCTGGGAAACAAATAATATTAACTGTCCCCTGTTCCTCTGACTGCAAACACTAATTTATCCTTCTTGAATACATGCAAGATGAATGCTGACAATTATTCCTTCATGTGATAGATACGTATGCTTAATTTCCACACAGAATGAGGGTTAAATTTGATACACAGAAAACACTGAAAGGGGAGGCTATTTGAAATACTGCACCTGCAACAAATGGGTGATTGCGCCATTTCAAGGAACTCTTCTTGGTGTTGTTTCATGTACAGTTACAAGCAGTGTACAATTGCACCTTCTAAGGAAATTTTATGACCTTTCCTGAAATAACTAGGCCTCTCAGAAAAAAAGGAATTTGAGGACTGCTTTGCTTTGCTGCAAATGAACTAATCCACCCAATCTCCTTTGCATCTGAACTCATTCTAACTTAAGAGAATCATTTTGATCATTTGTGCTTAACTTAAAAGTCACTGTGACATGGAAACAAGGAAATAAAATGCTAAAAATAACCTATGGCATTACTGACAGGAAAAACCTGAAATGTACCAATGATGTGAAAACAAAACTTATCAAACTATGATAAACTGCACATGAACAAGAATTATTTTATGTTAAGACCCTAAAAACAGAGCAGGGCTGAAAGTGATCCATCCCAGCAAGAGCAGTTAGGAGCAGTGGGCCAGCCAATATGTGGGTGACATGGTGGTGGTTGTCAAAGCCTGTGGTCAGGAAGAAGTAGGAGATGAAGTAGCAACACCTTCAAGCACCTGCAAGAAGCCTCATGTTAACAGGTGCTGCTCCTCACAGAGGGCAATGATACCTTCCTGAGACAAGCAATGATCTTATGCGATGAGATGTTTTGCTAGACCAGATGCTTATAAATCAGGAAGAAATGCTTGGTTATATGGCTTCCTTGTGGTAGAGTTCAGGATCATGAAAGGAGGGGAAAAAAGCAAATGGAAGTATTATAATGAAGAACTTCAGGAGAGAGGACTTTGGCTTGCACAGGGATCTGTTTAGAAAAATCCCATGAGATACAGTCCTGGAGAGAAGAGTGGTCCAGGAGGGATAACCAGTTTTCAAGGATCACTTCCTCTGATCTCAAGCTTTCTGTTCTTACAAATAGGAAAAATAAGCAAAGGTGGCAGAAAGCATGCATGGATTAATGAGGAGCTCCTGACAAAACCTGGCTGTGAAAAGAAAGCACACAAGAGATGAAGAACTGTGTTGGAATGAATTTAGAGACTGTCCATACAGGGATATGGTTAGGAAAGCCAAAGTCCATATGGAGATAGATCTAGTGAAGGACATGTAAGACAATAAAAAATCATCAGGAAAAGAATGACTGGAGAAAACGTGGGCCTGCAGAGGATTTGGTGACTGCCTTCTGACTGCCTTCTTTGTCTTGGTTCTCACTGGTAAGACTGGCCATCAGCAACCCCAAAGCTCCTGAGACCTGTGAGAAGTCCAGGGCAAGGAAGCCTTAGCCTTAGTGGAGGAGGTTTATGTCAGGGAACACCTAAACAAACTGGCCAGAATTCCATGGGTCTGACACAATGCTGAGAGAGCTGGCTGTTGTTTCAAGGCCACTCTAGATTACCTGTCAAAGAACAAGGAGAACAAGGAGATTCATGGGAGGTTCCTGAGGACTGGAAGAGATCTTGAGGAAAGAGGTAGTGAGGAACCACAGGATGGTCAGCTTGACCTTGATTCCCAGAAAGGTGATGGAATAGGTAATGCCAGAAGCAATTTTAGAACATGTTAAGGAGTGCAAGTAGTCAGCACAGATTTATGATGGGAAATCATGCTTAACCAGGCTGATAGCTTTCTGTGATGATACAGCTGACTGGGTAGATGAGAAGCAAGTACTGGATATTGTTTTATTGACATTAGCAAGGCTTTTGACACTGCTTCCCATTACCTCATAGACAAATGGATGAAGTATAGACTAGGAAGCGGAGAGAGAAGAGGACTGAAAGCTGGCTGTATTACTGGTCTCAATGGGTTATCTACAGAAGCCTGAAGTCCAGCTGCAGGTCCGTACAATGGATTACCCTACCAGTGATATGGAGGGTATATAACGCTTAACCTCTTCACTGATTATTTTTTTTAAGCCTCAATGTGAGGCACATTTAAGTATGATCAACTCACACTTCCAAACTATCCTTGACAGTCTATTGCCATCACACTGAGACAATAACAGACGTTCACAACTTTTTAATAGTAAAAATGTGATCCTCTCCTTTAAACCCTGCTGGATTACTGTCAGAAAAAGGGAAATTCTTTTAGGAACAGATTTCTGTCAGAGAGATCTCCATGGTGACTGTAGCATGGATAAATTGTAACCAAAAGACATTGTGTCCTGGGTGACCTTCTCTTGGGCTAATATGATTTGAGAAAAGACAGCAACACATGTTACTGAAGCACAACCAATGTTCCGAGTACAAACTTTCATAACATTATCAAGATCTCTACTGTTTTCTCTAGCAATCCAGAGGATAGACAAACATCTGAGAATAAAAACATTCATCCAAATTTTAGTACTTGTTTTCATTCGAACTGCCTTAGTAGACTGCTTGTTAGACGCTAGCTGTCCTGAAAAAATCCTTAGCAATTTTATCTGAAGATTTTTTATGAGCTCTCCACTAAAGATCAGACAAATGTTTCATAGGGTTGGGTTGACTCAAACCATTTTGCAAAGAAGAATGTGGATCTCAAAATACATTCCTTAGCCAAACATACACTATGCTGCTCAGTCTTGCTTTCCATAAGGTAATGCTGTTACCTATCACACAAAGCAACTTCAATTTATGAAGTGAAAAGTCATATTCAACTTATTTTGTCACTGCCGTCCTTAGTGGAGTCCCCAACTTGATGAAAGTTGGCTTTCTTGCATCTGAGCTTCTGTGAACAGACTAACAGAAACCTAAACAGCCAGTTATTTGACCACGGCTAGTCACCTGGAAAAACACTTCCTGACTAATTCAAGTGCGCATCCACAACATGAAAGTTAAGGTGTGTCTTCTGTCAGTCTGATATGTTGAACTAACCTCTGAAAAGAAGCTCAACTAGAATAACTTCTAAAGTTACAGCTCTTTCTCTCTACTGCTCCAATTTTTGAATATTAGAGAATGATCAAGTTATAGAAGTGAGATCTACCTCTCATGTTTTATAGTACATAAAAAGTTTTGGTAATATGCAATGGATGCATACATCAAATTTTGCTATTTCAAGGAGTTATTGCCTGTTTTACAAATATTGATATTTCACTTCAGAATGCCTCTTCCTTAGAACTTTTATTTTTTCCTATTGTGCCAGACTACACAACATTGGGACTTCCCTTGAAAAAACATTATTAATATTATTTTTTTCTTAATCATATCAGTTAGCCCCAGTAGGCAGCTTAGTACCTCAGAGCTGCTCACTGTGGAAAATATAAAATTATCTCCATCCCAGCCAAAACCAGTACACTCATCACAGGACTCTGAGTTGAAAAAAAAAGAACCTGCTCTTCATGATTACACTTTTCAAGGTGAAGGCAACTACAAAAAGGTCAACTACAGACATAAGTTACCAAACCACTTAAGAGGCTAAGATACCAAGTTTTCCTGGGAAAAAAGATATATAGCATTTCATGATTCATGTACTTTGACCTAAATAATCCCCATATATAGGACACTGCTTCTGAGAAGGATTGTGTGTGGCTTGTGGCAGAGAGGATGAAACAAAGTTGACAGAGTTTTTGCTGTTCAAGAAAAACAGAGGCCTACACTAAACATATGTTGGAGTTTAACCTTAAAAGAAATAAATTCTAGCTCTGCTGCTTACAGAGAACAATCCTTCCAAAGAAAACTTGTGTTATTCACAGGCCTTCTGCTCTCCTTTTATACTCAGAGCTACTTCAAATTACAGCACTCTGGACTGGCAGATTTTGCTTTATTTCAGTATTACCACAGCCTTCAAGGCAGCAGTAAAACAGGTAAGAATTGTGTATTTTCTTTGCTTTTATTAGTCTTTAGAAGACTCTTGTGGAAGTCCCACATTCTTTCTTCCTCTGGATTCTCCTCTCCCAGGAGAGCCATTTACAGGTTTGTCATTTCCCTGAAGAGGTTTTCATGATCAGGTCAGACATTCCTAGTTCCAAGACAGTTTTGGAGCACAAAACTATGCTGGCAGCCATGCTTGTTCACCCATCCCCTGCAGAGAGAATTTTAGAACTTCTGCAAGCATCTGCTGTATGTAACAAAACCTTTTCCGGTTTTACCTGTTTCCCAGTCTAGATTTAGGGCTCCAAACCCATTTAAACCACCTTTTAGAGGAACATGTGACCTGCATAGTTATCTGTATGCAGTAAGTTCAGCTATACATCTTTAGAGGAAAAACCAATACATGCCACATACGCTGTCTTTGCTCTTTCCTGAAAATGATGTATTCTTGCCTGCAGAATTACAGTGAAGGTTTCCTCCACACTGTTAGCAGATTTGGGACAAGACATAAGCAAGCATTAAGCCAGTAACTTAGGTATACCCAATGAAAGAATATTATATCTCACTTCCCCAGAATTGAAGGAAAAAGACTCAAGGAACATAGGCCCACAAACCTCTGCAGTAAGCTACTTCAGCAGAGCATTAGCTAGCAGAACATGGGCTGTGGACAGACATGCTGTGAAAAACATGTTTGCTGACAGTACTGTAACCCCCTATTCTCTGAGTCAGTTTCCTTTGAAACCTCCTGTAGAGAGGATTTTCTCTTGATGGGTGCCTCTCACATTTAGTGCTCAGCTTTCTCTCCTCTTTTCTCCTGCAGAGGATGTGCACTCACTGGAACAGATGGTTCACACGCAGTCAGAGGGTGCTGAAAGCCATCCAGATGGCAGAGAGACTCCCAAGTCAGGAGTATGCCCTTCATCTTCACATTGCCAAGTGGGTTGCATTCCTGGGCAACAACGTATGTGCAGCTAGAAAGTACCATGAGCCTTCGATGCACCTACTGAAATGCATTTGCACACATTTCCAGTGGGCTGCTATGGAGAAACTATACCCAAGCGTCAAGACTAGCAAAATATTAAAGCAGAGAAAATGCAAAATCACAGGAAAAAACTCTCAAAAAACCATAAATCTCCATGTCATTCTTAGATATCTATGGTTAAATTATTAATCTGCTAAGCCTTGTCTTGTTCTCTGAAGACATGGAATAAATTAACACTGGCTAATAATATTAGCTAATACGTCTCCATACCCTTCTGGCAACAATGCCAGAAAACCTCAGAGAGATGTTTCAATCATCCCTCTTAAAGATGTTTGCCAGAAAACATTTTTACATTGTAAAATTACATTTACAATAAGTAGGTTAAGAAAAGGTGCTTGACTTCCCTGAAAAATGCATCTAGAGTATGAAATGTTTTGACCACCTATTAGCATGAGACATCAAGTGTGAGAGGAAAAGGGATGCATTGAGCAAGAAAGGGACAAGATGATTGAGAGGGAACTGAACCAAGCCAAACAGTCAGCAACACTAGGGAGCAAATGTTATGGAGAAGGAAAGTGGGAGATGGGATATCAGTGATGGACAATTTAGAAAAAGAAAATACAACACATAATTCATTGATAAGTGAGAACAGTAGTAGCCTCTAACAAGTGTCAGAAAAGGCAGACAAAGAGGGTTGAGAAGAAAGGAGGCTATGCACTGCAGGGGAAAAGTGAAACAGAACAAATGTAGCATATGATTTTTCAGAACACTTATTTTTCTTTTCCAAGTAGTTAAAAGCAATTCAGCCAAGAAAGGGAAACATACAACCTTTTCCAGCATTCAAGACACTAGTTCAAAATATCTTTAAATGCAGGTTAAGGAAACTATCTTGGGGTAAAAAGATTTTAGCATGACATCAGCATGACTGTAATTCAACTAAATGAATACCTCCTGAAGTCCCACTGAACATAATCTTGAGGAAAGAAGTGTAGGACATTTAGAGACAACAGCCATCAAGCACTACCTGTGATGGATAAGCTTTCAAGTAAATAAAAGCTCCCTGGGCCTCACTATACAGTAGCCAACTGTCCTCATCTTTTATTGATTACTGGCAAGCAATTAGGGTAGAATCTGATGTCTGTTAATGTTCCTAGATCCCTGAATATCGACACTCAAGTAAGAGCATGCAGTGACTCATTTTTATTTTATTTCAGGAATTACTGAGATAGCTCCTCGGGGATTCATTTGTTGCATGTATACAACAATTCAAGGTTGTTGGTTTTACTTATCCACTATGTCTTCACATTGCTATGAAATAAGAAGAATGGTTTTTACTTGATGATCCTGATGATCCAACCTGGGATATGCTGTGATTCTGTGATTTTTACATTTGCCCTTTTGGCTTCTCAGGCCTGACAGAACACATTTGTGGTTGCCTCTTAGCTGAGACCAATGAATTCTGTTTCCAGGAAACCAAGAGTGATCTGTGCTGGTTGAAAGCAAATTCAACATCCCACCTCAGAAAGGACAGATAATGCACACTTTTGAAATTCACCTCTGAGAAGCACTTTTAATCCCTTCCGCTATCCCAGCTACCCAAGATCTGTCAATACAGAGCAGTTTTATCAGTTATACGTTCACAGAATGACCGACACAATTACTTTAGTTTGAAAATGGACTTTGGGCTGAACTCTTTCCCCAAGCAATACACCTAACTACAGTAATAAGAGCATCCACATAATGTTTCTCTTACTACTCCTGTAACATTCAGTTCTCCTCAAGTTAATTGTTCACTGTGTAGACAAGCTCTTGGAAGCTGGCTCATGCTCCCAGGCACAAGGACCTAACGTCCTTTTTCAAACCTGCTCACAAGTTTTTTCAGCAAATCTCTACATCTGTTAAACCTATCACCTCAAAGTGTAGGTTTGTTTTTATGGTCCTTTTATGTATTTGGCTTCGGTATCTCAGTAGGCTAAGTTTCACACCTTACTTCATGTATTTAAGTTCTGAAATCTAGTATTTATGCCTTCTAACTTTTTACTCAACAATCCTACTACAAGAGCTAAGAAACAAAGGGGAATACAGGCCACCAATTCAAAATTTTCCTCTAGTATTAATCTAAAGATTTTGCACCCTTTCTTACTGGTTTCTTGCCTAAGGAAAAAGCATGCCTTTACAGGCCAATGCTATTCAATCTGTTTAGACTTATTTCCAAAGTTTTTGAAAAACAGGTATCTGTAAAATGTGGAGAGCTGGAATTAAGAAAAACTACAGCATTGCAGAACATAATTCAGTGCAGACACTCCTGAAGGAGAACATGGTAACATCCCTCAAGCTATGGCAAATACAGAATCAACACACAGAGGCTAATGAATGGCTAACTCTTGATCCACATTACACAACTACTATCATATATTTTCTAGAAACAGGTAGAAGATGCCCGGCACACAACTCCCATGCCTCTGTGATGTTTAACTCGACAGGTTATGACTCCCTACACACAGAGGAGCACAGAAGCACAATGGCAGGCGGGTGAGCCCCAATAACCTTGTCAGAGAAGCCCTGTGTTGCCTTGATACAAGGACATCAGTCCCACAGGCCAGGAGAGGCACCCACCAGGTCAGTCTGCAGGGGAAACAATGTGGGTGTCACCTCACTGACCAAGGAGGTCACTGCTTAGGGGTGTGGAGATCTTTATGGGATGCATGGGAATAGCACTTTGGGATTGTACAGGAGCTGTTATGGGGTATTTAGGGGAATATTAAGAACCAAAGGTGACATGGGGAGGAATAGGTACGTGGAAATAGAGGGATAAGGACATAAAAGGGGTTGGCCATACATGGAGGTTGCAGGTTGGTGCACTTCACACCCTGCACCTGATCAGCATATACTGTCCTGTCTTCTCATTAAAGGCTGTTTCTAACTTTTGCTGGGTGTGTTACGCTCTTCTGCATGTGTACATATGGGTCTCCGAATATAGCAACTGGTGTGGGACTGCAGGTCACTGTGATCCACACGTCCACAGTGCCCAAAACTGGACTGACAGTGGGTGTGCAAGCACCAGCAAACCTCTAGCTGGACTTACGTGCCTGCACGGTGAGTGGCCTGGGAGCCATGTACGCATGTTTTTCTGTGGATGAGGCACCTGGAGATGATGACTACTGGAGGGACCAGGACAACGAGGCTGACTGCTAGAGAAACTGCAGGAGAATCTGGCGGTCCACTGAGAGACCTGGAGTTTGTTTGTGTGTATGTGTGCATATATGCATGTACACAGATATCTAAACACACACACACGCGTGTGTATAACCATATGTATGTAATATACATATTCCCACACATACATGCATGTGTACACCCACACAAATATATATATATCCCCACTAACAGATCTTCATCCTGCTCAGCCGAAGAGAAAAACAGGCTGAGCATCAAGTGTGCCTGATGTTGATCTGAGTGTCCACACGCACGTGTACATACATAGTTGTTTCAAATGCATGTGTACACGTGGGTGTACGCACATGCAGGTGTATGCTTGCTTATCTGGGTATTTATCTGGGTATAGCTTGTGGCTGGACCTGGGAACATGGAGCCACTGCAGCCTTACCTCTGCTGAGTACCAGATTTGGAGACCTCTAACACAACTAAATTAAAGCTTTCAAACATTTCAACTTTTTTTTTTTTTTTTTTTTTCTGAATGCTTTGTTTTTAAAGAGATAGAATTATTCCCTACCTAAGGAGCTTTCTAATCATAGCAAAGACACTAGACTACACTCTGACATCTGGTTTGTGAAAATGTATTAAGAGGAAGCAATTTCTTCTCTATTTAAAACATGAATAATGATTCCTTAAATTTGCCTTGAAAATGTACCATCTATTGCTGCTTTCTCCAGTCCACAGAGGCATGTTGTACATGAAAAAAATGACATATTCAAGATTATATTGGGTTCCCAATTTTCACATTTTTTTCCTTCTTTTGAGAAGGTTGTCTAAAGCTGAATTGGCCTGTACTAGTAGTTTTGAACAAACCAGCTGGAACGTCTGGATACTTAGTTTGTTCCAATTGACAGCCATGAGTAAGAGAAATAACCTTAGATGGCAAAGAACAATAGTCTTGACATTCAACCACTTATGTCACTTAAAACACAAGAGAACGCTGAAGGCTCATAGATAAAATGCAGTTAATCAGAGTTTGGTCCCATAATAAGGGAGTGTGGTTGTGCATCATAACTTCTTTGTTAGTCACTAAGAGATTCCAGCTTCAATTTTTTAAAAGTGAAATAAGAGCACACTTGAGATCACTTCCATAACTCGGTTAACTGACTTAGACTTTCTTTTTTT
Organism: Stictonetta naevosa; assembly: GCA_011074415.1. Classification (NCBI taxonomy): domain Eukaryota; kingdom Metazoa; phylum Chordata; class Aves; order Anseriformes; family Anatidae; genus Stictonetta; species Stictonetta naevosa. The sequence continues at coordinate 57,103,050 of CM021729.1, read as the reverse complement.
AATCCAATCAACATTTTCAAAATTACCCTATTAGTTTTAAAAGAACTTTAAACAACAAAAAAAATAAATAAATTATGTTTTGATTTGGAATTTCTGTTTTTACAGCAATCCATGCAGATACATTAGGTAGCAAGTACCATGTTTTTCTAGTTATTAATAAGAATATAGCGAGTGGAATGCCCCCAAATTGTAGTCAGCTTCATCTTCTGAAAAATAAGAGTTTGGCTAATACCAATCCTGGAAAGATCCACAAGTAAGTTGCTGCCAGCCTAGATCAATCCTGACACAAAGGAATGCATCCATTTCTATTATGCCTGATGAAAACTAAAAATTCACCTGGTATCTCCAGTATGATTTGGATCCAGCTATCTTAAAGGAAAAAGGCCTTGAAATGATATGCTGTCTGCCCTTTAAATTGGTTGCTATGTATGGATTTTTAACACCATTATTTCTTTCTGCAATTACCATGTTGAGAGAAATGGCTAGTTGAGATTTATGCAGCATGCTCTTTTCTGATGTAATTTAGTGCTAAAGTACTGACCAGCAGAAAGGAAATTTGGAAAATCTTACTTTTCCGATTGATTTGACTGGGTAATGAACGGATTGTCATTCATGGCAATTTACCAGTAGAAAATAGAGATGAGATGTTAAGACCCTGGATATTTGCTGAACCCAAATTTTGGACCCCAAACTAATATCTAGCATTAGAAGAATGGCCATTTATTTTTTTTAATAAGGTAAAGCTAACTAAGATTATATGAGTAAGGACTGGAATGTGAATATTCACCACTTAATACTTACTAAAATTCTACTTACTTGAATCTGTTGAAATTTGGACATCTTTTGCTGACACCTGTGTTGACCCATCAATATCATCATCTTCGTCTGTGGAAAAAGAAGATTTTAAGGAAAGATTCTTTTTTATCTAACCTTTTAAAAAAAAAAAGTAGTTGCTGTGTAAGGATGGTTTCCATGGAAGAGTAACACAAAAAATTCTAGTCAGATAAAAGAACCACATTTTCTTCTAGCTATTTTAGAATACAGAATCACAGAATAGTCTAGGTTGGAAGAAACCTTCAATATCACCGAGCCCAACCTCTGACCTAATGCTAACAAGTCCTCCACTAAACCATATCCCTAAGCTCTACATCTAAACATCTTTTAAAGACCTCCAGGGATGGTGACTCAACCACTTCCCTGGGCAGACCATTCCAGTGACTAACAACCCTTTCAGTAAAGAAGTTCTTCCTAATATCCAACCTACACCTCCCCTGGCGCAATTTTAGCCCATTCCACCTCGTCCTGTCACCAGGCACGTGGGAGAATAGACCAACCCCCACCTTGCTACAGCCTCCTTTAAGGTACCTGAATGGAAAGGAACCAGCACAGATGCATTCAGGTGAATAAAGACCTTATCCATACTATAAAACTGTTAAAAAAAAACACACTGCTTTGTCACATAACTATGGTAAAAGCATACATGAAAAGCTTCCACTGTCAACTTTAATATCATGACTCAGTGCATTTAATGCCTTTCTCAAGTGGTGATGTTTGCCTATTACCAAATTATACATGGTTTCCATGAATAAATTTCAAATCTATTGCTACTGCAGTAGCAGCTTTCCAGTAAAAAGTATGGGTATTACGCACATAATTTCCATAAATGAAAAACAGATTTGCAGACAAATGACGAGAAAGAAATTACTGAACTCCAGAAGTGACCTCTGAAGGCAGCTCATATCTCTCACTAAAAGCTATAAATTAATGTCAGCTGATAACAGAGCATGTACAATCACATATAAAACTCAGAAAAGATGAAAAGAAAAGCTACTAACATTTAAATTTGCTTCTGTGAAGACAACATCCCGACAACATTATCATTCCCAATGATCAGATCCATAAAGGAAGACCAGTGCAAATCCAAAAATATGAGATATTTTTATTCTCTAAGGCCAGCAGTAGTGTGCCACAAAAGCCAACCCAATGTATGGATGATATCATGATATTCATACTCCCACCCACTGAAATTGTTGGTCAGTCTTGACTAGGATGCAGACAAAGCTCCCAAAAGCCATAAGGTAGGCTACAACTTTATAAAAACCGTGTCTTGCATGTGAGGGAGAAGGCACATGAAACTGAGGAACAAAGAAAGAAAAAAAATTAAAGCCCTAAGATCTTCAGATCAAAAAATGTATTAGGGAAGTCAGAATCCTAATGGAGAAAAACCTTCCAAGAAGCAAAGAGGGGTAGTTAACAGGAGTCCTAAACTGGAGACCAGGTATCTTACTGAACATTTAGGTAATGCTTCAACAGACTGGAAAAAAGATCAATAATAATGCTTTTGTGTTATATTTTTCAAATATAAAAAAGAAAAACAACACTTCAGGCAAAACCAAATTGAAAAAAAAGTAAATACAAAAATAAGAAATTAAAGAATTCATTGTTGCTTCCAACATTCTCCTTTTTCTAAGCTTAGATGAACGGACCTCTTTCTTTTATGATTCTTTCTCACTCCGTCTGGATACTAGGGAAAGTACCACAAACAGCATCCTGAGACTGTTCAAGTGAAGTTCTAAGAGTTTCTTTGAAATATGCTAAGACAAGAGCTCTGCAGGACAGGCATGGAATGGCATATTTGAAACTTAAGTTTCAAATGCAAGTTCACATTGTATTACATGCCCTTTCTCCTCTGGTCCCAGCGCGATACCATTATGATATTATGCTCTTTCCCCCTTCTTCAAAAAGCCCTCAACTCGTATGAGTTGCTTGTGTGTGTGCTTCCCCCTACTCTCAAAGAAAAGGCAGTACCTGTAGTCAAATAGAGAGAATAGTCTGATTTACATTTGCACTCTTGGGAGACTCATCATATCAGATCGTATCTGATAGTCCCCACACTGAAAAGTAATGGAAAGGAACCAGCACAGATGCATTCAGGTGAACCAAGACCACAGTTCCTCTCTCACCTTTTGATTCAGCATTAGGCTTGGGATGACCAGGTCTCTGAGGGCATACCAACAACTAACCAAGCCATCCACATAGCACTATTTCAGAACAGCATGGGAGTATCTCCCCTACCCCTTCAGTCTGTCCCTGACCAGATTACATCAGCTAATGACTGATCTTCATTGCATTCTTTCAATTCAAAGTACAAGATATATATTTTTATTAAAGGAATGCAAAAAAACATTATTACTTCAAGAAATGTGAATGTGTTTAAAACAAACTGGTACAGTTAGCATGTACCGTATGTCCTGACATTGAAATCTTCCTCTTCAATCATTTAAAAAAATGAAGGAAAAGACTAGAAGGTGCAGCTATAACCTTGGATTCTTTCACTCATGGTGGTCTGTATTCATTCTATTTAGAGGTGACTTAAAGGAGGAAAAAAAAAAAAAAAAAAAAGTCTGATGAACTAAAAGAGCATGCTGCTGTTTAAAAGATAAACTTGGTTAACATCACAGATACACCAAAAGAGACTGTCAAAAAGGTTTGTGATTAACTTTTGTTAATAATAACAAAACTTTACCTTCATTAAAGCTTTTGGGAAACTTGCTGAATACCTAACAATACACCCAAATCAAGATTTGTAAAGAATCTCCCAGCAAAACCAAGTTCATCTGGATTGTATATTTCTGCTATTTCTTATGTTGGAAGCATATAAGACTGTGTCACTTTCAAGTATGTACTATGCCTCACCTTCCCCTGAGGGGCAATTTATTAGAAAGAAAAATAACTTACTGAAAAAAACAACAGGCCAATCAACAAACACGCAACATAAAGATTCCCTCCAGTCCTGCAGGCCTTTATAGTGTTGTAAACCTAGCTTATGTAGGCTTAGGGCCATGCACTTTATGTTGTAGCAGGACTGCTGCTATAGATTCTGCATATGCAAACATATGGCTCCTTCTAGCCTCTGTGTGCACCAAAAGTTCAAAGCAGAAAGTTCAAGAACAACTTGTCAGGCTGAGAAAAGAGCAGTTGCAAACGTTTGGCTATCAAGACCAATATTTTACCTACCTCATATTTACTTTCGTATTATAGTTAAGTACCAAACGAAAAGCTTTACAAGAACATTACTGAAGTATCAAACAAAAAATACTTCAGTGGTTCAAAAGAATTCTCTTTATCCTAAAGAGCTATTAAACAAACATACACTCTAGATGGCAGCAGAACATTACCCTGCTAAATATATGATTTCCTTTCAGCACAGAAATCTTACAAGGGCAGAACCCTCTCACCAAGTCAAAGAGGTAAATAAAAATATTTGCATATATCACAAGCCATATAAAAACCAACGTGTATTAGAAAGTGCTTATCGCAACAATAACATCTGCCACAAAAGTTTTTGCATTTTAGGTTTTTACTTTCTGCATGATTATTATTGAAAAAACTCTTCCAGTTGCTCAGTCTGCATTTAGAACCTGTATCCTGTGCCCTGATTTAGCAAAAAGTTATAGTATTGTCACAAAAGCCAGCAAAAATCAGCAATCATACACTCCAGTAAATTATAACACTAAGTTAAACACATTCATCAATTAGTTGCATTCAATTTTGAAAGCTTTTACCTGATTCTGCTTGCAAATTTTCTGATATTCGAAAACAATGCAGTTTGCTGAAGTTGCGAGAAAATAATTGCACGCAGCTTGGAGGAAGAATCATGTTCCTTAATCTTCCAAAAGTACATTCTGGTGTGACAATTATGTAGCAAGCAGCATGGGCCTATAAATAGAAGCATCAATTAAGCATTTTGTGAAACACAAAGAAAGTAAGTTTGTTTATAACAAAACGTACTGGAACTGCAAAAGTCAGGCTAAGACATACAGACCTTTCGTAAATCGCTTTCATGAAATAAATGACACATTTTTTCATTCTAGATTTTAATTTGCTCCATTAATTTTTTAAACAAACAATAATGGGAAGTCTTAACTTGTGGAGAAAGTATTATACATCTTCTCAATTAAAAACTAGAGATTTTGAGCAGAGATCTGGAGAAGATGAACATTTTGATCTCAAGCCCTGGATCTTCTGATCTATATGGATATTTATTGGGGTAGGTGGGAAAAGTGGACAGGTTAAACTGACAAACTTTTAAATAGAAAAAAATAAAAATAAAACTTCTTATGCTTGCTTGCAAGCACCTGCTTGCAGATTCTGAGATAAGATGTTTGAAGTTTTATTCTAAGACTTGATTGGTTTGTTTCTGCCTCTGTATTTGTCCTAGATCTACCTTCGCTGAATATGCACGCCTTTATAACTGTGGGCATATAGCATGTTACATTTGTTAGGCTGTTCTCAAAGACAGTTCCTGCCACCTCAGCAATTCTGCATCAGGTTACAAATACAAAACCTACTGTTTTTACAATATATATATATAAAAAAAAAGATTCAAATCATATCTGAAATACACAAGACTTTCATTTTAAACAATTATTACATAGTATGCCTCATCTAGAATTACATGGCAAATTAATGATTTAATTTACCAGACAAACGTCTCTGCTTGCACCCCATCTGGCACTACTTTGGTCTGTAATTATATTTCAACAAGAGGTAGTATTCAGTGGATAGACCAACTCTTGTCTATGCAGAAGACTTGTTTTCATAAGGGTTACTGAAGGTTACCATCATGTTGCACAAGTCATTGGAAAGACAGAAACCACTATTCACTAACAACATAAAATTACAGGTTGAGAGTATTCTACCCTGAAAGAGGAACATGCATATTAGAATGGTGAGGTGAGCCTTTGACTTTTCTGTATTCATGTGATTTAGAAGAGCTTCTGATTTTGCATGGCAAAATTAACTGCAAGCTTATAAGCTGCAATATTTAAGGATTAGTCTCTATTAAATTTTAATTCTGTTGTTTTCACGTAAAGTTTAACTGTGATTTTGCAAATTGCTTATTCTAGTGACTAATGGGGAAAAAAAGAATTAACACATTTCCTATCTAATTAATGAATGAATATATACACTGACATATATTTGTGTATATATATAGATATATACACACACACACACATATATTTCTTATGTATATATATATGGTTCCCACAAATACACCCAACAGCACAACATACCAGAATGCCACACCATTCACATCTCATGCCAGACAGCACCTCAGAAGAGCCACAGGTTTTTTTGCAAACTTCGCAACGAGCACCTGAAGGAAGGTTTCCCTCCCTCCAGTGGTGATGGTAAGTATCCTGGTAGAACACATCACAACTTAGCATTACACCAGACAACAGGTACAGGAGTATCTTCAACCTAACTTTAAAATGAGCAATTCAAACAGCTCTGAGAAAACAGCAACACGGACTAGGGCATTAACTATTTTCTTAATAGAAATAAAATCCTGAACAATCTAACATCTCACAAGAAGACCTTACCAAACAACCCAAAAATTTAGTACATAGTGATTCATCTTTGGAGTCCACTAAAACCAATTATTCTTAAAAAAAAAAAAAAAAAAAGGTAATCCTGAAAGATCAGGATTACACATATATTTTACAGTGAGAAGCTGGGAAGTCTTGCCTCAGCCTGTAGTCTTGACTGTAGGAAGCCTAAGGGATGTGACAATGTTCACCAGGGATGCACTGCATCCAACAGCTCAAAAAAATAATAATTCAATGCAAGTGTTTAGAAAGATGATAGATTTTGTTTTTTCTTTTTAATTGGTATGTTGTATACATTGAACAGATGTTTCAGCAAGACTTCTATAAACCTCAAAAACAGAGATGTTTATCATAATTTAAGTTCATCTCACTATCTGCAATACATTCTAAAGCCACAAAACTTCTTTTTCTACAAAGAAGCAGCAAACGTGCTTTGATAATTGTCAGCATGTGAAAAAAAAAATAGAAAAAGGTCAGAAAAAGGTCTTCCCCCTGCCTCTAGCCCATGTTTTCACACTGAAAAGGTGTGACCACTTTCTACTACAGATGTGTTCACACTTACCTGGTCCTGGTGCCCATCCTGGTGACACTGCCGGCAGTCACTACAAGCAAACAGGATACAATCTGTGTGGACGTGTAGCTCACAAACTAAAATATGAAAACAATAAAACTTCTTTAAGTCAAAATCCCTTGGTTTCTTCTGCTCCTCCCTTTCTCCCTTCCTCCAGTACTTCCTCCATTACCTTTCTGCACGGCATTTTCTTCCCTTCATGCTCTTTTTTGTTCAGCAAAGACAATAAAATAAGTTTATCAGCACAACCTTGTGTGTTGCTCAATTTCCTTTGTGTTAAACTAATGAAGCAAATTTGAGGAAAGGCTTATTTTGCTCATAACTACCTGCTGTATTTCCTCCAGTACAGCAAGCTAAATTTGTAACAACTGTTTAGCTTATTACAGCTTTGTCTCACCACTTCATGGGAACAGCTGCCTACTCTAATATTACCACTTCTGAAGTCTACTTTGATTTAATCAAAACCAAAAAATTGAATGGTAGAAGCATTAACAGAGGAAAGTTCCCCTTCTGTATCCAAACATCAAGCGCAAGATAATGTTCTTCATGAACTCAGACTTGTCTGAGCTATGGTTGCACATTGTAAATTACCATATCATTGTCAGGAAAAGGAAAACAAACATTTTTTTCAGAGCATTCTCCTAAGTAAGCTTCACATTGTCTACCTGTGAGATACTTCAGCTGGAAGAAGTTTCAGTGAAGACTGTAGAGCATTTTGTTATTTATTTATTTTTGATAAAGTACCATCATTTCTTAAAAACTGACTTGAAATATCAGACTTCAATAAAAATACAGCTAAAAGACCTCAACACTCAGCTTCATTACTGGAATAGTTAGGAAAGTTCTCTAAGGAACTCAAACAGATATATGAAAAAGATCCATCTCTAGCTGCTTTTTAAAAACTTTTTAAAAACTTTGCGTTGACAAGTACTCTGGAAAGGCATCCGAATTTTGGTCAAATACATTAATGCAAGAAGCAGGAGTCAGATTATCGAACTATTTTTTTTCTGTTCTGTTCAAGCAGGTTATTGCTCCAAGGATGTCACAATAATCTGAAGACTTTAACCTGAAGATTGGAAGGTGCTAATCATGAATTTTATCCGTGCTACCTGAAAGCATCCTGAAAACAGTGTAAATAACTCGTTTTGAAATCACTCTCCAAGCTCTAGAAAAAGTGACCACATTAACACTGTCTTAACTCTAATTATGCAGAAAAACATGATCTACCACCACATCAAAGCACAGACTGTCGTAAGGGTTTGCTGTCTCAACCGCAGACGTTCATGTACTGTTCCCCATATGGTGGATCTTTACCAAGCTCAAGAATCTTACATGAGCTGTGGCAAGGTCTGTCTTCAGCTAATACTTCTCCCCAAACCACACTCAAAGATAAAACAGGAATATTTTACAGTTTTGTAGATTCAGCTACTGGGCAAGTTAGATGCTTTGAGTCATACCCTCAGTAATGGTGAAAGTTTCTGCAGACCAAATTATACTTTCAAGAAATTACCAAAAATATATTTTCTTTAATCAAGTCTGCTAACACAAACACACACTGCCCTTTGCCATACTGTGTAAGAATACAGAAGGCTTTTCTGCCCTCTTCCCCCCCACCCCAGCTTTTCTTTTCTTTCCCGTACCCCCCTGCTGCTACTAACATGTACCCCAACTCATAATTAGAAAAAAAATGCGTGCATGTGAACAGCAGGAGTGTCACAGGAGTTATACCCTTAAGATAGCTATCCCTCTCACAGGAAACAAAGTTGTTGGAATGTAAAGATCAGTCCAAATCAGAGTGCCTTCAACACAGTTTAATCTTTATCAGCCTTTCCATAATCTATGCAGTTCTTTAACTCATAAAAGAATTAAGGTTTTCTGTTCAAGTTAATAGGTAAGTGTTGTGAATTCCTTTCCAATTGCCAAAAAAGTTGATTTATTTCAGATATGTAACTTGGCAGCACAGCCTTTAAAATGTTAAATGGACTCCTCAAAATATAAAAATCTATCAATTAAGTAAAAGTTTAGAAATAATTTTCTGCTCCTGGTTGATGCTTAAAAATAAAGTTTTTAAAAGGATCTAGCACTAAAAAACGCTGGGGTTAGTCTGTTTTCTTCTCTTTTTCTGGGCCCCCGCTCCCCCCCCCCAGTCCTTCTTGGAAAGAAAAGGAAGAGGAACATTCAACATTCTGAGTTCAGGTTCAACTGTTACTTGTGAATTCTACAGCAAAAACTGCGATCCAAAGCAATTAATAATCATCAGCAGAGTTTGGATTACAAATATTACATTTTTGCCATTGAAGCATATGTATTTATATCACCAGGTGTTACTATGCATGTATGCTTATTTCTGAGAACAGAAGCCCCACCAAGCATCCAGAGTGTGTAGCACTTATCTAAAAATTTTCCTTTCAAATAATATTTTATTGCAAGATATGGAGACCAAATCAAGTTATATAAATTATTTTAAAACTATATCTGACTCTGTATAAAAGTATATCTAACTATATCTAAAAAAATATTTTAAAAGTATATCTAACTCTGTTGATGACTTGTTTAGAATGGGTAATTTCATCTTAGCTCTGCTTTAATCTTGATGTTGGAAGAGAACATCATAACCAATATTGTATATTAAGAATAGTTCTATTAAGAATAGTTTCTAAAACCAATTCTACAAGTATTTTTGAAGAGTAAAGGAAGGCTCTTGTATACTCTATCAATCTCAACTGTGCTTTATAAGCTACACTTTTTAAAAGTATCAAGGAAACCAGTTGTAGAGTTATTAGTATTCAGAACACAGAATAGCAAAGTCACACCACACAAAACAAACAAAAAAAGCATTTAATCCACATTAGGAACACAACTCAGAACCTTCAATGAACCACGAAAAGTGTCTGGGCATTTGTATTACTTAATTATAACACGTGATTTCAAGTGTTTCTTGTTTAAAAACCCTTAATTGGAAATGTCTGAAAAAATAAATATCCACTTGCAATGGGTACAAAGCTAATAAAATATAATTAAGATAGTAAGAACACGAAGGCAAAATTTAGAAAGCGTTAACTAAAATAGACCACTAAACCAAGGCCATTTTCAAGAATTAAGAAGACATAGCTAGTGAAAATTTTCATTTTTTTTTTTTATGTTTACTTCATGCCACACAGAGTTCTGAAGCTTATTAAGACAAGTCACTGGAAAAAACTCTGTGATATCTGTATGTCTTTGAACATCCCACCAAAGCAGCCAATTCACACGGTAACTAACTGTACTAAATGACAGATTCCGATCAGTCAGTGAAATAAATCTTAATTTGTTATGCAACTTACCAGATAAAAGCAGAAGCAAAAACACTGCATCATTTTAAGTCCAAATACTCTGATGAGAGCAACATTTACCCTACACATACACCTAAGCAACTGCATCAAATAAGACATTATCTTTAGCACAACTGCAATTCTGAAAGCAGTTATGAATTGGTTTTTCTCTCATTAGACTCCTTCACCTCCTTCACTTTTTTTTTTTTTTTTTTTAAAAAAAACAACACACAGTTTGCTGGTAACATTTATTTAAAATACTAAATTCTACTGAACCTTACAACATCAATAGAACAAGTGCTACTAGAAATTTAGGACAAGAGAGTCAAGGGAGAATTAAGGAGCTGCCTCAAGTACTTGTGCCAACATATATTTCAAATTAATGTATCCCCAAATAGTGTTTGGGTGATTTCTTTAATCATTGTTGTTGTTTTTCTTTTTTTTTTTCTTTCCCCAGAGAATGTATGTCAGAACACTCTAAACAGTACTATTTTAACAAATAATATTTTCAAATACCTTTCCACCTAATGCACCATATCCCCATTACAAGCAACAGACATGAGAGTCTGGTGACGCAGAAGTTATATTCAATTATATTCCTATTCTTTTGCAGAAATTGGAAGGTTTTAGGTACACTAATACCTAGTATCTCTCTGTAACAAAGGCTTCCACTAGAAACAGAAAAAAAATTACTTCCACAAAGTATTTTGTTGTAATAGCTTCTCATTCTTTACACATCTCAGGCACAGGCTCATAGCACACCATCAACACGGCAGACCTGTGGTGCCTTAACTTAAGGTACACATTTGCACTGTCAGTGAGTGGATAACACAATATGAAAATCTTTCAGACACAGTAAAGGCATTATTGGCACATATGTACCTACACACCCAAGATATGCACTGTAAGAAAAGCATGTGCTACTGGATAACATACAGATGGCTATGCAATTAGGGCTTTTTACGTTACCTTCACATCGAAAAGCAGGTGACTCTAGTGACTTTCTGCACACAGTGCAAAACTTTCTTTTGTAATGTCCTGGAGGCCCAAAACAGTGTGCAACTGGAACCTGCCAAAGACGAACATACGAAACATTATCAGCTGCACCTTTCCAAATGGCAGTTATAGCTCATAGAAACTGCTTTATCATGCAGGATAGGATAGCATATACAATGTGAACTCAAGTAAGCCTTAGAATAAATATTTTAAATACCTATTTTTATAGGCAGATATACACATATACATGATGTATATATTTTTAAGTGCTAGTCAGCTTCCTGATGATTCACAGTACTGTGAACGCAAAGGTTTCCTTTGGGTTCATTGCCATGCAATGTATGTGGAACCTCTGTTCTTCTCTCAAGTATTCTTAAATGAATCAAGGACCATTAAACAGTAACAGCTGTATATTATATGTACACCCGCAGACAACATGCCCTAAAGACACATTCAAGACAGTTTCTAAAAGTGTGATGCTGCCACAGTCCAGTATTCTCTACAGGTTTTTCACCTATTCTCCAAATATAACCCTGCCAACTGGCTGGGTGGTAAAGAGGTTCAGCTCCAAACTACATCTGTACTGCTGTTCCTGGTGACTCTATGTTGAAAAAGATGTGTTTCAATATCCCCTTGGTAAGAGCTGTACCAACAGTTTCGGCAAGTTTATTTCTTGTATGTTCTTTCCTTATCCTAAAAAGATAGGTGTTTTCTTGATTAATATCAAAGACTGTAAGCTATGGTAACACTTTAAGGTGAAGGCAGAAGGCAACAATGGATGAAAGAATAAAAATTAAGAAGAAATTCATTTGAGCTTTATACTTGTTCTAGAGATCACTCTTCCTAAAAGATGCACAGCTCTGTCACGACTGACATCCACATTAGAAGGGAGAAGCATAACTGCATCTTTAAAATGCCAGAATCCAAATAACTTCCATAAAATTATGCTGTGATTAAGGCTAATAACTTTTTTAATCTTTCAAATTTCACATTCTGTATCTCACAAGCCCTTTGGACAAACATATCAGATTTATCTTCTGTTTCAAAAAAATCTACCAACCAAGCAACCAAAAACTTGTGAAGGCTAAAACATGGTTTATTTAAGCATGAAATTAAATTAATCATTCCCAGAAAAAGATGAGGAAATAATGACGTAAGGTACACATAGTTAGAGACAGCTTCTTTTCCTCCTAGATCTGTGAGTAAACAGTCCTCCGAGGTTATTGAGAAGGATCTGAAATTTTTCCTTATAGATTAGGGTTTTCCTATGAACCACTAGCAGCAAAACTGACACATACTGGCAACACAGAATTTGAGGACCTAAAATGTCCCCTTCAGTTATAAAATTCTAGTTCCCACCCACATTTCTGCCTCTGAAAGCATAGGCACAGTTACACTAAATCCTGTACTTTGAGTATGTTCAATGAAATAAGCAAGATAAAGTTTTTCCAGATGTAACATGAGGGGAAAAGAAGACTGCTGGAAGTTTAATCAATAGATTAATCAAGAGAGACTTTCTTTAGCTCTGGAGTGCTCAATAACCTGCTTTGGACACCCAGCATGGACTTGCAATCCCTTCAACAACTGGTGTTTGAAATACAGAGATCTTTTCTCTCCCTGGCCTTGAGTCTGGCTCCTTTATCTTACAACTGGCATAGAAATGCAGGCTTTTCATTATTGTCATAGTGTTTAATAAGCAAGAGAAGTTCTGCTGAAGAAAAAGGACACTCCATAGATCAAAGCAGAGTTTTGTGTAAAGCAGTGTTTAATCTGGAAAAGACTGCAAAACGGGACTTTGACCGGAGACAAACTTATCCATGGTCTGACCATACTTATCTAGAAGACTCAAGGGAAAGAGACCAAGTCTAAATTCTGCAGTTATTCAAACTCTGGCGACAATCTTCTAAAGACTCAAGTCAGTGCCAAAGATAAAAGAACAACATACTGATTGAAACACTGGATGTGGCAAAAAAAATAAAAATAAAATAAATCAATTTCTTCAACTTCTTACTTTTGGAAAGAAGTGAAAGAAGCTTTGTTTATTATGAGCAGTGCTTCTAACTTGCTTTAGAAATTACAGGTACAAAACCACTGCAGAGCTTGGTGGGAAATGGGATGGGAATAACATGGAAGAGAAAATGGAAAAGAGCAAGTACAACATAACGAGCTCATCAGTCACAGGCTATTTTTCCGAGCAGTTCACTACATTTCTTTTGTAGTTGAACAACTTCCAAGCACCCAATATATAAACAAATCAAAACTCTTAGACTTGGAAAGCCAGCAAGTCAGCATGTCAGAATATGAAATGTTATCTATTATTCTTTAATTTATATCCACCTGTATAAGTACAGCAAGCTACAGACACACAAGGGGGCTTAAAGGGAGAAAGTTAATAATTGATGAGAGTTAAAAACTTCTTTTCCAATTCAATTCCTTAAATTACTTTATGCAAACCACGAAAATCGATTTCCAGAGAAAGATATAGAAAATTTCTGCTAGTAATACCATTAAATGACATTTAGTATCGATCAGAAGTCCATCAACTGAAAGTATAATGTTCACACTCCGGCATAAGCTCCAGAATGGCCTTGTACTGATGTACAAGATGTTCCTAGACTCTATTTTGTTTCCTGCCATCTGTTAATAAATCCAAAGCATTAGTGTTACACATTTCTGTAAAAGCTTGTACCAGCTTGCAGTAAGATTTGGTTCTACAGAAATCTAAAGCTTGCAGATTCTAACCCCTTTAGTGCAATCTGTGCAAGTGCTTAGCACAAGACCATGCAATCACATCATACAGAAAGAACAGCAATAAATGCATCCTCAGCAACAAATTACTCCAAACTTTAGAAGAAAAACACGGGAAATAACTTTTAAAATTGTTCCTAATCCTGAAATGCCATGGAGTGTCAAGCACATGGTGAACAGCAGATCATCAGTTTAATGTGTTTTTCCACTGAGGTGCAATCACAAAGTACAGAGCAGCCCAGCTGCCACCTGAACCATCTCACGGACCTGTCTCAGGTCAAGTCAAGTATTACTTGTCTGCAATCTTCCAGATACCTCAGTAGGGGAAAAACACAAATGCCTATTCTATACCCAACTGCAGCTGCTATTCTACCAGCTGAGGCAAAAAGATTTTAGCCTGAATCTTGAAAAAAAGTGCCCCCCCCCCCCAGCTAGTCACAGGTCTTTCATGGACTGCTCTCAATATAAGGCCAAAAGAATTTGCCAGTAGAAATTAAAATGGATGGGTGTTTCTGAAACAGTAACAAGTGTGTATTCTGATGTTTCCATCACAAATATACCCCCTAATCTAATATTCTTAAGGTTCATTATGACAACAAAAGCTCTATACGCTCTACAGAGGCACATGGGGGAGATCAGAGAGCACCCCGTGACTACTCTGCCCAGACCACTCACTCTCCAAGATAGCAACTTTGTGATTCAACTTCTCTCTGTATCAACATCTTTTCAATTGCTTACTGCTCAGTAATCATACAGAGCCCTATTATTTGCTTGAAGCCTTTCTGCTTCATTAATGAAATGTCTTTATTTCCGCAACACAAATACTCTGCATTTTGCACTGTGTTTCTACTTTTTCCTTTTATGGACAAAGCCTGTTGATTGCTTTTTGTGTCCAAACTGAAGTTCTCCCTTTGTGAACTCCATGTTTCAATAGGTGTTACAAAGCAACTTTGAGTACACATTCCACTTGGAAGTTTTGAAATTAGGTGCAAATGCAAAGAGAAGCAGTATCTCAACATATCATTGGACAGCAGAGGAAAGAAATTTCAATATTCAGAATTAGTTATCAAAATGTTGGTGCTAATGCAAGGAAATAATGCACACAACCATATGTAACCTCACCATATCCAGGACGTTTTTTCTCCATGCTACAGACCTCCAGGACAGGACATTAGACCTAACCTACACATATGCAAATAAGCTCTCAAGGAGCCTTCAGGATGGGAGCTATACAGCAAATACCATATCACTTGATCAGGACTCTACTATATTCCTTTTAGAAAGCAAGACTTGTGTAAGAGCTTTCCACTAAAATCATGCACTAGCATTTCTTGAACTAGACAGAAAAGCTGATAGGCAAAGTTGCTTTTATTGCTACAGAGGAAATCAATGCTCATCTCCTCTTATCAAGATAAACATTATGAATTAGCAGAAAACCTCAGTGACGTTGCATACCGCTTCTGAACCTGAAAGGTCCCTGATACAGCTACGTCCCAGGCAGCTGGCACCAAGCTCAGAGTAGCATAGTAAGTTCTCTGGAGTTAATGAACTAGGGTGGTTCAGCCCTTCTCTTCTACCTCAGGCTATCACTTTGGGGAAGAAAAGGAGGAAAACATGGGGCAGCATAAGGACTACCAGTAATTTTACACCTCATTTTGCCTCTAAATTATGCCACGTGGATGGCACACAGCAATCAATTGCCTTCCGAAACAGTGCAGCTGTGGGTCAAGTGTTGAAATCTAGGGACAGACCTACCTGCTAGGGCTGTCCAGCAAGCTCCCAGGTAAGATCAGATCAGCCTGGAGTCCAGCCATTTCTATGACAGACACCGTGTTAAAAAGCCCACATACCACTAGCAAAGCCTACAGCCAAATAAAAGGGGAAGAAGAAAGAGAACAAAGAACTTTCCCCCAGAATGGTTTTCATAATGCATAAAAGGAAAAATATTAAGCACACATTTTTTTGCTTTCACATTCATGTTACACATCTGTCTCCTGGCTTCCTCCCCACAAAAGCACTTACACACAGGAGGGGCAGGACAAAAAGTCCCTTGACAGATGCACACCAAATATACTATAATCTGAAGATGAGATTTAACTATAGTAAGGCAACCAGTTTATTTAAACACACTGTGTTTCAGCATGTCTTCTACAGCAGTCTGATATTGAGAAGCAGTAGAAAAAGTTCACCAAGCATTCACTGAAGCATTTTTCCCCATGTAAAAGCCATAACACCTGCAACTACTATAAAGGAATGATTCTCCAAAATTGCGTTATGATTTTTTTCTCTCTCTACTCTCCTGAAGCAATCACAGAAAAATCCATCTGACAGTTGAATGAGACTGGGAGAATTTATAATTCCAAGGCAAGTGAAGCAGTAACCAAACTTTGATGATCCTCATCTCCCATTTTGTTAGGGCTTCCCACTGCTTCTTGGGTAGGGAGAATGAGGTGAGGAGAGAAAAGAAACAGGAGAGAGGTTGTGTCCCAGTGCAGAAGCCTTTCAGCTGCAGAAGAATTAGGTGCTGCTGCTGTATGTCTACTAACTGCCCAAATCAGAACAGATTATCAGAAGTGTTGGGTGTATTTACCCTAACCTGAGTATCCTTTCCTCTCTGCTACTTTCAATTTTTCTGTCAGATCATGAGAAACACAGGAACTGACCCACACAGCCAACTGCACACAGGTGAATGCAGCACCCAGACAGAGAGGCTCAGGTCAGCAAACAGGAGCAACAATGCCTCCTGCTCCCAGCAGAGACCTCTGTGAGCTCCCAAACCTCATTCAGTATCACAACCTCTAGAAGCAGCAGCTACTCAAGCTCAGAACCACAAGGCCACATCTTATTTTTAGCATAAAAACCTTCACAAGAAGCTGATGGCCTAAACCAGCATGTTTCCACTCCAGACAACCTGGCTTTAAGAACAAAGGCACTTAGGGACATTTTGCAAACAGTTTATCAACCCTTCTTGAAGTGGAAACGTTTAGAAAAAATTGCAGCAATGCCCAACACAAAATCAAATTGAGGAAAAACAAACCTCACAGTTGTCCAACGTCACTAAAACTACTTGTATTATACTCTCATTTATATTTAGCATTCAAAGTACAGCCATATAAAACTACCCCTCACTTATACAGAAAATTTAAGAGGTAAAAAATTTGTGACTCATTGCTACCTAACAAAGGAAAATAAAACCTCACATTTCACATGCAGTCAGACTTTGTTTTCCTTGTTATTTCGTCTTTTGTTTGGACTTTTTTTTTTTTTTTTTTTAAACACATGCCTCAGAGTAGGCAAATATCTATGGGAATGTAGGGAGGAGTGTGTTTAAACTTGGGCAAGCTGCAGAGACCTCAGCAGTGAAACAAATCGTATCCTTTGCAAACCATAAAAACACAGGCTTGCTCAGAAGACTGATCCGTGAAATCTCATTTTGAAACATCATGACATGGATCCAGTCTGGAACACTGACTGCAGGTGAGAATGATAGTAATATGACAATAATAGTGCAGGAAAACTCCTTAGGGCAGCCTAAAGAGTGAACTCATTAAGAATTATCTGAGACTGGATGCAGTCATGGCATGCTTGCAACTCTGTAGGCCTTAACTTGACCCTAGGAAGGAAACCCTACTCTCAGGAATGAAAGTTTCCATGAAATGTCTGCTGAAAAATGATTCTCTGACAGTTTGGCTTAGTATTCAGTGACACACAGTCTGATGAGCTTCAGCGATTGCCCTCTTCTCTAGATGAAATCCAGGGGATTAAAAAAATCTAATTTCTGTAATACACAGAATATTAACATGCTAGAAGGAAGTATCAGAAAAAACAAAATCCACCTGTGATCCCTCCTACACTGGACCTTTTCATAAAAAGATACATTCAAGTTATCTGAAAGTGCCCAGAGATTAAGAAAATAAACTCTCCACACATTCTATAAATGACCAGCAATCATTTTTTGCTCTGTTATGTTTTTGAAGCAAGTGCCAAATTCAACATTTACTTCGACAGAGCTTGCATGCAAAACAACATCTCCCATATGTCAGACTTCACTTCCACAGAAGACCAGGATTACTGCAACCTGGATGACAAGCCTGTCTAGAAAGAATAGCACAATCCTGTATTTTTGAAACATAATCATTACAACTTAACATGGATAAGGCAGAAGACTTCACAGCTAAATATGGCAACACGGAATGGCAAACAGTTTTGAGGGCACACAACAGCACTCTTAAGTTCCACTGCACAGTAAGATTACTCAGATTTGATGTGTGAACAATGAACAATTATATCAAATATATGTGTTGGGGCAAGTAGGGAACGGGAACTGGCAAGGGAATAAAACAAACCCCTAAACTGATGCCCACGGCTGGTGAAAGCAGGACCATTAATGTATTTCAATGCATGATTTTCAACATGCAAAAGCAAAGCAACAAGTACTATTTTGGACAATGAATTATATGTACAACAAATTCACAAAAGAAGTCAAAAATGTTTAGAAGTTTGTCTCTGAACTAAATGAATACTTTTAAATTAGATATGTACTATGCCCCTAAAGATCCCTCTACTCTGTGACTCATCGTTCCTTTTCCCATGCCACAATTGACTGCCAGCATACTGAAACAGTAGAGATGCTAATTCTTAGTAATACCATTTCTCACCACCTACATGTCCCTTCACTGGGGGTTGTAAGAATAATAGCTATATTTCTTATTCTTTCACTGGCAACATTCTGTGCATCAGACAACTTTTTCCCAATCTAAATTACAGTTCCCAAGGCGAAAGTATGTGGGGAAGATGAAGTACGTAGCAAAGGCTGAACAGCAGCAGCATCTAGACAAAGCACATTAAAAACGAGTGGCTAATGTCTCTGTCTGCTTCCTTTAACTCTAGTTACATGCTGTTTTAAACCTTCTCATACCATCCCCTACATAGGCTTCCACAACATAAAGGAACCTATAAACCTTTTTTGAATACAAAGAAGGAGATACAGCTCCCCCCTGCAGTTTCCCAGATCTACACAGTATCTCATAAACATGGTTTTAGTCAGTGAGGTCTGTAACACTCACCATTTTCTCACTTTGATTTTACAGCAATGTCTCATTTGACTTTTGCGTCAGGCTCTGTACTGTATTTGTAGTGTCTTACTACTTATCTAGAAAGTTTCTCACCCCTTTCTTCCTCCCAGGTGGATAACACAGTTTTCTCCTTTTAGCTTCTTAATACCATAGTTGCACCATGTTATTATCTTCAAAATCAATCCCTCTCTTACACCTAAAGTCATGTCGCAGAAAAGGTCACAGGGCATCTGAAGAGAATATTTTAATAACCAAAATACATACATTTGAAATCTTACCATGAATTGGAAGTCCTATCTTTTGATTTTTGGGTTTCTAAGTCCTATGCTTTTGACACAACACCTTTTTTCTCTGGACACAATAAGCAAGCAAATTCTTAAGAACAGTAATCAATAGAAGCCAAACACAGCCCCTTCACTAGTCAGAAAAGCTTTAGCATTTTTCCAGTAAAATGTAATTACTGCAAAAAAAAATGGTGGTAGATAGAGTTCTTCAAGTATGATACATGGTATAGTTTCCTGAGAGCACTGATTTCAATCAGTCACCCCATTCCATTATTGTGAGACTTCCAGGTAATGACACAATTAAAAATGTCTAGTAATATTTAAAGAATGCAAATAACCACTCTTTGAAGACAGACTGTCTGCAGCTGCCCATATCAGGGAAGTTTCAAAGGAAATGTAAATTTTTTTCTCTGAGCAGCCATAAAAGCTTAAGTGATGACTAACATGATTGATTTAAGCATTTCAATATTAACAAGCCACTATTGTACTACACCATATTAGCTAGTGATAAATCTGTGCTGTTGTGCCAAGAAAGAGACATGACAGCGTGTGCTTACTCACCCTTACAAGGCTGGGAGCAATACATGAACAAGGTATCTTGACATTCTTGAGGCACTTTTCATGAGACATGAAGTTGCAAACTGTGGACATCAAAAAAGAACTGTAAGCAAGTCTTTCATAAAGAAGGGGCATTTTAGGTGGGGAAAACAACAACAACAACAAGGAAACAACAACAAAAAATAATCACATGTAGTGAAATACAGTTGGGAAAACATCTTCATAATCACATTTGCTCTCCACTACTTATGGTATCTACATGACTGTCATACGTCTTGCAATGCACAAACTCCAACCAGTTTTGTTACCAAGATATTGGTGACAGAAAACGAAGGAGGAGAGCTTATCTGAATGAGCTGCAGGCCAGCAGCAACTCATTCCCCCCAACCCACTCTCTCTAAGCACCAATATGAGTTCTTAATTTTTCAGAAGAGACTTTAAGCAGCCTGTGGTCCAAAAGAGCTCTTTGATGTAGCCAGAGTAGATGGACATGTTTAAAATGGATTTCTTCTAAAAGTTAGAGCATGTGTCAGGAATAAATAGGAGGTCAGTGTTCACACTCACTGAGCATAATGGATGAAGGAGACAAAACTAAAAGTCAGCAGTTACATGCAGCTTTGAAAGTCAAGAGCAATTAATTATTTTATTTATGTATTTATTTATTTGTTTCTGTGTCAGTATCAGGTTCAGAATTTCACTCAAGCTTTATTAAATGCATTTTGACCAAGACAGTGTTTGACGAATCGTTTTTCATGGGGATGCTATTTTCCACAGCTCCGTACTGTGGGTTTACATGGTTAGTTTGCACCCAGGAAAAAGCGATTCTTTATTTCGTTCCCACAACCTCGCACCAACAAACCAGTAAGCCATGCAGGTAAGGCTTTAGAGTCATCCACCTTTCAGAATTACTCTCTTCAAGTTCAAGCACGAAGCCTTAAACGTACAAGCTCTAGCCTCAGTCCCTCACATGGAAGCACCTTTCCAGAGCTTCTGGCAGATCCCTCATGAGTTGCAGCGACCATGGTACACATGAAGTTTTCACACATCCCTGGTTTTCAGAAGCATGCTGCATGCTTCCTAAGCTTCATGAGCAACTGCAGAAAACCCATGTCAAGCTTCCCATCTGCAGCCCATGTGCAGTACTTACACCGCTCTTACTGATAGTACGTGGTTGTGCCATCAAAAGCAGACCATTTTCTTCTCCTCCCTCTTCTCCAGCTCATCTACTTGTGATTTCACAACACCACCTCTCTCATGTCAACAAAACAATTTAAATGCAGGCCCACTCCTTTCTGTGGTTTACTGCCAGCGCACAGAAAGCAACCTTTCCTTTTGGTGGCACAGAAAGGAACTTGACCCCATTCAAATAAGCTCTCCTTTTAATATGTGTGGTAGGCTGACATTTGCTTTTCATCTGTCTGCAAGTCAAGGAGAAAAAGCACACTGCAAGTCATTGCTGTGCTATTCACCATCCATGGCTGAACACAGAGTGACCACTGCAGAAATGAAAGGCAAAGTAGGAACAGAGGAGATCGAGGCCTTCTGTTTGGTGCTACCAGGTGTTACATGCATCTTTATGGCTGATAATATTCCTGACTCAACGGGGCAGGTAAGCAGCAGAAACAGCCATCGAAAGGAAGATAAAGAAGATTCTCAGAGCTGAACCAACATAAGTAAATGTTGTCACATGAAGGAGCATACAGCTCATCAGCACAGATGAAACCAAGGAGAACCCAGTAATCGTCCAGGCAGACAAAAGATGCATCTCCTGCTCCAAAAAACAGGTCAGACTCAGAATGGTGAATTCTTATGAATTCACTTAGATATATTATCACAGCATGGATGTAGACAAGTGAAACCGAGTCTCCCCTCGGGTCTCCACAACATTTCCATTCAGGCTTGCAGGAAGGCCAACTGCTTGCTGTGCAAACAGGTCTGCAGAGGCTGCAGGAAAAAAGCTAGCTGCCCACTTCCCACCAGTCTGGATTTTACCACGCATGCTACCACCAGAAAACATTTCCTGTACCACTTGTTTAGGAAGCCTCTTCACTATGTTGTGGGTGGTGCCTGAAGCTTAGCTGAACCTGGTTAGGTGAGGGGTGCTGGCAGGAGCATGCTGACAGAGGTTCCTAAGTCCCCAGCCTACAAAAAGTGACAACATGAAGCTTCAAATACAAACAGACTGCTCTCAGGAACTTCACAAAGGGGTGAGAAATAGTCAAGGAAAAAACTTCAGTGACAAAAGAAATTCAGTAAAATGGCAGCACTCCTTCATTTTCCTGGTTCTCTAGTAGTCAGACCACAAAGGGAAGAACAGAGCAATGCACTGTAGATTCCTCCCAGAATTTTTTTGATCTGGAACAAGCAGCAGACAACAGAAGTCTGCAAGACC
Organism: Stictonetta naevosa; assembly: GCA_011074415.1. Taxonomy (NCBI): domain Eukaryota; kingdom Metazoa; phylum Chordata; class Aves; order Anseriformes; family Anatidae; genus Stictonetta; species Stictonetta naevosa. Next base: position 57,080,723 of record CM021729.1, on the reverse strand, counting down.
AGGTGGCTACTGCTAAAATTTTAAGTGCACTCAATAACAAGTCAACAAAACCCTATAGAAACACCTTGGGGAATTCACAGAAGAATGCTCTGAATCAGCCAACAGAAGTGGGCCTTCTCCTATGGGTATGGACCTGGAGACGTTCTCCATTTACGCAGACAACCCAAGTCACTGCACTGCACTACCCAATTTTCTCTTTGCAGTGACAGAAGCAGCAAAACATGTCACTGCATAAAGGCAGCACCTCATGGTGCTCATCAGCTGAAGAAACATCTCAGGGCACAGAAGAATGTACTAAAGAAGAATTCAAGCCAGCAACTTTGGGAAAGCCAGAAGTTATCACAGATAGAGACAACATTCTAAGTACCGAACAGTTGAAGCACTTGCATAGAATCAAGAAACATTAGGAGACAAATGCAGAAGATAGCAGTGCTCAAAAGGAGATTCTAACATTCTTCATGAAAGATTTCCATGAGTTTTTCTCTTTCCATGAGCTACAGTATGCCCACACTGCTTGTCACATGCCTCGTGTTCAGCAGGGAGGATGTGCCCCAGCTAAGTGTCTTTTCCCTGTCCCACAGGGGCCAAGCAAACTCTCACAAGTCACCACCTTGGTTTTGTTTTCCACATTCCCCCAAAGGAAAAAAAAAACAACACCGAAGAAAGCCAAACTGAAAGATGAATGATATTTGGGGTGGGGAAATACATCTGTGTCAGTTCTGCTGGAGAGGCAACAAACTTAAACCTGGAAATTCTGGCAGCCAGGTGTCATACTTTTAAGGGGTGATCTTTGACCAGGAAGATCAAGCTAGAAGACATTATGTCAAGATTCAGAAGATACAAAATTATGAGGAAAAAAAACATTTAAAAGGAAAACAATGTTCTATTTACGGGAAGAGGACTTGTTTGTACCTTTAAACCCAGTAACACGCTAACAATAGACATATTTATCAATTGTCTAAGTCAAAAGAAAGCAATTTCAATTGCAACTTTCTGATAGTGTACACAAAACTGGTCATTTCAGTCAGGCTGGAAAGGCTGGAGTTCAATGCCTCCTTTAGTTAAACATTTTAAGCATAATCAAAAGCACCTCATAAAGCATGGATGAAGGGAAAGACGAGCACTTTGGTTGTATTTGAAGTGTCTGCAACCTTCAAGCTGGACATCTAACACATGGCACCTATATCCAGGCACAAGCCACATAAAATGACTCAACACTGAAGAAAAATGAACTGACATGATTTCAAGAGATGTTGCAAGGCTGGGTTGTCTCCAGGCACCTAGCTTCAGGCATACAGCAGCAATCATTTTGTCAGCTTGCCCTTGTTCCTCTGTTTGCCTCTGCCCAGCAAGAGGTGACTTCAGCCATACAAAAAACTAGATGTCCTCAACGCACAGCGAGAAGCCACGTAGTCAGCAGGCATCACAGAGAAAGGCAACATGTCTGTATGGCAACAGCCCATGAACATACAGATTTACAACACACATTTGCACAGAAACAGAAAACAGAGCTGGGCATTGTCGTGTAACTCCCGAGCTGTGCAACGCTTGCTGGCAAAGCAAAAGCTATCAAAACGCTCCAGAAAGCCACACTTTGCCACATAGCCTTTATTTGCAGTCCTCCAGTCAGAGCTCTAGGCAGGTTCCACAAAATGGGATGAGGAAAAGGGTGGGTCCTGTACAGACCCCAGCAATGTATCCATGTCCCATGCAATGGTGGGCTGGGTGCGAGTCACTTACGAAATGTCCAATTTAACACACAACACCGTATCCCACTTTTGAAAAGACCAGTGTTGAGCAGAATCCTGCAAGTTCTTGAAGAATACTTTTGTTTCTTCTTTTCAGATGTTCACTGTAATTCAAAGTCTTGCTATTTTTTAAAATAAAAATTGTAAAGTGTATAAATAATGAATTTGCTGGTCTTTCTTTTTATATTTTAACTTTATCAATTTTATTTATAAATCTAATTATACATTTACTAAATACGAAAGTGTTTAGCATTTGCAGCTCTACAAGTAAAGCTACCAAATTGCTCTCCAAGGAGGATGAAGGAATGTCAATACAAAGACCAAAGCAGGTTTGCTCCTCTCCTTGAAATGTGACAAACTTAACACAAGACTCACTCTGGACCTACTGACATGCGTGTTCATAACCCAAGAGCATCCATCTCATTTCAGTGGGCACACAGTTTGACCTTAACAAAAACACCTTCAAAGTAAATTGCAATTCCTCCTCCAAACACACCTCCAATGCTTTCCCGGAACAGGGCTTACCTAAACATTTCCCAGACTGCAGCCTGGGCTCATCCTGACGTCATTGGGGTCCATAAACCCCAAATTCAGGCACACCAGCACCACAAGCAGCAGTCACGCTCTCTCCTCCTTCCAGCAATCCCCTCTTGCTGTCTGTGCTGCAGGCTGGTGCGACCCGATCCTCTTCCTGCTGCAGGGAGCTCTCTCCGTGCGCACCCTGCATGCACAGGAGACCTGCAGCAAGTTCCAGAAATTCATGGGAAACACCACAACGTCTTGGCCAACTGCCTGTCGCATGGACAGCACTGGGAAAGTATCATCTCCCATCGTGAAGTGATGACAACACACCCCCTCAATACTGTCTGGGTGACTACGCACATAACAATTTTGTTTAGTTCTGCACGAACGCCAGAGCTCACTAGCTTGCACTGTGCTCACTTGCACAAATTGCAACTCTCAGCAAGCACCTGCCAAAGTTTATTCTAATCTTTTAACTACAGTTACTGATTACTGAACAACCTAGTTGACTAAATGGCTTTTTTTGGTTTTTAAAACAAACATTAGCTCAGCTGCAAATGGACTAGTAACTCAGAATTGTTTTCTCGGCTATCCGTGCAACATTAAGTTTTTCACTTCTGGAAAAACTTAAGTGCAACAACACATTAAAGCACATACTCAGCTCATTAATGTGAATATAAATAAAACTGAATTAAAAGCAATAATTCTCTGGGGCATCTTGTTAAATTTAAGACTTGGAAGAAATCCCTGTCTCAGAGGGTTTACAGGACAGGATTGCCTGACGTGTGAAAGGAGAGCACAAATGAAAACTCTCTGCATTTCTATACAAAAAAACTAAAAGGCTACATAGGTAACTTGTGCATGTAACCTACGATGTGCTGTATAACATAGGGTGTATTCTAGGGAATGGGACTGAGGGGAGTGAAGCCCTTCTAAAAGGCTGAACACTGTGCAGAGCTCCTTCGGACTTGTCAGCACCCAGCCGCCGTGTACGGACAGTGTGTGTGCACTGAGCTCATGCAGGAGGTCTTTGCGGCCCTCTCACATCTCTCACATCCCTTCACTAAGGATTTCTAGCTTTCAGGTTTTTTTTTTTGACAATTGCGCACTGAGCTCGTGTTTCCCAAGACCTGTTACTACAACTGTAAATTCATTTACCAACTTGTACGGATGTTTCTCCCCTTCAAGCACTCCACCTTACATTCATCAACCCCTGGCAATACAATGGTGGACTGAAATTAAATCACTCAAAACAAAGATTCTTCTGCAGTCCTCAGCAGCTGCTGACCCGTTTAAACTCAGCTCACTCCTGGCCTTTTAGAGGGGGTGGCGGGCGATTGGAGCAGCATCCACCCTACCAAGACACCACAGCCAAGATCCCACCTGCAACCTTGTCCAAGTTCATTGCTTCCCTTTATTGCTTCTGTCTGCTGCTCAAAAGCAGGCCTGCAGTCAGTGTGGTTTTATTTCAGCATTTCACACACGGTGAATGCCAACTTTCAGTTCCAGACAGGTCCTTTCCGCGTATGCTACCCTTGGCTACATAAATCTGCTGGTAAGATGTTCAGAAAAAATCAACAGACAAAGAAAAAGGCTGTGGTTACAGCCAACAGCTGACTCTGGCACCAGACCACCCTCTGGGGAGGCAGGGGAGCATTTCCTTGAATGTATGGAAACTGCAGGATGAAAAAAAAAAAGAAAAAAGAAAAAAAAAAAGATGCTTGTACTAGATTAATTTTTGGGCAGCTTTTACCCAACATCAGTTGCCTGCAAGTGTTAGAGATGACAGCTCTCCAAACATATATCATCCTGAAAGGGTCATCCATAAAAAAGATGAAGCAGTAGATGGGGAAATGGAGGCGAAGTCCTCAATGAGTATTTGAAGTGCAACTTTAGAAGTACTCCTTCTACCTTGAACTGGAATGTGTTGCTGTGCTCACACATTTTAGGCTTAAACTTCGATGAATTCATTGTAAAAACTGAGCACATTTAGAATCAGCTTCCTGTATTAGACGCAGGTTGTACAATTATTTTTTCCCCATCCCTACCTTTACTGCACTTGTTCTCTTTATCATAATACACCACAACCCAGGACTCTTTCTCCTCCTTCACACCACAACCTTCAACTCGTTAAGGCTTTCTTTGCATCAGATAAAACTCATCTGTAATAAATTTTTTTGCTTTTCCACCTGAAGAAATCCCAGCAGCAGCACTGCTGCCAAGCAAGGTTGGCTGAAAAAAACCAGGACCTTGATGAGAGCTTGCATTGCTAGCTGGCAGACTGAAGAAGCACCTGTCTCTAGGCTGCAAATTCCACGGTGGTGGGCACCACAAATACGGGTCTGCTGCTGGGGGCTGGGTGGAATCCCTGGAAAGGCAGAGTGTGTGCATCTTCCCTTTCACGCTGCCACACACGCGGTCCTGCAGAACCACCTCACTGAGGTATCAAGCCGAGCAGCAGTCTCACGGCAGCATGAAGAATACACGGTTCAGTGTCAAGCCTTCTGATTCACAGGAAATGTTTTAAATGCAGCAGGTACTACAGAAAGAATGATTGCTCATGCCTTTTCCTTCAAAGAGGTAATTCACTCCAGCAGAGTAAATTTTTCAATTCTTTATCAATAATTTCAATATTTTTCATTTTCATTAACTGCACTAGAGAGCACTAGCATAAAGAGTAGAGCAGGCTTTCAGCGAAAGTATACCTAACACAGCCTGAAGAGTTAGGGTCACTCTCATTTGCTGTAAATCAGTGTGACTCCCTAAAGCTCACTGAAGCACAACTATTTACAGAAGCCAAGATTCTTTTCCTTCAAGCCAATAGAGTAGATTATAAACTAGAACATGTAACATACATCTCATTTTTATCAAGACAAAAGAATGAATGAGAGGTAAATTATACCCTCAACTACATTGCTAGGCTTCCTGTCAACATTACTGGTGAGAAGAGATATCCATCGGTACTTCTAGCAACGTAAGTATTTCTCTTAAATAGACATAATTATTACAAATCTTTGTTCTGTACATCAGCAACTTAAATAAGGCATCAACAATCCAGAACAAGAGGGAGTATTTGAATTTGCCTGTGCTACATCAAGCCAACATTGCAACCTATTCTCCGGCTACAGGCATTTCCTCTCCCCAAAGACAGAACGATGAAGAGTTCTTCAGAATTATGAAACACTCTCCAACTCCACTCTGAGAAAGCTACAAATTCTGTGATTAACATAAGAATCTAGGCTTTTACCAAAACAAATCCCTGTGGGAATTCAGAGGCCTTATATGTGTTTTTGTTTTTTCTTTTTTCTTTTTTTTCCTGGAAAAGACACCTACTCAGGAAGGAAGAGATGAGGACATTCCTGAACACAAATGATGATGGAAGCATTAGGATTTACATCCTCTTCTCAGAGCTGCAAACTGAAACTCAACTCACGAAGAAAGGCAGAAGAACAGTAACAAGTCTGCCCCAGTTGATTTCAAACATCCAGGCTATGGCTTAAACAACGTTTATTTCTGTAGCACATACCTACATTGTTCAAAATTGTTTTTTGCAAAAGTATGTACTATTTTGGACATGAATCTCAGTATGTTCCAGAGTTAACTGTAATGAAATTATGTAGGTAATACATTAACTTTTACAGAAATCCAGGCAGCAAACGGCCTCAATAGCTCAGCTAATCTTGCATCACTGACAGGCATCAGCTAAACATGCTGCAAAAATCCACCCAGGAGAGACAATCCACAGCCTCAACACAGCTCCCCCCGTATCCTTCCAAGTCCTTGCCGCTGGGAGCCTGGTGCTTAACGTGCAAGCACCTCATTACAATGTATGTCTAGCATTTCTTGCTGTGTTTGCTCCACGAAGAACCATTTATCCTTCTTTCTCTTTGCAACTGTTTTTACAGCTAGCTACGACAGCAAGGCAAGGTGGTGGTGGTTATTTCAACCTTCAAAGGGGCTTATTTTGGGCATGTACTGACAGTAGAACAGAAAGCATAGCAGAAAAAAACAAAGTGGCAAATCTTATCTAGTCTTTCAGGTGGTTATTCTTACCTCTCTCCTCCCAGAAGAAAAAAGACAGTGCTCAGCAAGTCGAAAAACATCTCTGTTATTAAGAGAATTTGCTATCACCGCTAGACTTAAAGAAAGAAAAAAACAACGGCAAGTGTTTAATCAGATCAGCCACTTTCCCCAACTTTACCCTAAAACACGGAAGGGCCCCTTGGACTTCTGGTGGGTCACTAAATCAAACTATTTCAGTCCAGGACCTGGAAAGGTTTCCAGAATGACACTTGGATTTGTCAGCATTTGTAAGATGGTGTAGCTTTTGCTCCAGCTCTGCAGGGCTCCAAGTCTCAACACAGTAGCAGTGGTTTCTGAAGAAGCTGCTAGGAGCAGCTGGGGGAGAAATATGGGTCCAGAGTAGCTGAAAATGGAAGAGTCAGCTTTCTCAAATCAGCTTAATAAAAATACACATGCACACAATGGCAAGGATGTTCTGCACAGGTGTTGCTGCTGCTGTGTACTTAAAGGATGGGAGAAGGAAGTGCAGCTGTCTATAGATGCATGGAGCGAAAACAAACAAGAAATCTAGCAATGCCATGGAGTAAACCAGAGCTTCAAAGCTGTTGTGCAAGCCAACTCAAACAGTCTCTACTTTCCAAACAATGAATCAGTGGGACTTAAAGGGCATATGAGCACCAAGACAACTCAGGCCAAGTCATTCTAACACAATCAAAACAGTTTTATTTTGGTCAAAATTAGGAAGGTTATTTCCTCCTCCCCTCCTGCTCTTCCAGAGCATGCTCATGATGTGACACAGGCCAAAATACAAGCTAAGCTTACAGCATCTCTGCCATGTAGGGGCCTTTTCACTTACCCCTGCAGTTGTCCTCGGTCCTGCGAGCAGGCTGTTTTGCTCAGCAGGACTGCCTTTGTGCTCACTGAAGAGATCCATTGATAATTAGAAGACAATAGCTTTGAGGAAATGCCCAGAGGGTAAGCAGTCACAGATTGGAGAAAAATATATATTTTTTAATCTCTCTTTTTTTAAATGAATATAAAACACATTGTTATCAGGTAGATTATACAAACAGGAGCACTCAGGCTAATGGCATGAGAGGATCTTTTCATGAGCAACTTGAAAGCACTGTTCTCTTTTCACAGGAAGCTTGCAGGACTAAATTTTACATTTGCTGCACAGCTTTGAGCTCCTTTTTCATTGTAACAGCTTGCCAACACAGACACATTTAGCTTTTTTTGTTTAGGACTGTGACCACAGGCCAGTCTGAATACTGTGACTATTCACTGAGAGGAATGCTGGATGCAGCCATGGTCCTTGCCAGCTTATTTCCCAATTCAGCAGAAACATGCAAAGACCTGTATGCAATATTGGTGTGCTGTCTCAGGCAAGGCATAACCTAGGATAAGTTTAGAAGTCTGTTGTGCAATGCTTGCTAAATGTCGCTAGAGAAGCTGTCACCAGAAGCTGTGGCTGGCCCAGGACGCCTCAAACAATGGCAGGGCAGGGATGGAAAAATCTCTGAAAGCTTTAAGAAGTTAGGCATTAAAACACCTTCCTCTCACACTGTAGTGAGAAAATGTTGGCCCCTGCTTGTCTTACAGTTCAGCTAGACCACGTTGTGGATTCCATTTCTCTGCAAATCCACAAGGATCCAGAAACCTGTTGAGATTTTCCTCAGCATTTACTGAGCATCTTACTGATCAGTCATACATGCCGGGTCCCTTCTGGGACTCTTGTCTTACTCACTAACCAGCCATACCTATCCCTGCTTTAAGAAGAGCTACAAGGATATGACTGATCAGACCAAAACACACTTTCCCCCTGCACAGTGGGGATAGCGTGCTATTTTACGCTTCCAAAACTGTCTACATGACAGCAAGCTCTCTATATAAGTACAGATACCCAAAAGGAATGTTTTCAAAACATCTGAGCTCTGTAATTTCAAGGCAGCACACTTGAATCCCTATTCATTTGTATTTCAGATATGCTGTTAGGAAATAACATAGAAACAAGTCAAGTGAAAACAAGACAAGCCACTGAATAACGAAGCAGAGTCAAATGAATTCAGTGATATACTTGGACTGTCAATCACAAAAGCACTGATTTGGTTATGTAGGCCTGATTGACTTATGGCAACCTTACAGAGCCCCTGCTACACCAAGAGCCTCTCTCTTTCTCTCATCAGTGAGTTATGAGTAGTCCAGGGTCAACAACAAACCTCATTTTGTTTCTCCATCCTCCCTGGCACAGTAAGCACTGAACTGACAAATGAACTAACAGGTCCTCACCCATCAGCAAAGCACCCTCACCATCCTCTGTCCCCTGGCTTCACCCAGAGAAGGCTTCCCAAATCCCGCTGTGCAGGCAAAGCCAGAGCACACGCACCTGCACAGGTGACAAAGCCACCCGTGGTCTGCATTTTGCTCCACCAGGGTTTTGCACTTTGGGAGCAAGAAACAGTGGCACAAGCAGACTGTACCACCATGGCAAAAGTGCCATTTCTACACAGTCAAGAGGCTCTCCCTAAGTCAAACCCACAGACAGCAGAAATCCTAGACATCGTACCTGTACCAAGAAAAAGAATCCACTCTCTTCAGCTGACACGCTGAGGTCCTCTCCTTCCATGCTGTAAGATATGTCCAGTAACAATACAGTCTGGCTGAGTACAGGCTTCAATAAATAAAAAGGTAAGTTTTGCGTAAACTTTACTTGCTCCCTCTCAACAGAAAGCTAGGTCAGACGTCCCACCTCTGAAATAATTTGGGCACAGGATTTCATAGGCACATGCTTTCAGCTTAGAACAAGTCCCTGGCATTATGAGATTTTTTCTTTCTTAGACAGATGGCAGATGGCTAGTGCCCAACTCACATTTACATCCAGAAAGCATCAACACCTTCCTTTCCTTGAGTATTAAGCCAAAGACAGGACCACAGCGTCTTGGGATAAGATGCTGGCTCACTACTGGAAAACGAGAAATTTCCAAGAGGGTGACAACACTAGGAGAGATCTTGGCTAATTACCTCGACAGTTTCCAGAGAACATACTCAGAGGAATAGGCATCCTGTTCATGACGTGGAGTTGCACAGGGAGGATGGAGGGATGCAGTTCTTCCCTTTCTGTCCAGTGAATTCATTTTTCCACTGAAGTGGTTCTTGCATGGGAATTGACACCCATGATGCCACAGCAACAGGCCACTGGGATGGCTGCAACTGTCAGCCCAACAAAGAGGAACCACAGCCTCCCATTCTCAGGCTCTGAACCACGGACATCTGCATGTCTGAGGGACAGCAATTAAGCACTCCAGTAGCTCTTTCATACAGGCTAGAGGATGAAGGTTGCCTGTATAAACCAGATGCCAGCCCATGCAACGGAGCCCTGGCTTTCTGCCACCTCTTCCAGACTGCAGCCTTTGTGTAGTTAGAGTCAATCCAGTTTGGTGTCTGACCAAAGAAAGAGCACACTGCACCTGCAACAAAATATCATTCTTGCCACTCATCATAGTACTGTTATGGAGAACCACAACCCTCCATGCTGCCAACAAGATACATCCAACCAATTCAACCTAGATTATTCATCATTGAAACGGAGTTAGGTACCTTCTCTGAAAACTGCTGGAATAACTTTCCAAAAATGGCATGGCTTTCCCCCCTTTGCCTTCCCAAGGTAAATACACTTTGGAGTTCAAAAAAACCTGCAAAGGCCTTGAGCCCAGTGCGCTGGTGTGGACAGCACACTCAACAGCGAGTGTGGTGGTCCTAGAGATTACTATCTGTCAGAATCCCCCAGCGGTCCTGTACCTGCAGGGAAGGGAAGGGAAGGGATGTACCTCCTCATGCTCTTGGAAGGCAGAACAGGGATCTTTCACTGACAGCCAACTCAAAATTTCAGCAAGATGCCATAGGGATAAGAAGAAAATCAAGCATCACCTGCCATTACAGACAACCCTCTTGAAAAGCAGTTAAGTAACACTCTTTTCCCTGGCTTTGTCTAAAGCTGAAGCCTCTTTTGTCCTCTAATGTAGGTTGCCCACGCCATCAACTGAACTGTGGATTAAAAAAAACAAGGGCTACAGCAGAGAAATGCCAGCTCTGCAGCGTCCGTAAGCAAAGGCAGGGGCAGAGAAACGTGTAGCAGCTAAAAACAGGAGAGCTTAGAGGCAAGCTCAGGCAGTCTGTAGGACGTGCACACCAGTGTCATGAATACTAAAGACATGGTACTTAACACCCTGCAGCAATTGTCTGCTACAGCTTCTCCAATTTACTGCTTTCAAATTTATACTTTACAAAGAGAAACTTTGTCAATTGTTTACCATCCTTCTCCAGCTGACTCTGGGTTACTGGGCAAAACAAAGAGCTATAGCTGACAGTATTCAGAGCAAAACAGCACAACACCAACCACAAGGTGGTCCCACCCCAGCCCTCGGTTTTAAGGAAACTCCACTAAAACTATTTGACATTCACTGTAAGCATCCCCATAACCAAATCTTCAACATGTCTGGGGAACCGAGCTAAATATTGTAAGTTTCCAGCCCTCAAATACCGTGCAAGGTTCCCTGCATCACTCCTGCGGGTTGCCTGCACAGCACAGCGTGCACAGCTTCACACACCGCACTGCCAATGTCACACGTCAGTAACGAGTTTCTGAAAATCCAGGTAAACAACACAGAGGTCTCCTATATATATCAAAACAAAACAAAACAACAACAAAAAAAAAAAACAGTCCTGTTAACACTTTTGCAAGTTTAGACACAAAACAAAACATCTCCTCACACAAAGGAGAAACAACAAAATCACACCTTCAGGTTTTAAAAAGAAGAATTTGAGTTAAATCAGCAAGGCAGACTGTAACAGAATTTAAGGCATAATAGGACTTCATATGCCATGACGGTATTTTGTCAGAAAACAATGGTGTTGAAACAATTGCCTGTAATCCCTCACAAAACACCAAGATTTGGTGATTCTCTGAACGTTACAGCATGGGGAAAGGTCTTAATGCAGTCCTGAGACCACAGGGTGCATCACTGGGGGCACAGAGGTACAGTGCACGCATATCGCACGCACACAGAGACCAAATCAATTTGCTCAGTGCCCCAGGGGAAAGAAAGCAAAATTTCCCTCCAAAACACACCTAAGTCTTTGAATGCATTAAGGAAAGAACAGCAGCATGTCACATAAAACAAACTTCCTCCACTCAGTGACACAACCAGCATGTAGGAGGGCTGGATTCCCTACTAGGTGCAGCTCCTTTCACTGCCCCTTTCAGAAAGTGAATACAGAAAATGAAAACGCAGTAAAAAAATAAAATTGAAGAGACTAGGATAAAAAACACAGTTATTCTTAACTAAATAGCACCCACCTACCTCCACTGCAGTTATAATTTTAAAAGAAACACTGCATACAGCTTAAACGTAGGCCAAATTATTAATATTTGTAACCCAAGATAAGTGCTCTTGCTCTTTTAACATGGGTAATTTCAATATTATTTAGCACATCTCAACACTTCACACCACCATGAAACACAACAAAACAAGGGAGGAAAAAAAAAGAGCAGTTGCCATGGTAACCCCTACCTCTCATTCCTATAATGCTCTGTTTTCAAAGTGCAGCACAGACAGAAGAGTACAAAACTACAGGACTCAAGTTAAAAACTGAACTAGAAACAAGAATTTAAAAATAAACAAATCCAAAGAAACAAGCTCCTGGGCCAGCTGGATAAGTACACTTAATGTTTTCTTTAGCTTGTTTGTTACGAGGGTATTGACATGATCCGGAAACTAAAGGTAAATGATTCATACAAGGCAGACCAGAGGAAAAAGTGAACCACTCACAGTATTTAAAGAAAGCCGCCCAGATTTAATGTGTTTAATATTTGTGCCGCTTTTTGGAATCATCATTCCCATCTTATTACAAATTTCAAGTATTTCAAAAAAAAATCCTGTCAAGAAAGAGTGGTGATTTCAATTCTACCACATTGGCTTGAGTCACTGATGAGACTAAAGCCTATACTTATCTTGAATTTAAGGAACGGTCTCTCCTTCACATGAGTAAGTTCATATATAATTCATAGAAGCTGAACATTAACATCTAACTGGAGAACAGAAGCCTGCAATGTCAAAATGTTATATACAACACCTACAACTACTCCAGATCTTTCAACATGCAATAGCTCAGTTCACGAACCAATAAAATTCAGAATCTACCCCTGAAGTACTGAATTAGTGTAATATATCTCCATTATCCTTCCAGACTTGGGGGAAGGAAGAGGAGGAGGACTTATTTTTAAAATAATCTACCTGCTCCTACTGAAGAATAATGCTTGAATGAAAAATACAGTAGTTTAAAGAAACCTCAAGGCACTTGCCAAAAAAGGAGCTATTCTGGAGAAAGAAAAGGTAAGAGGGACAGAATAAAGGAGATCTGAACCAGCATAGACATGAGGATACTTAACTGTCTTAGAGAGTATTTTTAACATTACAGTATTTTTACCAGCTACTTCAGCTTGTTTCTGACCAAGGATTTGGCTGGGGAGGTCTGATGGGCCCAGCTGCTACTGGGAAAATGAGACAGTGGTTAACTTCTTTTCATCATCATTAAAAAGAGAAACTACAGTTATGGCAGTCAGTGGCACAGAAACCAAAGCAAGAATTGCTTCACTTGGTATTGTTCACACAGGAAAGCCATCTTCACACAACAGAAAAAAACAACAAAAGGAAACCATAAGAGGAATAGATGCTGTGTTTCAATTCAAAAGATCTTTTCTCAAAACTTAGAGCTCTTAGGATTTATATTACAATGAAAGCCTGTCTCCTCCCCACAATGGCACAAACAACATATTCCCTCCTTGTGCCTCTGACACCATATTCAATATCTCACTTTTTTTGGAAGGTTGTGCCTCTCTTCCTCCATACCTCCTCACTTTGGGTCACACACTTGATTTCTCATTCAGCATCTACTATTTGCACAGTTAAATCTCCCCACAATCCAGGCATCAAACATGATTGTGAGTGCCATTTCCCCAAGTTGTAACTCCAGCTCCTTCTATGATAAAGTGTTGTAATTACTTTCTGAAGGGCTGTTGTTGACACCAATGACAGTTCTCCAGGAGCGGATGGAGATGTGCTGCACACAACTCATGCACTCAGGACAGGAACAACTATCCCAGTATGGTACTATGGCACCAATGGCCTCTGTTGCCTCCCAGAATTTCTGCATCAACTTGCAGAAGCATCCAGAGAGCATTAAATTCCCTAAATATTTGTGAATATCCATGAAGTCTGAAATCCCCTGTTCCAGACCTCCATATCAACACTGTTTTCAGAAGTGGATAACATGAAAAAGCTGTTTTTCTTAGGTCATGCTACTCAACTCACACCTTTGCTTCATATTTAAAGGCTATTACTGTAGCAGATACAGTCCAGGAATGCTAACCCTAAACACTTTCCCCTGCAAATTTGTGTTTGCTCAGGGCCTCATCCAACCTGGTCTTGAACACCTCCAGGGGTGGGGCATTCTCTGGGCAACCTGGTCCACTGCCTCACCAACCTGTTAAATAATTTGTTCCTAATACCTAATCTAAACCTACTGTCTTTTGGTTTAAAGCCATCACTTCTTACCCGATCACTGCACCCCCTGCCAAAAAGTCCCTCTCCAGCTTTCCTGTAGGCCCCCTTTAGGTACAGGCCGGCCGTTGTAAGGCCTCCCCAAAGCATTCTCCATACTGAATAACCCCAACTCCCTCAGCCTGTCTTCACAGGAGAGGTGCTCCAGCCCTTTGATCATCCTCATGGCCCTCCTCTGGACTCTTTCTAATACTTCCATGTTCTTCTTGTGCTGGGGGCCCCAGAGGTGAATGCAGCACTCCAGGTGGGATCTCACAGGAGCAGAGCAGAGGGGGAGAATCCCCTCCCTCACCCTGCTGGCCATGCTGCTTTTGATGCAGCCCAGGATACAGTTGGCTTTCCGGGCTGCAAGTACACATTGTTAGCTCATCTGGAGATTCTCATCAACCAGCACCCCCAGGTCCCTCTCTTCAGGGCTGTTCTCCATCCATTCTTCATCCAGCCTGTATTTGTGCTTGGGATTGCCCCAGCTCAGACGCAGGACCTTGCGCTTGGCCTTGTTGAACTCCGTGAGGTTCACACAGGCCCATCTCTCAGGCCTGTCCAGGTCCCTCTGGATGGCATCCTTTCCATCCTGTGTGTCAACTGCACCACACAGCTTGGTGTCAACAGTAAACCTGCTGAGGGTGCACTCAATCCCACTGAGCCTTTCATTCTATACCCAGATACTTCTCACATGCCCTCTTCATACTTGGGGAATCTTAGCAATTTCCTTGTATCCTTCTGTCTTCTTTTGAAGCTCCCAAAGATTTCAGCACTGAGGAAGTATTCTCCTTCAAAACACTTACGGAACTGGTTAGTAGAGCACTTCTATACTCACTGGTTAACAGAGCATACCAGTTCTTATCTCCACATGCTAGAAAGTACTGCAGAAAAATGACAGTGTCATTTCCTGAATTACATCATGACAAACCAAGGCATTCAAATATGACACATTCTGCCAAGTCAAAAATGCAAAGAGGAACAGAGATTTCTTTGCTACCTAATCTCACACTTAAACTGGAAGTCCTATTTCCTTACCAGTGTAATCCAATGCTGCCCTACAGAACAACATACTCCTCCTACTTTAACAACAGAAGTTCAAATCATTCAGTTTCTAGTTTCTCCTAAGCACCTGTGTTTAGCAAAGTACTCAGAATGCTTCCAGCAATCTTCAGTATGTAAAATCCAGGGACTGACTGAACTGTGGTCAACTCGAGTCATTTTTTTTTATTTTTTATTTTTTTCCATTTTGAATTGATTCCGATCTTAAACTATCTTGTTTTTACACAGCAAGTGGCATGAAATTTATCTCATACATGTGGTATTGAAAACAGCTGCCAAGCAGCTAAACAGTATCAGCATACTGTATAATCCCAATCCTGCTTCCAAGTAAATCAATCATTTAAATAGGAAAAAAGAAACAAAAACATACACAAAAATACAAACATGTTCTTTTATATATATATTCATATATAAATGTGAATGTGCATGCATGAATATGTATATATGCAAACACACATTCTTCCAGATTCAAAAAAATAAAAATATTTAAATTAACACAGGAAGTCAAATTAGGGGTTGATTCTATTCTAGTGAGTAACGGATTTGATGGGACTTCCACAAGTGAGGAGTCAGTAAGCAACACTACAATTTAAAGGGAAGAATATTGTATGCACACCTAGAAAAAAAGAAGAAAGAAGTATGCTTCCAGCAGTTCCCTATCACATTGTGATAATGCAAAGATTAGTTTTTGCTCTTTGCTTGGGTGTGTTTCCTCACAGCCTTCTCTCACAACTTAAAGGCACCATCAAGCAAAAAGACTGCAAAAAAAAAAAAAGGTGATCAGAAGACATTATTTTGTCATTTAGAAGGGCTGTATGCTAGACACACATCCTGTTCTTTCTCCACACTGCAGCTGAGTCAAAGTAAATACACAAAGGTAACTTACTCATCTGGTTTTGATAGGCGTTGCAAAAGCAGTTTCTCCAAAGGGGTTTACCCAAGCAGGCAGGGACTTTGAGCCAGCTCAGGATGGACCTCATGGACAAGAAGTGGCCCGGAAAGATGACAATTTGAAGTGATTAAATGCAGCATTAGAAACAATTTTGGGAGGCATGCAACATAACCAAACACAGAAGTCATCTGGGGACAACGTGAGTCAATGATAAGTCAGGAAAAAAGCTGCCACCTGAGAAAAAAGCTCCAAAAGCAGGAAGAGAATCAGATTTCTGATGGGATAGAAGGCAGAAAAAGCAACACTATAGATGAGTTCTAACACTTACACAAACGAAGAGGAGAAAACAGTCGAACCAGGAGGAGCTTCGCCCAAAAGAGCACTTACTGAAAATGATGCAGGAAAATTCCTTATCCTTGGACTTAAAAATCAGAACAAGAGAGAGGGGGAAAAAAAAAAAAAGGCAACACTAGAAACACAGAAACAACTGTTACAAGCTTTCAAGAGGAGAATGAAAGCTAAAACCACTGCATGTCATCCTGCACTGGACAATAAGCAGGAGACCTCACCTCAAGACTAGCATCTGTGCTTAGGTTAGTCAATGCCTGTTACATATAACATGTCCCTTGCTGTTGGAAGGCAACTGCCAATGTAACATGGTTGCTTAGTGGGGTTATTTCATATAGGAAACTCCAGGATACTATGCCTAATGCTACCATAGGTTATTTTACGAAAACATTGACATAAAAGCAAAATCACTACTTTTTTTTTTAAAAAAAAAAAAAAAGTGCTGATGACTAAACCCAAAGGAGCAGAGTAATCACACAGAGAGATGTGCGTCACTGGGGGAGATGTGCTACATCCCACTTTAATACAAACTCCTACATCTAGAAACAGGGAATGCACACTGCCTCTGGAGAAAGGGAAGGGGCTACCACAATGCACTGACTCCCAGAAAGAAACCGGACCTGAGCTGGGGAGAAATACACACAAATATCATGGAAAGCAGGAGCAGAAGAATGTCTTTGTAGCCATGAAGTACTGACCTCACCTCTGATTGAAACAGTCTATCCAACTTTTTAAAGAAAATGCTGTTAAGGCACTCACATACAGTGCTTGGAAAATACTTTACAGGGAAAGCTTTAGAGTTCAATGTGCTTTGTTCATCAGAAAAAATAAGTAGTCAGGCATTCATCTCCCACATAACTGCAAGAATGAATAGAAGGCTATTAGACCCTTTACACAGTACAGCAAGAACTATGGTCCGTGGGAAACTCACCAGAGGAAGACTGAAACAAATTCTTGCAAGAAGAAAGGAAACAGAGGGTATAAGCCTAGAACGTGGCTGAGGAATACCTGAACATTTTAAAAATAAGTAATACTAGATGAAAGATTGCCTGGAAAGAAAACCTGCAGAAAACAAGCTGCAGCCCGCAGCTACTCCACCACATGATGGATTGATGAACACCTTCTTTATTGCTTTTGTCATTTATCACCAAGTCAGACCGAGGCAGTGACAGAGACGATATATAAACGTGCTGTGTGAAGCCTGGTATTGGATTACTGGCTTTAACACTTTCTGCAGCAAGTTATTTCCTACCTAATTTAGTTCCTGGACTCAAATGTAGGTCTAGTCCAACAACACAAAATATAGCTTCTGGCTACACGAGCTGTGCTCATCCTTGCAAAGTTCCCCATATATTCCTTTGCATCACTGATGGTGACAATGACATTTTTTCTCTGAAGCACTGTCAGAGGGAGAAGGTGAAAAGAAAAGAAATTATCTTCAGTGAAAAATGGATTATCGTCCAAATGCAGACCGGTAAATAAATCGCATCTTTCCATCTGTCAGTCAATGTTCCCAGCTTTTTTCCCAACGTATGTTTTAGCTTGACCAGAACCGAGTTAAGTTTCTGTCTCAGGGTTCCTTCTGGAGTTTTATTTTAGTTTGTTTGTTTTTGGGGTTTTGTCTTATTTTTATTTTTTGACTTTGTGTTTGTTCCTCAGATGGATTCAGAGCTACATGGCTCAATGTAAGTTTTAAATGCAGCAGTCACATCTACACAGCAACACTTCAACCACAAACTCACATCGCACCTCAACATCAAACACCTATTGTCGCACTGAAAGGCCTCACCACTGACAGGGAACATGCTGCAGAACAAAGAAAGCTAGTACTGAAAATTAAAACTGATTGTGGGATAGAAGCGAGATTTTACTGTGGTTTTACCTCCTTGCAGCTTTTTAGTTTAAAATGCAACAAAAGCAAGCCAAGCTCATTGGAAGACAGAATAATTTGTTTTCCTTTTGAACTGCAGGCATTAAGACCTTCTGGGGAATCTCATAGATCATTCACTTCCCTCAAAACTAAGCTGAACCAAACCAGCAGGGTCAAGGATGTTCCAGCTGCCTGACCCAAGAACCAGAAAGGATGAGAGTTTAAGGGGATCACTACTCTTCCCTGTGTTCCCCACTGCTATTTCCTCATCTCTGAAGAGAGAAACTGCATATGGGTCCAACTCCCAGATTCAAACTAAGCCAGGATCACAGTACTTACGTACCCTCCCTATCCAACTCCAATTAGACAGAGCAGTCTTCAAGTGGGAGAGATGCCATTCAGACGTCCAGAATGTGCATCTCCAGACCACTGCAGAGATGCTGTCTGAACATCTCCATGTTCTCCTAAACCAGCAAGACACAACATGGCTTGTCCATGTCTGGGATGTGCATATCTGAATCACGGCAGCTTCGCCTAAAAAAAAATCCTTTATGGCAATGTTTTTAAGGGAGGGGTTTATGACAAACTTAACTCCAGTTCACCATTTGCATTGCATTCTGCAAAAGTTTAAGTGCTGTCAGACAGCAAGCAGTGGAACCAACCTAGGAGAAACAGGAATTTCTGTGCCTTGGAGTAAGTTTGGAGGTTCTGCTTAGAACACAAAGCCTTCAAACAAAAACAACAAAACAGAAAACAAGGATGCTATTTCCCTAAGTGTTACTTCACTTAACGCCTTCATATCCAGACAAGCACCTCATGTGCTTGAATGACATTTTCCTAGTAGAAGTGGGTACAAAAAATACAAAAAAAGACCCTGATAGTGTCTTCCAATAAATGCTCTAGTAAAAGATATAAAAATAACCAAAAAATGACTAAATAATTCTGTTTAATTTGCCAACCAACTTGCTTATTACTTAAATCCCTTACATTTTACCTTTGGCTTAAATAAATCAACTTAATTTCATGTTAGATTCATAGCACTAGAAGAATTTGTAGCCTCCAGAACATACAGGTCATAGAATCATCCACAACTCTTCCTACACACATATATATACATATTTAAATCCGATATAAACAAACAAACAAAAAAAGCATTGTGAAAAGAGTGTATTTATTGGTAGATAGATATAAATCCAAAACCCCAAATTCAGTATTTGCTCAATAAAAACCCAAACAATTTTTTGAGTGTATGAAATTAATGCCACTACCCATGAGAACTCAGCTGTCTTTGTTTCATATATAGACTTTACATATTGAATAGATTTATATATTGAACTTACAGGATGTACACATACATGTACAGAAAACTAGCCACTTCCACGCTTCTTCCCAGACAAGCCTGAAGAAATTCAAAACCTACTCAAAACTGAAATGACCAGGCTTTGGAAAGCAAGACGAATACAAGAGAGTCATTGTTCTTGTTGCAATCGAAACATCACTTATTCTTTCACATACACATACTTATCAAAGGAAGTGACAGCTACAGTGTAAAGTGGCAAGAAAAATAAAGAGTCGTTTAGAAAGGGTTTATGGAAAACAAATGTGAAGAAAAAAAAGGGCAAACAGATCTGCAAGCCTGGTTGACTGAGACTAAACTAAGTTTGTGCTCAAAAGCATGAGACAGTAACATCTTCAGACCCAACTTAGTCCACATGGGAAGACTACCAGCTCCCACCTAAAACATCACTTACAAAAATACCTATGCGGCTCCAGCAGGACAGCTGCAGCTCTCCCCAGATTTATCTCCCTTCTTGTGCAAAGTTCTGGTGACACAGGCCCTCCACTGGAGAGGTGAGCTTCACCTTAAAAGAGGGGTTAGATGCAGGATGCTCTGTGCCTTATGTGAAGAGCATCGGAGCATCTCTCCTATGTATTTTTCGGAGTCTGCATGAAGAAAAGGGAAGAAGCACTGGGCCCACACAGACAGAAATGTGTTAAGAATTCATTATACTTTCCTGTATTTTGCTAAACAGCCGCATAACCCATGTGGGCATGTGCCAGTCCGTGCTGAGTAGTTTGGTAGGTTTACCAAAGAACTCCATAGACCAGAAAATTAACATACGCAAGATGTTATTTTCACAAGGCCAAAAGCATAACTGCAATTAAAGCTCAAATCCAGGCCATTTAGGCGACACAACTGCTCAAAGCAATGACTGGCAAGCTCTCTCCACCCCAGCCCCTTTACTTTGGAGGAGTCTTATCTGCAGCTTGCTCAATTCTTTTCAAAGTCTGGAAACTTTCAGTTTGGTCCAGACCAGTTTTGAACAACACGCAAGGAGCATCAGGTGACTGAGCACCTGAAAACAGAGGATTTCTAAGAGAAGCTGTTGCAAATCCAACCAGAAAAAGGGCATGGAGCAGCTTCATGTTGAAGCCTGAATGCCATTCATCAAAAGCAGCCCAGCTAAATAGGAGATCAGCTCAGCTACAATTACACCTGTAATCCTAGTCTCTCTGGGGAGGAGAAAGAGGAGATAGCTATTATCCACTAAGTTTTTCAGTCCGCCACAAACATTTCCTTCACTAAAAGCAGGGTGGGTTATTTCTGATTTTTGATCAACGTGGCACTCCTAAGAGATAACCCTTTTATTACTTTCTAAAGAACAATGATCAAATTCCACTAGTGAAAGCAAATGTGACAGGGAGGTAATTATTAAACAGAATTTACTTCAAATACCGTTCAAGAAAATACATTAGCGTTCATTAAATAACCCAGAAAGAGTGATCTGTCAGGCTGCTTAACGAGGCACCACGATCTGCATACAGCTGTCAAAAGCAGCCCCAGTCAGCAAATAACACATCAGGTATTTGTGAAATCCATCGTTTAGCAGAGAGTTACCAGAAAAGAGAAACACGGTGAGGAGCACAGCCAGTTGAAAACAGCAGGAACAAAGCAAAAACGAAGAAAACAGAGTTTTTTGACATAAGGACACATGTGCGTCCTGTGATAGTATGGTCTTTGCTACATGGAGATGCACATACCCTGTGATATTATAGGTATTTCCCCCCAGATTTTGAGCAGGGAACGTCACGGCTAATGAAGGCTGCGAATATTTTTCTCTCTGGCTACCTCTCACACACACTTGTTTAGGCTGGAGCCTTCAGACGGAGGTTTTTTAGAGGCAACATCTGAGCCGATGTGGCTTGGCAGCAACTCCTTAACACGCCATCCCGAGGGCAGAAACCCCTCGGAGGAGCCATCCTGGAAAGCGAAGGAAGGGAGCAACTACTCCGGACATCCAGCTTCCCCAGCTAGGAAAACACCCCGAATTCGAGCCGGAGGAAGCCGGGGGGGTTGGGGGGGTGGTATTTTTAAGGCTGTGTTTTGATAAAAAGCGGGCCGAGCTGCGATA
>CM021729.1:56941523-57058844 GCA_011074415.1 Stictonetta naevosa | reverse complement strand
CCCGGCTCCTCGCCGCCCGGCACCGGCCGCCGATCGCCCTCGCTTCCGCCCCAAGCGGCGGCGGCGGCGGCATGGGGCGGGCGGAGGCGGCGCCCCGACAAGGGGCCTCTCCGTGAGGCGCCGCGCCGCCGCCTGCCGGCCGCCCGGCGGAGCGAGGCCTGGCGAGGGGGAGACCGGGGGCGAGCCCAGCCCGGAGGAGCCGGCCTACCCTTCGGGCAAGGCCCCGTTCGTCAAAATCACCGTCCAAAAGAAATTAAAAAATCCCCCCAAACCCGTTGAGAAACTGCAGCAGCGAGGCGGAGGAGCCCTGCTCGCGGGGAGGCCTCGCTGCGGCTCGCTGTGTGACATGAAGCCGTGAGATGCTCGTTAAAGAGTTCCAGTTTCTTGTTGTCTTATTAAGCAGGACGGTTTTTGTGACCTGGACCTAGCACCGCTTGGAAATGCGCAGCACTCGGGAGGCTTTGTAATGATGTGTTTGGGTGAAAGAGAAGATTTGCCGAGGATTTTTCTGCCTTCAACTCTCGACAGCTCTGCCTTTATGAGAAAAGATAATTACTGCCTAGCGATCTCTTTAGCACTTAATCCTTTATAACACATTTTTGTTGTCGCTCTTCATGTCCACTTCATCTTCCTATTACTTCTTACTACAGTTTTGAAAACTGCACACCAGGATTTTTCCATCCCACCAGTCTTCCCTGCCTCTGAAATACTGCTATTTCTTTGTTATTAAATTAAACAAAGTACTGTAGCAGGAATACGCTGGGACAGGAAAGGAAGCTGTGCTGTTGGATTTTGTATACCTGTAGTGGGTTTACGTGGCAAGTTTTCGGTAGCGGGGGGCCATAGGGGTGGCTTCTGTGAGAAGAATCTAGAAGCTGCCCCATGTCAGATAAGGGCCATGCTGCTGACCAGAGCCGAGCCAATAAGCTATGATGTTTGCACTGCTGTGAGAGCATGTTTAAGACGGGAAAAAAAAAAAACCTGCAATGGAACCGCAGCTGGGAGAGTGAGGAGAGCCAGCCCTGCAGCCCCCAAGGGCAGTGCAGCAGGAGGGCAGGAGGTGCTCCAGGCACGCAGCACAAGTTCCCCTGTGGCCTATGGAGAGGCCCCTGGTGGAGCAGGCTGTCCCCCTGCAGCCCATGGGTCCCACATGGAGCAGATCTCCACGCTGCAGCCCGTGGAGGAGCCCCCAGTGGAGCAGGTGGTCCTGCACTGAAGGAAGCTGTGGAAAAAAAACCCTTTCAGTTGAAGATGTGTGCATGCTGAATACAAAGGATGAAATAAAGCCCATAATGACAGGGGCTTTCTTCCAAAAACTCATCCTCACTTTGGTCCATGAAAGTCACAGAACAAGGAACGCATTTCTGGGCACATGAAGGAGAAGATGATGATCAGGAAGAGCTGGCATGGATTTACCAAGAAGCAATGATACCTGACCAGACTGGTTTTCTTCCAGGACAAAACAAGTAGGAGGGGAGAGCAGTGAAACCTTGGCTTCAGCAAGGCTTATGACATGGAATACCACAATATTCTTATATCCCAGCTGGGATATTCCATGACCAGATGGGTAGACAACTATGTTTTTTTTTGTTTTGTTTTGTTTTTGTTTTTGTTTTTGTTTAAAATGCTTGGATGGTTGGCTCAGGACATAGTGGTTAATGGGTCATATTTGAATTCTGCCTGGAGGCCAGTAACAGGAGTGTAGCGGGGGTCTCTCCTGGCACCTGTCACATTTAGGATCTTTATCAACAACACAGAGAAGGTGGTGTGGAGCACACTTGTCAATTTTCCACATGACATCAGGCTGGGGGGAACAGATATTACACTGCCATCCAGAGGGACATGGACAGGCAGGAGGAATGGGCAGGCAGACAAGGCAGCTCTGCAGAAGAGGTCCTGTGTGTCTCACCTGTGTGTTGACAGTGAGCTGAATATGAGCACCTTGCAACAGTAAGGGTCAACAGCATCCTTGGCCATATGAACAGGAGCAAAGCCAGTAGACCTAGAGCAGGGATTATACCCATCTCCTCAGCACTTATCAGACTGTGTCAGGAGTATTGTATCCAGGTTTGGCCCCCAGTACAGGAAGAAAACACAAAGGCGAATTGAAGCAAGTTCAGTGGAGAGCCACCAGGATGGCTGGGAGCTGCAGCACTTACCGTGTGAGTGGAAGCTGAAGGAGCAGGACTTACTCAGCCTGCAGAAGAGACAGCTTCAGGGGGACCTCATGGCAGCTCCCTATTATCTGCAGAGAGGTTTTTGAGAAGACAGAGCAAGGTTCTTTATAGTGGTGTGTGCTGGGAGGACAAGAGGCAGTGGGCATGACTTCAAACAAGAGCCCTTCAAGCTGGATATAAGGAGAAACCTTTCCACTGGGAAACTACAGGTACATTTAAATTCCTGTTGAACATGGAGAAAGGGGAACTAAAACTAACAGTCTGTTTGCCCTTACATCTGTGTGCCTCAACTCCCACATACAGTATTTCAGTGCTTTAAAACAGTCCGAGTTAGATGTATCAGAAAGTTGATCTTTGACAGCAATTCCAAGATGCATGACAAGTTTTAATTAGATTAGACTTGGCAGTGTTTTTTTAGATGGAATTCAATGCTTTTTGCCAGATGTGTTCTCTGGGACTTCTCTCCTTGTTCAGGAGGGGAAACCTGTTCCCTATTTGCTTAGCCCATGTTATTGTACTCTCACCTACCTAAAAAGACCCCTTCTCTTGCTTTTCTTCAAGGACTCGTCTACAAAGCATCTTGCCTCAGCTGTTCTGTTCACCTACCCTGCCATAATTTTCCAAATAGACTGTCCTCTTTAGCAGTCATTCTTTTGTATGGATCAAAGGACAGAGCTGGAAAGCTGACGATTCTGTGAACAACTCTTTCCTATGATCAGGAAAATACGCTGAACTGCCTCATGAGGACAGTTCAGAATTTGGCCTTGTTTCAAAAGCTTGAGGAAGTAATTAACACATATTTTTATACAAATGTGAAAATGCATTCAATGAACAGTAATTCAGATACATTACTGCATTAGCTGCCAGTGCAGGATTTTCACAGGGTTTCCGTGAAGTTACCTGTGAAATGGTAGTTTGTATTGTTAAGGTGTAAATGACCATCTAAATTTTGGCTGTTTTTTCATGTCTAACTCCTCTGATGCATATTTATATGCTGTAACACAAAGGCATGTGTGACCTATATTTGTTGTGCTTTAACTTCCATCCTTATTTCTGAGCAACCAGTCTAATAATTCAAAACAACCTAAACCGTCTGGTTGTCTTCAGCCACACCTGTTTCCACCTCCACTGCCAGAAGCCATGGAATATGGCAGCATTTGAAGGATAGCCATTCTTCCCATTTCACATATGTATAACGAGGAGCTAGTCCTTGACAGCTGAGAAGAGTGAAGTAAGAAATTATTACCAGAGGTGTCACATTGATAAATATGATAGCTCTCTAGAGGTGTCTGATAACACTTCCTGACTCAGAGCTTGGTCATCTTAACTGCAAGGTTTCTACCACCTTTATGTCTGCACTCAGGATCCTCATCCAAAAAGAGAAGAATGATAAGATAGCTGGAAGCAATTCAATTTTTTATTCTATCAAGGTGTCCTTCATAAGCAGGTCATACACTGATCTTTATAAAAAAGTAGTAGCTAAACTCTTTTTGAAGACAAAAGAGCAGTTTGCCCAAGCCAAAGAGGACAGAGTCCTCTTTGCAGCTAGCCTGACTGTCTTCACTCACAATTGCAGGAACCTGTGCAGCTAAAAGAATAAGGGCAGTGTTACCTGTTTTAAGGACATTTACCTGTTCTGGAAGTGTCAAAACAAAAACCTAGCCAGACCAAAGAAACAGTTTCTATGAGGTGGCTGGATCATAGCAAACCATGGAAAATGGATGCTATTGTTCAAGGTCACAGTTAAAATCGCAGTCCTAGTACTATTTGTCTCCTGCAGTTCTGCTAGGACAGAATTATCACCAGTTTTAAGCACCAGTTCATTCTTGGCTGGCAGCTCATTTAGGTAAAACTGTACTAGGTCGGCCAGGTCAGGCTATCAGAGGAAGGTAATTCTCCAGAAATTGTAGGCAACAGCATATTCAGATACAACAGTCAAAGCACATTAGGGGAAAAAATGGTCTTGGTTAACTCTAACAAATTCTATATTCCCATGGATAATCGTTCTGCAGCATTTCTAGTGTTTAAGATTTTGTTGAATTCCAGCAAGCCTTCCATTCAGGACCAACATTCCCACATACTCTAGCATAGACTATAGATGAATAGATGAAGAAGTAGTTTCTACCTTTGTGCTTTAACAGTAAAATCAAGAGCTCATAGTGATCACAGTATTGCCTTTGTTAAATATTCCTCACTGGCTCTTAGAGTCTTCCTCTCTCTCTCTCTCTCTCTCCCAATCCCTCTATGAATATGTAAAATGATGCAGCATCCATCATGCCTTAATGAACTATTTCAAAAGATATACATACAAAAGATCTACGTATCTACATAAATCTTCAATTTGCAGTAAATACAAAGGTTTTATATTCATGCAGGAATTGATGCCTCACAGCCTGACAACTGAAAGATGGAATAAACACAGTTATACCACTTCTTAGATTTACTTTTGTTTTTGAGTAAAGAAGAGCCACAAACAGATGAAAAGAGGTAAAATTCTAAAAGCATCCATTTGCTATGTTTTGACAAGATTAGCAAAAAGGTCAAAATGTAATGCCTCTGCAACCATCATTTAATTAGTTTTATAGTCAAGTAAACATTTTGCAGTTTTTGGTTTGCTACAACCTCATTAAACTTCAGTGATACAACTCTAGAGCAGACAATTCAGCAAAATCCTAATTTTTCCAAGTCTCTTGTCTCAGTAAAGGTGTATTCTGTAAATTGTTCAAGCTTTACAGTTTGATCTTCTAAACTTTCTGCAATCTCCTTGAACTCTGCATGTCTGAGGAGAGGAAATTTTGACAGGTAGAAGGCATGTACAACTGAGAAGTGCAGGTTCTGGTACATTACTCCCATTTTATGAATAGGATTAAGTAAGTGTGATGTGCTGTTAATATCACATCATATTTTTATCTTATAAGTAATAAATTGTATCAATGCTTTCTTGACAGTGCAATGAAATCCAGTTACTCAACACTTTCATTTCATTTAAAACACAGACAGGATTTTGAATATACCTTACTGTTGGCAGACAGTAAGAAGGAAGGGCTTGGATTTTTTGGTTTGGTTTGGTTTGCTTTACTTTGTTTTGGGTTAAATAAGCATATAATATTTGGAATTTGAGGGATAACAACGCCTCATGTATCAGCTTCCTAGTTATGGTAAGTTTCAGATTTGTAGCTTTTTCACTTCTCTGTACTTTCACATAATGACAGAGTCACAGAGTGGTTGAGGTAGGAAGGGACCCCTGGAGATCATCCAGTATAACCCCCCTGCCAAGCAGGGTCACCCAGAGGATGTTGCACAAGATCACATCCAGGTGGGTTTTGAGTATCTCCAGAGAATGAGACTGCACAGCCTCTCTGGGCAACCTGTCCCAGTGCTCTGTCATCCTCACAGTAAAGAAGTGTTTTCTCATATTCAGCCAAAACTTCTGTGTTTCAGTCTGTGCCTGTTGCCTCTTGTTCTGTTACTGGGCACCACTGAAAAAAGACTGGCTCCAGACTTCCTCTCTTGTCTCCAGGGTCTGGGATTCCTGAGAGCTGATCTTAGCAGTAGAGACTGAAGCAAAGAAGGCATTCAGCACCTCTGCCTTCTCTGTATCCTTCATCACCAGGGCACCCACCCCATTCAGCAGCGGGCCCACAATTTTCCCCTGTCTTCCTTTTGCTGCTGATGGATGTGAAGAAGCTCTTTTTGTTCTCCTTGCCATCCCTTGCCAGATTTAAATCCCAAGGGGCCTTGGGCTTCTTTGTCACATCCCTGCATGCACTGACATTGTGCCTACATTCCTTCCAAGTGGCCTGTCCCTTTTCCCACATGCAGTATACTTTCTTCTTCTGTTTGAGATTTTCCAGGAGCTCCCTGCTTATCCATGCAGATCTTCTGCTCCCTTTGCTGGCCTTCTTACTCATAGCGATACATCAATCTTGAGCTTGGAGGAAGTAATGCTTGAATACTGACCACCTGTTTGGACCCCCCTTCCTTCTAGGGCCCTAACCCATGGGATTCTTCCAAGCAGATCCCTGAAGAAGCCAGAGTTTGCTCCCATGAAGTCCGGAGTCACAATTGTACTTTCTGCCCTGCTTCCTCCTCGCAAGAACCTGAGTTCCATGATATCATGGTCACTGCAGCCAAGGCTGCACCTGACCTTCACATCTGGAACCTCCTGGACTGTTTGTGCC
The DNA here is from genome assembly GCA_011074415.1 of Stictonetta naevosa. Taxonomy (NCBI): domain Eukaryota; kingdom Metazoa; phylum Chordata; class Aves; order Anseriformes; family Anatidae; genus Stictonetta; species Stictonetta naevosa. Next base: position 57,052,486 of record CM021729.1, on the reverse strand, counting down.
AAGCTGTGTGGTCTTTCCAGCAGATACAGGGTGGTTGAAGTCCCCCATGAGAGCCAGGGCTTGTGATTTCAGTTGGTGATGGCTGAACCAAAAGCAACTCCTGATCATTTAAATGGGATACCAATTGTAATTTTGTCTGTGGACACTGGCACTTTCTATCCCCGTGCATCTCACAAGGCCTCAAATGTGAGATTTACAAAAATCTGAGAGCTGAACAGACTTGAAAAGCACTAGGTCACGTTTGTGCTCTCTATGGTTTGCAATGGGAAGCAAAAGGGACATGAAGCTTCTCAAACCCACACTGGAAAGGACTATCAGTATGTCCCCAGCATCTAATTATTTTCCTTTTTGTTTTGTAGCAGCTGTACATCTTACTTCCTGACAAGAATGCCTATAAGATAATTATATTGACCACATGAGAAGTAAGTCACAAGCACAAACTTTTTGGCTGAAATCTTCAACTGCCCATAAGTAGGAGAAGCAAAAGCACAGAGATGGAAAGTCAACACAACACAAAGTTTTGGCTCAGTTTCAAGTAACACTAGTAAGATAGCTGATATGGCTTTCAATTTTTGATTTGATTCTTTATATAGACAAATTAAGAGATTACAGCTTTTCAGGTAAAGGTTAACATAACAGATAAGACATGTAAGACTTTTTTTTATTTTTTATTTTTTATTTTTTTTTAAGAAATTAAAATGTCTGTCCTCTTGAACACCAGAAAATTAATTATGAAGCATATAATTCATAAGCTACAGCACCCCACACACGGTACAGAGACATAGGTCAGGAGAAGGTGCTATTTCCTTCAGCTGACATACATCCATCTACTGTGGGGGAAAAAACTGCAGAGACAGCATCAATTAATACAGCTTAATTTAAAAAAATTACTATAGTTAACACTGTTAAGGAGTCTAACAAAAAGGTCAAGGCATATATCGCAGGCAGACTGAACTGCAGAAGTCACACCATATTATAACATTTACACTCCTTGCTGTCTCAGGAGCACCTCTGGCTCTGCTAACAAAACTGAGACTTCTAAATAATAAGCTATCTCAGAGCTGATAGAAAAAAACATGTAATGATATAGAAAGATCGACAGTCTGAAGCTTTATGCCCAGTCCTCTTGCAAGTGTGATGATACAACAAGCAAGGCATTTTTGCTCCAAACCCACTATTTTTTAACATTTAATAGCCTATTTCCAGCACTCCTCGGAACACATACTACTACAAATAACTTCCTGAGAAAGACCATACAGGATTTGCTCAGAGTTAAGCAATCAGTCTTCTGGGAAACAAAAATATAACAATAAAAAAATAACCTAGCACTAAGTTTATTTATTGTAAAGGATTGTTAGTTGAATTTATTTAAACATATTTTGACCCTGGACCTAGCAATTCCTATGAATGGGGTAGCTAGCACTGCATTTTGAACTGCAAAATAAGCAGAAACACCCACGTGGAATAACAGCTTGCTGTTTCTGTTTGGTGAGAGTTGTGAATCCAATAGGATCTGGAAAATAAAAATGTTTTGCTTTGAGCATAATTTTGCTGAGATCAGTTGTAAGGATTCTGTGTAGGCAATAATTGTCCTTTCTTTTCTAAATAATAAAACACTCTAGACTGTCCAGCATGAGTATACATTGTGCTGGTATATTAATTTTGTATCCTAACTTAAACTCCATCAAAGATTCACCCACTCAATAACTGAAACAACATTTTTAAGCAGACAAAGACTCTCTTCCCACTTTTTTGTCCTTGTGCATCTTCTTCTAGGATCCTCAATGAGTCTCACTAAAATGGTTTCTACCCAGTGTGGTCCAGGGTTGATTCATAGTAAGATGCGTACTGTGACTGCTGTCAAGAACTTGTGTTTATTTCATTGAAAATTTTAGGATAGGAGAGCTTTCTGGAGGTCTGATGCTCATAACAGGGACAACCTTAAAGTTAGATCCAACTCCAGTATTAGAGCAATTCCATGTTTTCTCAAAACAGGGGTGTTAACCTGCTCTGTCACCTGTTCTGCAGACAAAATGTTACAATGTGTGACTCAATTCATAGTTTTGAGAAGAGTGGGAATTTTCTGATCTATGCTGGAGGTAAAACAACTAAAAACCTACTTGTGTGCTCTGTAATGTAACTGGGAAGAGCCATGTAGGATCATGTAGTTAAAATGGAAACTTTGCTCAAGAGTAATAACACCAAGTCTATCAGTGTCCAGGAAAAAATAACATTTTGAGATGCCAAGAATTTGTTTGGAGTGGTGTGAAACACTCCAGTGCCAGTATCTGACTATGGGGTAGTTCACCCATATGATGCTTCATACAGGATCTTTGGTTCCTGCTGTACCATTCCTGTGGTACAATGGACCTTCTCATTCACTTTTCAGATATTAAATCCTCACTTCTTCTCCAGTGCAGCTCCCATGCCTTGTGCCTTTTAATCAATGGCAGTGGCTCTTGACCCTGCTGTGGGGGATGTCCCTAAATGCCCCAGCAGCTGCTCCTGCTTCAGCACATCTCCAGTGAATGCCCTGGTCCCTCACCAAGCCTTGCTCCGGTGACATTTCCATGCAGGATATTTGAGAGATTATCCTTTTCCTTGCAGATAGAGGCCTTTCAAGCAGGAATGGTGGGCCTGAGACAAGCTGCCTGGCCATGCCTTCCCTGGAGGTGTTTCTAGTGAAGGTAGGCAAAATGGCAAAGGCAGCTAGCTCCCTCCAAAATCCATGCCCCCTCTGGGCAGGGGGACATCTGTCTCCTCCCAGTGCTTTGTTTAATGAGGAGGCTTAGTTTTTAAAAAATAAAGCAGCATATTACCTCTTCCTGGAAGGCTCCTCGCCAGATGCCTGCTCAGAACACGGGAGTATAAAGACATTTATGCTTATTTCTGAAAGCTCGAGAGGCTCAAATTACCAGCTGTTTGTATGCATCATTGCAATTATTTCTTAACAAGTGTTTCAAAGATCAAAGACATGTTGAATAGTTCCTGAGGTTTAGCAATTTAATCCTAAATTAGTTACATATGAAAAAAAAAAAAAAAAAAAAAGAGCCTCTAACACCTACTTCCATTAGTTAGCATTATGTTCAGGTTGAGAAGTCAGACTTCAGGGTGGGATTTTAGGGTGACTGCCACTGGCCTAGGGGTGTAGCCAGAAGTGAAAGAATGTGAAATAACAGGGTGTAATTTTAAAGAACAGCGGATAATCCTCTGTTAACTTCCACCTGAGTGCTTACTCTGGAACTAAGGTTCTGCAGCTTAAGTTTTATTTAGAAAAGCACCAAGCTAAGTACTGACAGTGTAATTTTTAGCGTGAAACATTATCATCCAGATGGGACTCTGGTCTGGAATAGAACCTTTTGAGTTATTATCCTTCTAATAACGCATTTACAAACTCTCCAATGTGAAGTGCTTTCAGGAAATGGATATTTAAAAGAGGCTTAGCCTTGATAAATATTGAAAGCACCATAGAATTAAATCTGGGTACGCAGGAACTGCCTACACAGAGAACATGATCAAAATACCTTATTACCATCTAGTAAATAGCATGCAATAGATTTGCAATGGCTTTGGTCAGTTAACATACTGCATACAAAACCAAAAGCACAACAACAACAAAAACAAACAAACAAAAAAGAGCAGTGGGATTTCACTGATGGAAATGAAACGTTCAGAGCCTGGTAACGTTCAAATTAATATTGCATAGCAAGTCCCATTGGGTAGATTACATTTGGCACAATCACAGCTTTTGATTAAGGTCTGTGGTAAATGAGGCAGTCTGTTCACGGAAGGAGAGATCAACAGTGGAGGAACTATTTGCACACAGAGCAGCAGTACAGGATTACTCACCAAAAGCATCTAAATGTGCTAAGAAACAGGATAAAAAGAAACACCAAACTCCATCTTCTTCAGTACATTATTCTTTGCTGCTATGTCATGTGGGTTAGTGCAACCACCAAAGGTGTTCATACGAAGGAATGGTTGTATGGAAAAGTTTAGACTACTTGCAGAAGGGCAAGAAAGACAATATTTTAAAACAAAATTGTACTGCAATGCCTGGTGTGAGATATGGTTTAGCTCTATGCTCCCATTCTTGCTGGGGGTCGGGGTATATCCTTCATACTGACTTTGCCATATCATGAGCAGTCTGGTTAGGAAGCCTTGAAGGAAAGTTAACAGAAGATTCTTGAATTATGACAGTTGTTCTTATTCAGAATGTTAATTTTCTGCAGGTATATTGAGAAATGTAAAGCAAAGTACTAGTACAGACATTTGGGAAATAATAGGCAATATCTCCCTTTTCACTGAAAAGTAGTTAGGAACAGTTAATTGGTCATACTCTGGCATAAAGAGTAAAATGTCATGGATAAATATAGCCTACCGTTAGGGTGCAGCAGAGGAATTTCTGGTGCTTTTCTCTGCATCTTTAATGCTCTGTGAGCAAAAGAAGCATACATAGACAGTACAAATTACAGACCTCTTTTCAGGAAGCATGTTCTCTATTGCTTTCTATAATGTGCCAGCTGTTTCTTAGAGCTATGATTATTTGCTTTTGATACAGGTGCAAAATATTTAATATCAAAGTGATAGAAGGCTACAACCATTTTCAGTTTGGGGAAATTATTAGAACTTACATCAAGTTCTTTCCACATGAATATGGAAGAGAAAAATAAATGGAGAGAAAGAAAGCTTGAAAAAAGATAAATTTCAGGTGGAAAACAGGTTTTTCTATCACCCTCCATACTTTAAGGAGATTAGTGAGATTTATTCCCAGATGCTTTCTTGTTCTCCCCCTTTTCCATCTCCATGTATATAGGAAGAAGAAAAAAAAGCAACTCTCAGGTCTTAGGGTATACACTGATCCTGGCTCTGCTTCTGTCTGCTCTGCTTTGACATAACCTCCTGCTGTGACTAAGCGGTCTGATAGTAAAAATAATACTTTGCAAGTCCTATGTAAGCACTGAAATGAATGCCAACAGGTAGATTAGAACATGATTCTAAACGTGCCATTTAAAGCATTATCCACAGTGACCAATGGATGCTGAGGACAGGACAAATATTAATGCAGAGATGTGTCCAGACGTTTTTTCCCCTTAGAAATCAGTAGCCAGGGATACAGAAAGAATACCATCCTTTCCACACACCAAAACCTTGTGCTGTTTGAGCAGTGCTTGTATGCTGAAATACTGGGAAAGACAAACAGACTTTTTCCTCCTGGTTTATCCTTCAAACACTGTTCACCTCCCTAAGGCTTACAGTAGCTTTTGCACATTGCTTTACACATTGAGCCCTTTACTGCAGGACAAAAATGTTGTCTGAGCAGCCTATGAAAGTGAAAAGTGACAGCATACCTTGCCTGGCCTAACTCACACCAGCTCCACTGAAGGCTGTGCAGCTGCAGCAGTGTGGATCTGATCGAGTCTGACTCCAGACTTCAAGTTCTCATCCGGTGCAAAAATGGTTCAATATTTGTTGAGTGAATTACTCTGAGCATTTTCCTGCATTTATGGCTAGTATAGCACTTGCAGTTTATCTAAAACTTTATAACTTTTTATTTGACGATAGTGTTATTTATTTATGAATGGCTTCCTACTCATTTTACTACCATTAACTGTCATGAATTTCTTCTTTTTTCCCTGTTTTTCTCTTTTTCTAACCTGCTTTTATTCTCAGAGCATTCCTTGTGACTTGTTCTTGCATTCTTCCTTTGGAGAATCATTACATGATGCTTGTTTTTCATACAATCTTATTGCAATAGACTTCAGAATTACCTTAATTCGATTGCAAATGATTCTGAAGTCACCCTTGTGTTCTACATAAGAGCTTCACACTTCATATCAAACTGCTTTTATGTACCTCCTACCAGTGGCAGCTTTAAAACTTCCAGTTTTCAGAACACTGCAGCAGTGATACTTAATTCATACGACAAATTTATATTAATACTTCTCGGCAAAGCAGAAATTATTCAAAATTGGAGGTGATGCCATCACTTCTACTTGTAGTGAATATCTCAGTTACACCCAAGTCAGCATAACAATGACAATTAGCTTCATATGTTATCTCACAAAATGCTCCATGGAACTCACGAGGCAGAATCAGCAATTCCGCTGGTTTCAGCAATACAGAAGGAAACATTCAGCGAAAAGCTTAGATGTCCACCAACATGGGATAATACAGTGGTCAAGACTTGAGGTCTCACTGATTTCAGCTGAGTCTGATTTACAGACAGAAAGGTTTCCTCTTTTCCCTGACTTTGGGAGTAACTGATATTTCAAAACCACTGTTTCTTAGGAGGAAAAGGCACATGATTTTTTAAATTAGTGTGTTTATATTCACTTGTGAAAATGGCACATTTGTAGCTAACCCACACTTAGACTAAATCTACACAATTATTCAGCTCTTGTAAGCAGTTCGCTAAATAGCAGTTAGTTGTAACCAAAAATTGGCATGTATGTGCATATCATTAATAAGTCCAAAATACAAAGCTGTTCCGCATTGCAGCAGAAATGTAAATTAAAGCATAAACAGTGCTATTGTTTCTCCTTCCTATTCTTACAAGGAATGTCACAGTTATCTAAATGGAATTACTCCCAGATTTTGAGCTAGGAAAAAAGAAAGCCATAATCAACTTAGAAGAGAGAACTCACTGGAATAGGCCCCCGCAGAAGGGTAAAGCCTATCTATTCTGGAGAGAATATTAATTAAGTTGTAAAAATTTTTGCATATCCAAAAAATATTTCCCTAGGAAAGGCTCTAGTAGCCCAGAGTTCCACTCACACATCAGTAAACTCAGTTTTTTTCCACTCATGTAAGCTGTAAGTCCTTGGACAGAACAATTTTCCTTCTGTTTTAAAGCATAACAGCGGAAGTGATTGTTATTTTTACACAAGTGCAAGGCATTTCAGGAACCTTGACAAAGTTTCAGAAATAGTATTTCTGCAAACATCTGCATCTAATGTATCTGTTTGGAGGGGATGGAGATAAGATTAGTGTGACATACATCATTCCCACATTCTCATATGTCCTGAAGCCAAATATCCTAAGTAAAGCCCACCATTACCAGACTTGCCCAAAGTGCTGAACTTTAGCAGAACACATGATGCCTGAGATTAAACTCATACTGAGGGATCCGTCGTGTAAACACACTTATGTGCATGCTTGACCATGTAGCTGCAAATAATCAAGAACAACATTTATGAAAGTACAAACATCCTTCCAGATTTAGCAGCAAGTTCCACTACAAACCACTGAAGTCTATGGAGAATTAGGGCTAAGGCAGTGCCAATTTGTAAAGGTGCCACGTTCCAAAACAGGACAATTTAATCAGTTTGCTGGTGGTGAAAAAGAAAAAAGAAGGGAAAAAAAAAAAAAAAAAAAAGCTACCACAAGAACAAATCTGGCCCTTTCTTTTTCTTATTACATGGCTCCCACAGTGTTCTTTTTACTGGCAAGAGGATAGACTAGCTTAATCAGATTTATATCTCTGGGATGATTCGGTAGTTGAATGGCATTTATCTATCTACATATAGCAGCTACTTGGACAGAATGGTGGAAATGTCGGGTTTAGAGGATAAAATAAGTTCTGTGTGTCAAGGCAACTACAAATAACTGCCTTACCACAGTCCTCACAGTAAGGGAAGGGAAGGGAGGGGAGGGTCATGCTGCAGTGCTTGACCAAACGCATGGCAGTGAGCAGTAGGAAACCACTGCCTTTCAGGCAAAACTACAAAACCTAGTCTGGGTTAAAGCCCAGCTATGCAGGGAAATACACTGGTGCCCAGCAAAGAGTTTTGCATTTACTGCAGGTTGTATCATCACTCTTAATAGGGTCTGGAACTGCCCTTGTACTTCCACAGCACACACAGGTTTTCTTTCTGATGCCTATTACAGTGACTATAAGCTCATCAGGAATTTTCTGCTTCTGAAGAAATTCTGCAAAAGTAGTATGTATGGTCTGGTTTTGATAGTACAGCACTGGCAGTCAGGAGACGGCAGTTTTACTTGTCTCAATCTCAGTTTATGCCTTGATTTTGGGTACATAGCCCCATTCTCACCTCCCTTTTCTTCAGTTCATGTGCCAGGGCTGAACAAATGCTTTTGTATTGTTGCAAGAGTGCTGGAGGTGGGAGGGATGGGGGTATTCTTCAAAAACCACATTTGTGAACTTCAGGGAAGTGAAATCAGAATCTGAACCCCAGGCCAGTGCCCTCTCACTGGCAGCGAGACACCAAGCCCTCTGCTAAACCTCATTTAACCAGCAGATGGCAGAAGTTAAATCTTTGTTTCGGTACTGAAGACAAAAGGGGATTTTCAATCAGCCTTTATGGCAGCTACATGAATTGGAGAGTAAAGAAAGGCACTTGAGCAAACTAGTGTTAAAGCCAGATGCAAATCATAATATATTTATTAGAATAAGCTGACCCCAAAATTCCCTTTAGAGGATGCCCAACCATCCGATTAAAGATATAGAAGCAGCAGGCCCTCACTTATTTAAATTAGCAGAAGCCAGTTTGGTATTTCTAACTGGATTTCTGAGAGGATCTAGGTCCTCTGTTTTCAGATTTGTACTACCATTGCACAGAGACAATTCAAAATGCGTAAAATGATTGACTACACAAATCTGAACGTGATTTCCTTTGTGAGCTGACAAAAAAAAGATTGTTCTCCTGTACTCAGGACACTCTGTAGGCCATAACCTGCAAAATTCCCCCTCAACAGCTCCTAAACTCTGATTCACAGATGGCTTCTTCGAGTGCAACACTTCTAATGAGTGCTAGGTTCATTTGAAAATTCACATTACACCCCACAGAACATAATATGTAATATGATGTACCCATAGGTGCTGCCTGGGGGACCCACAGCACTCCAGAGCAAACCTCACCAGGCCATTTCATTATACCACAGAAAGCCAGGAGCAGCTGGAGGATACATGGAGATTGTGTTACTGACGGGCACTTCTTTGGGATGACTGCTTTGAAAGGCCAACACTGGGTCCTCCAGGCTGACAGCTTTAAATTATTGTCTCCCTCACCCAAGTCTTAGCCTAGTTTTAGACAGGTGACAGCAGTTACAGGATTGTTGCAGCCTCACTGACCAGCTGAGTCTGTGTGGGGGATTAGCACCACACAGAAGTCTGCTAAGTGCTGTACACTAAGGCTTGATAGGATATAATGACCCGAAGGATATAATGACCCGAAAGATGCTGTGTGGGAATCCCACGTATTTGTAAGTTCTTGCTGGGTAAGAATGAGTGAGACATGTTTATAGATGTGATACTGAAGTAATATAATCGTAGAATGTTTTGGGGTTGGAAGGGACCTTAAACTCCATCTAATTCCAAGCCCCATGCTACAGTCACGGACACCTCCCACCAGACCAGGTTGCCCAAAGCCCCATCCAGCCTGGACTTGAACACCTTCAGGGATGGGGCATCCCCAGCTTCTCTGGGCAACCTGGTCCAGTGCCACACCACCCTCCAAGTGAAGAATTTCTTCCTAATATCTAAGCTAAATCTTACCGTCTTTAAGTTTAAAACATGTGTCCTATCACTACACTACCTGATAACAAGTCTCTCCTGACCTGTCCTGTAGGCCCCCTTTAGGTATTGGAAAACCACTATAATGGACTCCCTGGAGATTTCTCTGCATTTTGGCTGGGCAGTTCAGCTGTGCTCCCTCAGCCTGTCTTCACAGGAAAGGTGCTCTAGCCCTTTGATCATCCTCATGGCCCTCCTCTGGACTCATCCTAATATGCCATGTCCTTGTTGTGCTGGGGGGCCCAGAGCTGAGTGCAGCACTGTAGTGGGTTTACATGGAAGGTTTTGGTAGCAGAGGGCCATAGGGGTGGTTTCTGTGGGAAGGATCTAGAAGCTGCCCCATGTTTGGTAAGGGCCCCACTGCTGACCAGAGCTGAGCCAATAAGTGATGTTGTTTTGCGCCTCTGTGAGAGCATATTTATGACAGGGGAAAAAAAACGCTGCGCCACACAGCAGCTGGGAGAGTGAGAGGAGTGAGAAACAGCCTTGCAGGCACCAAGGACTTGAAGAAGGAGGGGGAGAGGTGCTCCAGGCGCTGGAGCAGAAGTCCCCTGTGGCCTGTGGTGAGGACCATGGTGAAGCAGGATGTCCCTCTGCAGCCCATGGAGTACCACGGTGGAGCAGGGTTCCACACTGCAGCTGGTGGAGGAGACCACAAGTGGAGCAGGTGGACCTGCACCGATGGAGACTGCGACCTGTGGAAGACCCCTGCCGGAGCAAATTCCGGGCCGGACCTGTAGGTCATGGAGAGGGGACCACGCAGGAGCAGGTGACCTGGCAGGAGCTGCTGCCCTTGGGGGACCCAGGTTGGAGCAGTTTGCTCCCGAGGGATGGACCCCGTGGTACGGACCCATATCTGGAGCAGTTCTTGAAGAGCTGCTGCCTGTGGGCAGCCCACGCCGGATCAGTTCAGCAAGGACTGCATCCCTTGGGAGGGACCCCAAGCACAGGGGACGAGAGTGACCGAGAAGGAGCGGCAGCGAAGAAGCGCTATAGACTGACCATAACCCCCGTTCCCCTGTTCCCCTGCGCTGCTCGGGGGAGGAGGTAGAAGAGGGGGGTGGGGGAGAACGGTGCTTTTAGTTTCTTTCTTTTGTTTCTCACTTCTCTAGCTCATTAGTAATAGGCAATAAATCTTACTATCTCCCTATTTTTTTTTTTCCCATCACAATAATTACCGCGTGATCTCCTCGTCCTTCAACCCTTGAACCCCTTTCACTGTATTTTCTCCCCATTCCTCTTTGAGGAGGGGGAGTGAGAGAGCGGTTGTGGTGGAGCTCGGCTGCCCACTCAAGTAGAACCACCACAAGCGCTCCAGGTGGGGTCTCATGAGAGCAGAGCAGAGGGTGAGAATCACCTGCCTCACCCTGCTGGCCATGCTGCTTTTGATGCAACCCAGGATACAGTTGGCTTTCTGGGCTGCGAGTGCACATTGACAACTCACATTCAGGTTTTTGTCCACCAGTCCAAGTCAGCTAGGAACTGAAAAACATGACACGCTCTCTAGGTTTCTAGGACACTGTTTGGTGAACAACCTCAGAGATCACTCTAGAAGCAACTTGAAGTTAGACCAAACTTCTTATAACTGGCTTTCCCCAACAGTGAGAAAAGGGCAAAGAACTTACATACAGTTCCTCATGTCCTCATCCGCTGTGAAATGATTTTACAAAAAAAAAAAAAAAAAAAACCAAAAAAACAGGAAGTCATGGGCACTGGGACTCCCAGGATTGCAGCAAGAAAAGCATGTTGATCCTATTCATGTCCATCTTTGGTGCAATAATTGAAGAATGTAAGTTTTTTGTTGTTGTTTTTGTTGTTTTGTTTGTTTGGTTTCTTTTGTTTGTTTTTTACTTTTTTTTTTGTTTCTTACTTTAGCCCTCATTCAGCACAGTGAGTGATTGCCCACAAAAAATGTTGGAGGTCCTTGCAATCTGATCTTAAAACCCATAACCCATTTCAGTAAATACCTTCCTTATAAACAATTGATCTAATCTTCTACTCAGTTTCTAGCTATCTTTGGAGAGAGACAAACCTGCCAACAATCATCTGACACATCAGACACATTATTATCAGCTTAGTCCTGTTGAGGGGAATGACAGCTTCAAACACTCTGTACTGCAAATGCCAACCTATGATAACCTTCAGAGAGTATTATCACAAATCCTTGAAGGAAGAGCCTGTCTTCCGATCCCAACACAGCCTTTGTGTCCTTAGATACAACCAGTGATGTTGCGGCAGTGCTGCCTCTTCCTGTGTTAAGAAAGCTTCCCTCCCACAGCAGGACCTTGGATGCCATCCCTCCAGACAGAACAGAAATTACAAACCTTGCAGATACTCAGTGGCAGAAGTTAAAGCTGACAAATGGATTTTCCATTTCTGTTGCTGACCTGCTCATTTACTAGTTTTTGCTTTCCACAGAAGAGATCTTAGGCCATTCAGATTTTGCAGCAATTGCTTCAGCATGTAGGTATGAAGGACTCTGTTCATGATTCAAAACTCAGTGACATACATAGATCTTGGAATTCTGTTTTGTTGGGAGCAACAACAAAAATCACAATCCTTTTCTCTGAAAGGAGGTGGCCCAAAGAATTATTTCCAGACTTTATCCCACTAAGAGGAAGGTACTGAAATTATGTCGTTATTTATTAAACATGTACAAAAGTCAAATACAAAAACAATTTCTGCAACATCTAAAACTCTAAGGAAATCAGAGATGTTTTAGAAATTCTCCAGCTTCTCTTACTACCAGAATCATCATTATTTTGTGGTGTCCTGAAGAAGCCTTTTCCTTCTACTACCAAATTACAAAGTTAACTTCATTCCAAAAAACTCAGTCTTCTGAACCTCTTTGGATAAAGGTTTGAAAAGAGTGTTATGAATGGATGCCCATTTTCATGTCTGAGTTAACCATTTGTTAAAGCCCATCAGTTGTTCAAAAGACTCATTTGATTTTAAAAAGAGAATTTGGAGAATATATATTACTCAATTAAATACTTACACTCTACATAAAGCAGGCCAACCTGTAAAAGATTTTGAGTGATAACGCAAAAGTACTGTATTTTGTAGATGACGGGACATCTAAAAGTATCAAGACAATAGTAGATTTAAGTACAGAGAGACCCTAGAGGACATAATTATGCCACTTAAATCAAGACCAAGTGTATTGACTTAAAATACAGAAAAGGAAGGAAAAACAACAACCAACAATGTTTGCTAGACCCTGAGATCCTGCCACTGATTTTCCCTGGTCTGCATGTTCCAGCTGGACAGTGTATAGGCAGGAGGATCTGCCAGCATAGGTCTGCGTGCAGGAATCCAACCGGCAGACAACCAGACAAGCCATCTTGGGCATTTTATAGGATCCAGCAGTCTTTTCCAGCAGAGAAAAATTCTTCCATTTTCACCCTTTGTATCACCTCCAGCATCTGAGATCTGCTCCTCTCCTGCAGTGTCAGCAAGATGCCTTGTTTGTTCTTCACCTCGCGAACTTTCTTCAGGGAAAAATAAAACAAATAATCAACAACAACAACAAAAACATTACTGGTCATCAGTTTCTGCTGGTGGTTAAGCAACAGGTCTCCTAGCCACTACTCTCCCAGCTGCTCTCCAGAGATGTGAGACATGTAAGCTTTTTGTGCAATCCTTGCAGATCTCTAGCTCCCCCTCTCTTTATCTAATGCTTTCACTAGAATTAAACACATTTTAATTTATTCTTTCTTCTTTATTTCATGCTTTTCCTAGAATTAGATTCATTTTAATTTACTTTATTCAGGCCCCAAGTACACCCATTCTATCACGGGCATGCGGGACACGTAGAAACGCCCCACATCACTAAGCCGTGGTGATGGTGTCGTGTCAGCCTTCAGGACACTCTGTCCCTTGACATCCCTCTCCAGCACTGGCGTCACGGTATCGATCCCGGCCGGTTTATACGTTAACAGGCCGCTTCTGCTGACAGCCAGGCCGCCGGGCTCCCCCGAGGGGCGTGAGGTGATGGTGGCAGCGGGGCCCTGACCCGACCTGGGCACGGCGCCGCGCCCGGGGCCCCTGAGGAGCGGCACCGCAGCGTGGCTGCCGCTCTCCGAGGGCCGGGGCGGGGTGCGAGCGGCCGGCCGGGGGACAAAGGCCCGGTCAGGAAGGGGAAGGCCGGCTCGCCCCGCCGGCATGCCGGGCGGGGAGGCGGGAGGCGAGGGCAGGCAGCCGCCATGCCGCCGCGGCCGGCCTTGAGGGCAGCGGGGCGGAGCCGGCCCGCCCCTGCCCCGTCCCTCCGGAGGCCAGCAGCGGGGCAGCGGCGGTCGGTTCCTCCTGGCTCCCCGGTGAGTGTGGGGCTCGGCGGGGGACGGCGTACCCTCCTTCGGCCCTTCTGGAAGCTGCCTCCCCCGCCGCCGAGGCGCCCCCTTTCCCGATCGGGTGGTGAGGAGGGCGCGGGACATGGCGGCGGGCGGGGATCGGGCGGCCCTGGGGCACCCGGCCGGCTGCGGCAGGGTTGAGGGGGGCGAGGAGGGTCCCCAGGGTGCTGGGGGGCTGAGGAGGGTCCCCCGGGTGCTGGGGGGCGAGGAAAGGTTCCCGGGGGCCTGCCCGGCTGCAGCGCGGTGCCACCGGGAGCTGCTGTGGTGGCAGGGCTGAGAGGAGGACGGGTTTGTTTTGGGGGAAGGAGGGTGAGGGGGAGAAGTTAGGCTGCCCTACCCTCATCCTGGTGTAGCTGTTCGGTAATTTTTGGTCTGTTGGAACAAAGCTGGCCTAGCCTACTGATATTTCAGCGGCATCTAAATGCTACAGGAGAGTGCATACATAGCGTGCGTATCAAGCACACAGCAACTCGTCTGTGCAATGAAAATAAAATAAACCCCTCCAAAACCCGCATTACAAATAGGCAAGACACAGAAAGGATGGAGGAAAAGCTTTAGAGGGTGGGAGGAGCAGGGTGAGGGCGAACCCTGTGTTAAGGTGAGGTTGTGCAAGTACAGGTGCCCCGTAACAGCCGTGAGGGTTGAAGCTCAGAGGCAGGTATTTGCGTTGTCCAGCCTGGCTGGGCACCGTGGCCGTGGAGATGCTGTGTTCCGGGCTCTGGATTAGGTATACGTCCAGATTAGTCCCTCCATATCTGTTCAGTATATTGCTGTGTTTCATAACACCACCGCCGCTCTCTCTTATTTATTAACTGGATGTTGTACTTTGATATTTAGTTTCCACCTCTGAAGCTAGCGTAGGTGCAAGAAGGGGGAAAAGATGTAGAGATCTGGACTTCAGTATGATTTAGTATCAGCAGGAAACTTGGACTAAAACAGAGGATTCTCTCACCCAAAACTTGGAATTGAATTAATATCACTGAGCACTCTAGTCTGTGGCTATTGTTCGGACTGGCTCATTATCAATCCACAATACTGAAGTAAAGGAAGACCACCCTAGAGAAAAATATTAACACTGGAATGTTTATTTAGTACTGCTTTGCTCAAAAGCAATTGTGCTCCATCAGAATGTCCTAATAAACTTCTGGGGATTGTTAACTTCTTCAAAGGACATAGGAAGAATTTAATGTGCATAGGATAGGAAGTGCAGCTGACTCTTACGCCTTACTGTGGTGGGCATAAGATCTGTGATGTGTCTGAGCACTTGGAAAGTACTTTACTGATCCCAGACTTTGTAAAATAGAGAAAATTCCCTTAGAGCTTTTCAGTGTATGAAGGAGTCTGAGCACTTAGCTATAGGGATGCTTTACAAAGTGTATATGAGTATAGCAGACTAGTGCTGAACCAAAGACTGTAGGTCTTTGAAACTCTATTTCCAGCCGTATGACACTTGAGGCTTTCCTCCTCTCCTGGTTCCCTTGAATGGAATACTAACCAATGAATGATACAATCCCACTCTGATACTTACTAATGAAGTTTTTGTTGTAATTGTGGGAGAGCTTTCACAATGATTGCAGAAAACCACAGAATAAATATTATTAATATTTAAATAGTAAGAATAGCAGCAAATATCTTCCACTAGTATTCTTCAGCACAGACTCTCAATGCAGGCTTTTGCCACATAGTAGCTGGAATTTTTCTCCCTCACTGCGGTAACAGTCCACTACAGATTACTGGAGGGGTCTGAATTGAAGAGTGGTCCCTTTCCTTCTTTTGAAACAATGAGAAGGTAAGGATGAATCTTTTTTCCAGTTTGTCCTGTTTGTGTGAATAGGAGGTAAGAATTTTTCAGGGTTCTTGCCTTTAATGTTGGCCTGGGGAGTGGTTAGCTCAGAAGATTTCCTCTGGGTATTTGGCACGTCCTCACAGGAATTGGGACATCCCACAATTTTAGGGCCAGGACTCCAGAAGCTTGTGAAATAGGGTGTTTAGTTTTGTTTTTCCCCAGCTTTTTTATAGAAAACTGTTCTGAAGAAGTCATTTGAATTAAAAAAATGTTTTGTGGAAACCTAATTTTGTTCCCCTGGGAACTTGGCTGGTAAGCTCCGGTAACAGCTGGTTGGAATTGATGAAATGTTATCAGATACCCAATTGTTCTGCTTGCAGACTGAAACCAAGTTTTGAAAGTTGGATAGATTCTTCGACATGAACAGTCGAATAGCTGCTGAGATTCTAGGCAGCAGATTTTGTTGTGAGAAGACTATCTTCCAGTATTTCCAGAGTGCAGAGGCCTGAAAATTAGGGGAAAAAACCCATGATGTCAGATTTATTTCACAACAGTAATAATCCTTTCATCAGTTCTTCATCCTGAAAGGACTCCTTCCACCTACATATTTTTGATTGCTCTGGAACAGGTCAGAGTTGCACAGAAGGAGTCCTAGGGGTGCAGAAACAGCAGTTTACAGGGCTGGTACGTTGCTAGTGGAACAAGTGGAAGAGGGCTGATTCACATTACTCTCATTTAGTTTCCACTTCCCATGCACTTCTGCAGTCATCCTTCCAACTTTCACATGAGCCTTTTGAAACAAAACAGACCAGTAGTATGTCTTTTAATCCTACATACTGAAATTTCAGACCAAGCATTTGTACATGCTTACAACACTGTATTTCCAGCCTTCTTGCAGTGCTTCCATGTTAGCTTGCTGGTGGGAACGTGTTACTGCATGTTCCCCTGTATTTTTTTTCTAACACTGAAAGCTGGTTCTTTGTTAAAACTAGTCCATGCTGCATATTTATTAATATATAGTCTAAGACTGCTAACAGGGGAAATGAGTACAGAGGTAGGAAGTAGGTTAAAGTTCAGCATTACTCTTTCAGGGGAAAAATAAAAAAAAATCAAGGCTTTATTTTTGAGCAGCAGCCTCCAGATAGGCTT
This sequence comes from Stictonetta naevosa, assembly GCA_011074415.1. Taxonomy (NCBI): domain Eukaryota; kingdom Metazoa; phylum Chordata; class Aves; order Anseriformes; family Anatidae; genus Stictonetta; species Stictonetta naevosa. Next base: position 57,035,667 of record CM021729.1, on the reverse strand, counting down.
CCTTGTGTCATTACATGCAATACTGCTTGTTTTCCTGCAGAAAAAAAATAAAAAAGTCTCTACTTTTAACTAGGACACTCACTGGTTAGTCTGCTGACACAGCGCTCCTGTAACACTTATGCCCTTATGCCTGCTTAATTAGGATCTGGATTTTTTTTTTAACTGTAAGGTTAGATCGCATTCCAGAGTGAGAATACTAGATATGTGTGCTTGCTTGGGTCATCAAAAGCTGGTGAGATGCACGCAAGAGAAGCGTTTCAAAAGTCCCTTGAGCAGAAAGTGAACTAACTGTGCCAAGTGAGGGAGAAGGAGGTAGCATTTGGCTTTTCGGAGGGATGATTTGGAGTTGAGTTTATTATCCACATCGTGAAACTGAGCACTCATTTAAACTTACAGCTCACTTGGAGCTGGAGTTTAAAACCCAAAGCCTTGATTTCGCAAGCATGATCTCTGAACTAAATTTTCAGTTCCTGCATATACACTGCAGTGCTGTTAACGACATGATATTCTCAGAATGCTTATGATAGCCTGTGAATTATGTAGATTGTAGGGATGTGCAATTAGCATCCTTTCCAGTGTGCTTGAAGTACATCACATTGTGGTTTTGAGTAAGTATGTACTTTAGTGTTGCAGTCAAAGGTTTAGGCATTAGGAGCAAGCAGTAAAGTCAGTAATCCAGGGTCCCATTTGTGTTCCAGTACAAAGTTCCTTTTGAGCCTTCAGGTTGAAAAGGGTTCCCTGAAAGTTTGTGTAGAGAGTCTTAAAAAATAAATAAATAAAAAAAATCATTTACATATTGCTGTATTGTCTTCCAGTGCACAACAATGAAGTGGTTTATACCATGAGAATACTTGCTCAGTTGTCAAATTGCTAGTGGTCTTCTCTTTAAGGATCTATGTAACTGTGGACTTCTCTGTGTAATAGAGAAACATAAAGGCGTTCTTTCTCAGGTCTCTGGTAGCACTGAAATCTCATCACTGACAGTTCATATCAGTGCTGTATCATATCACTGTATGTTTCTTATATAGCTTTATCTGTCACAGGTAGAGCAAGTGTTAAATAGTAAGAGCTTCTTTTAATCAAAACAAGAAACCTGTGTTTATTGCAGCTGTAGCTGTACTCATCTGTTCTGTGTGCATACAAATGTAATTATAGCTAGACACATTATAAAACAAGATGCTGCTTGTTCTAGTAGTGGTGTACTGGAGTTGAACTTTATCCAAATGCCAGGGGCATTTTTTTTTCAATGTATGCCAAGATAGCAGAAACATTTTCCTTAAGCAACTTTTTATTTCAAATATTTTTTCTACCACACAAATATCTGTATTAACTTTTTTTTCCTAAACTGTCCTGAATTATGGATGGATTTACTTGCCAAAGAATTACTACTGCAGAAACCTGGCTCACGCTGGAGAAGCTGCTTTTCCATATCAAACATGTACACTTCTGTCAGCATGCTTAGCATGGATATTTTCAACCAAGGTAGGTGTATGCAGAGCATGTTGCAATTCCAACAGGACAGAAGTTCCTACCTGATGGACCTGCTAGGAGATCTTAGAATCACAGAATGGTTTGGGTTGGAAGGGACCTTAAAGACCATCCAGTTCTAATCCCCTGTCCCAGTAGGTTCCGACTATCTTCCAGATCTTGGTTCATGGCTAAGAGAGCTGAAACTCAGGTAAATTAAAAAAAATAGTCATCAACATTTGCAATTAAGGCTCATTGCTAAGCAGAATGCGAATCCATGAATAGAGCTCTGCAAATTGTAGACACTCAACATCTACTAGTGAACCGAGCAATAACCCCAAGTTTCAGAAGTGCTCTTTAGCGGTGTGTAGTTCTCAGTAATGACAGAAATCGCATGCTCAGTATTGTGATGGATTTACAACTTAGTAGTGCCTTGCTCTGCGGCAGCTTCCCTTAGACTTTTATTCACACATACATATGGATGCGTGCACACAACATGTTAATCTGTTGAGTAGATAAATTTAAGGGAAGCAGCTTGTGGGGGCAAGTGGGGGAGGATGATCCCAACTGAAGATGGCAGAGACGCGATCAGGTTCAGCACAGGTGGTAAGTGCTGTATTTTCCAAGCAAGGCTGTGAGCAATCCATATGTCTTCTGCCTTTTTCCCATCATCAGGCAAGGACTTCTATCATAGCAGTCCTGGCAGCTCACCCCCCCCGCCTTTTTCCAGTTTTCAGTTGGATGTTTCTTCACAGACACCTGTCATACTTGCAGGTCTGAGCCTTCAACCTTTGCGTTTGCTGAGTGTAACCACTTCCAGTGTCCTGTAGGATGCCCCAGTTAAACTGCTCCTTTGCTGATTCTGCGCTAAGTCGTTCTTCCCAGCAGGGACAGAAAATGTACCTGCTGTCCAGGGAAAAGTCTGTTTCAGTCAGTCAAGCCACTAGATGTTTAATTTTTTGAGTAGGTGTTGCAAGTGATCCCTGCCTGTTAATAATGGAGGCACCTTTGCATGATTTGTAAGACAACAACCAAGAAACCAAAGATGCATTAAAAGAGACGGTGGTGTAGACTTGTTCCTTTTCCCTGAGTGATATGCATCAGTACTAAAAAGATAAATGACTGTGCCTGTTATGTACCTACATTCAGACTTTATGGTCTGAAGTTTAGACAGAAGTTGCCTCATCCAGGGATTTTTTTTTTCTTTTTCTTTCTGCAGGTCAAACAAAATGTGCGTTCTTGGTTGGTCCTCAGGCACTTTGGTAATAAGTGATTATTACTCTTCAGGAGTCTTTTGTTGACGCTCACGTTATGCAATACTAAAGAGCATGAGTTACTATTAACATATATTTCAGCACAAAAATACTACATATGCTAAGGTTTTCCTGTATTATGGATAGTGACAGATGAGTGTCTCCACTGAGATCCCTAAAAAATCAGAACAATATGGTTCCTGGCATTAATCTCGTTCAACAAATGAAAGTAAGAGTAGTTATGTTTCAGTATGTATATACAGATATTTTAGTGATGAAGAGATTATTCCTTTACTCTGATTAGCTGTATTCACTTTTTACTTCCATGCTCTTCTGCAGATCTAAAGAGAGTAGAACAGTATGCTAAAGTGGTATTTAAAGTGGAATCTGTCGTCAGGTTCTCTTCTATAAGTAGTGCACCTCTTCCTTCTCTACAGCCTGCGTGAGATAACTTCTGCAAGTGCAAAACTGCAGGATACATCAGGATGTTTTTTCAATTACATCTGCTTCACTAATGTTTCAGCTTGTTGAGTTTGTTCCAGGTTGCACTGCTGCTTTTAAAGAGGTCTGAAGCAGAATCCAGGATCCACAGTCAATTGAGAACGTGCTTTCAATAATGCCCCAATATGCTGAACTTAGTCCTTTTCCAGTTGGTGTTGTGATGTGACTAGTACTGAGTGTATGTTGTCAGAAAAGTTAAATCTGTCAAAGATGTGAAAACTGAAAGTGTGAAAACACACACAAAATGTGTTTAAATCCCCTGTGAATTTTCTTAAAGAAGTGAAATTAAGTTGTATGTCTTAACCCTTTTTGAGGATCCACGTGAGACTTTATGTATTTGATTTTATGTATTTGTGTTTAATGTATTTGATTTAGTTGATTAACTTTGGAGAGAAGAAACAGGGAAAGAGGAGGATACAGATACCTTTTTCCTTCTGTCCCATTGGGACTGTGTGTACGTTGTATATGTTGATCATCCAGCCATGTGGTCTTCAGGCTGCCACAGAGGTCTGCATGCACAATGCAGCCCATGGACATATTTGCCCTGGTCTCTTCTTGCAAGTAAATGTCTGAGCACTCATTGCAAATGCTGAGTGTACTGACTACTCAGTACATATGGTGTGAGGAATGTTGCTATAAACATATTTTGCTAGTGTGAATGCTTTGTTAGAGTGTCACAATACAAGATTTTGTTGCAGGAGAGATTTGAACCCTCCTGTGTCATATCCACTGATACAGTATGGAACAGCTGTTTTAGCGCAGGGTTTGTTCTCTGCTCTGAAAGGCAAATGTTACATGCATGAAAAACAGCTTCCTTTTTTATAGTTTGAAAGCTATGACCTAGTCCAAATAAATTTGTCCCTCTTGGCATTCATGGTTTCCATGCTGATGCTTAGAATCTTGCACTTTTGCTCCTGTGGGGAGGGAGAGCTGGAGCTAGGAAAGCCAGAACAACAGGAAAGCCAGAAACCAGACTTCTCTGTGGTGAGCTGATGTGCAGTCCGTGGGTAAATTCTAGATGTTCTCCAGCAGGAGGTGGAGGGGGTTAGCACAGCGCTGAGCATTGACATTGATATGACAAGCTGAGTGGGTAACAACATCAATAGTTGGAGAATTTGGATTAAAGGATGACCAGCATTAATATGAACCTAATTGCCAGTGCTGGTGGAATTGTATTGGCAAGCACAGGAAGGGCTAAAGTAAGGCTACTGTTTACCTGGTATACTTTATACGAGTCATGCAACCCTTTGAAAAGGTTCAAGTTATGAGGATGTGTCTTGGCAGATGATATTTGGAGGGCAATGTATACAGAAAGGAGTGTCACTGCTTCAGTAAAACACCTCAGTGAAGAATGTGAAATTTACCATGCTGCAAAAAATGGGAGATTTTTATTGCTAATGCCTAGAAACTGAACATCCTTACTCCAAATTCAACTTTTAGCATGTGGTCACAAAGACATGGATTCTGCATGGCAGAAGCTTGATGGCTTTTGCCTCGGTCATTGGGATTGTGGCAGTCTCCTGGCTTGTGATACTTTTCCTTTCTCATTCAGTTAATCCTCTTTGTGTTGCACCTCAGAGCTCATCTTGCTCCTTTCTCCGTGTCCAGAACAGCACGAACGTTGAGGAAGAGGACTGGGTGGAAGAAGAAAGCTGGGGCTGTGGTTACGGTTGTATTCTAAGGCTGTGAGCAGCGCAGCTCATGCGGGTGACTCGTGGCTGTTACCCCGAAGACCCTGGGTCTGTGCACCCCTCTTCCTGAGGGCTGGCATGAAGAATCCCCTTCCAGATGTCCCCCTCCATGCCATCCCCTCGCAGGGCAGGAGATCGAGTGCTTTCTGTGGGGCGGCTGCTCAGCTGCGGCCGTGCGCAACGCGCGTGGCCCTGCACACCGAGCCAGTCATCCGCTGACAGGTGCTGGCTAACCTGTTTGCATATTTACCTTTCAGTGTCTGCACAGCCTGGATAAATACTCTGTGCCGCAATCACGAGTTAATCTGTATCCATTGCAGTGATTACTTAAGGTTTTGCTGGTGGAGTCAACCTGCAAAGTGTTGCTTCCTCACATCTTTTTGGCCGGTCAGCCAGAGAAGAGAACACATGTTTAGGCCTTGGTGACCTCCAGTCTGGTATATTTGTTTAACTAACTGATGATGGCAGAGAAACGCTAACAAGTCAATAAAGTGTCCATCATAGTATCTTGAACTCGCACAGGTTTGACAAGACACTGACTTAAAAGAGAAATGTTGCTGGTGCAATTTATACTTAAATGAGAATATGTGAACCGAATACAGTGGCCTTGTTAGGGTCATATTGAAGATCTGTTACATCTGTCAGGGAATACCTCAGAGTTTCCTGTCTTCAGCTGCCCTTCAGCTTTCCCATGAGAAATGAGAATGCGTAAAATAAAGTTCTCAGGTTGGAAGGCAGAAAATAAAATTCAGCAGCAGCACAGCTTGCAAGGAGAGGAAGGAAGCAGTTTATTTCAATCATGCTCAGTCCTAGAAGGACAGGGTTTGCTTCAGAAGAGGAATACCTGAGTAATTCATGCTGTTCAAAGAAGAAAACCAAAATTGGATGAGGTTGTATAAGGGACTGGTATCTGCAAAGCTGGGGTGAGGAGTCTGAGAGAATAACTTGTAGACGGGAACGTGAGAGGTGGTATGTTAGGCCCACTTGTTTCATGATAGGACAAATTCAAACGCACGTGTAGCAGCTGGAGTTTTAGGGACACAATACAGGATCCAGTACATAATAGAAAATCACTTCAATTTCTCTGCAATAAAGGAGTAAGTTGTGAATGCTTAGGAGTAAACACTGTTCTCTGAAAGGTGGAAGCTTTTGTGAACTTCCAGATACAAGTTTATAGTCTACAGGAAACAGTGCCTCATTTTAACTCTTGTTTTTTTGGTGTTTGCAATCTGTTCATTTTCCTACCTTTCTGCCTTCTCTGAGCACTCAGTTTTTTTTCTCAGAATTTTCCCTTGTTTTGTGTGGCAGAATGCTGGAAATTTTCCTTTCTTCTATGGTATCTTAATGCTTTACACCCCAGACCTTCATTTTTCCTCATCTCTGCTTTCTCTGTCCCAGCCTCACCTCTAACTTGGTTGTTGTCTTGGAAGTACATGGGATGTGATTTGTGCTGGAGTGCTTTAGAAATCCTCCATAAACATATTCCACATGCTAAAATTTCCTTAATGGTTAATGAGACTGATGGGTGAAATAAACTAATGCACTCCTTGGCCTGGTATTCACTGTAACTAACAAATTCTGGCCTTTGTGCAGTCCTTCACACCAGTCTCAAGCAAGGATGAGCATTTCATACTGTGGTGGTTTTTTGTTTTGGAGAAGCTGAGGCAAAGAGAGATAGTCTTACATGAATGAAGGTAAGAGCAGTGTCTTGTGGAAATAGCAATTGGTCTGGTTATATATTTTCTAAAAAATAATAAAAAAATAATAAAAATCTGTGTATGTTTCCAGGCCAGGGGAGGAAAATTGTCCTTACTGTTAAATTGTTAGCTTGTTCCCAGGCATATGTTAGCCTAAAGCAGTGCTCCCAAAAGAGCCCTGGGCAGAGTTCAGGTGCTGGTGTCCTAGGAACTGTTTCAATAGGCAATTTACATGCAACCAACTTTTCTGGAGATTGACAGATATTTCTAATTCCAGCACTTCTATGCTAGATGGCCTTGACATTGGGAATATTCCTGTGTACTTTCATGTGTGTACGTACTCCTAGAAGTTGTAGGTTCCAATGGAGGGTTCTGGCCACTGTACTATTAGGATAGCAACATCAAGAAGAAGTCTCAAACTGAAATGATGTTTAGAGTGGAGTCAGCTTTAATTTTCTTTTTTGTGGGGACTCAAGTGAATCTTACTGAAATCAAGAGGACTCCTTGTTTCTCAGATAGTCAGTCAGAGTTTGTAGTCTTAGTGTGCAACATTTTCAGACTCAAGTAAAAAACATCATGTTTTCTGTTTGGTTCAGCTTGAAATTTGAATGCAGATGCCTGTCTCTTCAGCTTTAGACTACTGCCACTTAGGAAACAGGACCATGGTATTGTAGTGGTTTCTGGATCACAGAGGCACAAATGGGTTGTCTAGAAGCAGCCCCAAGAAGATGATAATGCAGACAACGTCAGTCCAGAAATTTGAGCTTCCTTTTTAAACCACATGGTTTATCATATGTTTTTACAATACTCTTCCTGCAGACCTTCTGTCTCTGAGGGCATGTTTCAAGTAGATTGTGGGGAAAGGGCATGACTAATGTAGTCTGTGCAGTACCTTTTGTCTGGTATAGGTTTTGCATGTGGGACAGGTGTTTTGTGGGATTGTGGAACACGTCCTTTTTACGTGGGCAGATACTGTGAAAATGGCTCTGATTTTTTTTTTCTTCTGTGTTTTAGGGACACTAGGTGTCTTTAATAACCATGACCAACCCTTTTGTACGGATTGTGGAGCCGCTAGACCCTAAACAGCCCCTAAAGAAGTTCTTTAATCTGACCAAATTGGAAGATGTGAGATATGGTATGTTGACAACATGAAGAAAGCATTTGGTTAGCACTGATGAGCAGTACCTGAAGAAGAGACATTGCAACATTGGATGCTATGTGGTTTCTGATTGTACAGTCATGGAGAGAAAAATGTATTCAGAAGCGTTTATTGAAAACAAACTTATAGCAAAATTTATTTCTGGAAACTTAGAATCACAGAAGTGCTGGCAAGTTGACAGTTATTTTTTTCAACATGCTGTGCACACAAACTGCATTTTGCAGTCTTGTTTGTCCCTAGTGAATGAGGAGGACTAGCCAAAACTAAAAGAGCAAGTTTTACCATATGCTGTCCTGCCGCTGTGAAAGGCTGGAAAGGACCTAATGCTGACTAAATCATCCAGAATGGCTGTTCAGCTTTAAAAGGAAGAAAGAATAGAGGCTAGAAGAATTGTTTACGAGGAGGCTTTTTCTCTTCTTCCTCTGATGTTTCCTGAATGTACTCAAGTATATTCCATGTGGCAGTAGTAGGAATATTACAATCCATGCCACTGACATAGAAAACCAGTATCAATAGCATATATGACACAGCTGTCTGTGTTGGGTGTTCTTCCTCTTTCAAAGAGGAAACAGGTGATTAAGGAAAATTCAGGAAACAAACTTGGAAGAGGAGGAGTATTTTCTCTGAATGTCAGCAATACATATCCATTGCAAGCTCAGACAGCATGTAAATGAGGAATGAATTAATGCTGGACTTTGTCTCTGAAAAGAAGAGATGAATCTGAAGAAACAGACAAATGCCTATATGGTATTACCAGTTGATTTACTCCAGAATCCTAATGTCCGGATTCTTTAAGAAAAAAAAAAAGTAATTTTCACTGTGCAGAAGAGAAATGGAATAACTTAGCAACTGTGTGTAGTGGAATTGAAAACCAACCAAACAAAAAAGCCCCCACAAGTGTTTCTGACTAAGTGACTTCTGTGTCTGGGGAGCCCTGGATAGAAAGTTAGGACAGACTTCTTGGATTTTTGAATTGATACATTCTGAGACAAAATCAAACAGCTGTTATTACAGTGAAAGGGAGGACAGAGAAGGAAAGGGAGGGCAGAGAAGCTTTTATTTTTTCTTCACACCTGTTGCTTGTAGTAGAGCTGTCAGGACTGCTCTAATATTTTCTGTCATCTTATGTAAGTATTACTGACTTGAACTAGAAGATCAGCAGATGCACAGTCTTGCTGCAGTTCAGTTTCATTCTCCATCACTGGAGAAGAAGAAACTGGTTAGACCATCAAATGTGTGCTTTCCACTTTGCCAGGTAGAAAATTTTGGCTTTCTGTGTTCAGTGCAAAGAGTGAGAGGAAACTAGAGAAACTAGGTGAGCACAGTCTGTTTCCAGAGTACAGTCACTGTGGAGGGCAGGGAGAGCAGTGGAAAGCAGTCCTTTCACCATTACTTTCTGCTGTCTCAAAGGAACGACAACAGTTAATTTGTTGTAGGACTTGAGTGGAACGGGTCAGTTGGCACTGATCTCCTGGCAAAGCTGGGAGATAGAAATGGGTGTCTGATAAATTGGAATAAAGCCTCGTTAGAATTTGAGGACAGCAATAGAGGAGCCATCTGCTCTGGGCATGGAACTTTATGCTTGTTTAGTTATAAAATTAGTCCCTAATGTAAAAGCTTAATTTGTTTCTTGCCTCTTACCCATGCAGCACGTCTGCCATTTTCTATTCGAGTCCTCTTGGAAGCAGCAATCCGTAACTGTGATGAGTTCCTGGTGAAGAAGCAAGATGTTGAGAATATTCTCAATTGGAAAGTCGTGCAACACAAGAATGTTGAAGTGCCATTTAAGCCTGCACGAGTTATTCTCCAAGACTTCACGTGAGTTTGATGATCTCCAAAGCCAGGAAGAGGGGCTCTTGGAAGTCCAGCCGTGCTCAGCTTGGGGTGGAGGGGGTGAGCTAAAGGAAAGAATAGCAATGAAATGTTTTACAGGAATTATTTCAGCTTTCCTGAATGTTATACGACAAACAGCACATGGGGAGGCAAACATTTGTGTTAAAAGCACTAGATGAAGTACTTCTGGGGTGGAGAAATAAGTATCTTTATGAAATTCGTGAAAAATGTCAAGGGAGAAAATGAGATGGATAAATTTGCATCCAAATGAAGGAATTCAGAGTTAAAAGGTTTTCCTGTCACTTTCAGTATTTTTTTTATATATATTTTGCAGGGGCTCTTGCTTTCAATATTTTACCCTTTTCAATTCTCATTTATAACCCACATCATTTATTTTCTATTTTGAATCAGTATTCCAAATATATATTTTTAAAGACTTCTCTGCTTTAGAAAAAATAAATGTCTGCTTTTTCCCAGAAATACCAGTTGAGATTCCTGCTCTGAAAACAAGGTGCTTGTATTGCAGTGGTGTTAATTTCCATATGTCAGTGTGTAATAGTCCCTGATAGTTGTGGAAAGCCAATTTTCAGGTGGAATGGTAACTTCTAAGTCTTTTTAATACAGTATTTAAAAAATACGTAGTATGAATATATAGTATATTATGGAAGTCCACTTTCCTTTGTACCTTTGCCCTGTACCTTTGTGCAGAGAGTTTTCAGTTCATCTCTGGTAAGCCCCATGTTGCTAGGATTTGAGTTGATTTTATTCCTCAGAACAGTAATGTGTCTTAATTGTCATACCTTCTGGTTTTCCCAAAGGCCCAACACAGGTCAAATTCTGAAGACAATTTTTGAGAAACTGGCAAAGCTTCAGTGGAAAAAAAAAAAGTGCTGATTTCCTAGCTTTTTTTTTTTTTTTTTTTTTTTTGCCTACTGGCTGTTGTTAACATTTGAAAAAAAATCCAGTACAGAGGAAGCCAAACTTACAAGCAAACTTTGTTCCCTTTGTTACTGAGTTTCATTCTTGCCCCTTACTCTCCTACTGAGTTTTTTAAATCTCCCTGTAAGTCTGCAGAGCAGCTGCATTCAAACACAAGCTCTCGAACATGCCCCTGTGAGGGAGCTTTTGGAAAGTGCAGCCTTTGCCAGCTTTACAGATGCCATAAAACAATTACATTCACAGGTCCTGGATTAGAATTATTGAATTTCCTTGATCTGACTGCTCTGCCAATATGCTGAGTTCATATAGAAATGTATAAGGATATTGTCTCCGTTTCTTTTCAACTGTGTAATATTTGTAGCTGGAAAAATAATGCTGCTTCTCACCTGCTCCCAAGCCTGCCCTCCCTCAAATCCAGTCAGGAAGCATAATATAGCATCTGCTATTTTTCTTGGTATATGCATATTCTGGGACAGAAAAAAACATTCTTCAAACTACTAAGCAGCTAATTGTGTCAATGCTAGATAACACAGAGCATGTTTTTGCCTTTTCTGTAAACACTCAGGTTTTTCACACTAAAATTCTGCAGGAATTACAAAGCTTTTTCTTTCTTGGTACTGTTTAGGCTGGAGAAGAAGAGGCTCAGGGCAGATCTTATTAAGATATATAAGTACCTGAAGGGAGGGTCTGAAGAGGATGGAACCGACCTCATTTTAGTGGTGCCCAGTGACAGGACAAAAAGACTGAAAAACAAGAGATTCCCTCTGAACATTAGGAAGCAATTCTTTACTGTGAGGGTGACAGAGCACTGGCACAAGTTGCCCAGAGAGGTTGCAGAGTCTCCCTCCTTGGAGATAATCAGTAGCATGGGCGGCCTGCTGTAGGTGGCCCTTATTGACCAAAAGGGTTGGACCAGATGACCTGCAGATGTCCCTGTCAGCCTGAACCATTCTGAGATTCTTCCTGCTTTGTTTCTGCTGTAGTTTAAAATCTTAATAGTGTCCTTATAATGAGTTAAAAACAAAGCCATGCTCCTTTGGGCTGTTCTTGCAGAAACTTGTTCTCCATAGGATACTGAATGATGCCAAATCCGTATCACAGAGTCATGGAATGGTTTGGGTTGGAAGAGACCTTAAAGCCCAACCAGTTTCAACCCCCCTGCCATGGGCAGGGACACCTCCTGCCAGACCAGGTGGCTCAAAGCCCCATCCAGTCTGGCCTTGAACACCTCCAGGGATGGGACAACCACAGCTTCTCTGGGCAACCTGGCCCAGTGCCTCACCACCCTACAAGTGAGAAATTTCCCCTTCATATCTAAAGTAAAGGAACCCTCTTTTAGTTTAAAGCCATCACTCCTTGCCCTCTCACTGCACTCTCTGACACAGAGTCCATCCCCACCTTTCCTGTAGGCTCCCTTCACGTACAGAAGGCTGCTACAAGTCTCCCCAGAGCCTTCTCTTCTCCAGGCTGAACAACACCAAGTCCCTCAGCCTGTCTTCACAGGAGAGGTGCTCCAGCCCTTTGACCATCCTAACGGCCCTCCTCTGGACTTGTTCTAATACTTTCATGTCCTTCTTGTGCTGGGGGCCCCAGAGGTGAATGCAGCACTCCAGGTGGGGTCTCACGAGAGAAGAGCAGAGGGTGAGAATCACCTGCCTTGCCCAGCTGGCCACGTTGCTTTTGATGCAGCTCGGGGGCTTTCTGGGCTGCAAGTGCATATAACACAGACAGCTTTTTAAAAATTTATTTTTATTTTATTTTTGTGTTAGCCATCAGGAAAATCAGATGCATTGTTATGCAGGAGGGTTTCCCAAACTGAAATGCACTTTTGAATATACAGGTATTCTGCAAAGGTGTTCTGCTGTCACGTCCTTTGTAACTTAAGAAGTGTGATACCCTGCTTTGCCAGTGAAACTGGTAGAAGTATGGAATGTACATCTCTAAATAGGGAGAAGACTCTCCTGTGCTTCACAAACCTTGGAAGAGTTGGTCCTTGCCTTAAAATCAGCTAATGAAACAGAGAATGGAAGGAAGGATATTGTTGTTTTCCCCTCCACCACCCCCATTTATTATTATTTTTTACGTGACCGGAGAGGAGAGAGGAACAGAGCAAAAGAAGAGAAATCAGTTCAAGGTCCCAGAGGAATGCTGAATAGGACTCGTTTTCTGGAGTCCCAGCCAAGCATGTTAAAATGCTTCTGTTTTTTTTTTGTTTGTTTGTTTTTGTTTTTGTTTTTGTTTGGTTTAATCATGGTTTTAGTTTTTCATTGTTACAATGCTCAGGATATAGATACAGTTCTGTCTCTTCTATTCTTCTGACTTCATCTTCCCAAGGGTACTATCTGTGCAGTAGAGTAATGATCGTGAGGCTTAGGATAAGGCTATGGTTTGCTTCATATATGGCAGTAGATGTCTATTCTGAGTCTCACGACCTGGGTGGTGTTTGTTTTGTTTTGTTTTTATTTTCTTTTCCAAATTGTTTCACCTTTTCTAATTCTCTTTTAGTGGGGTGCCTGCTGTTGTTGACTTTGCTGCAATGCGTGATGCTGTGAAGAAACTTGGTGGGGATCCTGAAAAAATCAATCCTATCTGTCCTGCTGATCTAGTGATAGATCACTCCATCCAGGTTGATTTTAACAGGCGGTAAGTATGCAAATTCACTCTTACTTCTGAAGGTTAATTAGGAAGCTAGATCTGATTACTGGTAGTATAATTGGTGATACTCAAGCATTTGGACCCTAGCAAGTGATTAAGTTAAACTGTTGTATGTGTTGCTGTTGTGAACAAATTTTTTTTTATTATTTTTTTTTCTGTAGAGCATTTCTAAGTAGCACAAGCCTGGAATAAATGTTAATGGAAACAGGCCCAGTCCAGACCTGTGGTGATCACAGTTTTCCATAATAATGTTGCATTATTATTAGTTGTTCAGAAATAGCTTTTTTCCACATGCACTTTTTGACCCTGTGGGCCTTTTTGGAAAGGACAAGCAAGACTGTCTCCTTTCTTCCTTATTAATATAAGAACAGACCTTAGCTGCCCTAACCCAGCTGTTTGCTAGTTCAATACCTCCACAGAGAACACATTGATTAATATGGTCCCCAAAAGTACAGGAAAGCATAATGCTAATGACTCTTCAGTATGCTAGAGACAGACAAACACTTACTAGACCTGCAGTAAATACAATACATAGGGGTCCTTTTAACCTCTATGGTCTGTAAACATGTGCCTCCCAAAATACTCTTCAAAACGGATCCTGCAATTACATGTTTCCTGGTGGTTTCTTTCCATTTTCCAAACTTCTGAAGTTTGTTGGTCTGCTAAAATACTGTGTATTTATTTCCCTCTGTATGAGATGGTCTTGAAGCAGACCACTTAAATTACGGCATTACAAGGAAGAAAAGTAATAGAAGGTGGAAATTAAAGAACATAAAGAACATTCTGTCAGTGCCAATGTTTCAAGGCCTCTTCAGAGTAAAAATACTAAACTCTGAGCAAAAATGTATCATAAAATCTACTTCATAGAAGAAAGTTGCCAGAAAGATTTTAAATGTAACCTTTTCTTTTTTTTTTTAAACTTTAGACTCATAAGGATACAAATTCATGGGTGCCCTTTCATAGCTGATGAGAGAAAAAAGACCAAAAAATTTTGACATATATTGCTGTCAAAAATCAACTCCTTTTAGTATTTTTTATAGTGTTGTATCTAAATCTTAACACAGCACTAAGGATTTTAGAAATAGACACAAAATTAAAAATAATTTCCAGACTGATCTCTGGGGTAATGGGCATCAATCTAATAAACCAGAAGCCTAACCTTTTTGGTTTGTAATTGGTATATGCATAATTTTAAAGATGGAAAACTGTGTATTTCTTTCTGAACAAGGTATGATTTCATCTCTACCACAGGATGAAATCAATTATTTTGATCCTTTTTCTATGTATTATAATAACGTTCTGTGTATTATAATAACATTCATTTTATGTTATCATTACTATCTGGGACTAGTTAGATAGTTTTTTGCAAATAATTATTTCTTGTTTTAGCTTTATTTTGATTCTACCTGGGCCATCTATATATGTAGACAACATTGGCCAGCCCCATGCTTCAGTTCTTTCTAACACCTCAGCCCTAAGTTAGAGAGCTGCTACAAGTGGAAAGTTTGTTAGCCCTGTCTGTATAGAAACACGGGAGCTTCAGGAAGAACTGTACAGTCACTTACCACTGATAGCCTCTATTTAACCAAAGTTGCATGGCAGTTGTATTCCACCTCCCTTTACTACTTTGCTGATTTCTCTAGATTTACATGTTGAAAACTTCACAATGGTGTAATGCGTAGTCTAGGTCTTCCCAAGCTACAAGTTTAAGGCCTACCACCTATATAATATGCAGATTAGTGTTTGCATTGTTACCAAACTTCATGTTTTACCTCTAAGACTTCTTAAATGCTATAGGCAACTTACACTATAACTGCCTGTAGTTTTCAGCTAGGGTGAGATTAAAAGATGAGATTGATCAATGTTTAAATTAGCTACTAATTCTTCTTTCACCTTTTGGGTATTTCTGACCATACATAAATATCAGGTGGACACTTTTTGTTTCTTTTCTGACAGCTGATTATTTTCACTTCCAGATCAGACAGCTTGCAAAAGAATCAGGACCTGGAATTTGAAAGGAACAAAGAAAGGTTTGAGTTCTTAAAGGTACAGAAAGAGTTGATCTTATTTGAACATCCAAAAATGGAATGAACAAAAATTCTTCCAGTGCTCATGTGTGTTGAAAACTTTTGAATCACTCTTTCTGTTTCAGTGGGGCTCTCAGGCTTTTAAAAACATGAGGATTGTTCCACCAGGCTCAGGGATCATCCACCAAGTGAACTTGGAGTACTTAGCAAGAGTGGTGATGGATCAGGACGGCTACTACTATCCAGACAGTGTGGTGGGCACAGACTCGCACACTACCATGATAGATGGCTTGGGAGTGCTTGGCTGGGGTATGTGCAGTAGCTCATCATGAGTAGTCCGTTGGGTGATTAAGCTGTTTTTCAAACTGTTGTGGTTTGACCTCTGCTGGTAGGTAAACCCCACCCTCAGTTGCTCACTTGCTTCCCCCTCAGCAGGATGTGGGAGGGAATCAGAAGGGAAAACTGAGAAACAAAATTATGTGTGAAGATAAAGGCAGTTCAATAAGTGAAAGGAAAAAAAAAAGCAAAAACAAGGCATGCAAAAGATGATCACTTTTCACATACCATTAGCATACTGAAGCCCAGCCAGCTCCCAAGCAATATCTGCTTTAGAAAATTAGAAGGGAAGTATTACTGGATGTCTATTTGTTCCTTAATCATTTACCTACTTTCAAAGTGTTATCATATCAAAAAGTAGTGAAAAGGCTCTTTTGGCTGAAGGTGCTGACTGAGTCTGAATAGGTTAAACATGGCCAGGGAAGGAGCTGAGGGGAAAAAAAGCTATGAGGTATGGTCTGGTATCAGTAGTTTGCAGCCTGCTTTTTACAGAAACAAATATAAGTAATTCCTTTTTTCTGCCACTGGCAAACTGCAGTGTTTCGATTATAGACTAAATTTGTAGGTCTGAAATTAAAGTATTTGCACTTGTCTTGGACATGGTAGCAAAAACTTGAGTTGAACTTCATATTTTCCTGTGATACGGTCATAGGAGTACTATTGAAACAGATACCATACAAAACCGCAAGACATGGTGCTCTTAAACAGCATATGCTAATTGTTTGCAAAGATGCATGTCAAGTTCTGAGTGGCACATGTGATGCAAGGAACTGTGGGTTTTCTGCCCTATGTATACCACTGTAGAAATAGTGATTGAAGCATCCTGTCAAGGATGGAGGAATTTCTGCTGACCTGATTATACAGATGTACAAAAGTTGACTTTAAATAAAGCCATGACATCTTTGACATAGGAGATGTCTCTTTTATCCTGTGTTTGAATGCAGCTTGCACATGGGACCATCATGCTCAGATGATGTTGCAATATACCAGTAGGTGCTTGGAAGAGTAAGCCTGTAAACCTAGCCTTGTGGTGCTCCAGAATTTGGAAAGTATGGCTGGGCATAGTCTATAACATACATACTCAAAGCATGTGGTCTTGAATCCAGCATTTCTTGCTGATGGCTGGTAGTGCTGAACTTGCTTCATGACAGTCCATGGTAGCCAGACAGGTTTGCCCACCAGCTTGACTGTGTTGACAGCTGCTTCACCACCTAGTGAAAGGAGTCATGTGACTAGATCTTTCACAGATTTCTCTCTTTAATTGATGTAGGTGTATCATTTTGCATAAAATAAATTGGAAATTATTTTTTAGAACCATTAAGTGGGAATAATGATAGGAGTAGCAGTTTGGCATGCATAAGAAAGTATTACAGGTAGTTTTTCTAGCTCAGTATTAAGTAAACTAAACAAAACGTAGAAGGAGGTTTGAAAGTGCAAGATGAACATTCAAGGGACTTTCTACAGGCAGAGTCATAAAACAGATGCTTAATGACCAATTAAAATCATGTGAATAAGAAGCATCGTGTTTTTAAGATTGCATATGGCTATGCAATACATCTTGATACTTGAGTAAGATGAGGTAGTCACCTGAACAGCATTCTTCTAATACCGAAGGTGTAGAGGTCCCACCAGCACATGCCAAAGCCATGTTGAAACTTAATAGATTTAAAGAAGATTGTCTTAACAAGTAGCTATTTCTGTTAGTATTCTTTAGAACAATCTATATCCTTTAGAATCATAGAATAGTTTGAATTGGAAGGGACCTTAAAGATCAACTAGTTCCAAACAATCTGCCAAACAATTCCAAACAATTGTCTATACCCTAGTACTCTTTCCTTCCTTTAAAATAAGTTTTAGTATACTCTAGTACTCTTTCCTTCCTTTAAAATAAGTTTTCAGGTTTTGTTTTATAGACCACAACTATTGGTTATCATACATTTCACAAACAGTACACCATGTTTCATGCCGTATCAGGGTTTTTGTTCTTTGTTTATTCATTGCATGGTTAAGTCATTAAATAAAATTTGTACATCTCTCATTGTAAAAGCCAAGTCTCCTCAGAGTGAGTTACTTAGATTTACCTGAAATTCCATCTATTAGCTGAGGAACAAGATTGAAAATATGAAGCCAAAGGAAATAAAAAAGGCCCAACCTTGCAAAAACTGAAATGGAATGATGAATATCTGTTCACAGAGGTGTCAATCTATCTTACTGCGTGCCTTCTTCTCTTTCACACTTTAAATCAAGTAATCAAACATATCTCATGAATATATTTGACACTTCTCTATCTTTTGAATGGTCTGACTGTGTAATTCTGTTGCATCCAGGTGTTGGTGGAATTGAAGCAGAAGCAGTGATGTTGGGCCAGCCAATTAGCATGGTGCTTCCCGAGGTGGTTGGCTATAAGCTGTTAGGAAACCCTCAGCCACTGGTAACATCCACTGACATAGTGCTCACCATTACCAAGGTAATGAACATGTCTGCTGTTTTATCATCTTTGCTGGAAGATGTGCATGTACTGAAAGACAGAGACACTACTGCATACTTAGGAGCCCTCTGTGTACATCCATGTAGTCATTTTGGTCTTTTTTGTTTCTTTGTTTTTTAAGCTTTGTTGCTCTGTGGGTTGGAACCAACTGCCCAAAGAGAACTGTGAATTTGCTATGCAAATCTGTTTCCCAAAAGCCAGATAAAATAGAACAGAGAGCTGATACCTCATGGTCAGTTCAATTCCTCATTTGCAGACCTGTTTAGGAACAGCAAAGCTTGTAAAAGGTTCTTCATTCTCTATCACCTCAAAATAAACATGTTGACTCTTTATTTGAATGCCACGCATAGAATAACATAATGTAAAACCTGAAAACAGAAAGTGCTGCAGCCTGAATTCTTTGCTATACAGGTGTTTGGCTCACATGCTCATACTATTTCTATTCACTCTGTGACTTGTGACTGAATTAAGTATTTTACTGGGTCAGCAGTACTGTTGAGTGGGAGCTCAGAAATCCAGTACTTATATATTCATCCTGGAATGCTCTCTCTAGAAAGAAGCTCCAGCTCAGGAAAGTTGAGTTTGAGTTCATCCAGATGTGTATGTTTTCAAACATTTACAGTTTGGTTCGTGTACTTGTACAGCTGGTTCCTCCTGTTTCCCCATATTTCAGGGTGTACTGGAAAAAAAAGAGCCCACGCTTTTCGTTCTTGGAAAGTCATGTTAAGATAAACACAGTTGTTCAAAGATAGACTCTAGTTTAATTGAGAAGAAGAGCAAGTTCAAAAGGAATACATCCCAGTGTTATATCGTTATTGAAACTTTACATCCGTCTGTCCTCATCTTTTCTAAGGGTTCTGTAGCTATTTGAAACCAGGAGACTTTGGCAAACTAAATCACAAAGTCAAAAGGAGGATTTCGTACCTTATGTACCGGGGTCATTTGGTACCTAGCAATGACATGTATTTTTGTATTTTTATAACAGCACCTTCGCCAAGTTGGAGTTGTGGGTAAATTCGTGGAATTTTTTGGTCCTGGTGTAGCCCAGCTGTCAATTGCTGACCGAGCCACCATTGCCAACATGTGTCCGGAGTACGGAGCAACAGCTGCCTTTTTCCCAGTGGATGATATTAGCATTGGGTACCTGGTGCAAACTGGTGAGTTGTAAGAGAAATTAAAGATGGAATTGAAAGCAGGGATCCCAAGTCTGTATGGTGCAGTCAACAACACGGTTGAATCAGGTGGAGCCTTATACACTTGAGTGCTTTTGAATCCATATTTGCTTTTTCAAGCTGTTTCTTGCTTAGTGTCCATGTTTCTGAAGAGCCAAATTTTAGATTGTTTTCCACCTATCTGCTTAATGCTGCTTGAACCTAGACTGTCCAGATTACAGAAGGAATAACCTAAGCTTTTGTTTTACAGAAGCAATAACTTAAGCTTTTGTTCTGCAAAAGCCACTAAGTCTGCTCAGTTGCTTTGTTCCTAGTGAGTCCCTAACATTTGCACCAAAAGAGTCTTTTTGTGCAATGTATAGTGTGATCAGTGTGAAATGGCCTTAGTCATACATTTTTACTTTCTGTTATATACGAATTCCTGTTTCATTTGTTTCGTTTGCTTTTTTTTTTTTTTTTTTCTATATTGGGCTTCTACCTTAGGCCGTGATAAAGAGAGAGTTATGTGCACAAAAAAGTATCTCGAGGCTGTGGGAATGCTAAGAGACTTCAAAAACTCCTCTCAGGATCCAGACTTCACACAGGTTAGAAATTATTGCCTTTTGGCTCCTTGCTTTATATCTTGCCATATTTTAATATGACTATTGTCTGTTTTTCACAGAAACTAAAAATAATCAAGGGACTTTTTATCCTTCTATTCCTTTGGCTTGATCTGCACAGCAGTCTTACTCCACTGGGCTCTGAGTTGAGTCAGCTGGTCTCCAGGTGTGAAAATGCAGGCATCAATATAGACTGGCTATCTGTTGAGCTGTAGGTGGTGCAGATACCGTGACTGGTTCATGTTGTTATAAGAATTCCACTCCAGACTTGAACAGAGCTCCTGAAGATGGTGTGGATGTGGTCTCTGTAGGCCTTGTCCCAGGTTTACTGTTCTTACATTCAGCAACATATTTTACTGTGTGAATCAGGACACTTGGAAACTCTGTTCGATAACTGCAGACCGCACGAGTTGTATTCTATGAAAGAAAATCAAGATCTAAGTTTGTGTCTAGGCAACTCAAGAATAGTCCTGGTTTTCTCTACCATAAGAATTCTTCTTGTAACTTATGCTCAGGTTTGGATGGTTATTCAAAAACTTCAGTAAATATGGAAATAAAGTACAAAAACAAAGATGAAACATGGGTAAGGAATAAGAAAATAGGATAATCTCTAATGTTTCAGAATAGACTCTGAACATTTTCCCTAGGGTCAAGACAAATAGTCTGCTCTGGTTTATGCCAGTACCAGGATTTCTCCACATCATTGTTTTATGAAAAGGACCCTGCTGCTAGCATGTGAAAGGACTTAGTTCTCAGAATGATGTACATTGTTCAGATGCTTCAGTCACACATCCACTTTTCAATAACGAGGCTACTTTTGAAAGACATACCTGGGAGCTAGCATGGTCTAAAAGTAGAACTGTTCCTTCGCTTTTGATCTTTCCCTTCTAATATGTCTAGGGTTAATTTCTACAATAAAAAAAAAAAAAAAAAAGAATATAACATTTTCAGATTTAGTCTTGATTCTTGATTCTACAGCAGAATCAAGTACACCTTTAGCTTAACTGGCTTCAACTTGTCATGCAGTACTGAGCCCCTACCTGTTTCTCTTACTGAATAGGTTGTTGAGTTGGATCTTCATACTGTTGTGCCTTGCTGCAGTGGACCAAAAAGACCCCAGGACAAAGTTGCTGTGTCAGATATGAAGAAGGACTTTGAGACTTGCCTAGGAGCGAAGGTAGGGACTGGGAACGTTTGGATCTACAAAGTAATATGTGCTTCTAAAAATACATTTTGAGGAACTACATTTTGAGGTTAACTAGTGAGCTCTTTGCTAGCCTATTAAAAACTGAATGAGGTTGTTTGGTGTTTGAATGCAGTTCAGGAAATGACATCAATGGTCATTTTGTTTATTCCTCTCACGTGAAGGTGTTCCTTTTCTACAGAACTACTATTTCCTTCTGGTTTTAGACTGCTCTTAGGCCCAATGTGTGTTCAATGTGCAGTAGGGATTTCTGAAATAACTACATTGGGTATTAGTAGTAGAGGGGTGACGTAGATAATGCACTGACTTGTGTGCTAACTGCCCAACTCTACATCCAGCTTTCCAAGTGGGTTATGCTCTGAGCTCCACAAGGTAGTTTTGCTTTCAGTATTAAAACTAGATTCAGCAGTTCAATACTGCTTCTGTCTCCATGTCTCTTCCATGTTGGTGATAAAGACAGAAAAAAAAGACATTTTGAGAAATAAGTACTTTTTCTACCTCATCTAGTCAAAAATAGGCATTGAAGAAGAGCAAAATTTTAGTTTGAATCAATATGCCCAGACATATAAGTTTCCAAAATCACTTTGAATCCTTCCCAGATACAGTAATCCTCTCTGGTAACCTTATACAGTAACCCAACCTGTTAGGTGGCAGTACAGAACTCTAGTGATGTAAATGAAGTAACTTAAAACTGCAGTGATTCTCAGTAATTTTCGATTTGTTGTGTGTTCCAAACTTCATTAAATGGCCTTATCCTTCCCAATCTCTAGGCATTATGTTTCATGCTGCAAACAGTGGCTTCTTGTTCTTTATCAGATTTGCCTTCCAAGTCAGCTTGCAGCATAGGTTTGCACTGTTTGATACTCACAGTTCAAAAATCTGGTGTTTTACAGCTGAAATCTCAGGACTAGATTTTATAACAAGGCTAGCCTGACGAGTCTTTGCTTTCCGATACGTGGTCAGGAATCCATTGCAAGTGGAGCTAGAAGCATCTGAGCACCAGTAAACAGAGAACGGGATATAGATCCCACGGAAATTATGCTTGTCCACTACTTTGACCAGAGATGCAACTTTCACCACCAGTGCAGGCACTTGGTGTGACTAACACACACTTCTCATTGATGAAGTTTGTATCTCGTTGTTAATTTCCTGTCAAAATATTAATGACATCCTTTGGATTTTTTCTTTCTCCTCTTACAGCAAGGTTTTAAGGGATTCCAGATTGCCCCAGATCGACACAACAGTGTAATGAAATTTAATTTTGAGGGCTCTGACTTTGAGCTCACTCATGGTTCAGTAGTGATCGCTGCCATTACGAGCTGTACTAACACCAGTAACCCCTCAGTTATGTTGGGAGCAGGTAAGTACATTTGCTCAGTTTTATGTAGAGTAGTTTCTCTGTGGCTCTGGCTGTGTGTTGGGAAGATTCAAATACAACACTGATGCTGTTTTCATCATTTGGCATGCTAGAACAGAGGTTAGTCTCTAAGGGGTGGCAGAAGAAATTCTGGAAATAGTAGCTGGAAATGTGAGTTGAAGAACGTGTACTTTTCCTGCACTGTATTCTCTACAGGACAAGCTGGAACTGAATTAACCAGGACCTCTAATGCATGTTCAGATGCACAGAAACCATTATAAAGCTCGTTTGTGACTGGAGCTGAGGAGAGGCTATTGAAAGTCAAAGACCCATGAGAAAAGGGACAGTAAAAAAGGGTCTGTGTGTTCAAGACTGGAGGTGCTCTTATCTATGAGCAGACTACAGAACATACTCTTGGCTAGAGGTGTATTGAGCTGTCAGAGCAGGAGTCTGAGGTTATGTGGGGACAAGTAAAGGAGGAAAATTGTGTTCTCGGATTTCTGTCTTCAGAGCCTTGTCGTTTTCACGTTAACTGCATCCAAGAAGTGGTCAGAGCTGGACTTTGTCCCCCACTGTCTTGCTTATCACTGATCAAATACTGTAATACAATTAGTATGAATTTGGTGCATGAAATTTCAAGTCATAAAAAGCAGTTACATTTTAGTGGCAGAACATGCATGGTTCATTTCTAACCTGTACAGTGTAAGCTGAAAACTTCTCATTGCAGATGTGTGCTTCTGGCAAGAAGGTATGAATGGAGTCAACTCAACAGGCTTGGACTGTTTTAGCCCAGTTCAGCTCCCTTTCTCAGTTCTCTCCCTTTCTTCAATATATCCCAACATGTGTTTCTTTCTCTCCTTTGCAAATATAGGCACAGAAGTTACCTGCCATTGTTAAGATCATCACAACATTAGGGCTTCCTCGTTTGTAAGACTGTTTGTAGGATGCAAGCTTATGCTTTTCAAAGGTCTGAATGAATGTGTAATGAATGGGTAATGCAAGAGAGGATATCTAAAGTTCTTTAATTTCTCTCAGGTTCCTGTGTTTCTGGGAAAATCTTGACCTGTGGACAACCTCTAACAACAATCACTTTGTGTCTAGTTTGTCTATGTGATGTGACCTGTTCTTGGACTAGCATCTTTCTCTGGGAATTCTGCAGTATCAGTAGCTCACCCTTTTCACAGCCATGATCTGTCTTTTGATTCCCAAGAGCAGGGAATGGGATGATCACCACCTAGGAGCCTGGGGGAGGGGAAGGAGAAAGAAGACTCTTTCTTAGTCCTTTGAGAGGAACAAAATTAAAGTCTCCCAATTCACTTCCGCATGACAGGACAATCAAATCAGCACTCTTTTTCTCAGGTCCATCCTGATCATGATCAGTTGAGCTGTGTTTATTTCTTCTGAGGATCAACAAGTAGGTTTCCTCCAGGCAGACTCTCCTTACTCCTTCTTGTTCCTTTAGTTCCAGGTGGGTGTATCCCTCAGTTGTTCCACCAGCTTAGGGCACATTTTCCTTAGGCGTTTGGCTCCCAGGCTAATGGTGTGCATTTTTAACCCTCTCCTCTGTGGCAGTGGGGATGCTGATCTTTCAGCTTCCTCAGCTTAATAGCTCTAAGGGTTTAACATGCAGAAAGCTCTGCAGCTACAAAATGTTGGTACTTTGAACACATTCACTGCAACATAATGCACAGCAACCTGTTCTGCTGCCTTTCCATACAGCAAGCAGCACTCAAGCTTTGACCTTGTAAAGAAGGGGAAGAATAAATTCTCTCAGTCTCTGCTGACTGTGCACTGTGATGTTTAGAACCCTTAGAGATACAGAAAAGATGATCATTTCACTTTCAAAGTGGGATTTGAGATTAAATTAAATAAAACATTCAGTGCACCAACACTTACTAACCAAGCTAAGAGAAATCCTGAATATGAATAGCTGTTTCAAACAACAACAGTATATCCTGTGCACTAAATGGTATTTGAGGGTTGTGTGCCTGTGGCAACAATGAGTGTATGTTATAGAAGCTTTGTCAGCGTAATCTGACTTTAAAAAGGTTTTGGACTAAGGTTACTCAAAGTAACTTAAGTTCTATCGTTTTCTTGCCTTTTAGTGTTTGACTTTGCATTCTTTTCAGAGGTGGTATTTGCAGGAAAACAGAAGCCAGCACTTTCAGACAGGCTCTCAGGTTCAAGAATGATTATCTTGATCATGGTCACCTTTTGAAAAGTACCCAAGAGAACTGGAAAGCTCCAGTTCCACAGCTTTCTCTGACAGCTAAGAAGCATCAGCAATTTCAGGAATATGAAGTGTTTTTTTTTTTTTTTTTTTTTTTTTTAAATATCTACCTTTATGCCTCCAAATCTAATAGTCTAGGCCTTCTCACAGCACTGAGAGTGGAAGTCTCCAGGTCATGTCTAACGCAGCAGCCAAACAGCTGACAGAAACAAACCAGTTTGATAATATCTTTCTGCTGGAGATCATGTTGGATCAAAGCAGAGATGACGTCTATTTTCTTATCTAAGTGGGTGTGAGAGAGAGAAAATGAGGCATGGGAATACGAAGTTTTGCATAGTTTGCATAGTTGCTGCTCATTTTATGTCCATCCTGGGAAAGAGCTGGAGATGGTTTGTTTTCTGAACATTCCTTTGCGTATGGACTATTCATTTAAAAAGAAGGTTGGTAAATATGTTTTCAGCAACACATTCCTTCCACTTAATCACCTCTATGCACATTACAAATCAGGAGTAGTAAAACAGCACTCCTGTAACAAGCTGCAGATTGTGAGATAGCTTGTTTATGACAAGGGCCAGAGTTTCTGCCCTCAGATGCAGATAGTAATGAGTGCACCAAGTCATATGTTGGTAGTTGTTTCAGCTCTGGGTCAGTAGACGGCCATAAATGGGAAGGTAACAATCCTTCATTGCACTTTTTGTGAGATGTTTCTCTGATGGCTAATGTTCACTTAACCATTTGAGATCTGGATGTCTACATGCTGCCCCAGTGTGAGTGCACCTTGTTGAATGTAACTTCATGGGATTTTCTAGTGGAGCAGAAATTGCAGGCTGGATTTACAGTTCAGCAGAACACTTGAGCTCTATCTGGTTACTCAGGGATTAGTGCTGTAGTTAGCTGTAACATTTCATTGCTGGAAATTGAATCCTTTCTGTTTTCCAGTTATTTAATGGCACTGCTGTTAACCTGTTGATCCAGCAAACTGTACTACTTCCAGGAAAAACTGCAACTATCATTTGCATTTTTCAGGATTGCTTGCTAAGAAAGCTGTTGAAGCTGGTTTGACAGTGAAGCCATACATTAAAACCAGCCTGTCCCCAGGAAGTGGGGTTGTTACTTACTATCTGAGGGAGAGTGGAGTTATGAGTTACCTTTCTCAACTGGGGTAAGAGCACTTCTCTTACTGTTGTCCAATGGCTGCTTAACTGCACTGACAAGTGCTGCAATAGAACTAGTATTTCTCTGCACAGCTTAAAAGATGCCCTACGGCATGATTCTGCATGAGTTAATGTGTTGCTGTTGTGCTGGCTGACTGTGTGTTAACTTGGAAGAGTGATTGGTGCATTCTGTAGCTTCTTGAAGACTCATGTTCTTACACAGGAAAATGTGTGTTTTGTTTTTTTTTTAATTTTTTTTTTATTTTATTTTCCCCCAGAATAATGATTTTTAAATAGCACAAATGACAAAATATTATAGTCTATCTTGCTAGATAAAACATTTTCCTGCTCTTCACTCTGCGTACCTGGAGAATCATTGCAATGATAAAAATGGAGCATTCTTAAAAAAATCTGTGTTCAGTAGCAATTCTTTTGTTAAAACTGTAAATCTTCTGAAAGTAACCCTACCCAATTGCTTAGTTAAACACCTTGCTTCAAAATATCTTTTTGTTTGCTGATGGTTTTTGTACTCTGTCTAGGTTTGAAGTGGTGGGTTATGGCTGTATGACATGTATTGGCAACAGTGGGCCCCTGCCAGACTCCGTTGTTGAGGCCATTACGCAGGTATGCATCAGTCAGATTTTCCCGTGCAATTTATTTAGATAAGCTGTTCTCTGTTGTGTGCTGTACTTGAGCTAAACCTTCTCACCTGCATACAAAGTAAATTCAGTTTTTATTCCATTTTCTATGGGAGGTGCTTTGGGATCTTGTGGGAGGAGAGAGTTCTGTGACTGTCCAGTTGTTGATGTTGCAGCACAGGACAACTCTGCAGACCTGTTGTGCATGTGGAGTCTGCAAGCTCTGCAGCTTCCTTTATCTCAAATTCTTGCAGGGAGACCTTGTAGCAGTGGGTGTACTGTCTGGCAACAGGAATTTTGAAGGGCGTGTCCATCCCAACACCCGTGCTAACTACCTGGCCTCCCCACCACTAGTGATTGCCTACGCAATTGCAGGGACCATCCGGATTGACTTTGAGAAAGAGCCTTTGGGTAAGACACTGCTGGGATGCTTATAAATGGAACTCATTGGAATTGAGCTCTTCAAAAATGCTTGTCCTGTGGAGATGCTTCAAATGCCTGAGTGCCTCTGGGATACAAAGCATACCAAGCGTTAAACAACAGAGTAATAATGGAATCTGTATGTTGGAAGAAAATAGGTCTGACCAATATTCAGATTCCATGGGGGATATTTTGGCTATATCCCAATAAATGCGGTGGCTTTTCATGCACAGCCTGACCTAGTAGACTTTCTTTGAGTAGACAGTTCAACTCAAGATCCTTTCTAACCTAAATTTTTCTTCAAATCATTCTGGCAGACCGGTGGAAATCACAAAAAAAGGCATCTTCAAGGCCCTCCTCTGTCAGAGCCTTGTAGATGAAAAGAGTGCTTCTCATGAGTTCTGGTTAGACTAGCATGACCATGTAAATGAAAGACATGACAAGATACACTTTTCTTTTTCTTTCTTTTTTTTTTAATGGAACATTTATAGAACAGATGTAACAATGCAATTTCTACAGGAATTAATGCTTCGGGGAAGAAGATTTTCCTAAAAGACATCTGGCCAACACGAGATGAGATTCAGGCTGTTGAGAGTCAGTTTGTTATTCCTGGGATGTTCAAGGAGGTCTACCAAAAAATAGAGGTGAATTAATCCTCAGGGAAGTGGTTTGACTGATGTGCTGTGCTATTCTGAAGATATTAGATAAGGTGGTCTTGGCAATGAAACGAACATTTTCCTTCTGTTCCTGTTACTCCTTTCATGATAAGTGTTGAAATGAGATTTTATTTTTTATTTTTAATTTTTAATTACTTCTGGTTAGTTAATTGGTTCTTATGGCCAGTCATGTCCTGTAAAGTGCTCCTTAATGATTTTCTAATGTAAGTTACAGGTGATGGGCTCTGAACAGTTATTGCAGGCTGATATTAGAAAGTGAGATATTCCAGCCTCACAAATACTTTCTCCTGAGCTGACATAAAATTCATTTGCATTACCTAATATCATTCATGCCAGAGGAAAACTTGTACTTGGTAATATCTTTCTGCAGATCTTCCTCAGGTGCTGAAACAAAATGTTCTTTAGGCTTACATGTTAGGAAAACTTAAGATTAATGATAAATACAGTTGAGAGTTATAAAGTGTTATCTGTATACATAACACAGACAAATGTCAGAAAACTGGATAAGCAGCTCTACTGTAACTTAGGGAGAGTACTTGCTTTTAATAGGTAGAATCATTTGAAAAAAATAATTAAAGTGTTGTAAGAACTTCACAAAGTGCAAATGCAAGACTTACGCTGAAGTCAAATTTGCGGTTTTACCTGGAATCTGAAATGATTCCATTACTTCTGAAAACTTATAAATTTTTGGGATTGTTTTATTGTATGTTTTTTCCAGACAGTATGTTTTATTGTATGGTATGTTTTTTCCAGACAGTAAATGAAGCTTGGAATGCCTTAGAAGCTCCCTCAGACAAGCTGTACACTTGGAATCCCAAGTCAACGTATATCAAGTCTCCACCTTTCTTTGATGGTCTGGTACGTGCACACTTTCCCTTTGAATCAAGGCAAACTTGACGAAGGTTAAAGATGAAGCAGAGGCACTTTAAGGGGCCTGGGAACATCCATCATAGCCTACTGAGTGAGACCTTGTTTCTCAAATGTTAGCATCACACCCATTGTGTTCTTTTGAATACAAAAGCACAAGTGAAAATTGCACTGAAAAGTGCAAAGATTCTGTTGTTTCAAGACTTCTGAAAATTCTCCTTTCTGTTTAAGCTGGAGTAGTATTAAGCAGTAACAAAGCAAGTGAAAGAAAAAGAAAAGAACCCAAAGATCTTTGTCTGTGTTTTGCACTAAATAGTTCAGTGCTCAGATTGCAATTTCAGCACTGTTTAAAAGAAAATTCAAATTTCAATGCATGCAGATGTCCTGGAATCCTGGATTTACTTCTGTGTTCATGCATGTGCTGTTGAAGCGCTCATCTAACTTTTTTTGCCTCATCTATTTTATACATGCATAAACTTGCTGACAAGCACCCATGGTATCAGGTTTTGTTCAAGAGCATCTACAATTTTAATAGGGTTGTTTTTTTTTCTGTCTTCTAACTTGTATGAAAAGAGAAGCTCTATTTTGCAAATTTCTTATACATATCTTGCCCTTTTGAGAAAGATGATGGAATTATATATCACGTTTTAATGATTCTCTTTGTATATGTTGTGGCTTAGACTTTGGCTCTTCAGACCCCCAAAACTATAGAAGGTGCTTATGTCCTGTTGAGTTTTGGAGATTCTGTGACAACTGACCACATATCTCCAGCTGGGAATATAGCAAGGAATAGTCCTGCAGCACGTTATTTGACCAGCAGAGGGTAAGCAGTAATTCTTGTATTTTTCACAAACTGAGAGGAGGAAA
Source organism: Stictonetta naevosa (assembly GCA_011074415.1). Classification (NCBI taxonomy): domain Eukaryota; kingdom Metazoa; phylum Chordata; class Aves; order Anseriformes; family Anatidae; genus Stictonetta; species Stictonetta naevosa. Next base: position 57,006,436 of record CM021729.1, on the reverse strand, counting down.
CAGTCCACAATTACTACACCATGTTACAGGCACATGTATCTGCTGTACACTTGTGTACCTTGGATGATACCTGGAAAATATATAAAAGAAGAAAGAAAAGCATTCCTATCTCTGCTGTTTCAGCAGTTGCCACTGATTTTAAGAGCTTGTGTAGGGTGTGCAGTATCTATTATACTGGAGAGCTGAAGGCCTATGTATGGAGAGGGGAAGATGACAACCTTCAGGTTATTTTTTGTAGAAAGTCAATTCAAAAATATGGAAATAGGTATTTTTCTCCCTGTGGTCATAGTCCTTGGGGCCAACAACTAATTCTATACTCACTTCTCTTAGCAAGTGCAGTGATATCATGTATGTGGGATACCATGAGCTACAGAACGTCAGGAAGTTTAGGTTTTGGTGCAGCTGCCATGACTGGCAAAGCTGTTGTATTCAGACTCCAAACTTGTAAACTGTTAGTCTTTTTCTATGGCCAGCCTGTCAGTTTAGTACCATGGGTTCAACATAAGGCAAGACCTGGGCTTCCTGAGCCTACCTATTCAGTCTTCACATGTAATATGTTAGGTTTATTATCTGGTTTAGTGCTTCTTACACCTTCAGTGGTATTTTGAGGAACAGCGCTGACATTTTAGAAATAAAGTGTTTTCAGTGCAGTAAATCTGGAGAGGAAATTGGTTAAAACGGTGTGGTCTACTGACAAGTAACTGTTTTGGCCTCTTTGGCCCACTACTATCAGTCACTTTGGAATCTAAGTAGTCCCCCCCCACATTACAACACAGATGTTGTATTTCATAGCTGCCTTGTGGATATAGCCCAATACAAACAGTCCAATTTTATGTCACATTCCAGCATTTTTTTTCTTTACTGGTTAGGTTGGAGTCTCCCCTCATTCCCATATTCCTATTTCCAAATGAAATTTTTCTTCCTTAATTCCAACTTCCAGCAGGACTCTCTCTTTGCCTTTTAGACGTTTAGCACAGTGGTGTATCAATCTTTGTTCTAGATGCTATGGTAATATAAATAACCATTATGATTTTCAGAAGCCAGATATTAAGAAAAGCTTATATTGCTTCTTCTGACCAACATAGCTGTATCTGTGCATCAATATCAGATATTATTTTGTAGGGCAAAGGGTGAGAATGTCATTGAAACTGCTTTCTGTGTCCAAGCTAAGCAGGCAAACTTCTCTCTCTCTCTCTCTCTCTTTCTTTCTTTCTTTTTCTATTTTTTTTCTTTGCTCTTTTTCTTCCAGGAAAACTGAAGTGTAGAAGTATCAGATAGATGGATATTACTGCCATGATGGGAACTGTGTCCATACCTGCCTTAGAGACACCAGTTCCTCATTTTATCTTAAAATATAGAGTTCGTCAGTCTAAAACTAACACATTTTCATCTTTCTCTTTTCTCTTAATAGCTTGACTCCTCGAGAGTTCAATTCTTATGGCTCCCGCAGAGGGAACGATGCTGTCATGGCTAGAGGAACCTTTGCAAACATTCGTCTGGTGAACAAATTTATTGATAAACAGGGACCTCAAACTATCCATTTCCCTTCGGGGGAAACTGTAAGTAATACATGCTGCTTTAAAATGAAGCTCACTGGTGGCTGGATTAACACTAGCTTTCCTCCTTACGGTTAAAGTCATTTACTTCAGTGCCTTTTAAGTAAAGCTAGTGAGGGGAATGGAGATATATTGACTTAAGGCAGCAGGTCACACAAATACCTACGTAATGTGGTGCTATCAGACTTATCAGTGGAGAGGATAACCATTATATAAGTGACAGTGAAAGGTGCAGGTTTGTGGTAGGAATGAGTTCAAGCCAGAAGTCACAAAGTGCTGTATAACTAACATCCTTAACATACAGCTTGGCAGAAAGTGTGGGCTTCAGCTCTTTATGTGATTTTTTCCTTGCTTCCCCAGAACTGTATTTCTACCCAGAAAAAGTGTATAAAGTGTTTGATATTTTAATTCCAGCTGGACGTGTTTGATGCTGCAGAAAGATACAAGCAGGCTGGCCATCCTCTGATTGTGCTGGCTGGGAAGGAGTATGGTGCAGGAAGTTCCAGAGACTGGGCAGCCAAAGGACCATTCCTCTTGGTGAGTAATTACAGTAGACATGAAGAAATACAATAGTTAGAAGTTAATTCATCTTTTATGAAGAGTAGCTTATAACCAGTATCCCGAGTAGCTTGATAGTAAAAGTTATTCTGAAATATAGGATGTGTCCAAGAGCCACAGTAGAGTTACAAAGCTATTTAAATATTCATAGAGCCCTACTCAGGCAGGAAATCTTGACTGATCTTCATCTAGCCAGAAAGCCAGTTTTCTTTACTGTTGCATCATGCAACCCAGTAAGCGTTGGGTCTGCTTCCAGCTGCTTTTTTCAGCTTGCTTACCAGGGAAGAAATAAAGTATAAGTGAAGAATAGTATTAGTGAATATGAAATTTAGCATTGCTTGACCATGCAGGTTGCAGTAATACTTAAATATTGTGATAGTATCATAATATTCAGGTACAGTGGATTATCTGTTTTGTTCTCTGTCCTGTCCTACAGTATTCAGCAGCCTTTCCAAACTCTGATTGAGGTTTCCTCAATGTGAAATTTTTGAATGCAGTAGTTATGTATATTATTATACAAGACTTTAGGAGAGTTAGTGTTAAGGACTACGTTTGTCTGATTTTTTATTTTTCACCTTCCTGCAGTAGTGAATTTTAGTCTTAACTGTATTAACATGTAAAAATGTAGAAATCAATTACAATGCAACCTGGAACATGTAGTGTAAGAGGATAACATTGAATTAACAAGAGCTAGAGAAATCACTACAGCTGCTCTACATAAAACACATTAAAGAGGTACACAGGATTCCAGAAAAAGCGCCTGTAATTTTTTCACAATCTTTCTTTTAAAGATGTTTGGAAAGTGACATATAAGCAAGTCATTCTAGAGTCTGCTGTTGGACAGGCTTACTGCCTCTAACAGTAGCTGGTAAATGAAAGGATAGGACCTCAAACATACCAGTTGCCTTCCTGTGAGCACAGAAAGACTATCCTGAACCATGCAGATAAGTGTACATGTTATATACTTCCCAGGGTGTCAAGGCTGTGCTTGCTGAAAGCTATGAGAGAATTCATCGGAGTAACCTAGTAGGGATGGGAGTGATTCCTCTGCAGTATTTACCTGGAGAAGATGCGGCGACTTTAGGACTCACTGGAAGGGAGCGTTATACAATTATAATTCCCGAAAAACTAAAACCACAGATGAACATCCAGATCAAGGTATGAAATGCCTAAGGGCTGAGTGTTCTACAGCACTATGATTTCACTCAGAGTAACTATCTCTTCAAACAGCATGCCTTCCAGTAAGCTTCTCTCTTTTTAGTAAGGGAAAAAAATGAAGAAAAGGGCAGAGGGGATGAAAACAGTCATTCTAAGAGGGATTTTTTATGATGGGAATTAAAAGAATGACCAAACTGTTTAATTCAGCATAAAGTAGTCATAGTAAGTAGTCTGGAGTAGTCTACAAGAGTTGTTTACATATATATCTAATTAACTGTCCTGAAATGGAAAAGCCTTGATCCCAATGAATTCATCAGCTTATCTGGAAGAAACTAAATGAGTTTTCATTAAAACTGAAATAGTTTTATTCACTTCCTGCACTCATCTTGGTGCTTTTCTTATTCCCATACTAAGCTCCATAGAAAGCTAATGAAATTAGTATTGCTGTTGTACCATAGCCAGGAAAATGACCATACAGAAAGGGTGATTAGCTTTCATGCCTCTAGGCTTGAAATCAACAATAAATCTGAGAGAGGCAGTAAATGCAATGCAAAGAGTCTGCTTATTATGGTTTGGTTTGTTTCAAACAAACTTCCTCTGAAGCATCTGGCTGTAGTATAGTGTGGCACCTTGTCCTAAAAAAAATCTGATGTCCAGTCCCTCTTCACTTTGGCTTTCTATCACAATTTTTTCTTACGATTGCAAAACTGTCATAATTTTGCTACCATGTCCATGTGGAAAGTTCTGCTGCTTGAATGACTCTCTTTGACCCCAACAGCTGGATACTGGGAAAACCTTTCACGCCATCATGAGGTTTGACACTGATGTGGAGCTCACTTACTTCCACAATGGCGGCATTCTGAACTACATGATTCGTAAAATGGCATCCTAATCAAAAACATTAAGCGAAGCCGTCCAGGTAAAGCCTGCTTCTGGTGAACACAATAAAACCATATAGTAATCATGAATTTAAAAGTGTGAACCATAAATTAAACAGTGTTGTTTGTTTGTTATTTAACAAGCTTTCTGAAAGGCTTGTTCACAATGCTGAATGATTCTGTGTATCAGGAAACTGGACACTTACCCAGTTAAAGAAAACAACCTTTTATTACTTTTGTATGGTGGTTGGCTTGACTTAACTTAGAATACTGTGCTAAAGTCATTAAAATACTGATGGAATCTGTGGATCTGTTGAAGATAATGTGCTGATTTTATATATTTCGTCCATGTACTTTGACTCTGAAGTTCAGTTCTATGTTCCTATCGGTGGTCCAAAAACTAACTGACAATATACAATTAATTTTTATTCTTTCCGAGTACCTGATATCGACTCACTTTCTTACTCAGTTGACCAGAATCTGAATCTAATACTGAAATTAATTATTTAGCTGTTTATTAATTTAAAAAAATGTGAACTCTGTTCCTTTAAAACCTAAGCCTTTGTGAAAAGGTAGACCTATTGGGGATAATATTTCTAATGGATAAAATAAAACTTATTTTAAAGGAGCTTGGTGTGTTGTTTCATGTTATCCTCAGTACTGAGACACAGAACAAAGCTTTGACTTTAAACTCTACTGTCATTGTAGGAGCAAGATTCTACTAATCTTAGAACTAAAATATGAGAAGCTTACTAGTTTCTTTGAATAATCTACAGGAGATAGAATGAATACAAATGCTGGCTGGTACTGGCAGTCTGCTGTAACCCAGCAGAATACAGCTGGTTTATTTCCCTGTTTTGTCATCAAGAAGACAATCTACCACACTTTGAAGATTAACGTCAGCAATTTTATGGCAGTTACCAACCAGTGATTACAGTAATACAGTAATTGAAGGCAGTGGCTGCCCAATCCCCAAAACATGTGTACTTATTTACAAACAGAGATAACAGAGATAACTTGGAGACAAGCAGGGTTAATAAAGCACTTACTCTTAACTGTATTTAGACCAACTGCTAAAACAACACAGTGGAAAAATTATTCTAATCTCCTGTTGTATTTTCAGTGTGCTTACCTCCACCTGTATCTGAGGAAAACAGCAGTGAAATTAGTTCTGAAAGAAAGCAAGAGTCTTAGATGGGGGATAGAGAGTGCACTGTACCTGCAACAGCCCAATGTTGCTTGATTACAATTGCAGTGCTGAGGCTACCTCTGAGATACTATGTCCAGTTCTGGACTCCCTGGTAGAAGGGAAGGGTAAAAGAGCGGGGTCTGTTTAGCCTATAGAAGAGGAGGCTTGGGAGCACCTCAGCTATTTGTGTGTACAACTACCTGAAGGGAAGGTGTAAAGAAGGTGGACCCAGGCTCTTTTCAGTGTGTGCAGCAACAGGACAAGAAGCAATGGGCCACAAAAGTGAATGGGAAGTTCCTTCTGAATGTCTGGAAACACCTTCTCACTGTAAGGGTGACTGGGTACTGTCACAGGTTGCCCCAAGAGGTTGTGGATTCTCCATCCTTGGTGGTATTTAAAAGCCATGTGAATGCAGTCCTGGGCGACCCACTCTAACTGTCCCTGCTTGAGCAGAGGACTAGATGTCCCACAGAGATTCCTTTGAACCTAAGCCATTCTGTGGAGCATCTTGAGAGCTGCTAATGTGGTCATAATCATGAATGTTTTTTTGGTTATAAATATGCAACTCTGGGTTCAGTTAAAAAAAATAATAAATCAGATGCTCTCAAGGGCCAGCCTTTTTCTAGTTCTTTGTTTCTAGAATTTTTGGAGGGGAGGCATATCCAACAATAAATCATCTTTATTCATTGTTCCATATTTCCTTTCAGAAGCAGCTATATGAACAGGACATTTACTAGGTAAAAGCTATATCCAGAATAAATCATTGTAGGACTGAAGTGCAGGCATTATGTGTGATGCTATACAGCTTTTACAGTAAAAGGCATGGACCAGGATAGAACATGAAGCATCACTTAATAAGTTTGTTTGCTTTTAATGCCCTCTGACAATGTTTAAAAGACCATCCCCAGTCTCACTGACTAGGAATTAAGATGTTTACAAAACATTTTTCACTCTTAGTTTATCATTCAAGGTGCTTTCTGCTTCAGAGTTCAAGTGTTTAATTAATCACATAACTCTTCTATGTAATACCTTACTGCACTACTAAATGCAGAAAGTAAACCACATGTCATCTTAGTTCCAAAGGCTTTGAAGATTAAGCTCTTTGAAGGTATCATGTAGAATCAATTGCTTTATAGTTTGCAGTTTTAACATCACCTTTCATAATTGCATCTGTAGCAACTTCTGTTTTTTCTTAGAGAAGTCTAGGATCTAGGTGGAGAGAAGGGATTTAAACATTCTAATGTTTAGACTCAGTTCTGATTCTAACTCAGCTCTGACAGGGCACCTATAGAACTAATATCAACACTATGAGAAATTTCAAATACCAATCCATGAGGCAAGACATCAGGGTAAATGCTAATCACCTTCTGAATTAAGCCTTCACTTAAGGCATGCCTTGTCTCCCTTGTAGCTCATAAAGGTAAGCAACACATAGAAAGGTATACATTCTGCAACTTCAGCCATAGCAAACTGACAAATATGCCATGATAGAAAAATGCTACCATTTTAATAAAATCAATAAAGATTAAGATCTAGATACTTAGGCATGCTTACTTTAAAAATACTTACTTTAAAAGTTCTGGTGAAATAAGATGAATTTTGTGTGTTTTTTTTTGGTGGCCATACCAGCCTTTTGTAATCTAGCCAGATGCCGTTGAGGTGCCTAGCACACACAGTATAAAGAACAAGTATTTTTATGCAACAAAATAGGAGATCATCCACTCTTTCACATTAGTGTGGGAGAGTAATAGATGCACTAAAACGGTGGGTACAAGTTGGACATTTCTTCAACATCAAAATTCTTCAAAGAAGAATTAATACTTTTCCATTTCTGAAAGTCCATTTGTGTCCCAGTTGCAGCACTCTGCATTACGAAGCTTTTGATTTTGATCACTGGTAGATTGTCAAATGTCAGGTACTTCACTGTGATTCCCCAATCATGCTGGCAATTATTATTTCGGCAATACATCTTGCTTTTTTTCTCAAAACCATCAAACTGCATTGGTTTCTTATGAGGCTTTGTTATATAACGCTCCTTGAATGCTTCTCCTAGGACAATGTGATGAGATTCCTGAAATGACACACGTGCCAGAAATGTTTAATTGTAGAAACATCTTTTGCCATATTTTCTGACATTTCCCTTCCCCTTACAAATACCGTTTCAGTGGTAAGGTGCTTCCCAATATTTGGGAGTCTCACCTTCCAGCCCTTCTTTGCTTTTTTTTTTTTTTTTTTTTTTTTTAACAGTTTGTTATATTTTCATTAAATACCAGGCACCAGAAAGGAGCAGGGCTGGGACTATCAAAAATAGAATTCTTACATAGCACCAGCATATACACATTTAACTTAGCTTCTCTCAAAACCACGACTGCAGTTATTTGAGCCTTGTGCATAAAACTTACAGCCATCTGAACAACAGACAACCTGAGAGACTTCTGCTTCCCACAGTTTTCTTTGAATTATGATGCAAATAATTTGCAGTGGTAGAAAAAGCAACACTAACAAAGAGGTTACAGTTATTTACACTTGTTTGTAACATATATAATCAAAGTTTGTTTGTTTCAAAAAAAAAAAAAAAGCAATATGAAAGCCTATGTAGAACTTAACGTGGAGTCTGAAAACTCTTAATTCCTTCTGGAAATACAATTTCTGTTAAATCTTTTTAGGCTGTAATATGTTAGAACTGAGTCTACAGGGATTATTTAAAATGTTGGGGGTTATTTGCACGGCACTAAGGAAAAAATCTGTTTTCTGAACTCTCAGACCTATTTGCACAGGTGTTGGTGATAACCCAACACCACAAAAAAAAGAGTAACAATTAGAGTTGCATGTTAGACACATCTTGTTATTTGGCGAAGAAATGTATCTAGTTTTTTTAAGGCTGAGCTATTTCAAACCCCTGTCTATGGACTTCACCAGGGCAGAGGAATAGTGAACTCCATCAACAATCCAAAAACAGCTGGCAAAAAACATAAAGTTTTTCTTGATCAAAAAGGAAAGTGCCTGGAAGCAAGCACTCTGTAATCATAATGCTCAGCTGTGGCCTGAAGCACCTTATCACATCGGCACTTGTCAGAACAGCACAAATTAAAGAGAAGGATCTTCAAAAAAAAAACAACATACAAACAAACAATCAAAAAAAAAAAAAAACAGAGCAGGAAAGGCTCAGAATATCCAGATAAGGCTCTCTTTCATGATTACTACATCCCATGTGCAGAGTATTGGCTTCTTGGGCCTACAGAGATTCTTCAAGTTCAGAAGTACAATGAGATACACAGAAGCAATGTGAGCTACCTATAAAGAGTGGAAAACAATGAAATACTGAAGGATTGCAGGACTCTCCTTGCAAAACCATGGTTTGCCTTGGTTTTCAATACACAGAAGTTGCCCATAAACCAAGGTGTGAGCGGATCTCTGTACTTTGTGCTGATAATTTTCACTCAGCAGAAATAGTGAGAGAAATGTCTCAGCTGCTGGAAGAGGTCCACAAGAGAAGCTTACATTAATAGGGAAACTAAATATCCAGCAGTTACACTAAGTTGTTACATTATTGAAGGTCACATGGTTTCCCGCAAAAATACAACAATTTTGTCAGAAGGGAGTTCAGGAATTCTGAACTGATTTCTGTCATATCACATATTTGCACACCTTGTACATAATCCACTGCCATCATAAGTTGTTACAACTGGTCCTGTGGTTTAGTGATTTACCAAGATTTTTTTCCTTCCCCAGCTGGCACAAAATAGTTTACTTTCCACACTGAAAAACAATGCTATTGGTCCAAAAATGCTGACTTCCCTGGAGTTTGTGGATGCAGATTTCCATACAGAGGCATACCTTTATAATTCTGATGTCATCTGTGCTGCAGACATATGCTTTGCATTTTCCACATAGGAGGTTCTTCTGGCCTCCCACTAGTTTAGGTTTTATTTCTTTCTTCCTGGAATCTCGTAACACCTTTTCCTTCATTTGCAGGTTATGTATCTTTAAAATTAATAAACACAAATTGAGATCATAAGAGGCATCATGAAATTAAGAGGAGTACTGATCTCTGAACACGACTCAAGATGGCTAAGTTCTCTTGGTAGGTAACATCTGGGGAGCTATTACTTATAAGGAATCAAACCGTGCCTTGTCCTAGCACTGAAAGCACATGGTACACTTATCAGATTAGGAAAGCAATGCCAGAATGAGTCTTTGGGATGGGCAGTGTTCATGCCATCTGTTCTCCCACCTGACCCCATGGCCCTTTTGGTCATAACAGTGTTAAGTCCTTGTGAAGGTTACATCAGGTGAGACTCCCAACAGCAGAAACAGCACTGCTCCTCTGGGCAGTCCCTGGTTTGGAAAGAAGGCTCCAGAAGGGCCTCCAGTGAGGCCTCAGGTGGAAGAAGAAGCTCTGCAATGGCTACAGGGACTTGGACACCCTTTGTTACAGCTCAGTCTATCAAAGCTCACCTGGAAACATAGGGCAAACTGCAAATCTACAGGGATATGGCAGAACTGTGTACAAAGCATTTTTACTTGCAGTGACTGTGACTGGCTTCTTCCTGCTCTCTCTGGGACATTTGTTACTAACGTCAAGGAGGATCACCACCTGTCCATCAAAGCTGGCTTAGCCCAAGACACATCTTTACATATCACCTCAAATCCAAGGGTTCTTGACACTTCTTTCTCTACCCCTCATGCTGTTTTCTGATATGGAAGTGTGTGGTGCACAGCAGAGTTAATGTAAAATACTGTATGTATGCTGGTTGTTCCTATTAGGCTTGTTTTCTGTCAAATATTGCTTGTGGCAAAGACAAACAGTATTGTAGGCAGTACAGCAAAGGTCACCAGCAGAAGAGCATGCATAAACCAAACATCATCCTGTTAATATCCTGGTCAATGGTTTCCTGAAATTAATGAACACCTGGCATTACAGCAAACAACGTAGGAAAACACTTGTAGTGGCCTGTTAAAAAGGAAAAGTGCTTCTGGACATGGATATGGGTGGACATATTACCATCATCTGCACAGCTCAAGTAATCCCATCTGCCCATCCACAATCCCAAACAGATAAAACATTTTTCTTCTAGTAGACAAAATACTTTATATTTTATTTTTTTAAGCTGAGAAGTTAATAAATTCTACCTCAACTTTTAAGGCTTCTGCAGTTCCAGCCCAGATGACATTTAGCTAGCTAGTGGTATACACTATCCCATCTCTGCTGGTTTAGCCTCTGTCTGAAACCAAGCACAGAGCACACTTTCCTCACATTATCATGTAGTCCTAGATAAAGCTGTAGTCGATGAAAGAAAATACACATTGTACGTGTAGATTTTAGTACAAAAATATAACAGAAATACAAACCTTTGTTGCAAATGTTTCTTCATCCCATTCCTGGAGCTCTTCAATAGCTTTATTCATCATTTCTTCCTTATAACGGTTGCATTTTTCATTCTCAACCACTTCTGTTTTGCTTGTCACAAGGATGCACTTGCTGCCTGCTGCCCTTCCACGACCTATACAGCAACACTTTCATCCTTGTTAGTTACTCTTAACAAGATGTGCAAAAGTAGCAGCTATGCCATAAAAGAGCATTAAGGACTTTCTGTGTGGCTGCTCATGTTTCCCATACTTGTCTTCAAATTTATATAGCACTGCTTCCTGAACAGCATTCTGTCATCTCTTTCTTCCTTGATCACAAACCAGAACAAATAAGTTGTACCCTTCTAGGCATCCTCATGCCTATCTCCCAGCCTCTGCTGTATTGCCTGCTTCTATGGCCTGCCTCAGTTAAGCTCAGGCATGCTTGACACGCTTCATTTATTGTACAGCATCTTGCTGCCTTCTTTGGAAAAAAAGGGTAGAGCAGAAAAGTTCTTACTATTTTTTCCCCTGCTAATTGGTGTCTATCAAAATAAACAGATAAATAAATAAAAATCTATCACAAAATGAAACAACAAAACCAAACAGCAAACAAACAAACAAAAAACAACTGAAGAACTGGAAATAGTGCTGACAAGAAAAAAGCAAGTGCTGCCTCTTCAATCTGTTGGTGCCTACTGCTTGCCTCCTTTTTGCTGCTGTGACATAGGCAAACATAGACTTCATACCAGTTTGGAAATATTTCACTTAGAACAAGTGTCCACACTTATCGTTAAGCTCCAATCCCCTCCAAAGTCATGACTTTGTGTGGCCTAAAAAGTTATGTAGCTTATTTTCTTTGTATTTTCAATGGCATATTATGAATTAACACTACTCTTTCAGCCATAAGCTGAATTCTGGACTACTATTTCTTTATAGGACAAAAATCAAAAATAACAGCACACAAGCTCTGAAAGCAGAGATCTGAGTGCAATAGAGATCACATTTCATCAGACTGTGAACTTTATTACTCAGATGGTATGATAAATTAATCACCATCAAAATAAACTATTGCAGATGAATCCCTGAAAGACAGAAGCAGGTTTAGGATATCTGGGGATGTCAAGCAGAAGCCAATGTTCAGTGTAGTTCTTTCTTCCCCTCTAGTGGCCATATTATCAAATCACCAAGATTTGAGACTGGAGTCTTGGATTTCAAGCAAGCCAAGACAGAAGCAAGGTTTTTTGTTTGTTTGTTTGTTTTTTCTCTTGAATGTTAGAGGTCTGTTCATGCAGTGACCTAGTGCTTGGTGAATTATCAGTAGGCACCAAGACAGTATCTGTGTTGGTAATCAGCCACTGAGCACGGGAAGGTCTTTGGGAGCCAAGGTAACACATGAAACTTGATTGCAGCAGTCCTTTGCAAATTATCACAATCAGCACAATTCACGCTATTTTTGGCTACAGTTTTTGTAACCATACTTCTGTTTCTATTTGATTATTCACTTGAGGCTTGCTCCTCAACAGCTCAATAACCATGTGTACCATGGCTAATTCACATGGCAAAAGAAAAGCCACACAACATTAAGGTCTCAGTTCTGTGCACAAAGTTGTTACATCCAGTCCCATCATTCATCTGACTGTACTTACAGGCACAAAGGAACAACAGTAAGCAATACACACATTGCTATATTATTTCTGAAGTGCCATTCAGTAGCCCTTATAAGTTAATTTCTAGGCCAAAAGAGTAAATAAAGTAAAGTAATAGCTCTGAATTTCCATACCTCTGACTTGGATCATTTTGGTCACATTACCAGAGTATTCATAGAGCACAACAAGGTTGCACTGGGCAATATCAATGCCTTCATCGGCAACAGATGTAGCAATGAGCAGTCTGCTGTCCTTGCTGGTTTTGAACGCATCCAGCACACCCTTCTGGCTTGGGAGGGTCATACCTACAGTACCAAGAAACTGAGTCAGGAAAAAACACTGAAAGGTTTCGTGAGCAAGCTACCTCTATTTGCTGTTGCTTAAATGGTACATGGAAATTAGTATGTCTTTTTGACCTAGAAAAATACTTTCGGTTAGCATACGCCACTGGCTGCACATGATACCCACTGAACAGGGAATCTGTTGATGTGCCACAATAATTGTCATCCTGGGAAACAGCACTGCACACACAGTACCTAACTGATCTTAGTTAATGAGACCCATGCAGATTAGTTATTTTAAGACCAATCTAACTCTTAAGTCATTTGTACTTCATTTTGGGTGCTGCTTCCATTCCATCATAAAATGTCATTGTACCACCAAATATAAAATAAGACAGGAGACTGTAAAAGAACAGGGAAAGTACCACGAGAAGTAATCACAAGAAAAACAATTTGTGAATTTCTTTTGAAATGGCAAAAGAATCCAAAAGGAAAGGGCCATTGATGTTGTAACTGCTGCTTTAACCAAAGATCCTAGATGGAAAAAGCCAGCATCCACACAGAATTGATTAAAAGTCTTCTAAATACTGAAGAAATCATAGCATAAATGATATTCCACTGCTTAGGAACACAGAAGCAGTGAAACAATTTTAGCTCTGTAGCCAGAGCATGTCTGGAAAATGGTATTCCACAGAGCAGACCTGCGTACCTGTTTTTTGATCTCTTCTTCCACGCCCCATCAAAACACCTGGCTTTATGTAGCTAAGGATAGGGTTTTCCTCCATACACTTCTTCAAAGCCTGGAAAGCAAACCAGGGAGTTAGATCCCCATCCAGATGAAATGCCAGTTTGGGATGGCTATGCAGAACCTCCCTGTCCTCGCCTAGGCAATTAATGCTTCTGAGAACAAAAGGCAGAAAAGAAGGTAAAGCCATATTTCAGCAGGGAACATCTACAAGTAGGTGAGGGAACACAATTACTTTTGCAGCCCTGGTGCCAGATCTGATCATGTTAGAGCTGGTTTCCTCTGTTTTAAACCTCCCAACGTAAGGGCTGGCTAAAGTGCAAGCAGCCTTTCACTGCTACATAGTATGCATTTCTTTATTTTTTAGATGTTCTCCTGTAAGCCAGTAGATCACTGAATACTAGAGCTCTGGGATCCAAAGGAAATGAAGTGCTATTTACTAACTGCACTTTAGCACTGCACAATGAAAGCAGCATCTTCAAACTGTCCTTACATAAGAACAAATTTCAGCCAGGCTGAAGTAGGCTTTTGCAAATATCACAGAAAGCTGCCAGGAGATGCTTGGTGTTGTTAGTCTGGACTTTACCTTGCATTTAACTTTTTTTTTTTTTTTTTCTGGTTTGTAATTCATCCAGCAAGTCTATGTCCAAGGATGAAATGGAGATTGGGACTCTCAGCTGTTTAGTCTGTTTACAGTAGCCAGAGACTATGACACCTTGCAGCAAATGTTTAAGAGCTACTGAAGCTAATGATTAGCAGCACGCTTACTTCAAGAATTATTTTTTTTCTGGGAACAATGTAGTTGAATAGAGAAAAATGATAATCCAACCTAGATCTTTGATCCCAGGCAAATATAGAATAGGTTAGTGCATCAGAAGGGTCCAGAGAAAATCTGTTCCACAAAGTCCCCCCTTTTCCTTGATCAAGAACACATGCTAGGGCACAGACCTCCTTTGGGCCTACAGGAATCCTCCAGGAAACCTAAGAATACCTACTGATGGGAACAGTCAGTAAAAGATCAGAGCTGCTGGTTGATAACACTGCTGTACTGAGGCCAAAAATCTTGTAAAACAACTAGCTAAAACTGACTTTGTACCTAAAGCAAAAAACCAGCAGCTTAATGATCAACTACAACCTGTAACAAGCAGAAATGATGAAGAACAACATCCCTTATCTTGTAGCTTTTAGGAAAAATAACCTCACCCTGCTTCAGAGCAACACTGCTTAGGATGGTATAGAAAGATAAATATTTGCTTAGGAAGACATGCATATTTTTACATTTCCAGATCAAAATGGAAAGAAAAATAGATGAGGCATTACATTTTATCATTTCCCACTGTAGAATCTCTTTTAAAAAGAGGTGTCTTACAGCTACTAAGGCTCTTGTCTTAGCAAAGAGAAGAGTGCGAGTCTGTGGGTTGTAGCGGTATGCATCATCCAAGATGCAGACAAGCTCTTCCAGTTTAGGATTCTCATTTGCTTCGTCTTTTGAAAGGGCAGTCAGTTCTGGTTCTTTCTCTGGAAGAAAATAGCATTTTATTCAAAAAGAAATAAATAAAAAGAAATAAAAAAAAAGAAATAAATCACTTTCTTTAATGCAGGAAAAAGATTTCTCATATCAACCTACTTTCAAATACCACCCATATTCTCTTTAGCTTCTATTTTTACTTAGCATCTTTCAGATACAAGGAAAGAAAGCTATTGATTAAATGCAACAAAAACCTTCAGAAAACAGTTTTTGAATCTCATTTCAGAATACATTTTGTAGCAAACTACAGGATCTGTTCTAATCAGAACAAACTTGGTTCTTGCAGAGTAACACTGTTTCTTCGGAAACAACTGGCACTAGAGGGCAGACACCCCAGTGATGTAAAACTGCAGTCAGAACTGCAACACACCAGATCACAGCCTGGTTTACAGCACACTGTTGTGAACCCAGAAGCTAGATAACTGCTCAGCCTCTCAATTTCAGTAGAAGAGGTGTAGAGGTCTGCCTGCTGTTTGCCAGGAGCTCAGGGCTTGTCCAGGAGCCCTGGGCAGGGGGAGGCTAGACAGTGCTGTGATCATGTTGCCTTATCTAAAGCTGCAAGCACCCAATCTGTCCATCTGCTTGTGAAGCACCCCTCAAAGGACAGCACTGCCTTATCTTAAAGGCTGGCACTTCAGAACCTACTACAGCATTTACTGAAAGCTACCATTGCTTCCTTAGCTCCTGCAGTAGAGATTGTAGCCCCAGAAAGTGAGACCCCCCCAACTACCTTAGTACTACCTTTGTACCCACAGGAATAGTACAAAGTACACAGGAAAAGTACAAAGCTTCTAGGGAAAAAAGAAAAAAGAAAGAAAAAAAAAAAGAGAATTACAGCTTTTCTGAAGCAACAACTTGAATCATCCTACCAGAAACCCTTTTCTTCCTTGCAGTTGTCAGAGGTAACTGTGTGAAATACCTTGAAATTTGGCCGTCAGGTACTGCTCTAATTCTGTGTATGGTCCATTCTTGACATTTGTGAAAAACTCAGTCAGGTAGGATAAAGCATCTATGATGCGGGCATCTTCACTGATGATGAGGGCATCATTGTATTTCTGACCACAGAAAGAGACACACACACTGAAGCTTCACTTTCGATGGGACAGAGGATGAATGCAAATGTTATTTAGGTAGATTACGTACTACAGACTTGTGTTGTTCTTCCATTTGCATGGCAACACAAACATTACAAACCCTCCTCTGTACTATACTGTGCTTAGTGAGTACCTTAAGACACAATTCTAGAGGATGCATGCTTTAGCCTGTGTCAAATAAGATGATTAGGTTAAAAACCTGCTCCTCAATGGACATACCAGTACCAGGAGGAACAGGAGGAACAATCAATCTTCCATCTCTGTATGGAAGAGCAGAGGATATACACTTACCCGGAGGTGTTCAGTGCAAATGAAAAGGGCTCTACATATCCTGCTCTCCTCCTCCTTGTCTTCTAGTTGCAACAGTCTGCATTTCCTCTGAGTGACAACTATCCAGTGTTCATATTTCTGTGTTCCAAAATCTTTCTTGCTGTTTTGGGAGACTGTATCTACAAAAAAGGAGGAAACAAACATTTGTTCACCTTGTTCATCATCACAAATAACCAGAACAGTTGGCCAGAAGACAATGCATTTTCAATGAATGTTAGGTCTAAAAAGCCTAAACAGAAGAGCACTGTAAGATACAATCACTGAACTGCTGAGGCTGGAAGCACCTCTGGTGATCTTTAGTCCAAATCCCTGGTCAAAGCAGGGTCACTTAGAGCAGATTTTTCAGGATCATATTCAAATCAATTTTGAGCATTTCCAAGGACAGTGACGCCACAACTTCTCTGGGCAACCTGTTCCAGTGCTTGACCACCTTCACAGCAAAGGAGTTCTTCCTGATGCTGGAGGGGGATTTCCTGGGTTTCTGTTTGTGCCCACTGCCTCTTGTTCTGTCTCTGGGAACCATCTGAGAAAAGCCTGGATCTGTCTTCTTTACTCTGTGTATTTCAAATTACACCCAGAGATTAGGCTAGAATTAACCTGGTACAATTCAGTTGAGGACCTGTGTCGATACAAACATCTGTAAGGCTTTTACGAACAGAGTTAGAGTTCTCTTCCTGTAAGATGCCTACAGTATTCAAGATGCTGCAAGTGCATTGCTCCTTGGATTACCAGCTACTCAATAGTTCAGTAATCATCTGTTATATGGTCCATGGTACTTAAAGGTATATTATCCAAGGGGCTGTTCTGAAGGCAGAACTAGCTAGTACCTTGTTGTTTCATTGGTACTCTGTCTGCGAGCTTCACAAATATCAGTACTCTGATGGTCCATAGAAGGGAAGGCAATGGCATTTTATGCAAGAGGAACCGTAACAGGGAAATAAGCTTCATAAACGTTTACTTAATTTACTGTACAGCTTGGAAAGTTTATTGTGCAATTTGAAAGCAAATTTATTCTTTGTTTTTTATTGTCTTGTTTTGCTTTCTAATCCTTCCTTCTAGCCATGGAGTACAGTTCATTCTCCAATATCTGGAAAGTGGTGGAAAAGTAATTTGGAAAATACGGAAACAAGGGAGACAAGCTCAAGGCACCCTATTCAGTTTGCAAAGGCCAGTCTAAGTGCAGACAAAATCCTCTAATTCAGGGCTGGACTTGACAGACCAAGGTGGATCCTGAGTATAGCTATTCAGGGGTGTCCTCTTTGTGCTGCAGCTCTCACACTGCATATAAGACTGGACACCACTTAAAAACCCTGCAAAAGCAGACAGGATCAATTTCATTTCTGCAGGGCTGCACAGTTAAGTCTCATGACAATGCCACCCATTGTTTCTTCTCACAACTGTGCATGTGCCTCTCTGCAAACCTTCATATCTCTGGCAGCTCATGAGGCTGGGATCCTGCAGACAAATGTCTCTTCTTTGGCAGCTGTATCCTCTCTCTGATGGTGTTTCTGTTCCACAGATCCTCTTCTGTAAAATTATCTTAAATGCTTTCATCAGGAAATAACAGAGGCTTGGTAAACAAAGGAAACGGGAAAATGCAGCCAGAAGTGTGAGAATAAAAGGCTGACCAGAAAAGGTGGTCAGGGTACCCCTACAAACAACCCAGGGTGCAACTCAGAGAGACCAGAGTTACTGTGTGAAGAAGGCTCAGCGCAGCAGAAGAGAAAGAAAACTTTCACTAGGAGGAAGAAATTACAGCAATCAGAGTAACACAGAAGCTGAGCCCCTTCTCACTTTCATTGATGGAGACAGCTAGGAATGAATCATCTGAAGAAATGCTTGAGTGAGAACTTCCAACTATCTCTCATCACGAAATCCAGCTCACTGCATTTTGAAAGCAAGCATTTTGGTAGCTTTGTTTCCAATTCAAGCTGATGTGACAGTGTTAGAACCACACCATTCTTAGCTTCCACAAACACTGGTTGAAATCCAAGCAAAAATATTCAAGACTACAAAATCAATCACAAGTAACAGAAAAGTATGTGACTCTTCTACCTGTGATCTCTCATGTAGGTAATACTGGTTAAAGACAAGTAAAAAGGAAGGAGGAGAAGGTAAGAGGAAGATAAGTAACTGCTGTAGCAGCCATGAGGACTCACACTGATGTAATCAAAGACAGAATCCCAGTTATAACCATATTATAGTGCCTTACCCACTGAGTAAATCTTCCTCATCAGTGCCTCTGTCTCGGACATCAAATCTGAGATAATGACTGCAAAGTGATTGTGAACTCGCCTCTTAACCAATCTGACATCTAAAGACAAAAAGCAGAAGTGAGTGGGTCAGTGGTTCAGCAAGTCAAACATTTTCCTGGGCAGCACAGAACAAATACTTGTCTGGAAGAACACTACATACAATGCTCTGTGCTATCATGACGTTTATTGTTACTAAGGTATGTTTGCACAGAAAAAAACAGTTCCCAGTCTTCACTGGCAGAACTGCACTGACTTTTCTGCCTTGCTAAATGAATACCAGAGATGATGCAGATCAGCAAAGAGAAAACTTGTTTTTTCCTGTTTTCAGTACCATCCCCTTCTGGAATGATGACCACATGGCTCTTCATAAGAAGAGCCATGAGAAATTTAAGTATTTCCAAAGGGGAACAAAAAAGAAGATACAACATCATCCACCTAATTTCTCTACCTTTTATCTCTCAACCCATTAATCTCAGCAAAGTGGTGGCATGGCTGTGTTCCCCCTGAGGTTGTCTGATGGCAGCTCAGTTTGTGCGTATGTGACACATCTTGTACTGATGATGACATCGTCATCTTGTACAGATGATGACTTGCAGCTGATGAAGCTAAGTCTACATGGTACGGTCCGCTTTTTCTGCAAGTTCAGGGAAATTTGTGCTGGTTCATGTGCTACTGGCTAGGTTGTTTTTTGCCTGGTCACAGGAATGAGCCCTAAAACTGGATGCACCTTGTGCCCAAACTGGCATTGCTTTACTGCAGGGCAATGGTCAAGTGCATGCTCAGACCTCTTTCAAGCTATCAGGAAGCAAAGCTCCAGCTGACTTACAAGCTCTTAACTTCACCTGACAAAAGTGGGTCAGGTAGCTGAGTTAATGGTGGTGCTTTTCATCTCAGAGCAAAATGAAAAGAAAACATTTACCTATTTCTGGCTTGTTCATGAACCTTTGCAGATCTTGTATGTTCTCTCTGACAGTGGATATGGCCTGTATGTCAAGGTAGGAGCAGAGACTACAGATGTGCTCCATTGTTTCCTCAATGTTCTTGGCATTACCAACTCCAACAGAAGCAGTCAAACCTAAAATCTGAGCACACACATGAACAGCAGTGTTGGTCCTTTGTCACAAGCAAAAAAAATACTGGAGGTGTGGTTACCAACCAACAAATTGTCACTGTCTTCAAAAACAAGGAAACAAAGCAAGCAGCTGAAGTGCCTGAAGTCCTAAGTGCCAGGACTTATTCTTGAGAGTCAGACCTTGTCCCCACTCATGCCTTCTCCATGTTGATCAAGCCTTGTGTATTTAAACTGCAAATAAATTATCCAGCTAATTTAATACATCAACAGCTGCATTTGCTTGTGCTCATCACCCACAGAAACAGCAAATCCACACCCAGAGCTGTCCTCCACATCCACTCTGAGGAGTCTTTACAGCAGTTTCTTGGCAGCTGGAGGGAAGATGCAACTGGGGAAAATAGTCTAGAGGTAGCTGAAGAAAGAGAGGAGTTGCAGGTGCTAGCATTTTCATTTGCAGCCATTGATAAGTGGGAGCTTGAACTGGATTAACACAGAAGGCAAAACTTCAGGCTTTGCTGACTGCACTGCAAAATGTTTCTCATTAATGTTTCCACCACTGCCAGACTGAGGCTTACCTGTGGCAGCTGACTTGCAGAGGAGTTAAATTTCTGCTCCAGATACCTGGTCATTAACACATTGTAAGGGTGGTTGCCTGTAGTGTTGTGGCACTCATCGAATATCATCAGAGTGAAAACGGAGAGGGAGGCAAGGGTCCCATCCTCGAAGCTATTCACCAGGATCTGGGGTGTGAGTACAATGATGTCATTGTCCTCTATAACATTTTCTACAGAGACATTTGAAAAATTTTCACCACTAATTCCTTGAACGGAATATCTAAGAAGAAACAAATGATAAAGTATGAAAAAGGATGTTCTGCAAAGAAAAACAACAACAACAACAACAACAACAAAAAACCAACAACCTAGAAGGGTGTAATTTTCAGCAAGCCCTAGAGGGAAGTGATTAAATTAAAAATGTCATACTGTTGGAACCTATAGCCTGATCTGCAGAAGCTGAGAAAAACAACTACTAAGTGTAAACAGCTGGATTTTCATCTCCCATTAACTGAAATATATTAGATTTGAGGGGTGGTGATTTTGTCCATTTAAGCTTCACCTGTCAGTTCACGGCCAAGTTGTATTTGGAAAACCTGCCCTTCACCCCTTTTCTGTGCACAGCTGTTAGCACATGACTGTCTTCTGTCCAGCAGCCTCCTTTTCCCATAGCTATAGAGATTCCTACATATTCTTCCAAAATCAGAAACTGCAGGGTATAGATACTCCCCTAGGAAATTATCAGTTCCATCTGAAAGTTTGACTGTCATCTGAAGAAAGGTTGAAAGGTTGAACAAGTTAGGGTCCTTTCTTTTGGAAAAGAAGGAGATGCCGCTATTTGAGAACAAGAGGAATCATAACTCTAGTGCTTCAAAATGGCTTGTCCTTGGGAGCAGAGCTGCAAGAAGCCTCCAGGGAGAAGAAACTTCAGCCCTTCTCCCCAAGCAAGCACAGGTATGCTTTGGCCATTGCCACAGGTGCAGTACAGTCAGTGTTAACTCACCATAAGCAGAGGTACCACACTTGTTTTGCACCATCTACCATGGTGACTTGCTGTTCTTACCACAAACCATCTTACATCAGTGAGAAACATTCCTGTCACCAGAGAAACCATTAAATTTTGCCTGAGCCACAGCTGACTGAGAGTGTAGTTTATCTTCTGTGGAGGTAGAATTGCACTTACCCTTGTCTTTCAAAATGCTGCTTGAAGACATTTTTCTGTTGTTCATACACTGGGACTTTAGTTGCAAGAAAGACAACTTTCGCCTTTCGTCCTGCAGGCATGTTTTGGAAATGGTGTTCACAAATCAGAAGCGCGACAAAAGTTTTTCCAGATCCTTTAAATGAAGAACATGATGGGTAAGGCACTAGTGTGAAAAGGCATGCTTGTAAGCAGGGGCCTGACCCCAGACCTCATCATCTGGCCCTTGAGAAACAGGGAGCTGGCAAGGGGGCTGTAACACTGCCAGATGCCCTTGGTGCAGGGCCAGAGCCTGCACATCTCTGTTGCAGGTCCCAGACAAGTTACACAGCTGTTGCACAAAGCTGAGCTCATAAAACAACATCTCCACATACCCCGAAAATGATTACATGCAAAATAATGGAGTGTGGAGGGCATGGGTGGCAGCAGCATCTGCTTCATGAAGGAACATGCATATTCTCTAACAGATTTTGTTGTTTGTAATGGGCAATGTCTGATTTTTTACATTCCCTTATTCCAGTTCACCTCCACTTTTTTTCATGTTGTGCAGAGAAACAAGGAGAGTGCCATACTGCCCTTTGGAGGCTGTCTTTTCAGCTGGGTAGTCATCCCTTTCTCTCCTGCAGTCTCAGTCTGCAGACACCAGGTGAAAAGCCGTCTGCAGTTTTATTCATTCTGTTTGAAGTCACCAAGTGTATTTCTGCTCCTGGTGTATGCTACCATAAGGCCAGGCCATGGCACAAGTACTAGTGTTTTCAGCCTCAGTGCTTCCTCTTGCAGTCTTGCTCTTCTCACATTTCTCTCTTTCCCGTTAGCATTCAGGCTCACGGTGTGGAGTGCCTGAGCTCTCCTTTGCTCTGCTGCTGCTACCCCACCTGCTTCTGCAGCAGGTGGGAATAAGGCTAGCAGCAGAGAAAACACGGTGGGGAGAAAGAGCTGAGTGATCTCTCTTTTGCTGCTGACCTTCAATCTCAATTCAGTACTGAGCTACTGCAAAAGTTCCCTGTGGTGGTCTGGTGCTGCAGGCAGCGAAGTACAGAGGACAGAAGAGTCTGATGGGAACTCACTCTGTTTTTCCTTCGGGTTGGAAGGCAAATTGCCCAAAGACCTCTACTCTTACAGGGATGTCTGCTTTTAAATAAACAGCTGGAAAAGTCTGATTCAGTTTTTACCCTCCTCTATCCTTCATAGCCCTCTCTTCCAAAATACTTGCATTTTCTTACCAGTAGGGGCACATATTAAGGCATTTTTCCCATTGATAGCAGGCTGTGCAAGTTCAATCTGGTAGCTCCGAGCCTTCTTTGTTTCATAGACAGGTGGAGGCTTCACAATTCCTTCTAGGAAAGATTGACAAATGATGCTTAATCCATGTTTTTACACAGAGTGTTTCAACAGAAATGGATAAAATGTATTGTCCCCCATATGCTTACTATCTAAAATGATAGAGATGGTGTCCTTGCAGTCTACACAAAGCATTCTCTCATGGAAAATGCTTTTTACAGGACACATACATCAGACAAGAACTGTATGTAGTTTTTATGGCATGTTTTTGTTACTACTAGATTGTGCTTCCTAAAATGAACTCATTCCAGTATCTTGGAAGACAACTCACTTTGACTGGTTGCCTTTAACTCAGAAAGAAAACACATGGACATATTCTCCCCCAAAATAATGTGCACTGAGTTCAACTTGTATTCTTTTAGCCTTCTGCTTCACAGACTTTTGAAGATGATACCTTCTTAAATCATAGTCTTATCACAGGGCTTACATTACAGAACAGTATGTAGAATCCACAGGTCGGACAAAATTTGATATATGATATATCTCAGCAACTGTATAGATCCTTTACAGCTACTTTCAGCTACAGAAAGTAGCTGACATCAGGTCTTGTGTGCATTAGTTATATTGGAGAAGATATATAACACCAGCATGATGTTGGAAACTTCTTTGATAATGTGCTGATGGAACAACTCTGCATTGGAAATATGGTAAACTGGGGGCAACCTCTAACACATGTAATGTTCAACATGCAATACTTTAAACATTTGAAGAGGAGATACCTAAATCAAGTTATTGATTCGTACTACATCTTCAGTGTCTTCCTTTGTGGCAAATCACATCTGCATCCTCCAGGGGTCTAAAGGAATGGAGAATCCCTACTGTAAACTGTTCATGTTGCTAAGTCTTACCTGCAGCTGAACCAAGATTTTCACTGAAATTATTATCAGGTTCTGCTTCTTCAGAATATGTCAAACTGGTTTCAAGGCAGTCCTCAGAGGCATCTGTCATTTCACTGTCAACATCTTTGGCATTATCTGCACAATGACAAAAGAAAAAAGTCATATTAACTATCCTTTTGATTTTAAAATGCTGTATTTCCTGGGATGGCAAGGTGAATTAGATGGTTACTAGCATGGAAAGGCTACATTAAATGATACTGCATCCAGGCTCCCTGTTACATAAAATGCATTGCATTCAGTGTTGGTCTTAGAAAATCCACAAACTCAATGCATATTTAGGTACCCCTTAAAAAAGCGGGGGAGAGAATAGATGTGTAGAGACAAGATTACAGATCTGATGTGGACATTAACCACAAGCATGAAACACATGTAGGAGTCCAATGAAGCTTTGTAAATTCAAGACTTTGTTCTCCCTTCTCCCCCGCCCCCTTTTTGGAAGGACCTAGAAACTGTAGGACTTTCTATATACTTTTCTTACATGATGATACAAAGACACTAAAATTTTATTGGGCTCTGTAGTTATTTATCTTTTCAAACAAATATAAGTAGGCCTAGCACAAAGAGTCTCACTGTGAACAGAATACACCAAGGCAAAGCAGTTTTTGGAGAGGGGGAAAGAGAACAAATGTGCCCTAATCCAGCTCCTGAAAGCACGTGACTCAGGATTAAATTCTACTGGTAACCCGCCTTAACTACTAGCATTAAAGCACTTCCAGCATGGACAATGTCACCTCAGTCTGCAGTGGGCTCACTGGCTTTAAACTGGATGTTAGCAGATGCTGCCCCAGAACAGTGAAACCTTTAATTTATAAAATATTGTTATTATCTGTATCAAATATATAGCCATCAGCTATGTAAAATAGTATCTACATATATGGAAGTATTATTCTTATATATTTTATATAGAATTTGTTTATAATTTGATAAACCATACAAAACTAAATCCCCAGATAAGAAATAACACAAACACACACATTATACTACAACAATAAAAATATTCAGAATAAGATATATTATGTAAAAAGCCACTTAAGAGTGTCTTGTCTCAGTTGCTAATTAAAAACAATTAGGACAATCACTTATGGTTTGGGAAAAAGCAAATACAGACATAAAAAAATAGAATCCAATTTATCCAAAACCACTTGGCTTAATCTTTTAGTAGTGAAATACATATACTTAATTTTATGTAAGAGATATTTTATTTTTTAAGAAAGAATATTGCTGTTTTTCTGTTTTGTTCCATTTTTAGCATTAAGGAGAAATGCAGTCTGATGGTATTCTCTTCAATTGGTCTTACTCTCCTGAAGAAAAAAACAAAACAAACAAAGCAAGCAAACAAAAAAACCAACAACCTGTCTGGTAGGAGAACAGAAAGAAAACATCATAAGAACAATTTGCAGTTTACCTTTTCTCATATCCCACAGTTCACTTGCACGGTAATATCCTGTGTTTTCTAGTGCCAGCTGAAGGCTTTTTGGCCAGTGCTCCTTATCCGACCGACAGAGACATTCAATGAGTTTAGTTATGCCTGCCGCTTTGCTTCTGCTTTCGCTAATCTGCATGTACAACAAACAGAAGTTGCTGTAGCTTGTGAGTAATCAAAAACAATTCTCTGACGTTTTGATTTGTATTGTTTGATGTTCAGTTGAAAATTAAATTTCCTTCCCACAGAAAAAAAAGTTTCCAAAAAAATGTGGTCATTTACCTACTACAGCTGCAATTCTGCCTGCCTAGGTGTACACTAACATTAGCTGGCCTACATCAGCAGACAGGCTATTTGCTTAAATATTTAGAACACTACAAAGCAAACTGTGTGGCAGGTCTGATATTTAGTCAGATGCAATCTTTCTAGATGTTATATCTCCGTAAAGAAAAAAACTCTTTTAAAATAGCTGCAAACAACCCTCCTCAGGAGTCACAAGGAGCAAGAACACCTTACAGACTCCTTCACCCAGCATCAATAATTTATTATTACCAATCACTCATTGACTACCACAGGTTAGTGTCAATTGTTATCAGCCATCAGTAATGACACTGAGATGGAGCTGGGTAACAATGCAACTGCTTCACATCCAGAAGTGTTAAAAACATCAACTTCTGTGACACTGTATTTAGTTAACGACTTCGGACCAGAAGGTTCATTTTACTCTGTGGCCATCTCTTTGGGTGCTGACAAAACTCAAAATGCCATGGAAAGTTTCTAGGGTTTTTCACAGTTTAGATAACAGTCTATTTCAAACCCCATGACAAGCAGAATCAGTTTAGCTGATACCTAATTGCCATTTTGCCTACATCCACCTTTATTTCTAGGAGGCTTAATGCAGCATGAATGCTCCAAAAAGGGGACTATTGCAAGGCACAGCAAGACATCCATTTGACCACAACGTGGCACCTTCCAGAAGCCCTGAGGTCTCTTCTCTAGAGCCTCCACGCTGCAAACACAGGCGGCTTGAGCACAGACAATGCCGAACATTTGTACAGCAGCAAAACCAGGCAAATACAGGGATTTTGTCATTAGCCAAACCTGCTGAATCTCTTCGCACTCCCTGTCTATCAGGCATGTGTTTATGTAGGGAATGAGCACTACTGGGTCAACTTCTAACATTGTTGCCTCTATCCGCTTCAACAGCTGTCTGTGTAACTCCAGTTTTTCCAGTTTGCTGAAGTCCCAGTTCTCAATTGCTTCTGCCAGTCCTGTGTAACCTTCAGAAAAAAAGCATCAAATAGTTACTATGAATTCAACTTCTGGCTAGAATACCTACACATGAGTTGCAATACACTTCCTTAGCCACTCTGGAGATATTAAAATTGTTTTGGCCTGTGACTGACAAAAGTCTAGGTGAACAACAAACAACTTATATAGATAGATTCAGTGACTATTTCCATTACCACACCTTCATATAAGTCCTGGTTTTGGCTGGAACAGTTACTTTTCTTCCTACTGGCTGGTATGGCGCTGTTTTGTACTGAGGATGAGAATAACGCTGATAACACATGGATGTTTCAGCTGTTGCAGAGCAGTGCTTGCACAGAGCCAAAGACCTTTCAACCTCTGGTGCTGCCCCACCAGTGAGGAGGCTGGGGGTACACCAGGAGCTGGGAGGAGGCACATCCAGGACTGCTGGCCCAAATGGACCACAGGGATGTCCCATGACATGGGATGTCATGATCAGCAGTAAAACTGGGAGAGTTGGCTGGGGCAGGGGGCATTGCTGCTACTTGGGATCTGGCTGTACATCAGCCAGTGGGTGGTGAGCAATTGCACTGTGTATCACTTGCTTTGTATTTTCTATTATTACTGTTTTCCCTTCGTTTTCTGTCTATTTTACTCAACCCATGATTTTTTACACCCTGTTTTTGATTCTCTTCCCCCATCCCAGTGGGAGCTAGTGGCGGAGTTAGCAAATGGCTGTGGGTTGCTTAGTTGCCTCCCAGCTTAAACCACAATATGTAATGAGAAAAGACTTTTGCTAAAATAGCAGTAATACTTGCAAGGAGGACAAAAATGCTACAAAAGGTCACCGTGTGTGTTCCCTAAGTGGCCATTACAACCCACTTCTTCTGGTCCATATAATCTTTAGATCCATGCAGTCTTCACAAATACTCCTACAGAATTTGTCCAAAGCACAGACACTACTCTGCATCACAAGCACCTTTGGACCCCTTTTATTTTATTCACCATCTATTTACATTTTATTCCTGTCCTTGGCTCCACCCTCATTTAATATTTCCTACCATAATGCATTCACTTCAGAACCCTGATTCAGAACAAGTCAGACAACTTCTGCCTAGATAGTCAGCAAACAGCTGAAAATAATGTAATGGAATAGAAAACAACAGGGAATACCATTTAGAGGACTTGCATGATTTGTCTTGGTTCAGAAGGAAAGCAGGACATTACCCCAGAGGGACAGTGGGAGAACAGAACAATTTCCTTAGCCTTTTATTTTCTTTTGGAGAGGCAGGGGAGCAGTGTGGGTACTTACCACCATGGCGTCTTTAACCTGGTTGTCACCTCTCTCTTCATTTGCCAAGGGCAAAAGTAATGCTCGATTCTAGTTTAAGGCCAAAGAGCTCTGATAACAGTTGCAACCCAAAATGAAAATGAATAAATATTTGGGATAGCACTTGGGGTCGGCAGGCAGATGCTTTCAGTGTTTCTGCTGGACATACACCAAACCAAACGCTATGAAAATGTTTAAAGGGGACTTTTTTTTTTTTTTTTTTTTTTGGAATCCAGGAATCATCAATAGAACAGCACAGGAAAAAGTTGCCCTAGAACTGACAGGGGAGAGTGGGACTACATCCAAGCAGTAAGAAAGCTAGCAATAATAGCTCACTGGGGTACTGTAACCATTAATAGCAGCCAGTAAGTGAAAGCAGAAGTGGCTTTTAGCATGAGACCTGTGGAGCTGAGGTATCTAATAAATCCCCAGCAGGAACCTGGATAGAACCCACGCCTGGAGAGCAAAGGTGCCAAATCCTGACAACTTTGCGCCTCCACAGTCTTTTTTTTTTCTGCCACCTGTGGGGACCTCACAAATCCAGCAGGCACAGCTCCTGAGGAACGAATGCCTCATTTCTGAACCGCTGCTGCTCAGTAACCTCCCCCGGCACCTCCACCTTGCACCCTAAGACTTTGGGCTACACTTTTTAAAATCGGCCTCTCATGCCAGCCCCCGCCCTCCCCACGCCTCCAGCCGCCCCCCGGCCCCACGCACCCCCAAACCCCGTTAGGGCTCCCCTTGTCCGGGGGGGTCCCGGCGGGGGTCCTCCTTCCCTCACACCCTTCTCGCCGCCACCCACCTGCGGCCAGCATCGCGTCCAGCATCCCTCGGAACCAGCCCCGGGCCTCCAGCTGAAGGACGGCGTCCAGAAAGAGCGCGGCGGCGCCGCTCACCCCCCTCTCCTCCTCCTTGCGGATCCTCTCCCGCAGCTCTGCCGCAGAGACGCGCTCCCGTCAGGGCGCTGCCCGCACGATGGGGGCTCGGTGGGGACCCCCGGGGGACACCCCGGGGCCCCGCGGCCGCGGGCAGGGCGCTGAGGGGCCCGGGGGAGCGTGTGGGGAGAGGGTCAGCTCACCGTCGGGCAGCCAGTCCGCCATGTTGCCCAGCACGTAGACTGGGTTGAGGCTCCGCTCGATGTAGCGCCGGTAGCACTGCAGACCCCGCTTCTCCTCCGCCGTCATGGCTCGGCTCCGTCAGCCGCCGCCCGGCCCCGCACGCAAAGGCACCGAGGCGCGGCGGGGAATGGAAAACGAAAGCGGCCCCGCGGGGTGTGGACCTCGCGGCTCCATCCGCAGACCGCCCTCTGGCCATGAACGTCCACAGCCAGCCGCTTGCAGCTTCGTAAACCTCGTCTTGTCACTGACAGCCCCACAGCCATAGCCACACGGGACCACCGAGAAACAGGCTTGTGCTGGCAGGGTGTGTGGTGAGGCAGAAAGAGGCACTGCCACGGACACGGCATTTTATGTTCTAGTCCACCTCTGCTCTCAGCTAATGTTCTTTCTTATATTTCTCTTTGATCTCTCCTTTTGTCCACTCCACCCAGTTCTAAATGGATTGTAGGAAATCATGTCTAAAAGCCTGCGTGGTGGTTTCACCCTGCTTGGCAGCTGAACTCCACCACAGCTGCTCTCTCACTCTGCCTCCATAAAGGGGAACAGGTTGAAAATATGATGGAAAGGGTTCAAGGGTTGAGATAAGGACAGGGGCATCACTTAACAATCATTGGCACGGGCAAAACAGGCTCAGCATAGAGAGAATAATAGAATTCATTGCCTATCACTAGGAGACTAAGCAGTGAGAAAAACTAAAAAACACCTACCCCACCATCCATCCTCATCTACCTCTGCTGGCTGGGGGCTGTGGTCAGTCCCTGACGCTTCGTCTGTGCTGCCCCTTCACGGTCCCTCCCTGCCCCTGCTCCCCGTGGGGTCCCTCCCACGGGATGCCATCCTTCCCGAACTGAGCCCGCGTGGGCTGCCCACAGGCAGCAGCTCTTCAAGAACTGCTCCCACACGGCTCCGTACCACGGGGTCCATCCCCCAGGAACAAACTGCTCCAGCACGGGTGCCCCATGGGCGACAGCTCCCCAAAGATCCCAAATGTGAGGTTCTCTCACGTTTTCTCACTCTCTCCCAGCTGCTGTTGCCCAGCACTTCTTTCCCTTCCTTAACTCTGCTCTCCCAGAGGCCCACCCAGCATCGCTCATGGCTCAGCTCTGTCCAGCAGCAGGTCCCTTTTGGAGCAGCTGGAGCTGGCTCTGCTCTGACATGGGGCAGCTGCTGGGCTCTGCTCACAGAGGCCACCCCTGCAGCCCCTCTGCCACATAAACCCAATGCACCCTGTACCACCATGATGGGGCATCATTGGCCGTTGTCTTTTCAAAGGGCCCTAGGCTAGGAGAGACTTGCATTTGGGCTGTTAGCTTAACCAGAGCAATGAGAAGAACCAGAGAAATATCATGCACAGCTGACCAAAACAAAGAAAGGCTATCCACTCCTGGACTGGGAAATGTCGAACAACTGAGAGAGGACAGGTGAACAAACTCCCATCAGTCATCTCTCCACTCTGCATTTTCAGTAAGATGATCTCTTAGGGCTTCATTTGCTTGTGAGTAGCGATGAGGAAGCCCTTACCCTCTATGTGAGTTGCTCAGCTCACCCTGTAGAACACAGTGATTGGACTGACAGGTAGCAAATGTAGCAGAGAAGCATTTCTTGCACCGTAGTTGACTTATTACAGCTTTCACTCAATCAGCAATGAGTGATATTAGCACTCAAGTTCTGCTTGCCACAGTCAGAGAGTGTTCAAGGATTCAAAGATCAGTGCTACGGGTGGGTAGGAATCACCCTGCCAAGCAGAAACCCAGTCTTGTCCTTCATCTGAGAACAGGGGAAATCAAATTCCTTGTTAGTCATTTCTCCAGCCTTAGATGGAGAAGTCAATCTGCCCAGTGAAGTGGACCCACTGCTCTTCAACAAAGCTGGCACTGGAGTGCACACGGGAAAAGCACCTCTAATTGTGCATGCAGGATGTGGAATGAACCTACTGGGCAGCGTGGCTGCAGGATGGATCCTGAGGGCAGCAGGGATCAGTCCCACCAGGCTGGAGATTCACGTGGTGAGAGCAGGGGACTCCCCCAGGCTTTGTCTTTGCAGGGCAGTGGTGCAGTGGGATGGGTTGTGGCCTGTGTGGTGTCTCATGCTGATATCCTTGCTGACTGTTTTATGCTGGCTCCATTCTGGTGTCTCTGCACTACATCATAAGTGGTAGGTGGCAGTGGCCAGGCACATCAGGTGAGAAGAAACTGCAGCACTGGGAAGAACTTAACCTGCTTGTGCTGCTGCAAGCCATGGTGCCAAGCAGCTTCTTGGAGATCCTTCTAGGCAAGTGTGTAGGAAATGTTACTTTTCCCCTGAATCTCTTGTGGCTGCTTGGAAGGGTCCCTGTGTGACCCACCAAGTCCTGCCTTAGAGAGTGTGGTCCAGCTGGTGGGGATAAATGCTGCTGTGGCCCATGAGGCATGGCTTTTTATTATTATTATTATTATTATTATTATTATTATTCCATTTTCAGAGCACAGTGTGTGGTTGTGTTCCTCATCTTTAGGTTTTGCATACCAACTTTTTGTGAATCATCAGCTGTAGATTTTCCTTAGGATCACCATCTAGAAGCACTTGCCCAAACAGCAGAGAGCAAAGCATCACAGGAGGTCTTGAGGCTGATGGCCAGCCATAGCCCAAACTTAAACTGATGGGACCACAAGGAGAGAAATTACCAGGTGGGGCAAATGGGAGAAGGAAAAGTGTGTGGCCAGGAGAAACTACCAGAGAGCGTTGGGAAGCCTGAGGGTGACAAATGACAGACGGTGGCAAGACAGAATCATAGAATCACAGAATATCCCGAGTTGGAAGGGACCCATAAGGATCATCAAGTCCAACTCCTGGCACCGCACAGGTCTACCCAAAAGTTCAGACCATGTGACTAAGTGCACAGTCCAATCTCTTCTTAAATTCAGTCAGGCTTGGTGCAGTGACTGCTTCCCTGGGGAGCCTGTTCCAGTGCGCAACCACCCTCTCGGGGAAGAACCTCCTTCTGATGTCTAGTCTAAACCTCCCCTGCCTCAGCTTAACCCAGTTCCCGCGGGTCCTATCACTGGTGTTTATGAAGGATAGGTCACCTGCCTCTCAACTCCCCCTCGCGAGGAAGTTGTAGACTGTGATGAGGTCTCCCCTCAGCCTCCTCTTCTCCAGGCTGAACAGGCCAGTGACCTCAGCCACTCCTCATATGTTTTCCTCTCCAGGCCCTTCACCATCTTCGTCGCCTTGACCGTCTAGCAATGCCGTGCTTGATGCACCCCAGGATACGGTTGGCCCTCCTGGCTGCCAGGGCACACTGCTGGCTCATATTCAACTTGCTGTCAACCACGATCCCCCGATCCCTCTCTGCGAGGCTGCTCTCCAGCATCTCGTCGCCCAGTCTGTACGTATAGCCAGGGTTGCCCCGTCCCAGGTGCAGGACCCGGCACTTGCTTTTGTTAAACTTCATGTGGTTGTTGATCGCCCAGAGAGGGGAAGTGATGGCTTACTGGTGTGGCTGGTGGTGTAGGGACAGCAAGGCAGGGCCCAATAAGGAAAGAGAGAGTGAGATGGGTTATGTGGGAAAAGGAGTATCAGCTCAATGCCATCTACTGGATAGACAGAGTGTCTAAGGCTAGTTACTGGACGGACCCACAGTGCATGTGTGTGTACATGAGGGTCTTTAGCCCACCTCCAGGTGCTGCTGAGACCAGTCTCCAGCCCCTTGACTCACCCCTGGACACACTGGCCAGGAGACATTGTCTGTAAGAACCCTGGGGCTTTTTGTTGTTGTGGGGAGGCCCCAGGTGCTCAAATGCATGGATGCAACCATCTGCTGAAGCTTGGCTCAGAAACCACCTCCACACTTGGCTGCACTCCCACAGGACCCAGGGCTGCAAGGATGAGTCCATGCCAAGGAAAGCAGTGCCTGGCATTACAACCTCCGAGAACTTGTTCAAGGCCTTTCAATTTCCACCTTTAGTCATTCTCAAACTTCTTTTCTCTGTATCCTCATCTTCTAATACAGTGACAGTTAAAGCTTTTGTTATTCCAGGATCTGTGAAGGAGAAGTAGGGAGAAATTCAGAATTTCAGACATGTAACTTCCCAAGACAACTCAAGCTCTCTGAGGAGTTGTGGTACACTCAGCCCTGATACAACAGCTGGGGCTTAGCATCCTCAACGTACATGAAGGAAGAGGTCATTAATAATTTTATTTCCTGGTGGTACACTGAAATTAATACCCCTACCCCAAGTTATCAGAGTTTGTATCTGATTTTCTCCAAATGCTTAAGTACAACTTTTTTTTTTTTTTTTTTTTTCCCAACTCATGTGCCAAGTTAATAATATGCTTGGCAAATCAAAGAGGCCAACAGAACTTGTATTTATATTTATGTAGGTCTGCCGCTGAAGCAGAACCAGAAGAGGATTAGGCATACAGCAGCCAGCCCTGTGCCTGGTCCCAGCTCTAGAACCATGTCCAGGTGAATGCTCCTTCTGCTGAGGACACACCATGGGCTGGAATTAACAAATTGGGGTGGGAGGCAGATGTGAAACAGAGACTGTTCTTCAAAGTATCACCATCATAAAGCCTCACAAATTTCAAAGAAATGAATTTCCAAAGATATAAAAGGTACACATTCAAGCACAAGTTTTGAAATGCTTAATGTCTTTAAAATTGTTGCAGCAATCACCAAGGACATTTCTTGATTGCATCTGTATATAAAATTATAAATAACATCAGAAATAAAAAATATAATTTGACCATTAATTTAGGTTTGAGGAGCACAGAAAAAAAGCACTTGAGCATATGTTTAATTTCAACTTGTTAAATTCATTAACTATGTTTATGAATCCTGACATTTCATAAGACATCAGAAAATTAGATGAAAAAATTACTGAATCTTCATGGTAAGCTAACATCACAAGACTACCCCACATCCCTAACATATGCACAAGCCTTTCACTGCAAATAAGATGTTCAACAGTTCATTGAAATCACTTCAAAAATACAGTTTAACAAATGCTGTTAAATACAGTCTTTTTCATAACCCATTAA
Organism: Stictonetta naevosa; assembly: GCA_011074415.1. NCBI lineage: Eukaryota > Metazoa > Chordata > Aves > Anseriformes > Anatidae > Stictonetta > Stictonetta naevosa. The sequence goes on along the minus strand of CM021729.1, from coordinate 56,972,655 downwards.
CTCTTTGCTGTTGCCTAACCCTGGCTGACTCCTCTGAGCATGTAGAAACTCCCTGGCACTCAGTGGAGACAGCTGACAAGAACAAACAAGAATAATGCTGGTGTTTGCAGCAGCTTTTTAAATACTCACACATACACACAAATAATTTTTCCTTGACCTGGATGTAGTGTATTTGCATGGCAAGGTTTTGGTAGCCAGGGGCCATAGGGGTGGCTTCTGTGAGAAGAATCTAGAAGCTACCCCATGTTTGATAAGGGCCCCACTGCTGACCAGAGCTAAGCCAGTAAGTGATGTTGTTTGCGCCTCTGTGAGAGCATATTTAAGACAGGGAAAAAAATTGCTGCGCCATACAGCAGCTGGGATAGTGAGAGGAGTGAGGAACAGCCTTGCAGGCACCAAGGTCAGTGAAGGAGGGGAAGAGGTGCTCCAGGCGCAGGAGAAGAAGTCCCCTGCGGCCTGTGGTGAGGACCATGGTAAAGCAGGCTGTCCCCCTGCAGCCCATGGAGTACCACGGTGGAGCAGGTGGACCTGCACAGACGGAGGCTGTGGCCCGTGGAAGACCTCTGCTGGAGCAGATTCTGGGCTGGAGCTTTAGCCCATGGAGAGGAGACCACATAGATGCAAGTGACCTGGCAGGAGCTGCTGATCGTGGGGGACCCAGGTTGGAGCAGTTTGCTCCTGAAGGACGGACCCCATGATACAGACCCATATCTGGAGCAGTTCTTGAAGAGCTGCTGCCTGTGGGCAGCCCATGCCAGATGAGTTCGGCAAGGAATGCATCCCTTGGGAGGGACCCCACAGCACAGGGGACGAGAGTGACCAAGAAGGAGCGGTGGAGAAGAAGTGCTATAGATTTACCATAACCCCCGTTCCCCCGTTCCCCTGTGCTGCTCCGGGGGAGGAGGTAGAAGAAGAAGGTGGATGGGGGGGAAGGTGTTCTTGGTTTCTTTCCTTTGTTTCTCACTTCTCCAGCTTGTTAGTAATAAGTAATAAATCTTACTATCTCCCTATGCTGAGTCTGTTTTGCCCGTCACGATAATTACTGCGAGATCTCCCTGTCCTTATCTCAAGCCTTGAGCCCTTTCATCATATTTTCTCCATTCCTCTTTGAGGAGGGGGAGTGAGAGAGCGGTTGTGGTGGAGCTCGGCCACCCACCCAAGTAAAACCACCACACTGGAACAACAAAATGACTAGAATGTAGTGATCAGTGGTCACTCCGCAGTCCTATGGAGAAGGCAGGGGAAAAGTAGATGGTAGCAGATTAAAACTTTTGAGTTGACCTTATTTCCTGGGAACCGTGCTCCTTGTCACCGGCTTCTGTATGCAAAGCTGTAGCAACTCGGAGCTCTGTAATTTAATACCTGAAGGAAAAATTCCTGCACCACCATGGAAGAAACACCTCCTGCCCAGCGGCCAAAATAATCCTTACAAACCCAAATCCTTCGTTGCGCTGAACGGGAGAGGTCAGGAGATGGCGCTGGCTTCCTGTGGGTCTTTCCAAGGTGTGGACACGGTTTGGTGCACACCGCAGCCTAGCGACACGCACTAAAACACTTTGCCGGCTCTCGTTGTTCAGCTGGCACGGAAAGAGTCCCTCGGGGACCTCAAAGTGACTCCTAACCAAACACAATACCACAGCTGTTCTTCAGAAACCCAGGTGAACTTCAGGTGTCCAAGCCATTGCATGTCTTCTACACTTAAAGACAATTATTATTTAAAGGACTAGAATCAGCGTCCTAAACCCGTATTTCATCTGTGATCCTGAAGAGGCTTATTCACATTTTAAGTTTAATACAAGATCAACAAAATGCCCAGGTTTTGTTATGTTACTTCACTGACTTCAACTAAACTACCTCAAATTTATCGTGGCTTACCAATCCCTGTGGATCCACAGATGCTCAATATATTTAACGAAGCATGGACTGAGTATTTAGGATAACGAGTATCTGCATTATTAGATAATATAATAGATCATAATAAATAAAAGAAGCATTATAATTCCAGAAAATGATAAACACTCACTGGCTTCTTGCTACTGCAGCAATAAGTAATCCTAGAAGATCATGCTGTTCTTCTTAATGACGAGTTACAAGATTGTGTTTACTAAATCTTTGTTTTACCATCCATTGTCAAAAATGAAAACACAATTCGGCAAATAAATTTTGTTACTGCATGCTTAAAAGGAAAAGGCACATCTCACCTTTGAATTCCTTAGTTTTTCCTTAGAACCCAATTCTGTTTTTCAGTTCATAAAAAAAGGATTTTTTATTTCATTTACAAAACTTTCTAAAGATTTCTGAAACTAAACTGAGATCACTTGTATCTCAGTTTTAAAAGTCAGTACTGATTAGCTCCCTACAGCATGCATCTGGATAAATAAATACAGAGGGAAATATTTTTGCTTCCCCAGGGGAAAACAGACAAACAAAACAAAAACTAACAAACAGTTTTTCATGGCGTTCTCCTACATTAAGTTTTAGAAGAAAAAATAATAATTTTAATTTTAATGCATTTAAGAAGTGTTGTTCACTGTCTTTCAGTAATGAACTGAAAACATTCCGCCAAATCCAGGCTGATTTTCTGCCAACAGCAACACATCGCACCAAGGCTGAGAGGACCTATCTGTGGTTTCCAGCAGCTCCTTGGGACTGGCACAGTGAACACTCTTCTCCTTTTGCAAAACGTCCACGGGAGTCAGCCCCTTCCTGCAGCCCCCCGTCATTCCCACAGATGTTGGGAGGGATTCCTCGGGAGGAGGGTGCCTTCTGACCCCACACAGCCCTGTCACACCTCTGTGAATCCCCTTCGTAAGTCACTGGCTGCAGTTCAGCAGTCTTTTAGTGGCACTTTCCCATGCAGAGTAAGTAGCTTGCACTTTCCCGGAGAAAATGTGGAGTGAATACTGAAGTAAAAAAGATCAATGGGAAAATTACTTCTGGCATGCACAGAATAAAAGGTCTTTCTCTGGTTTCAAAGCAGGGATTGTGCAACTGAGATTCAAGACTAAAACTGACTATCTAAGGCTGTGTAACTTCAAAAAGAAAATATTAATAAAAAGAAATCTCTGATCCCATCCAGAGCAGCACTGATTTCAAAGGGATGCATTTGCAGCCCCTTGAAGGATTCTCCCTCCCCATCCATAGTTTTGGAGCAAAGAAGAGATGGCAGATAGGGAACAGGCAAAACAATTTTGTCATGCAAAACTAGAAAAAAAAAATGGACCCTTGCCCCCCCCCCCCCCCTGCAAAAAAAAAAAAAAAAAAAAGAAAAAAAAAGTGAAACAAGGACCATGTTACTTTTAGCAGATACAGAAGACAGATTCCTGCCTTCTAGCATGGATTTATGTCTTCATGCAGGAGATGGCAGTTCAAAAATAACAATTAAAACTAGCCAAAGAACATATGTTCAAGGAATATATCCAATTATTCATAGTGAATATATGTCCCTTGCAGGCAACCTGGGCCAAGTTCTGCATGGGCTGGCTGCCTGGCAGACCCCATCACTAAATCATCTGGATTTCCACAGATCTGTCTAGACACAAAACTTTCCTCACCATGTAGAACCTCCTGTGAGGTCCTTGTAAAGCTTCAGAAGCTTTAATCCTTATTAAATCATTACTGGGACACAGCATCAAATTCAGTTCACTTGGTTAAATCATGTAGGTGCTAATATGGCTGGGAATAGACCTCCTTTTGCAACTAAACTGAAAGAAAGACTCAAGCAAATGAATAGTGTTTAGTTTGACAAGAAGTCACATTTCAGTTAAAACAAGGAAACAGAAATGTACATTGCCCAAATTATGTTAACTTTCAGCCTCACAATGAGCGATGCTGCTCTTTTTTGGGGGAAATAGGAGGGAGAGGAGTGGAGAAAAGGGCAAGTGCAGGAGCAAAGCCCGCAGCCCTGTGATGACTCCTGTTCAGACAGTCTCAGAGACATTGCTGGAGCTTTGCAGCATGCTGGGAACTGTCAGGAGTGTGACAGCCTGCAGGACTGTGATGGCAGTGGTTGTTTGCAAATAAGGATGCATGCATTGTAAAAATTTTCTGTTGACATTGCACTGTGAAATTTCAGTTCTAAAACCACAAATGAAGAATAAAGCTCTGAGCATACAAAGGCCTGTGAGGAGAGGCTGAGGACACTTGGTTCATCTGGTCTGGAGAGAAGGAGGCCAAGAAGCAACCTCGCTGCTCTCTGCAGCTTCCTGAGGAGGGGAGGCAGCGAGGGAGGTGCCAGCCTCTGCTCCCAGGTGAGCAATGGGAGGACACGAGAACAGCACACAGCTGCACCAGGGGAGGTTCAGGTGGGGCATGAGGAAACACTTCTGTACCGTGACAGTGGTCAGACACTGGAACAAGCATCCCAGCAGGGTGGTTGGTGCCTCAAGCCTGTCAGTGTTCAAGGGACATTTGGATAATGCCCTCAATAACATGATTTAACTTCTGGGTAGCCCATTGGCATCTTGAGGAAAAAACAGCAGCTGTGCAACACTTAAATTTGTCCTTTGTGACACAGAATCTATCAATGGTCAGATCTCACTGATTTGGTCAGCAATTAGCATGGAGCTAAAATCCTCTTGCCTGTAGGATTACATAACCAACATGCATTTAGGAAGCTGCTTTTCCCCTTGAGCTGCCCTTCATTCATGGGGGCTGAGAGGAAATAGACAAGATACATCAACAAAGTTGGTGCCTCACTCTCAACTAGCACAGTGTTAGTAGAAAATGGCCAGAATTAGATGGCTTGTTGTGATGCAAGAGGCGTGTGATACTGTTTGTATCGAATGAACAAACTAGCATCCTAAGGCAAGGCGGCTGCCTTCATCACTGGGATTTCCAAATACAATGCTCTGACAGCTCAATAGGAAACTACTTCTATTTATAATATGAATAGCCTCTCTCCTCCAAAGACAACAGGAAAAATCCTAAGACATGACCACACATCTGTGTTAGGTCATTCCCATGGACCACCCCATTCAAGGATTCTCCTGCTGAGGTGCCCTCCTTGACTTACCCCAGCCACTGAATTTGAGGGTATATAAGTGCCTTCCCCATCCTAGACAGGACGTGGATGCATCTCTTTGAAGAATTTGGTAGGGTACATTCCTGTGCTTGCACAATCAAATTGCAAATAGACCGTAGCTCAAAGAATTTCTGGTCTTTGTCTGGGAGTTAAGCAATGCTCAGAAAAGCTTGGTAATGGGTGAAGGAAAGTAAAGAAAATGAACCAAACCTGCCATTGTACAGCTGAAAGGCTCTTCTTCTGTGTCATGCTGTGAGGATAGGAGGAAGAACCAAATCACCATAATTTGGTATTCTCTTCATTAACTTTCTTTCTTTTCTTTCTTTCTTTCTTTCTTTCTTTCTTTTTCTTTCTTCTCTTTCTTTCTCTCTCTCTCTCTTTCTCTCTTTCTCTTTCTCTCTTTCTCTCTCTCTTTCTCTCTCTCTCTTTCTTTCCCTCTTTCTCTCTTTCTTCCTCCTGTCTTCATTTGCACAAAATACCAGTGCCTTCTGAAAGTGTTTGCACTAAAAAGAACTGCAGAATTTTATGACTGGCTATTTTAATGACAGATAGTTAATCAGTTGGTAACATACTTACTGTCAGAAATTATATTTTGAGGGCTTTTTAATGCTTTCAAAGAGTCTGGAATACCTTCTGTAAAAGTTTATCTGTGACTTTAATTGTAGAGTCCTTGTGCTGAACATGCCATCATCTAGGCCCTCTGTCATGACTTTAATCCTCTTGCTTTGTGGGCATTCAGTTTAGTGATGCTGTGGTGAGAAGAGATGGGCCAAATGCTCTGCAGAAGCAGCCTTCAATTGGATTGCACAAGGGTCAGCTGCCAGAATATTGCAAAATGAGGAGGAAAGAGATGTGCCTGTCTTCAGAACTAGCAGATCAACCCCTTTTCCTTTTTGACTAAGGAGAAACTAAAAATCTAGGAAATGGCAAACCTCTGTATTATGTTGAGATTTCATCTAAGATTTGATGTGAAACCATTTTGCACGAATTAGTAATAAAGAATTCTCCCTCCACCATTCCTTACAAGCCTTAATTAAGTAAATATTTAATCATAGCACAAAGTGGACAAACTGCTGCTTGAAGCATACACACAGGTAGGAAAAGAAAAGGAGCATTCTTTCATGGTTCATTTGTAAAAAAGCAAGTGGGGCAATGAAAATAATGAAGAAAAGAAGGAGGTAATTTAGGGACTAAAGCTCAAGAGTTATTTAGCAAAGAAGAACAAATATATAACACTAGATATAAAAGCCTCTTGCCTTTGGGCAAGATTATCGTCAGAATTCCTGCTCCAAGTACACGTGTTCAAGCTTTACTGAGGTGGGAACATTAAACAACAAAAAAATATCAACTTAAAATCCAATTTATTCTTCAGAATACCTGATAATATCTGAGAAAAAAAAATCAACTGTTGATTTTTAAAATTTATTTATTTATTTATTTATTTTCAACCTGACACATTGTGCTATTTGAAAGGCTGATGATCTTCCTTTTGTGCCCATATTATTTTCTTCTCTTTACATCCTTGTGGTGAAAATTCCCCATAGATCTGTCCTCAGTTTCTCCTGAATCCCAGAAATTCTAGGGGCAGGAAGGCACAACATAAAAATTAACGTTACATGACCTGCTTGTGGCATGGGTCAGCTGGAGAGGATGCAGCTGATCTTCAGAAAAAGGACTAAGGACAAGGAGTGAAAAGCCAGATCAAAACAGAGCCCTAAGCCCTGGTTGATATATACAAAAGCAAAAAAGTAAGGAGCACAAAAGCCATTACTTCACATTCTTGCTATAAGATAATGCCAGTGAAGTTGGAAATGCACACAGGAGAACAGACAGCTGATAAGGCAGGAAGAGTTTAGTGAAGATTTGCCTCTATATCACAGAATCATAGAATCATTTAGATTGGATAAGACTGCTGAGATCATCTTGTCCAACCTTTAACCTGCCAAGTCCACCATTGAACCATGTCACTAAGCACCACGCCTACACAGTTTTTGAAGACTTCCAGGGTTGGTGACTACTTCCCTGGGCAGCCTATTCCAATACTTCCCAACCATTTCAGTGGAGATTTTTTTTTCCTAATATCCAACCTGAACCTCCCCTGGTGCAACTTGAGGCCATTTCCTCTTGTCTTATCACTTGTTGTCTGGGAGAAGAGCCTGATCCCTACCTCCTTTTGAGGACAATAAAAAATGGATTTATAGATACATAAACAAGAATATAAGAACTAAGGAGAATCTGTGTCTTTTGTTGATATGGGGGGAAACATAGTGACAACAGAGGAGGAAAAGGCTGAGGTACTTAATGCCTTCTTTGCCTCAGTCTTTAGCAGCAAGACAAATTGTTCTACGGGTAGCCAGCACCCAGAGCTGGTATATAGGGATGGGAAGCTGAATGAAACCCTCAAAATCCAAGAGGAAATGGTTAGAGAACTGCTACTCCACTTACATGCACACAAGTCTATGGGGACAGATGGGATCCACCCAAGGGTGATCAAGGAGCTCATAACATTTGGTTGTGTTTAACATTTTAATTAATAGCTAGCACTCAACAGCTGTGACAGGCAAAACAGACTCAGCATAGGGAGATTAATGAGGTTTATTACCTATTACCTATATTACCTATACAAGCTAGAGTAGTGAGAAACAGATGAAAAAGAAAAACAACAACAACAACTACTACAAACACCTTCCCCTAGACATCCTCTTCCACCTCCTGCCCCCGAGTGGTGGAGGGGAACGGGCAATGGGGGCTGAGGTCAGTCTGCAACACTTTGGCTCCACCGCTCTTTCCCCGTCCATCCTCTCTACCCCTGCTCCACTGGGGGCTCCTTCACAGGCTGCAGCGTGGAGATCTGCTCCATGTGGGACCCATGGGCTGCAGGGGGACAGCCTGCTCCACCAGGGGCCTCTCCACAGGCCCCAGGGGAACTGCTGCTGTGTGCCTGGAGCACCTCCTGCCCTCCTGCTGCACTGCCCTTGGGGGCTGCAGCGCTGCTTCTCACCCCTCTCCCAGCTGCTGTTACCCAGAACTTCTTTCTTTTCCTTAACTCTGCTCTCCCAGAGGCCCACCCAGCGTCGCTCGTGGCTCAGCTCTGTCCAGCAGAAGGTCCTTTTTTGGAGCAGCTGGAGCTGGCTCTGCTCTGACATGGGGCAGCTGCTGGGCTCTGCTCTCAGAGGCCACCCCTGAAGCCCCCTGCTACCAAAACCTTGCCATGTAAATCCAATGCACTTACTTAGGCCATCAGAATACAGGACTCTATGGTAATTTCCTTTGTAAAAGATCTAAGTTCTTCTTCTCAAGATACAGGGAAAAGGAAAGAACTCGTTTTTCAAAGCTATGTAGCTGGCTAATGTTTTACCACCTTTAGTTTTTTCTCTCCAAACAGTGACATTAAGTCAGACTCAGAAAGGTTTGGATTTCTTTTCCTAAGTATGATGCTTGTTTTACTTACTCCGTATTTTCTCCTCTATTGCTTTTCAACACCAACAGGAGCTACTCAGCTACTTGCTGTAATGTCAGTTATTTTACAACAAAACATAAAGGAGCACATCAATCATTGGAAGATTTCAAAAGAATATTTTCAGTTCACAGGCCCTGGCTGCCCAGCAGTTGAGAAACATGATCAAGAAAATGTTTAGTATAGTAATGGTCTAGGTCATCTGCTTAATTATTGCCTTTGTAACTGGCAGTGTGAAAATGTAGCATTACTCCAGTCCCAGAGCAAACATAAATGCTGATATTTCTTCTTCTTGCATGATTCAGCTGCTGGGAGAGTATCCTTTTGTTGTTGTTGTTGTTGTTTGTTTTTTTACAACCTAGGCAATGTGAATTAGCGTTATGTATATTAAGAAAAGTATTCCTTGGAAAATTATTCCAGTGAAGAATGATACCTGGTTTTGCTTCAAGTAACAGGTTTTATATTGTGCCATTGACAGAGACACAGTTCAAATAATTGAACGTCTCTTGGCTACTATGCCTAGCCCTAGCAGAAAAGGGAGAGCATATATTTTAAGAAAAATAAGACAGCTTAGGTTCTTACATGACAAACTTTGCATTGCAGATGAAAATTGATAGTTTTTTGTTTTGTTTTGTTTTGTTTTTTTGTTTGTTTTGTTTTTGTTTTGTTTTTTCTTTGTGGCTCCTGGGAAATTACTGAGTATGCAGATTGAGACAAATCCCTCACTGGGAGTGGAGTTTGGTTCCTTCAGCTACAGCATTACTTTTAATGCCATTGCACCCATGTTTCCAAGAGGCTGAACACCCACATATACCCTTAATCTCAGCTGGAATTGTAATTATTCCATAAGCTTGATAATTGAGTATTTCTTGAATATTCAGTCAGGTGTAAAATAGCCTGATTTTCATGGATGGAAAAAGCATTCGGTTCTCCTCTCTTATTTACTTTTATGATCGCAATCACCACACTTGCTGTGACTTAAGGTCTTCATTACACTTCCATATTACCTCCATTTTACAGAAAGGAAAATAAGGCATAACTAAGACCTAGAGATAAATGTCCGTATTTTGCACTCTTTGCAGTTTCTGTGGTTTTCTGCTTTCATTCCTGTGAATAGAGGTATGGGGCTCACTGCTGGGCTGCCTATGTTGCCATGAATGCCTTATGGCAGTAGTGCAAGATCTTTGTGGATTCTCCATCTACCCATTTGACCATCTTATTCTAATTTAGCTCAACAAGCCGTGCAATGCACACCACTTGTCTAAAACAAAACAAAACCAACCAACCAACCAAAAAAAGAAACAAAACCAACCAACCAACCAACCAACCAACCAAAAAAACCCACAATATATTCAGGTTATGACATCTACAATATTTTGTGAATTATATATCTCTTCTGAGAAAACTGTAGTTTCTCTAGCTGAAATCCTGATCTCCCTCTGGCTATTCCTTGTCTTTTCCTCTTGACTCTTTCCCAGAGTAGCAGAAGACAAAACATGCTGAACACAGTGTACTTTGTATTCCTGGGTAAAGCACTCATCAGAATTATAATTAGTCATACCTGCCCCTTGACTATCAATTGTGGAAATACCGCACTGAGTCTTTTACAAAGATACTGGGTTTTCACATTATCACAAAATCACTGTTGTGGGAAGAGGCCTCTGGTGGTCATCTGGTCCAACCCCTTGATAAAGCAGGGATACCCAGAGGTGGCTGCCAAGACTCCAGGTGAAGATAGATATGCTACATCTACTGAAGAAGGCCAACTTGGAAGAGCTGAGAGTTGAGTTACTGTTCCATTCAGGTCTGTACCATTGTATGGTGAAAACAGTAAATGACATGGACATCTTGAAGAAGGATGTGTTACAAATATTAATGGCAGACAAATGAAGAATTAAAAAACAAAACAAACAAACAAAAAAAAACAACACACACACACACAAAAAAAACGCTAGAAGTAAGGAACATACTTTTTAACAGTAAGGTCAAATGAAACTGTTTACTAACAGAAGAGGTGGATTTCTCATTGCTTTGTAGTCTTTAAGAATCAAAGCCATGATTGTAGTTTAAATAAAACATATTTGACTTGAAGGGAGAGAAAGTGGATTGTGTTCTTCAGCCTATAATTTACAGGAGGTCAGACTAGATTAGCTTAATTGTTAGTTTTGACCTTTAAATATGTAATCAAGAGCATAAATAGCCTCACAAGTACTAAAATCAGGAGTGAAATTCTGAAGAAGAAACCTCTTAGTTCAAATATGGCACCTGCTGAACAGGAACATTCATGAGCTTAAATGGAGTAGCTCTCCAGCTGATGAGAACCACAAGTCTTAGAAGGAACAGAATGAGCCAAGCCCTGAATTTTGGGCAGGATAGTAAATCAGATCATTCCTATTGAGGTTTTAAATAATCATGCCCTCTTGAGACCCAGTCCCATGGCAGTGCCTCGATTTGGTCATACCTGCTCACCACTGGGGATATTGAGCACTGCTCAAGAGAAGGAAAATTCTCATTTCTTAAATACAAATATCTATTTCCAAATGACAGACAGAGACAGAACTAAGTTTCCTCTAAGCCTTTTGCACTGAGAACACATTTCTTTTAAAGCTGCTAGGCCTGTGAGTGACTTCTGGCTTGGGGCCGCAGGAGAGAGAAACGAAAGGTCAAGTCTTATCTAATGGAATCAAGTTATATGGAAAAGTTTTTGACAACAGCTGTTAGCATTACACACCTGTTGCCTTGTAACTAAACAAGATGCCACTTAGGATATGAAGATTGCTTCAAGGAAAGCTTTCTTTCATTGCTTGCTTGGCACTAATACGACAAAAAACCCCAACCAACCAACCAACCAACCAAAAAACAACAAAATCCCCATGCTACCAGAAGTCAGACAAAAGTCAATTTACATGGTTGTTAAGTAGCTTGTCCTTCCAGATGGCCAATCCACAGTTACATTTCATGGGTACATACAGTCTAAGTAATAGAGAGAAAGCAAGCCCTGTAATGTCAACAAGTCAATTTAATATTAAAGACAAACAAACAAACATGAGAAAAAAAAATATGCTCCTGTAACAAATTTCTTCAAAATCTGAAAAGTGCTCTTAGATGTGATGGAATGGAAAATGTTATTACCTCAGCAGAGCTGGATGAAATAGTCTGTCAGTTGCTAACCAAACAAGGCTGTAAATGCTTTTTCTGCTCACTGACAGATTGGTCTTTTACTTTTACAGCGTCAGTGACTCATATGTGAAGATTTTTCATCATGTCTAAAGATAGCGACATGGCCAAAATCTCACAAAATCTGCTTCCTAAAACTGTATTTTATTTTACTAGGATTTTTCAAAATTTCCTGCATTTTGAAGAGTGAAATACCTGACAGCAGAAAAACTTCTATGCCTCATTGTGGAAAAACAAGTCATGATTCCTGTGCCCAAATTCAGCTTTTTGAGAGAGTTTTCAGAAACCTTAAGAATCACCCACAACCACAATTAGCATTACCTGCTCTTAGCAACTCTGAGTGCAGTGCCCAAAGTCACAAAGTCAGAAGCTTAAGACTTCTAGGGTTAGAGAATGAAAACACATTTCAAAGCTGATCTTTTTTTTTTTTTTTCTTTTTTTCTTTTTTTCCCCACAGGTGGCAAGCTCTAGAAATACAAGAATAATGGAAAAAAGAAGAGCGTAGCAACTTTCTGTCACTGTATTAAGTCTCCCGGACAGCTGAGTCATTCTGAGCTTATTACTTCTGTGATAGTTTTGGATAATACAGACCTGTGATTTGTTTCACTCAGTGGGCAACCATAACAGCAGGTATGGACGATTCATCTTTATACTCCTCCCTGAGTTCAAATCCAAAGGGGTGAATGCAGGTGCCTTTTCTTTGTATTTATCTTATATTGTAGGCTTTACATCAGACTCCTGAGGATATATTTAATGGAGATTCTGAATCACTTGGGAACTCAAAATCCATTCTGCACCCCAGGAAAGTAATTCTGTCTAAAAGAAGACAAGATTTCAGTGGTCACTGTGGAGAGAGGAGAATCCACAAAACCCATGTAAAGCAACTGGCAGCTGGACAATTTTATTAGTTATGAACATCAATGAATATAATACCTTCACAATACAGTCCTGCAAACTGCTTGGTTTGACCAGCTTCTCCACCTTGACATGGGCCTCCAAACCAACACTTTTCTACAGGTCAGAGAGTCAATTTCTGAGTGAATACCTTTCTGTGGGAATTGTGCCAAACATTCACAGGTCAACAGAATCAACTGGAAAATATCTGTAAAGTTATTCCAAATCAGACAAACACGAGGCATCAGAAAGGTACTGATACACACAGGTATCTGTCCCGCAAATACTGATACAAGCAGCATAAATCTGCACAGCTGTATTATCTTTAAGGCATTGTGCCTGTTCACAGTCATAACCTGCTCGGCAATGCTGATGGTTGTCCAATATGGCTGTGTATTTCAAAGAGCCATAGATGAACTTAGCAGCTCCTGTCAGTAGAGATCTAAAAGAAAATATTGTCCTGGTGTCCCTCAGAAAATCACTTTATATTTTAAAGAAAGTCCTTAAAGCACTCATCATATTTATGTTTGTCTGAGATGACTTTCAATTGGTTAATGGTAAACTTAGTTGGCTTCACTGTGAATAGAGAAGACATGAATTTCAGTATCTTATTATTTTTTCCAAGAAATTTCAACTAACAAAGTGTAGGGTCAAGTGTTAAAAATGTCCTTTTAAAAATGCCCAGAAGTTTGCCTGCCATAAGAAGTCTCTGCACAATGGAAATACACTTCCTCTTACATAGGGGAGAATAGTTTACCTTTAATAATCATCATTAGAGCAGGTTTCCCAGAATGGATGTGGAATCTCCCTCCCTGGAGATCTTCAAATGCTATGTGGACATGGTCCTGGACAACCTGCTGCAAGTGTCCCTGCTTGAACAGGGGATTGGATTTGATGACCTCCAGAGGTCCCTGACAACTTCAACCTGTCTGTGCTTCTATGATCTTTAGTCACTCAACTACAGACAGATGGTGGCAAAGACTAAACAACTATTCACATTTAAGATTATAGAAGACTGTTACTTATGCATCAACAACTCCATATTTTGGTGATCTTGCTAGGAAATAATATCATCCCTGCTGTAGATGGAGAGGTGAGTTTGTGTTTTGTGGAGTCAGTTGACTTCAGTGGCACTGGAAGTAATGACAACGTATGGCAGAGTTCAGTGTGGACTTGATTAGGTTCTCTTTGGTCCCCAAATGGCAGAAGTTAAGAGGCACAGCTAAAGCCATTTTGAAAATGGTATAGTAAGTAACTTTTTTCCTGTCAAAACAAAAGGGAAAAATAGCTTGATCTAAAACATTATGTTTCACTTTCTTCCTCCTAAGAGAAGAAAAAAAAAAGGGGGGGGGTGGGGGGAATAACTTGATTTTCCTCATTTTCTGACAAGTTCATTAGCTATTATTTATCTATTTCAGCTCTGCTCTGCTGCAGTATATATGCATGATGAGGTTTACACACACAATGCCCACAGTGAGGTGTGAATTACTCAAGCCATTTGGGTAACTATTGATATCCCAAATATTTAGGTATAAATCCTGCAAAGTCTAGCAAATAAATTGGCATTTGCTTTTATTTTGAACTAAATAGTAGCAAAGGCTAGGACAACACTGAACTTTGAATTCTACGTGAGTACCACAATGGTTTACAGAAAAGTGTGCCTCAGTATGCAGGAATCCTTCAAGGAGAAAATACATAGTTTTCTGGAAAAAAAAGGAAACTCTGCTGGAACTAGATGATTTTTAAGGTCATTTCCAATCCAAGATATTCTATGACTCTATGAAATTAAATGTCTGTAGCACTTCTTCACAACCACATATTATTTCATTAGAATGGATTTTTTTTATATTTTTTTTTCTCAAAATGGAATTCCATTTTCTTCATTTTGAACTGGGCAGTGGAAGTAACAATGGCTACTACTAGTCATTACTCAGACACATGCCTGTCTATAAAATTTCTTCAGATACTTTTCAGATCCATTTAACCTCTCTTCAGTTGCAAAACATCTTTTTTTAAAAAGTGCTTGCATTCTTTAGACTAGAAACACAAACTTGTGCTCAGCTGCCTTAATTATGTATGGGTCCTAAAACACAACACATTTTACAAGACACACAATATGTTTTACAAGTCCAGTTCAGCACAATATAAAGAATCCCATCTACTAGGAATAGGTCCAATGGCTCTCTGAATTTATTAACTCTCAGTCAGTTCTTGCCTCAGTCTCATTAGATTTGTTGGTGTACTTTATCTGTTCTTGCCCAGGTGTCAGTGCAGTTATCTGTTCCTCTGTCTGAGGACGGCCAACTACAGACTTCTCAGCGGATTAGGTAAGACTAAATTTTGTCACCTCCAGGAAGAAAGCAAACAAACGGTGCTGTCAGATACTGTTTTACATGTGCATTAAATATGTTTCATCAACAAAAAAAAAACAAACAAGCACTCTCAAAAACAAAACAAACAAACAAAAAAACAAATCAAACAAACAAAACCCACAAACCTGACCTGTGCATGTGGAGTACACTTATTTGGAGTGTTCTTTCATAATGACCTTAACATCCAAAGTAAAACCACCAGGTCAAAAGAGTAGTGTATAATGTACCTAGAAGAAATCTGGAATAAATAAGCGTATCTATTTAAGGAAAAGAGTGTTTTATAAGATATATTCAATCATCCAGGTGAAGAAATGCTGAGCTCAGGATTCTGCAACTCTTGCATAATATCATTATCTTGACCTCTTCAAATCCTGACATGGCTTATAATACTGAACTTCAGTTATTAAAACCCCTGATTTAAAAGAAAAGTGGCATCAGATTTTCCATGCTGATGCTGACTCCATGCACTGAACCAACTACCTAATATGAAATACCAAATACCACTCTATCAAAATTTGTGCACTGCCTAGGGACAGAACAGGCATGCAACTGGCCAGACAGCAGGTCTCTGGAACACTTAATTCAGTGCGAGAGAAGGGTGTTGGCAGGTATTGCCAGTTCACTGCACTCACAGCCATAGGCACCATTTCAAAAGCCTGTTCTTTTGGTGTCAAGTGAACTGTCCAAGCAGAGAGGAGGTTTTATATATTAGAAGAAAGCAGCATAATACGCTTCTTTTTCCTGACTGTCCTTGGGGAAAAAAAAAAAAAAAAAAAAAAAAGATCAAAAAAGACGAAAATTTTACAATTCAAAATTTTCAGTTAGGATGATGCATATTCCTACATAAATAACAACAACAACAAGAACAACTCAGAAAGCCTTCTTTCAGCATCCATAGATTCAGACTGTTCACAGCACCAGGGAATATCTGCTTCTCAGAATCTTCTCAAGTGACCAGACCTCCTAGTACCAAGGCACTGCAGAGACCACATATTGTAGTTAACAACATAAACTACACTACGTCCTGAGAAGTCTGTGGAAGACATTTAGGGAATATGTCTTTCTCTACTTGCTATTCCCAAACTTTGCTTTTGAGGTATGCTAGTACAAACAAGGAAAGCATAAGACCCTCCCATCATTTTTCTATTACTAGGAATGTATCTGACCTCATTAAGAATGCCATACCTTTTCCTCCCATGGAAAATAGAGAGAAGAAGAAAGAAGATACAATTTAATCCTATAAAATAAAATAATAAAATAAAATAAATTAAATTAAATTAAGGCTTTGGTAGTTCTTTTGCATGCCAAGTTTGCTTGAAGAAATAGGAAGTTCCAGAGTGTTACATTCTTCATTCTTGGTAGATGCTAAAAAAGATGTCATATTAATTGGAAAACCTCCAGCTACAACTGTCTTTTCTGTAATGCAGTACAAATGGAAACAGCATAGAATTTAGCTTGCTGTTGGTATTTGTTTGTATGCTGCCTCCAGAAACTGCAGCCATGTGGCAAGAAGCAGATGCTGCTCCAGATAACTTACATTTTGAATGCACAGAGCAAGTGGGATAGGGGAAAAGCTGTATCGTGTCAGGCCTCAAGACTGAAGAAGGCCAAGTAAAATCCCAAGAGATTTTAGAAATTATTATTAAAGAAGACATATGAGATTAGTTTAGACCAGCATCCTCATCCCAATACCACCCAGTACCCTTCCCTCGGGAGATGCAACACCCTCATGTTAGATGGCTGGATCTATGACTCATCCATATTTCTCAGAGAAATTAGTTGAACCTGAAGAAGGACATTTATGTCACTTCCAAAAATTTCACCAGTCTTAACTATTACCATCTCTGAGAATTTAATTATCCTACAGACATCCAGTTCTGTACTCAATACTCAACCTGTGAATTCTCTCTCAGGGCTGAAAACTTCTGCACAGGGCTGGCATAACCGGAAAGCAGCTGAGGTTTGCTTGTGTTTCAGGTCAAATATTGCTGTTAGACACAGAGATGAAGGCCCCACAGTTTAGGATATTCATGCTTGCAGATACCTAAGCAGCACTACTCTATAGGATTCTTTTTTTTCTACTTTAAACCAAATACTACAATACTATTCACAATTCACAATAATGCTTTCCTTCCTTTTCAGAGTCTAAAACAAAGCACATTTATTGCCCCATATTTCAATCCTATTAGTTAACTGAGATATAAGAGAACACAGCTATTTGCCTATTAATGCTATTTTGACACTGCTGGAGTCAATTAGCACCCTCTTGTGGTTTTTGTAAAAATAAGTTACAAGCAGAAGCCTAGAATTACATTTGATAGACTATTTAGTCCAAACCTTATGAGACCGTTAGAACAGGTTCATAACAACTGTTGAACAAAACAAATATTTTCTTTAGACAAAAAAGAAATTACGTTTACCATTAAAAAAGAGAAATAAATAGCTACATATCAAACATAATTCTCAAGCATCTCTTACAGCCACCAGCTGCTGTGCTTCTTGATGACTACAAAGTCAGCACAGATTTCCCCTTAAACTAGTACTGAAATGCTTTTCCATTCTTCACACAGGGTGCAGTTTAATGGATTCAGTGCCAGTAACAACAGAAAATGCATACTGCAGCATGTTGTCTTCTGTGTGATCTCAGAGGTGTCACCTTATGGATGTCCTCCCCACACTGGGGCCAGGACAAGGATACCAGGAGGAGTTCAAGCTCCATCAAAGTGTCCTCTATCCAACTCCTTCTCTCAAACTTCCTCTTTGAAATCTCACTGATCAAACCACTGCTTTCCAACCCCATCCCATAATCATCAGCAACTGCACACCAGACCTGACATGAAGAGGAGGGTGTCCAAGGTCTTCGGCATGGACAGAAGCCTGAGTAGGACAGACACCCTGTCCTGGCTCCTGCCCTGACCCATGAAGCCATGTCACCCCAACACTGGTGGGGACACTGCAAAATGTACAGCTCCACTGACCCTACACTCCTCTGCCAACACATGACACCATCTTGCCAGGTTCCTATGGTGAGTCCTAAGTGTAGACAGAGGCTGGTGCTGATACAGTCACTTGCACTGCCCCTTTTCTCCATACAAATCCTGAGGACAAACAGCAGATTTCAGTCTCCAGGACCTTTGGATCAGGATGATGGTATTCTAGTTTGAAACTGACTCCAAAGCATTAAACTCTACTTTATTTGTTGTCCCAACAGAAAGACAATCCTGTCAAGCAGGTAATTTCTGTGTTCTTACGGAAGCTTTGATGCTGGATGTGATGTTGTGTTTCTTAGAGCAAACACACGAGTGCCAGACATTTGCTGACTCTGAGGTTCTTGGTTTGTCACTGGGTTTAACGCAAGCAAAGCTCTTGTTATGGTTGGCCGTCCTAACCAGCAATGAGCTTTTAATAGAACCATTTCTTCTGCCTACAACTCATGCCCTATAAAAGAGTCACCATTTCCTTAAAATAACATCTTACTAAATTAGCTAATGTCACAGCTCTGCCAAGTGCAGCAATGAATACACATCTCAACAGCAGCACAACAGCTCAACAGCAGCAGTGATGCTTAAACATCCCTACCATAACCACATGTTTCTAAGTTTTTCCCCATTTACCCTTTCCTCTGGAGATAACAATGTCCTGCATTTACTAAAGAACTCCATCTATTCATCCTCTGTCACAGCCCTGAGTATTCAGCAATAAGTCTGTCTCCCACAATGGAAACACACATTTAAATACTTCTGACACAATGAACAATTTATATTTTGCGTCAGTAGAGATGTGTGGCAAAATTGGCATTTTTATATAGTAGCCTTGTGGATTATGTACATGTTCAGTGTGGTCCTAGATTTTTTCCTCCCCACCAATATCAAATTACTGTATAGTGAATAAAAGGCAATTGCTTAGGAACACTTATTCAATATGTTGCAAACAATGCTAAGAAAAAAGGAAAGTTTTCTTAAGGAGTGAAGTGGTGAAAATGGAAATAGTGCTTATGTGGTTGACTTATAAATTATATTAATAGTAATGCAATCCCATGTCAATACTAATGGCAATAACACATAATAGAACTATATTATAGCTCAGTATTACTTGCAGTGAGGTAGATGTTTAGTAATATAACAGTCACCTGCTTAGTAGCTATTTAAGCTTTTATTAGATTTTCAAAGGTATGTTGCCTAATCAATTAACATTATAGCCAGGCTCTTCTTCCTTACCCCTATCCTAATCCTCCCAGTAATCATATGGAGAGACACATCTTTCACTGGGACAACTGAAATGAACCCTGAGCTGAGGGACGATTCAAAGATGGTCAGGAAACTGCTGTTTTCCTGGAAGCATACGGTGACATCTTCATCCTTGGAGGGTCTGGACCTGGCAGGTGAAGCCATGAACAGCCCCGTCTGGCCCCACATCTGAGCCTGCTCTGGGCAGGGGGCAGACTGGAGACTCCCGTGGTCCTTGCCAGCCTGAATTGCTGGATGATCCTATCACCATGAAGGGGAGAAATGTAATGCCTCACAGACAGTGGAAACTGCTCATTCCCTTTTCTACAGGACAACACACCCCCATGCTGTCACTGACAAGTAACCCACGTCCCTTGGAAATGGCAGACTTACAAATAAACAACAAGGTCCCAGATGCCTCTTGAGGAGTGCATTTGCGCTGGGTTGTGTGACATTTGTGTTGTGCAAGAGGAATTATAGAGCTCAGAAAAATCAATACTCTGCTTGCTGTCAGATGCATCCATTAGCCAGGGCACAAATGCTAATTTCAGAAACGAACACCTGCAGCTCACAGTGAGTCTCTTTGACATGATAACTCAGTGTGCTAAGCACGGAACAGGGCCACATATGCTCACAGAGTCGTGTTCAGATGAAGTAACCACATCTTCTTATATGCTGCTCACTCACTACTAAAAATGTGGATAGCTCTCTGTTGCAGGGCTCAGGACTTCATTTCTACTATTTCACTGTTGCCTGTTGCTAAGTTATTCCCTTTCTGTCTTCTTGCCATTTGTATATTGTCTACCCAGAAAAAGGATGGTACTAATTTTCTTGTAGAATTGGTCCCATTAACTATTGCAGAATAATTAAGATACCATTCTTCTAAATCCTGTTGGGTTATTGAGAGGTCTCAAGTAGAACTAACTCATCAGCACGTCTGACAAATTGTTTCCTAACAGCACAGAACTCAATGACTGAAGAGGTGTCATGAGATCATGACCAGGAGTAACAAAGTGGTTTCTGCACCTCTCCTGAGAGATCTTGTAGCAGATGGATGAATACTGCTGCTTCCTTAGGTGGAACATATTCTGTCCGTGAATACTACTCCATGGTTTGATATTTGCTAGCCTTTGAAATGGTGATGTGATGAAGGTGTGTAGCTTGTACACCCTCCTTTGTTTGATGTTGCTCCCCCAGCCTGTTCCTGAGGGATAGTTTTGGAGACCAGGTGCTCTTAGAAAGTGTCCTGTTGAATGCAGGTGTAACCCAGGTACAGCTATGAACCACTACCTGAACTATTTTACATGTGAGGATTAAGAACAGTTTTCAAATTTGTATGCCTAATCTGATTTGCCTAATTTCACCCTTGTCCCTTCAGAAAGGGCAGTTGAATGCTGAAGTTTCTCCCCCCTGGGATACTTTGTTCCTTGCAGCATGCAGAGACTCCTGCTCAGGTTTTACATGGCCAAAGAGCACAAGAACAAGTATGTCTGAGACCTAGAAGAGCTCTATGATGACTGCATGACGCTATACGGATGGCGCATGGTTTAACAAACATTCTCTATAAATGTCAGTGCAAAATGACTTAGATCTGCCAAACCCCTGGTGCTTTGTATGGGAGGCTAGACCTGACTGTAATTAATATATTATGCTGTAGCTCCCTCTGCTGATCCAGACTCATATCAGACCTAACTGCAACTTTCTGAGTACAGTTTGCTTTCTGCAGAATGAATCTGAGATCTTTAAAACTCCATTTTAAAAGCTACTCAATAACTGTTCACTTTACAGAGAATAATTAATTAGTAAATATTAATTAAATGTAACCATTAAACTCAGAAAACTCTGCAGTAACCTGTATGAGGAGCATCACCACAATGCCTGGTGTGTCTCTGGCAGCCTCCGCTTGCAGGATCCTCACATGCCTGATGCTCTGAAGCAAGGTTGCAGAAGAGCCTATTTGGATAACAACCCTCATTCTTCTTCCTTGGTGACTCCTCTGCTTGATCCCATTGCAGATTAACCTGTAGTAGCATCTGGTGCCTTTTGGTAGTGGCATTTAGCATGAGATGTTTTACCCCTCATAGGAAGAACATGGTCTTTGTGGCTTAATTTTTTTTCCCCCTTTAAAACAGTGTTTCCCTTTTCTGAAGATTTCTATTCACCACCATTCATGGAGGCATTGGAAGGAACCATGCAAATCTCTTAGAAGACAATACAATTATGCCAGATCTTATTTTCACCTTTGGCAAAGCAAAGAATGAGAAATGGAAGAAAAGATTATCTAAATTACCTTTGCCTGTACTATGTCAGGAAGTCAGCACAGTTCCTGAGTAAATTTCTAACAGAGAAATGAGCCTGGTTGCCCTCTTTTTATTATTGATAGATTGATGCAGGAAATTCTTACAGTTACTGTCATTTGAAGAAGGATTGATTTTCCTCTAATCCTTCCAGCATTCCCCTGTGAAATGAACATAATCTTTCACTCCAACATATTTTGTCCGAAGCCTTTTGCATCATCACACAAAAAGGCAGAAGCTAAACTGCGGAGTTTAACATACAAAAGAACAGTGGGAAGAAACAGAAGGGCTGACGACTGTCATTAATGTTTGTGGCCAAAGAACCTGGTGAGTTCTTCCAGCAGTGCTGCTCACAGCTGCTCACTGAAAAAATAATAATAATAATAATAAAATAAAACAACAAAAAAAAACACTAAAGGCTAACCTGGGAACCACATTTAAGCTTTCTTCTTAGTTTCCATGAGACTTCTTAAGCGTCCAGGTTCTCTGTTAACCAATGTGTATGACACCTCTGCTCTCTTTTTCAGCAGGCGTTTTGTACTTCACAGTTGTCTCCTCCCAAAAAAATGTAAAAGCCATTGTGCCAATATATTTTCTTTTAAATTCTGTGAAGTAGTGCAAGAGAATAACAGTTATTTCTGACTGAAGGCAACCGGCAGACTCGAAATTTTCATTAGCTCAATTATTTTACTCCCCACTTTTTCATTAGATGGATCTGCAGTAGAAAACAAATCTCGGGGATAACTGTGTTCACTGCCTGCGTTATTCAGTGCACGTGTTCCATAGGAAGCAAGAATAAATTATGTTCAACTGATTAATGTCCATGAAGAATTTTACAAGCTAGGTGGTCCAAAGAGCCTACCTCCTATGTGAGGTAATGAACAGAAAATAATCAGAATAATCATTGGAGTCGACTTCACATGGACTTTACATGTGGCCTCAGTGAAAATAGAAATATAAGTGGATAATGCTGACTTGCATATGAGCAACAAATCTGAGCTTCAGACAGCATGTTGGGGAGGTTTGCTGTTAAACTCATGGTTAGCTGAAACAGACTTTAGAAAGTGAATGCCCTGTTCACTGGTGTCTCAAAGATGTTTATATTCAGGCATGGGATGTATTTTCTGGTCACTGTCCTTGGTGGGGAGAATTTCTGCTGAAAAATAAATAAGTTATTATGACTTCTACCAGATTCCACCCAGAAGAGGCACGCTGGCATGAACTAACCATAACATTTCTGTGTTACAACGTTCTTCATTTTTTGAATTTGTATTAGTATCGAAATTTTGAGAGGATATAGGCAAGCTTATAAAATTACAGGTCTTCTCTTACAGTTCAGACTGATACAGATGCGAAGAAGAGCACTACAGCCTGAGCCCTGCAGCCTGATAGGTGTTCTATTTTTATACAAATCCTAAGATTTGGGATTTAGAAATCCTAAGTGCATGCTGTTACACTTCATGCTCTAAGTCTGATGTCCCTTCTGCACAGTCTTTCTGTGGAGGTGCATTTAGGCTGTTTCTTGCAGATCAGGTGTTTTCACAATGCTGAAGCCCACCTGCACTCATGGAGATACTTGTTTCCCACAGAGTGTGCCATGCTGAGAGTATGTGTTGTTATTCAATGTTAAAAC
Organism: Stictonetta naevosa; assembly: GCA_011074415.1. Taxonomy (NCBI): domain Eukaryota; kingdom Metazoa; phylum Chordata; class Aves; order Anseriformes; family Anatidae; genus Stictonetta; species Stictonetta naevosa. Next base: position 56,949,576 of record CM021729.1, on the reverse strand, counting down.
TTCCCTCTGTAAACACAAATGTGAAGTTCTGGTTAAAGGAACACACTCAACAACTCCTTGCTTATCCTGAATTCTCACATATGATCCTACTGATTGGTCACTGGAAAGTGGCTTGTGGAAATGCCACGACATGAAGGCTAATTTTCCTGTGAAAAACAGGGTGCCAGTCTAATTAAACACATGGAAATTTGGGTTTGACAAATACATCTCTGCTTTCTGGTACACTTTAGAAATAATAATTTAATTCATGTTCGCAGTGGTCTGCTTGCCAGAATTTTGTGGTACTTCATGGTTCATGGACATACCACAAATTTTGGACATACCACAAAAATTCATGTGGTACATCATGGTTCATGGGAAACCAGTGGCATCTGCTAGCCTCAGTAGCTTGTACAAAACAAATTTTTAATGCAAGGCAAGGTCTTCTCCCCCAAATATAGGCTAAGAACACAAGTTCTGTGAACATGGAAGATTTGAGACACCTGGAAGGAAAAGGAGACATCAGTTCCCATGCTGTCCTGCTCCCACACTGTGAGCAATTCCTGCCCATGTCTTACCAGGGATGAAGGCCAGGAGCTTACCTGTGCCATGGGGCAAAGACACTTCCCAGTGTTGTGCCCACCCTTCAGTCATTCATTGGGAACATGAATTAATAAAATATTTCTAAAATTTTCATGTTTAAAACACTATGTTGCTCATGCTGAGACAACCAATGAGTATGTATCCCATGGCTTTGGAGCTAGGGTCTTCTTCAGATTTAATAGTTCTAACCATTCTAAAAAATGTTGAAAGTAGATTTCTAGCCAGCTGTTAATACTTTGAACTTTGAATCTGTGACATCACTGCACAGGGCTATCACTCAGCTACACAGCGACATAACTGTACATGGGAAAATGCCCCCTCACTTTGTAATTCTGCATTCACAAGAATTATTAGTGTGCTGCGTGGATGCCACTGAGTTTTTAATTGAAAATGCAATTGGGAGCCAGTTTACTGTTCTCAGGAAACACATCTAGAAATAAATGTTGAAAATACCATAAATCCAACCCTGCTGGCTGAGCTTGTGTCTATGAAAGCTTTTCTGAGCAAATTATGAAGTCCAAAGCACTCCAGCTAATCATTTCAAATGTCATAATGTCAGGTGATAAAAGTAGCATGCAGAGAAATGTTTTTTGTCAGTTAGGACTGGATGAAGTAGCAGTTTGTGCTTGTGGGCAGTGCATCAAACCATTACAGCATGCCTGAAAAATGTGCATCATAGTTCAGAGCAGAATTTCACCGTGGAGCTCAATTCCATTGCAACTCTGGGTTAAAAAAAAAAAATAATGAAGTGTATTTTTCAAAATAAGCTAAGTGATCAAGGAACTAAGGTCCAGATTTGCAAACTGATGTGGAATCAGATGGGGCAAGTGCTGAGGTCTCAAAACAGGCTCCTGATGCTTAAGCCTTAAAGCCTCAATTGCATTTTTGATTTTGTTAGGTTCCTAATTCCCCGGACAATTGATCTTCAGTGTATCAAGTGCTCTTCTTTTCTATTACTGCAATTAATCTAAAATCATAACGTTTTTCTATATGAAAATGTATTTCACACCATCACAGCGTGGCTGAGGGTGGAAAGGACCTCTGGAGGCCATCTGATCCAACCCCCTGTGTAAAGCAGGGTCAAGACAGTCAGGTTTACCAGGACCACTTCCAGATGGCTTTTGACGATCTTCAAGTAGGGAGACTCCACAGTGTCTCTGGGCAACCTGCGCCAGTGATGAATCACCTTTAGACTGAAAAAATATTATTGTGGTTAAGTAATATTTCCTGTATTTCAGTTTGTGTCTGTTGCCTCATGGCTTTTTAATGGGCACTACTGTGCAGAATCTGTCTCTCTTATTACATATTTAACCAGATATGCCTGTAAACATTTTAGGTATTTTTCTTGATATTAAACAGACCTAATCAGATCAGAGTTACAGGAGAAGTATTATGGAACATTACCTATTCCCATTTGTTTGTTCATTGTCAATGACAATTTCTGTTCATAAATAACTTGTAATGATCTCGGAATGCTTCATATTTCTCTTTTATTCCCTTCTTTGTTCATCTGTCTATTGGAATTCCAAATAGCTCTTCCACCCTTTAAATGAGTCACTGCCTTTTGCATGGTTGGATTTAGAGAGACATATACTTGACTTGTTAACCAGCCTCCAGTGATTTTCAGGATATATATCTCTCCTTTGTTATTAAACCACACACTGATAAGCCAAATCTGTAAAAGTGTGGATTTAAGAGATTAATATGAATCATATTTACATTTGTCTCACTCAACAAAAAAGGACACCACCTCAGGCTCTCTGGAGAACTGTGCAACTAGGAACATTCCCCTCATTATTTCAGTTTACCTATGTCTGCGAAGGACCGCCAAGGACAATATCAGTTCAGAAGACAAGTGAAATTCATTTCAGTAACTTAAAAAGGAACTGCATTTTCACAGGGTGTGAGGGGAATTTAATGAGGAAGTTCACAGCACAGCAGAAGAGATCTGTTTCTTAAAAGTGACAAGAGCACTTGTTTGAGCCCTGTTATTCCGAGATGCAAGCAGATCAGTATTTTCTGTGTCATAGAGGGAAGACCTACTGGTCCTATTCTCTTGAGTCAAAAAAGCCAAATGCTGCTGCTGTGTTTTACAGCCACATATTCATTCTCTGCTGGCAAAAGGATGTAGCACAAGTAGTTGTATAAACAATGTTCCTCACATTGCTGAAATTGCCTAATTTTTATGAATAAAATCATCCATATTCTAAATCCTGTAAAAGAAAACCTTCTTTTGGAATGCTCAAATCACAGCCAGCATACAGACATTTAGCAAAACATACCTCTAGAGTCAATTAAGCTATTTTATAAATCAAAAAGCTGACTCAAATTCTGGCAAAACAATATTAAACGACACTCAGACAACATCTAATTTTTCAATATATTGATGCTCAAATAATATTATGAATAATTAATGATCAAATTCTAACACTATATTCAAAAGTGTGTTAATTGTAACTGCTGTAGGTTTTCTAGTAACTTACAAAAGTAAAAAACAAAGAAAGTCAGCAGTTGACATTGTATGATGATATAACCAATTAGAAGTCCAACAGATTTCTCCATGGGCTAATAAATTTCCTGGCCTGTCCTAACACATTTGGTTTTATTTTGCTTACCGCATTTTTCTGAAAGTCTCACAGAAACTTAGAGCAGCTAAATTAAACTGAAATATGTAGCAAGTCTGACTCACAAATGCATGTGTCTTTCACATGTGGTCTTCCCAATGAGGTAATTAATGCATGGGCTTGCAACTAGATTACTCAATTTCCACTATCATAAAAATGCCCACAAACCCTATGAAATTAGCAGAAAAAATAGTAGATAAAAGGAGAGAAAGTGTGTGGCAGCGAAACTTCCAAATAATTTCAGAGTGAAACTGTCAATGCAAGACTTTTGCACTGAGTTTCCACCAAAAGAATGGTTGTGGCAGGTCAGAAGACGAGCCTCAAACAGCCTGGCTCCATCTAAGACACACTCCTGCACTAGTTCCATGATTTTTTCTTTAATAGATCCTCAGCATAAGAGTTTGGCTCAACCACAGTGGCCAACTTCAGAAAGAAACAGCAGCCAGAAAATTCATCAGGGAATAGCTGTTAAAACAGGCTGTTTGCCCCCAGCACAGACCTTTCTCTGTGATCTCCAATGCTCACTTAAATTAATCTTTGACATAAGCAGCAATGAGTACCCGCTGAGCTGACCCACCCCGGGCTGTATCCTGAAGACATGATCCCTTTTTGGTCTGTTCCTAACATCTGGGTCCAGCATTTCAAACACCATACTATCCCATGTCCACTGCTAAACCCTATACAACCTATCCTGAGCTTAACTCACCGAGTATCCTGTTAACTCCAGGAGGGAACACAGCAGTTAAAGAGTCACAATGGGGACACGGCCCCCTGCACACACCAGAATGCCTTCCAACCCTTCTTTGCATATCCCCACTGCCCTCAATTTCAAGAGAGAAATAGCTTGACCACAGAGACTCAGCCCAGGTCTGACTGTCACTCACTAGTCTTAGAAGCAGTCTTGTATTAGGGCTGCCTCCTCCTTTCACAACACAATAACAACCCCATTTGTAACCCCGGCCATATAGTTTACCCAATAATACATGCTCAATCAGAAGAGAGGACAATAAGTAAATAGCTTTTTGGTAGGCAATGTACATGGAGCCTATTCCCCCCTTCCCTTTCCCTCAGGTGGCTGCCAGGCCTTATCAATATCTTGGTGCAGTCACCTCCTCCAACAAGACACTATCACCTTCTAAACCCCAATATGCCTAGACCAAATCATAATGCTTTCCTAAACTGCATCTGACTCCACATTCTAAATCGCATGAATTTACAAGATATACATTTTCCATCTTCCCAAAAATCTAACCCCAATGCTCATCATAGCCTTAAACTTAGAGATAGGAACTGGCTGCATTGCTCACATCAGAAGGGAATGCTCTCAGGGAAGCAGCTGCACTGCCTGTCAGCCTCCTCTCATCACAGTGGTTACTTCATCTCCCCTTGAGGTCCAGAACAATTATCTCATTCAAGCTGTGCTCACGGACGGAGCTTAACTCTATAGCACCAAGATGAATGCACACATGAACAGCAGGAGGGTTGAAATCAGCTGGCACAGCCATGGCCTCAGCATGGCTCACCTTCTGAAACATGCCACGACCACGAGGAACTAACCACCCTGTGAAACATCTGCAGCTTAAAAAACAGCTCCAAAAAAGCTGGTTAACACACTAAAGAGGGGGCAGCTGTACCTATCAGGGTAGTGGTGATAACAACCACTACTCAGTGCTTTGACATTTGTTGGTTGCTTCTTGGCACTTCCATCAAAATGGTGCAGGCAGAGAGAAAGCTGCCAAGGAACCAGCCAAAAAGAAACTGAAATGATCTTTTTGGAAATTAACTAAACAGGAAAAAAAAAAAGTATTATGTCACACTGTCCTTTCTGCATGTAAGGTTTGTAGAAAACCTGCAAGTACAGCACATATCACGAAAAAACAAACAAACAAACCTGAAATATTTGACCATAACACCAGTTAAAGTTATTCTGTTCTAGAAGGAACTAAAGCCTAACATCAGTACCAAAGGTGTCCTGTGGTGAATTATAAGGTGAGAGGCAGTCATTTCACCTTAGCTTACACACCCACTGAATTATTTCAGGACAGCTAAATTGGAATTGGGAACTTTTTTTTAATTTTTATTTTTATTTATTTATTTATTTGTTTTTCTCTGGGGCTCCACCATTGTAGTCAGAGAAGTTCAGCTCCTCAAAACAGAATTTTTGAAAGCACTTAAAGAGTTAAGGGAATCAGAGAATCAGAGAATATCTGAGTTGGAAGGGACCCATAAGGATCTTCCAGTCCAACCTCTGCGTCCCAAAAGGACTACCCCCCCCCCCGGACTCCCCACTCCCCCCTAAATAAATACATAAAAAAAATAAGACCATGTGTCTGAGAGCACTGTCTAAATGCTTCTTGAACTCCAGAAGGCTCGGTGCTGTGACCACTGCCCAGGGGAGCCTGTCCCAGTGCTCGACCACTCTCCTGGTGCAGGAGTGTTTTCTCTTCAAGATGTTGCACCTGCAGGAAGGGTATGACCTCAAGAGCACCACAAGCTCAGTGTCTATGCATTACTTATCCCTATTGCTGCTTGTTGAACACGCCCCCACCCCCAAAAAAATAAAAAAGACAATAAGCACAATAAAAATGAGGGGGGGAAGAGAAGATAAAGGGGGACCCTTAAATCCTTCGGATCCTTCATATCCAATCCAAGCATGCATGTGGATTTTTACCTCCTGAATTAAGCAATTAAGCTACCTATATTTTCCTCAGATACCAGCAGAATCAAGCCTTAAGTGAGTATTACCACTACATTCGGCACAGGGTGCAGAAAACTTCACATTACAGAGACCGATGCGGACCTGCAGGCCCCCGTTACGTGCAGACAAACCCTGCCATGAAATTCGGGAAGGCAGCTTGCACTGGGCGGGCTGCCCCCTGCACTCATTTGATCAGCACCAGAACGGCCACCGCCGGCCCCGTCTCCTGGAAATGCGGTTCGCAAGCCCTCGCACCAACCCTCCTCCCCTCTCGTTCCCGCGTGGGCGTTTGGGGAAAACAGGACAGGAGCAGCACGTGCCTGTTCACAGTAATCATTACCAGGAACTAAGGGATAAAACTGCTTCAAATGTCACGAACTAAGCACATACTGTTAGACGGAGAGGGGCTGAAGGCGCAGAAATCACCCTCGTAACCGTTGCTGAGGTTCCCAGGCTGAGATCTCGACGGAGGGATGGTGTTGCAGGAGGATTACCGGCGCCATCTAGCGTTGGCACCAGAAAAACGCACGACGTGGCCCAACCCGGCGGCATGTCCCGCTGGACCCCCCCATCGCTGCGCTGGCAGCCGCTGAAAACGTGGGAGGAAGATGTACAGGCTTTGCTACTATACCGTTCATCAGGATAAAGCATAAAGCAAGCAACCTCGATGAGAATAAATGGCATGTCGTGGAGCCCATCTTTCTGGGAACTACATGGTGACAGCTTCGGCAAACTGGGCAGCTGAGGAGCCCGGACACCTTTGCTGTGCTGAGCTTTGCACTTCAGACTGGTCAGGCTGAAGCCGGTGGTTCAAGGCTGAGAATTTTATCTCTACTTTATTCATATTGCTTAGACATAACGAAGCAAGGAGAAGCTTTGTTTTCATAATTTTTAAAGACCAAGCATTAGAACAATATCTGAGCACACACAGGTTTCGCAGGTGAGTCTTTCATGAGCAGTGTATTTCGTATGAGCACCTGTACATACAGTACCCACCGTTACGGCAAGAAAAAAGGTCTTTTTCCCAACTTCAGTCCCCCAGCCACCGTATAACAGGTCTGGCAGTATCACTGTGTCCTTTACAGTAGACTCGGCAATTTGGACCTCAGGGTCCAAAATCAAAAACATGTCAGCATTATGCATTATTACATCTTTCACCAAGAGTTTTGTGATCCCTTCCGGGTACTCTTAGAATCGATATTCAGAGTTATAATCTTGGCACAAGCCTCCACCAACAGGTAACCTAGCCAGAGGTCAGACTGGTTTGCTCTGTTTCTGCAGGAATCAATGTGAGGTATTCAAAAGTGCAAAGATGGGGCCAAGAGACTGTACTGAGCCAAACAGGAAAGTCACAAGCAAATGTATGGTCAAGAATTACTATTTTTTTTTCCAGCTAAATTAAATAACAAATGAGTGTTATTCTTTCACATTCCATATATACATTTATAATTACTTCCTGCACAATTCGTCTAATACCTTAGCACAGAACTTTAATCTCATTTCAAGATAGAGAACTCAGAACTCAAACATAAGGGGAAAAAGTTCATTCTATGTTTAACTCCATTCTAGTCTCACTTACCAAGGGTAGCTTAGCCCATTGTTCTCAAAATTTGCCAACAATTAGTCATTTAATATTTGCCAGTTTTATTCTTAAGTAGATAAGTGAGCATTTCCTCTCTAACATTTAACATATTTCAGGCAGATTGCAATGAATTCCAGCCCTTATGAGGATGGATTTCCATCTAGAGTGAAAGTTTCTATCTTTCATCTTCAAATCACTTGTCTTTTGAAAATTTAGATATGATTACCAATGTTTGTGTGCTGTTCAGGGGAAGAAAAGGAACTTCATTTTTTTTAGGTTGATCGCTGAAAATAAAGAGGTTATAAAGAGAGAATCAGTGAGAAAATCTGAGCACAAAGTGGCAAAAGCAAAATTAATGTTTAATGTTTATTGAACTTTTAACTCAGGCTGTTTTGCTGTAGTGGAAAACTTAGTGTTTCTGTGAGGTTTTGCATGGCTTTCAGATCGACCACAAAGTTCCTTATACTGCTGAAAAACTGAAAGATGATGATTATGACCAATTATGCACACATGCAAAAGGATTTATTTTTAACTTGATATCATGGTATGATAAGACTCATTATATAT